>CM077087.1:42840137-43440137 GCA_039513925.1 Platanthera zijinensis
CCCTGCCATGCTAGCTTGGAGGGAGCCTGTAGCGGGAGAATTGAGACCCAACCCCAGAGCGAGAAGACTTAGAACATTTCTTGAGGGTTTATGATATTATGCTATGAAAGTTCCGCAAAATCTCATGTCATCGTTACGATTTTCAGGCAAAAAGGGCTCAAATGAATGAAACAAATTGTTATTGAAAAACGGAAGCACATACAAATATTCAGGGATAGAAGCGTTCCAGGTCGTCGCCGCTCCAGGTGTGGCTCAGGGTCTCGCCCTCCACATTTTGGAGGCGGTACACTCCCGATCTTAGTGCCTCCTTTATGATGTATGGCCCCTCCCAGTTTGGATGGAGCTTGCCTACGGCAGCCGATCTTCCCGCCGCATCTACCTTCTTTAGGACCAAGTCACCTTCCGCAAACTGTTTGACCCGAACATGTTTGTCAAAATACTTAGCCATCCTCCGCTTGACTTCCTCTTGCCGAACGACTGATAGGTCACGCAATTCTTCTACCAGGTCCAAGGAGAGCCGCTGTTCCTCCTCGTTTTCAACTCTCCACTCCTCTCTTCCAACTTCCGCCTCAGCAACCCTGGGAGTACGGACCTCGAGTTCTATGGGGAGCACCACCTCGCTTCCATGAGATAGTTTGAAGGGTGTCTCCCCTGTGGCGGTATTGGGGGTAGTCCTCAGGGCCCAAAGAACGGAGGGGAGCTGCTCCACCCAACTCCCTTTCAAATTTTCAACCTTCTTTTTCAGGAGGTTCACGATAACCTTGTTGGCCGCTTCCACCTGCCCATTGCTTCTTGGGTGATGGACAGAGGCAAACCTAAGGTCAATCCCGAGCTCTCCACAAAATTTGATGAATTCGTTGCTGACGAACTGCGGTCCGTTGTTGGTGACGATGGCTTGGGGCATCCCATACCTACAGATGATTTCCCCCATACAAAATTTCGAATGATCTGCGAGGTCACCTTGGCCAACGCCTTCACCTCCATCCACTTGGAGAAATAGTCAATCATCACCAACAAGAATCTTCTTTGCCCTCTCGCCTGGGGGAAGGGCCCTACCAGATCCATTCCCCAAATTGCAAAAGGCCAGGGGGCCGTGATACTCCTGAGTCGTTGAGCCGGTTGTAGTTGGAGGGGGGCGAATAGTTGGCACTTGTGGCATTTTTTGGCAAATTCGAAGGCATCATGCCCCAGGGTAGGTCAGAAGTATCCCTGCCTGATAATTCTCCCCTCCAGGGTCCGACCTCCCGAGTGACTCCCACACTCCCCGGAGTGGACCTCTTCCAAAATCCTCGACACCTCCCCCTCAGCCACACAATGAGCCAACAACCCCGAGAGAGTCTTTCGGTAGAGTTATCCGTCGCGCAAGAGGTAGTATGCTGACTTGTACTTGAGTTTCTTTCTGTCCATCCCTTCTGGATACTCTCCAGTGGACAAAAAGGTGGTGAAGGGGTCCATCCATGTGGGTCGCTGATCTATCTCCATCAACTTTCCTTCCTCTAAGGATGGGTGGAAGAGGTCTGTGATGGTGCCCCCCATCCAAGGGCCGTGCTTGGCAATATGGTCGACCTGTTCATTTTCCTCCTGCGACACATGTTGAATGGAGAAGGTTTGGAAACCCCCAATGATACCCTTGACCTTGGCCAGATACCGTTGCAGGGTAGGCTCCCTTGCTTTTGAACTCCCCATTGACCTGGGAGACTACCACCATGGAGTCAGTGAGGACCTTCACATCATGCACTCCCAGCTCCCTGGCCAGGCGCAGCCCTGCGATCACTGCCTTGTACTCGGCCTGATTGTTGGTTATGGAAAAATGTATTACCACTGTCTGCTCAATCCTGGTCCCTTGGGGGCTCTCCAAGACGACCCCAACCCCCAAGGAGTGCTTCCCTGATGCCCTGTCAACCATCACTTTCCAAGGGATGGGATAAGTGAGTTTTTCCTCTGCTACCTCGACCACATAGTCAGCCAGGAAGTCAGCCATCGCTTATGCCTTGATTGCGAGTCGTGGGACAAAGGAGATGTCGAACTCGCTCAATTCTACCGACCACTTGGCGAGTCTCCCTGAGTGCTCCACCCCCTCGAAGATGTTGCGGAGGGGGTGGTCAGTCACCACCTAGATAGAGTGTGCCTGGAAGTAGGGCCTAAGTATCCGGGCCGAGATGATTAGAGCGAAGGACAATTTTTCTAAGATGGGGTAACGGAGTTCCGCCTTCCTCAGAACCTTACTCACGTAATAGATAGACAGCTGCTTCTTGCCTTCTTGCCTGACCAGGACCGAACTGAGAGCCTCGACCCCAACCCCTAAATACAGGAACAAGTCCTCTCCTTCCTTGGGCCCTTGGAGGGGAGGGGGCTGGGTGAGTTGTTTCTTCAGTTCCTGGAATGCCTTCTCGCACTCCTCAGACCATTCAAACTTCTTTCCCCCCTTCAACGCTCTGAAGAAAGGGGAGCACTTTTCTCCAGCCCTGGAGAGAAACCTGCTAAGCCCGGCCAGCCTTCCCGTCAGCCGTTGGACATTCTTGGCATTCCGTGGGGCCCCTAGCTCCATTATTGCTTTGACTTTATCAGGATTTGGTTCTACTCCCGTGGGAGTGAGTAGATGTCCCAGGAATTTTCCCCTGCTGGCCCCGAAGACACACTTCAGGGGGTTCAACCTCATCTTGTATTTACGTAGGGTGCCAAAGGTCTCCTCCAGATCCCGTAGCATCCATCTCCTGTGATGAATGAGACATCCTTTATGTCGGGAGGGTGCATCCTGATCTGATGATAACCTGAAAAGGCATCTAAAAAACTCATTATAGAAAAACCAACGGCTGAGTCTACTAGCGCGTCGATTCTAGGCAAGCGGTAACAATTCTTTCGGACATGATTTATTAAGAAGTGAAAAGTCTACACAGATCCTCCACCGGTCGTCCCCTTTTTTTACCATTACAACATTTGAGACCCTGCGGGGTATTGAATTTTGGAAATGAAGCCGGCCTTGAGGATTTTGGCGACTTCCTCCCTGATTGGTTCGGCCAGCTTGTCCGTGATGGACCTCCTCTTCTGCTGGATGGGGCGAGCCTCCGGGTCCAGGTTGAGGCGGTGGCAGACGACGTCAGCATCGATCCCAGACATCTCAGCTGCGCTCCAAGCGAAGACGTCCACATTCTTCTGGATGCACTCCAACATCCTGCCTTGATCTTCCGTGGTCAACCCCCCGCTGATGAGGACCTTCTCCACCCTGCCATCCTGGGTGAGAACTTCCATCTCTACCACTTCCTCGGCAGCCCCCAACCGGGACTGCTCCTCCCATTCTGTAATATCCTCCCCTCTTGGAGCAAGGACCTCCCCTCCTTCCACGGCCATCGCCTCGACCGACTCCTCAGGGAGTACCTACTTGCGGGCATCCCCCTCCATCCCCTCTTCCTCCCTGATTTCATCTCCGGCTTCCTGCCCATCCAGCTCTTCCATCCTTCTCCCCATTTCCTCGGCCTCCTCCTGCCAAGAAATGGAATTTACTGACGTCACGTAACATTCTCGAGCTGCCTTGGGGTCACCGCGGACTTGGACCTGGATCCCCTCCGCGTTGAACTTAAGGCATTGATGGAAGGAGGAGGGGATGCAGCGGAAGGCCCTGATGAGGGGCCGTCCGAAAATGGCATTGTAGCTGCTAGGGGCCTCTACTATAACGAATCGGCAGTTCCTGGATTGCCCCCTAAGCTGACATGGAGTCCCACTCCCCCTTCTACTTCTTTCCTCTCCCCCGAAAAACCAAAGAGAGGCCCATCGGAGGCCAGCACCCTCTTAGCTTCTACCTGCATGGAGTTGAAGGGCTTCTTGAAGATGATGTTGACAGAGCTCCTATTGTCAATGAGGATCCGGAAGACCGTGAAATTCTCGATGGTCGTCTGGATGACTAGCGCATCGCAGAAGGGGTCTTCATGACCCGGCATATCCTCCCTTGAGAAAGTGATCCTCTCCTCTAGGGGTGGGGTCTGGGATGTGGAGCTGATGCTACTTCGGTACATGGTATGGAGGCTTGCTTTTAGGGAAGCTTCGACCCCCACCCCCCATGGATCACTTCGATCCCTCCTCGGGTCCCCACATCGGCCCGGTCTTCGTAATGGTCCCCCTCCGCCTGAGGCCGAACTTCCTCAATCCGCACTTCCTGGCGGTTCTGCTGCTGCTACTGTTGTTCCCTATTTCCCCGTATCTCGAGGAACTCCGGGCACGTGATCGTCGTGTGCCCCTCCTCTTGATGGTAGTCACAGTAGGGTAGGTCTATCCGGACCTCCCTCCTCCTCCTTGGCTGTCCTCTCCTTCTTCCACCCAGGGCGATAACCATGGCTTCCTCCTGATCGGGAAGGGGGGGGGGTCTCTGACCCTGCCTCCCCCCTGGAGGTAAAACTGGTCGTGCCCACCTTGGCGGTTATCTCCTCCCTGATAACCCCTTCATGGCCCTTGATCCTGCCACTCCGGCCTCCAACCCAACTGGTTGTTCGGTTCCTGACGCCCCCACCTGGGCTGCTGCTGCTGCTGCTGCTCTCTCTGCCGAGGCTTGACCCTTCTCTCCTCCTGGGCTCGGCCACCCCTTGGCTTCTCCTCCTCTACGGCCCACCTGTCCAACCTCCGGGCAAACTCTGAGTGTGCTGCCTCCATATCGGCCTCCCTTGCCGCCCTTTCCAGGAGCGCCTCAAAAGATACTAGAGGTGTCCTCTTCAACTCCATGGCGAAGAACCCGGGCTAGAGACCCAGGGTGAAGGCCACCATCATGGTGTGCCCTGACATCTCTTGTACCTGGGACAGTTCCTCCTGAAACCTGTCCAGGTAACTTCCCAGGGTCTCCCCTGCTCTTTGTTTGATACGGAACAAGAATTCTGCCTCCCTCTTTCTTTTCTTTGAGGTGGTGAATCTCAACATGAACCCTCTGCGCAGGTCCTCGAAGCAGTAGATGGAGCCGACTGGGAGATGATGAAACCACTCTCTCGCTTTCTCCCTGAGGGTGATGGCGAAGAGCCTGCAGTTGAAGCCATCCGAGATCTGTCGGATTGAGACCACGTCCTCAAACCACTGGATGTGCTGGACCGGATCTCCCTTCCCTGAGTAGTAGGACATCTCCGGCTCTCGGAACCCCTCTGGAACTGGGGCAGAAGAAACGAACTCGCTGAAGGGGCTTCCTCCCTCAGCTGGGCGAGTTGGGAACTCCCTCCCCACTATCTCGCCGAAGTGGTACTCGCCTACCGAGCCAGGGAAAAGGACTCGCCCACTCAGCTCGCGCTCCCCCTCGCTCGCGACTTCCTTCCCCGCTCGCCTGATGGGTGCGTCGTTGCCCAGTGCCAGGTCGGCGACCACGGGAACCACCGGCATCGTGCTCTCGGCTCGCATGCCGAGTGCGACCCTGACGAGTCTAAGCACTTCCTCTCTGAGCTCCGCGGACATCCCTGCCATCGCGGGAGGGGGAGGGGGTGGCGAGTTCGCCCTACCTGAACCTTGCCCTTCATCTCTTGCCATCAGACTTGCGGAAGATTTTCTGTGCTAACCACACTCCACGCTCAACGCCATCGGACTTGCAGACAGACCAAAGGCTCCAACACGGAGGTCCCACCACACACCCGAAAGATCTTAGAGCGCTTCCCCTCCTTAGCCAAGTGCTGAAGCTAAGGTACCTCAGAAAGAGCTAGAAGACCGGGCACAAGAAAGCGTGTCTTTCTGAGGTACCCCTTGGGTCCTATTTATAGGAAAAGACGGTCTGCAAATATCCAACTTTCACTGTTTTCGAGGACTATAGGCAGTCCAAAGGGGGTAACATGGTAAAAATACAGCACAGCTGAGGGGCGAGCTGGCCCTGAGATGGCGTCCACTCGGGCAAGGGCGGCGAGAAAGGCTTCACCCCACGCCGAGGTAAAAAGCGGTGAGGGAGCTCGCCCCACTCAATGCCATAGGCCTAACTCGCCTCATTCAACTCCACGGGAGAAGGCGTTGAGTGAGCTCGCCTTTCTCAACGCCACAGGCCCGACTCGCCTCACTCAATGCCACGGGAGAAGGCGTTGAGTGAGCTCGCCTTGCCCAACGCCGCGTGAGAAGGCGTTGAGTGAGCTCGCCTCTTTCAACGCCACAGGCCTGGCTCGCCTCGCCTTGGGCCTGGGCGAGTTGGCTCTGGAGCCTCTGCTCGCGGGTGACGGGCATGCTGGCACTCGCCCTCCCCTTGGCTCTGGGCGAGCACGTACTCGGCTGGATCTGCTCGCCCGAGGAATTGACTTCCTTCCGCCGGACTCAGCTCCGCGAACTCCGAGCTCGGCCCGACGATTGTCGAGCCCGTACTCGGCATGCTGGGCTCGGCATGCTCTGCTGAACTCGTCTGGGGCTCTAGGGCGGTCTGAGCCGGCCGGTTTGGCTCCTGTTAGCCCACTCGCTGGATACGGGATTGTACAGGCATCATTGTTCCCATCTTCATGAAATCGTTATCAATTATTTCTAGGTATTGCAACAAATCAAGAAATAACACAAACAAAGTTCAAAATTTTGAATTTAGGGAAAAAAATGAAAGTGTCACATAAAGAGAACTTATAAGGCTCAAGAACTTGGTCATACTTCATGGAGAATTGAAGAAGCAAAAAAATCTAGTAAAGTTTACATATATAGATTTTCTTGAGAAGCATATTAAAAAGTTTTGATTGTGCAATTAAGTGAAGTAGTAATATTCATCATAGCTTTGCAATGGAAGCAAGCCCAAGAAGACAATAAAATCAAGAGTACATGAATTATTTGAAGTTGTAATTGTCATCCTAGTCCATTAACCATATATACAGTTATTATCACTTCCATTATGAATAAGTTCATTAATCAGTTTACATGACCAATGCACAAAAACAATTCATTACCTTATAACCTCCACAACTTCAAATTAAAGATAATGCATTTTTAAGAATAAATCAATTAATGGAAGTGACGACATGATTTCACCATAAAGGAATCTCCTAAAGAGCATGATGCTGAAACAACATGATTTATTAATTGCAAAAGCTAAGAGAAATAAAACTTTACATTCAAAAAATAATAATGAAACACTATCATAATGAAACTTTACAATGTGATCACCATAGATCCATGTGCACTTAATAGATCCATGTATTCAACAAACTAAAGCTTATGATCAAAATTTTCATATATTGCGTCATCGTAGAAAATTAATTAACAGGCTGACACATTCTTTGAAGAATCCTTCCTCTAGTTTGGTGAGAACAACTCAGGCTACCTAATATAAAATGTGATCACCATTGTTGTATGAATTTATCAACCGTGCAAATAGTACATTAAATCAATAATAAAAGAAATAAATAAAAATCTAAATAGGAAAGCCAATGAACAAAGTGTAGGATGATCTGCTCACTTTCAATATTAGAGAAGGTGTAATGAAATTAAAAATTAAGATGATCTTCCGATCCTGTAGGCCAGTTCCTAAACTGGTTCCTAACCCACCAAAGAATTAGAGCTTATATTTGAAGTCAATAAAACATAGAAATTAGTTATGTTAAATCTACTATAAAAGGTTTTAAAAAAAAATCTCTTAATACATTAAACACATGGTGAGAACCACCCCAAAATTTTGAATTAAAAGGTAATATGGTATGTGAATGGAAGCATAATTGCAAAATAACAATGATTTAAATATTGTGTAAAAATTTAGTGGGAACAAAAATTCTTTGAAATAACCAAAATTTTTAAACATAGTTTGGGCCGTTCAATGAATTTTACGTATTTATAAAGACAAACCCAATTCCATCATATTTGTTTCCTCTAATGAACACGACAAACATCAAAACCCAATTCATACAAACCGATTTCATGGTATTTGTAAACAAAGAAAAAATAAAATTAGGATCCTACGAAACCTCATTTCATTATATTCACTTCCTTAGATTAGCATGATGAACATCAAAACTCAATTCATACAAACCAAATGTCATGGTGTTTGGAAATGAAGAACATCAAAAGTGTTGAAGCTCCGCTCATGATACTCCATAATGGCTCATCAGATGCCGAATGACTATTTATAGTATCTCCAGCAAAGAGTCATGCCCTGGAGTGACACAAAACTCAATGGGTCGTTCCGAGTTTGTCTCAACATGCGCGGACATATAATTAATTCCCTAACAATCTCCTCATATGTCCGTCGTAAACACGGCGTCGAAAAATGGGTGGTGTGTGCAGTGTTCAACCAAACATAAAGCACTCACAACAATGTTTGTCACACTTGTTAGAACATATTGTACGTTAAAAAACAACTGTATGCACGCTTAAGAATTAGTATAAATCACAGCAGCATCACATAATAGTCTAAAGTACATCAAAGCACATGCTCAACATACCTAGTGGCTAATGATCAACAAAAAAGGGCAGAAGTAGTACAAAAAATAAGTGTTCAAAAGATCTAAACAATGTTCTAAGCAGAGTTAAGCTAGAAACCAAATAATACTCTAGCTGTCATCATTCTCATATGTGCAGTTGGGCATCCTCATAAGGGTCCCAAACAATAAGTTCTCCTCCATCATCAGCATCCTCTTGTAATTTCCAACAGAGAATTTTATTTAGAATGAATTCAAACTTATGAAAAGGTATATGTATCTAGTTCTACTGTAAGAACGTAGTACTTTAATTAGCTAAGATGACACCTTTAAAGAATATTATAGGTTTTACCTCAAAATCCATTATCTGTTTCCAAAGAGACAATCTTATGAACTTCTGGACACCGTAGCCGTAGCTGTGTTATTATGTGGAATGTCATGGTTACTATTCTTTTAAAGTTAACTGGAACTCATCAAGTGTGCAATGGAACCAATTAACAGAAGAAAGGTCAAACCGAGACAGATCGTGTAATCAAATGTGGAATAACACTCTCCTAGTCTCCTCCTAGGGAAGGAAGACGAAACCCAGTGAAGTAATTAACAATAGATGTGGAATGCAACAACTCACCATATCCGTACTCAGTAACCACGAACATCAGCGGAACACAATACGTTTGTTTTGACAAAGAAAAATGGAAAAAAATCAAAACATTTGGACTAAGGCTGACCTGAATCGCCTAATCTTGAACTAAGACCGAGCTAAGTCACCTTCTGTCCCATTTCCCACACTATTTTGATTAATCAATTTTTGGTCATTCCTTTCTTCAATTGATCAGTCAGGTTATCTTTCGATCACACATCAATCAAAGTGATAATGTCATGTTATTTTAGATAATTCAATAGAGCGTGTCTTAGTCGTACATGTCTTTCCGTAGTATTCAAGAGGACATTCTTATCGACTTGAACTGTTAATTGATTATCACAGTACAAGCTCAAAGAATTAACTTGTAGCCTAGACAAGGGAAGTATAGAATCAAATTCCTGATTCAGTCTGCCTCTTCATCAGTCAAAGCTAAGGCAAACAACTCGGCTTCCATAGACAACAAAGCTATACAAGTCTGTGCTTGGATATCCAAGCAATAATAACTCCACCCTTAGTGAATATAAATCCACTAGTAGACTTATTATTATCAACTTCTGAACACCAGAAGGTAGTATCCATCCACAGTAGGAGGGTAACTAGTGTTGTATAGAGCATGATCTTTAATACCTCTCAGGTATCTCATCAGCTTGTCTAGGGCATCCCAATGCTCTTTGTATGGTCTACTGGTAAAGCGGCTCAACGTGCCATCAAAGAAGACAATGTCTGATCTCTTACAACTTTTGGCGTACATGAGGCTTCCAATGATCTTCGAGTACTTTACTTGGTCAATGTTGGTCCCTACATTCGGACACAACTTAACATTTGGATCAAACAATATCTCTATATGTCTATAGTCTTTATAACCCCCGGTAGAAAGAATTTACTCTATATTATGAGCTTGACTAAGAGTAACGCCACCCTTGTCTACTCTAACTTTTATTCCTAGAAAGATATCAACAGGACCAAGGTCCTTCATGTCAAATGCTTTTGCAAGAGTACATTTAATATCCCTTACTGCAGCAAGATTTGACCCCAAAATCAATATGTCATCCACATACAGATATATGATGATTGTTTTATTTGACATTGAGTGGTGATAGAGACACTTATTTAAGAAACTGGACTGAAATCCAAGCCTCTTTACCACTTGGTCAAATTTTATATACCACATCTTAGGCACTTACTTAAGCCCATAGATTGATTTATATAGCGTGCACACTTTCTTTTTTAGATCTTTATATACATAACCTTCAGGTTGTGTCATGTAGATCTCTTCACCAAGCTCTTCATTCAAGAAAACTGTCTTTACATCCATCTGAAGAATTATGAAATTCTCGATAGAAGCTAAGGAAAGAATAATCCTAATAGTGGATAGGTGACATACAGGTGAATAGACATCAAAGTAGTCAAATCCCCCATGTTATTTATAACCCTTATCTACTAGACGTGTTTTTGTATCTGGCTATAGACCCCATCATTATGCAACTTCTTCTTCAGAACACACTTAAATCATAAGACTTTATCTACTTTCAGCAGGTCAACTAGATGTCAAGTATTATTTTATGGTAGCGAGTTCATCTTATCATCGATGACTTCTGCACACATTAATGAATCTCTAGATCCCATTGCTTTTTGATAGGAGAATGGATCATCCTCCAAGTGGTAGGTGACGAAATTTTCACCAAAGTCTTTTTGGATTCTATCTCTTGTAGATGTTTTAACAGGAACAATTCCAATTCTATCTCTTTATGGATTCAAGTTCTACAGTAGATTCTGAAATCATGTCAGTAGACTTGGAGACGGTTAAGTCATGATCTTTGATAAATTTATGTTCAAAGAAAATAACATCTTTACACTCTATCACTGTATTAGTGGATGAATCCAAAACCTATCAGCTGCACTATATTCTGCACTACATGGATAAACACAGGTTGTTATTCTAGATCCCACTTTAGATCTTTTAAGGTCTTGTATTCTCACATAAGCAATACATCCTCACGTCTTTAGAGTGTCATATCTATAAGAATGGTCATGTCATAACTCATATGGAGTAGAACTAAGCTTTGAGCGAAGCACTCTATTTAGAATGTGATTTGTAGTTAGGACTACTTCCCCCCAAAAGGAATTAGGCATGCCAGCTGTGAGGAGCATAGAATTCAACATCTCTGTTAAAATTTTATTCTTACGCTCAGCAATACAATTCGACAGGAATGAGTTAGGAGCTGTGGTTTTTAAGATTATACCCTCAGAGACACAAAAGTCATTAAACATAATTATAGTGTATTATGCTCCTCGATCACTTCTAAACCTCTTAATCTTTCGATTTAACTGATTCTCAACACGAGTTTTAAAGATCTTGAAGGTCTCGAAGGCTTCATCTTTCAATTTCAATGGGTAAACATAACAATATATATCTGGAAAAATCATCGATGAAGGTAATTAGATATTTCCTTCCTTCTCTAGTGGCATGACTTCGAAAATCACAGAGGTCGGAATGTATCAATTCAAGAAGTTGTGTGCTTCTAGATATTGACTTGAAAGGATTTTTAATAATCTTAGTTTGAGCACAAATCTCGCATCTATCAAATCGAATATAAAGATCTAACGAGATATTGTGACTTTTAGATAGATCTCATATTTTCTTATAGTGCACATGTCCAAGTCTATTGTGTAATAACTTAGGATCAATTAGAGTTGAACTCACCTACTTAATGCACTCGTTATCTAGGATAAGTCAATATATATCATTGATCATATACACACATGCAAAATAATGTGAATTAACTGTTAAGGTTATTCTACCATTTTGGATTGTGAAAGAAATTCCAGCCTTATTTAATAAACTCATAAAAACTAAATTTTTTTGGGTTAAACTAGAAATTACTCTAACATGCTTTAAAATTAGAGTTTTATCTGAATAGAGGATCAACTCCGCTGTCCCAATATGATTAACCTCAGTCTCTCCTCCATTATAGTTTTCAACCTTATCCTGCACTGTTTTGATCTCTGAGAGAAGACCTCTATCATTAGTGACATAACAGGTAGCACCACTGTCCAGCCACCACTCAGAAGACGCACTGCGATGACTACTCCTAATCATAGCCACGAAGGACTTGGGATCAGAGTTGTCAACCACAATGTTCGCTACATTTTGTGGGGCTTCCTCCTTCTCCTTCATTCTGTGCATTTCAGACTTGAAGGTAATCCACTTAGGAGACATCTCGCTCAAAATCAGACTGGCAAACGGATTATCGACCATTCTAGACTGTTCATCTTCCATCTTGTGACGCATATTTTCTTGTTCTAGGAACTGAAAATGTGTGTTCAAGCAGTACCAAATATCTTTCGCAATCTTACACGCACTGTAGGTCATGATAAGGTGAGAATTTAGGGAATTCAGAAGGTAATCCCTACAAAAATTCTCATCTTTGCTCCACTGATATTCCTCCACATCCTCACGGATAATGGTGAAGTCACTAAGAACGGTGTAGAGAATTTCACGTTCTTTCATTCCTAGTTGAACATACATTATCCAACTGAGAAAGCCAGTGGTGTCGAAAGACTGCAACTTGACGATGTCGAGCACACATTTCATCAATATTTTGTTAGATTTAAACAGGAATAAAAAATTTCTAGAATGAGGTCACCTGAACTGTGCGGAGACGAGTCCAAAAATTTCGGATCCAACCAGAGAGTATTTGCTCCTCCTTTTCCGGCTAAGCACAGTCGTCAAAGACTAGAATCGATCAGCACACCTTCCTCAATAAAAGAAACACACCTTCCTCAATCAAAGACTAGAAGCTACCAAGTTTTGTTGATGAGGGGATACGCAAGATCCAACAATAGTATTATTTTCCTATATCTGAATGCGAGAACTATTGTTGTCCCCTCCAGGATCTTAGATCTACACATAAAATCCTCCTCCAAAACTTCTTGAGGAGAAGCAGGCAGTTTTAACGAAGACCCCCTCTGGATTGCACATTTTCCTCCTCCAGAGCCTGGACTTTCTCCACAGGCACGTGGATGATGCAGACCGGGACCAAGAAATAAAGATATCCCTGTATTTCTGATTTCTACCAAGGATGCCCCCCTTCACTGGATCCGATCTAGACGGGAGGTTGAGAACCCCCTTTTTTCAGCAATCGGCACAGAGGCCGGAAGGGGTAGATCTAGGTCTGCAGTAAGAACTCCGATAGATCTGGATCTGGAAGAGCTCGGGAGGGATCTCCTTTTTCAGTCAGTAGTGAGCAAATCGGCGACAGGAGTCTGCAGCTGCCCTAGATCTGCAACGGCCCGGAGAAAAGAAAAAACTGCGAGAACATCAGCGACGCGGGAGACCTAGCGACGACCTAGAGATCAGCGACAAATATGTGATCTCCGCCTCCTCGAGAAGATGTGGCACTGAGATCTACGTCAGGCGACCAGAGCGCAGAGGCTGACGGGCTGGTATCATACATGATTTTGTTTCGTTGGAGCGGCGAAGCATTCTCGCAAAAATCAGTAGCGACGCTCAGGAAAAATTGCGAAACGGGAGCGCCGAAAATAGAGAGAACGGGATGGAACGGGAGAGCGGAAAACTTAATTTCGTATCTTGAGAATGTTGAGGCTCCGCCCAAGATAGTCCACAATGACTCATCAGATGTGGAATGACCATTTATAGTATATATCTCCAGCGTAGAGTCATGCCCTAGAATGACACGAAATTCAATGGATCGTTCCGAGTCAGTCTCGACACATGCGGACATATAATTAATTTCGTAACAAAAAAAAATGATATCATGGGTGAATAAAATTGACTGAAAATTGGTACCGAACACACTAAAAACATCAAAACTCAATTTGTACCAAGCAGTTACATGCTATTTACAAATTAGTAACATCAAAATTGGAAGTTTACTACCTGCAGACGGTTGATGAGTTAGAAATTTTTATGAGGGACGTCCAGTGGAGGATGTCAGCCTAGATAGTACACTGAGTACCAAAAAATAAGAATAAAAAAATGGTGGGAAAATCCTTGCTTCCGACAGATGCTGGAGATTTAAGGAAATGAGCTTACCTGGCGAGAGAATGTGGAAGCAAACTATAAGGCCGGGCAGAGGTGTATCCTGATGCTGATTTTTTTGATGACTCAAAAATACTGATTATATATTCTTCTCCTTTATTCCTAGCAAGAACACATTAGCTATGAAACTTACATGAGATGTATTGACTTCTCTAAAAGAAACCTGACTACAGTTTTGTTTGTAAGGAGAATCCTGTAAGAAGGTAGAAAGGAGGAAGATAGGGTCGAAGAAGCTTACCAGCTTGTCCGGAAAGAGAGAGGCAGCCGTGAGATATTGAGAAGGCTTGGGAGGGAGCGACGGTGATAGGGCATCTGCAGAGTCGTGATGGCGAGGGGGAGGGGGTTTCGATTTCGTGCGGGGTCGAGCGAGTCGGCAGAGCAGAAGACCTCTCCGATCATGGGCGATGTCGAGGCAATCGTGAGAGAGAGAGAAGCCGGCTAGGTCGCCGAGGATCGTGTGATTGAGAGAAGCCGACGACGAAGACCTCAGATGCAGTGGGGATACCTGGAGGTCCCGGCGACAAAGACCTCCTTAAAGAAAGTTGCAGCTGAACTTTGGCGTGTCGGAGGACTCGCAGGCGCTCTGATCGCAAGTTGGGCGCAGCGAGGGGGAGATGGAATCTGCCCGAGGCTAAAGTTTGGTAGAGGCGTAAATAAACCACTAATTTGTATGGGAGATTTGCCGCCAAAAATTTAGGTGTGAGTAATCAGAGGGATTCAAATTAAAGCAGAATTTAGGGTCATGATTGAGAAATCATAGGGATTCAACATAAAGTTATTTTGATGGCTTTGATTAAATAGGAGGAATTTATTGGACAGTTTAGATTGAATGTTGAGTCTTAAAGAAAGCACAAAAGCCCTCAACCATACTTCTTTTTAAAATAGTAATACACACACACGGGTGCCCGACATGGGGCTCCGCCCCTATGACCAACGGTCCAACGGTCCAGGAGCTTCTCCAATCCATCAACCATCGTGTGGTTACCCATCACTTCATCCAACGGTCAGGAAGCAAGAGCAGGACTTCATCATTGGCCTTTACAGCAGAGCAATAAATAATTGGGTCAACGGTCATCTCATATGTCATCCAGCGGACAGCAGAGGAGCAGCAGAAAAGTCGGTCTTAAGTTGTAATTAATTAGGATATTAATAAAGTGTAACGGTCCAATTAAGTAACGGTCTTCTTGAGGACCTGCTTATATATAGTGGCATTTATTCTGTAATTAGTATGATGATTATGAATAAAGAATGTTTTCCCCTCTAATTCTTCCTCTATTCGTCTCTCTCCTGCCGGCCACCCCCTTAGGCCCTTCTTCTAAGTTTTACCAGTATTCATTCCGGCGGGATCGCTACATATGACCATGCGCGACAGTACCCGACCGGCGACGACGGACTTCGCACGCCCCATTAAGACAGGCTGCGCCCGCATAAAAGCGGACTACGCCAGCAACATATACATACGAGTACTCAAAATGATAGTAAAAAAATATACATAAATATTACAATTTTTTTTTCTAAAATAATATAAGTTTTGACCTACAAATTTTTATTTTGACTTAAATAAAGTTGATTGTTTAAGGTGATTGTTATCCGCAAAACAGTTTTGATTATCAACGTTCTATTTTATGTGTTTTTTCTCTCCCAAAAGTTAGATAATCGCAAACCAGTTTTGGCTATCCGTGCTATTTTTTTCTCCCCTTATCTTACATCATTTTTTAGAGGCATGTTCAATTTTTACTGAGATCAAATGAGAGTTATATTTGATGAGATCCCTCTTAGTAGCGCTAGCCGCACCTCATGCGTGGGTTACGGTTATCCAAAGAGCCTCCACTAATGTTGTAACCATCGGAGGTGTAACCGTCGCAGCAATCGCCGACATCACCGCCGTCATCGCCGTCATCGCCGTCGTCGCTGTCATCACCGCCGCCATCGCCACGACAACCGCCTCCATCACCGTCATCACTGCCGCCATCGCCGTCATCATCGCCGCCATCGCCGTCATCGTCGTCGCCATCACCTTCATCGTTGCCTTCATCGCCGTCATCATCGCCGTCATTGCTACTAGAGATTTGAGCAGTTGTGATCGCAATGTTAAAGATGTTCTAAACTTATGTGGGCATGACTCGTCATAGAATCCGAAAATATAAGAATATACGTGTCTTTTTGAACTGCGTCTTATACGTGCATTTTCATTAGAAGTGTTCAACATGAAAGTTGTAGATATCGACGAGATCTACAACTTTCATGTTGAACACTTTTGATTTGAAGCAGTTTAGACCCCCCCTGATTTAGCTCCTGAAAAAAGTCACGCAGAACATATGTATGGACGCCCGAGATCGGCGTGACTTTTTTCGAGGGCCAAATACGGGGCTTACACGGCTTCAAATTAAAAAGTGTTCAACATTAAAGTTGCAACGAGATCTACAACTTTCATGTTGAACACGTTTAATTTAAAGCAATTTAGACCCTCTGATTTGGGCCCCGAAAAAATTCGCGCCAAAAATCTCTACAGACAACTCGTTTCGGGCATGTCTTTTTTCGGGCCCAAATTAGAGGCCTAAACGACTTCAAATGAAAAAATAGTCAACATGAAAATTGTAGATCTCGATGAGATTTACAACTTTCATGTTGATCATTTTTTCAAATGAAAAATATTTGGGGCTCAAAATTTAAAAATGCAAAAATTACAATAAAGCAAGATTCGTTTGCTAATAGTAATTTTTGGGAAGAGAAAAAAAATGCAAAAAATGACTGAATCTGTTTTTTTCTGAGGTGCTAGTAACGAAACTGAGTTTTGCTAATAACAGTACCTAATTATTTTGAATTTAAATGAATTTACATCATTACTTTTAATTTTTTGATAGTGTAATTACTTGAAGTGACATTACATTTTAATTTTTTTGAAATAAATTATAATACATGTCAAATCATTAAAATATAGAAATGATGACATAACTGTTATTTTTGAATGTTCCACGAAGGATAAATTTTCTTTTATAATTGTGAAAGATATATATACACAGTTTGGACTATTAAATGAAATTTATTGACAAATTCAAAAGCAAACAATGCTCCAAATAAATGAGACTATTGAAATAAGATTAATTTATTTTATTATTTTTTTTTATTTCAAAATAAAAGAATTCATTTATTTTCAAATAAATTAAATTTAAAAAGCAAACAATTAATTAAGGTTGAGCTTTTAAAATAAATTTCTGAAACTGCTTTTGATTATATTTTCTGTTTGATTTCCTTTGAGGTTCGACCCCGTTTGACTCCAATTTTTATGAATATGGATCTTCAAATCTAGTTATGTAGACTCAATTTCTTTCGAACAAATGAAATCTAGCTTGCTAATAATTCTATTTTTTGTCTTCTTTTTCATTAAGAAATTTGTCGTTCATATTTTATAAAATTTTATTAATTTTTCACCATAATTTGAAAATATAGAATTCTAATCCTACATAAATTAATTCCATGAGAAATCATGGTCAGTAACAAAAAATAGAGAATCAGCAGTGACTCAAAACCTTCTAAAATGGATGGAGTAAAGCTTTGCATATACATAACGTACCCATTCTTTAAAATTATTATTGATGATGTTGCGGTTTAACTCGATTCTTCGGTCGGACCGGATTTACTTGGACCGTCTTAGCTTACGGAGCGGTCGAGCGCGCACAGTGTCAATGAAAATAAAAGGTTGACACAACATGTGATGATGTGGAAAACCTCTCAACGGGGTAAAAAATCACGTGACCGGATCTGTGCCGGTCAAAGTCCACTAGCTGCTTGTGGTTACAACATGTTCGGAGAATCGGGGGCGACAGACCGCTCCCCGTTACAACTTGGGGGGCGAGAGAGAGATTTCAGCTCCCAAAGGGCAACAGGCTGCGCCGCGGGAGCGACTTGCACTACAACATTTTAATTCTACGGCCACGTTTTTTTTTGTCTTTAGCGGCGTTTTTAAAGCGTCGCTATTAATATAGCGGCGGTTTTATAAACGCCGCAAAAGCGCGGCGGTTGCGACCGTCGCTATAGATATTTGCGGCGTTTTTTTATAAAAACGTGGCGGTAGCGCATAAGGCTACCGCCACGCTTTTTAACAAAGCGTTGCGGTATTCATCTTCCTCCTTCTTTCGCTCGTTCCGGGACTTACGTGTTTGTTGGGTACATTGAGAATTGTGTACCTGATTTGAAGAAGTCTCTTATCAACTCAATGATATACATAAAATTGTATTTGATGCATGTTAAGTTTACATGTGCAGGATTTAAAGTGAAGAAATTGTCTAAGCACATATGTGTCGACACAGTTCAATTGTGTCGACACCTCAAAGACAGATTGTGTCAAGACAATCTCATTGTCGACACAAGGAAGAATCAGAAGTTGTCGACACAGCAGACAGATTGTGTCGAGATAATCTCACTGTGTCGACACAAGGGTGAATTAGCAGTTGTCGACACAAGGGTGAATTAGCAGTTGTCGACACAAGGAAAAATCAGAAGATGTCGACACAGCAGACAGTTGTGTCGAGACAATCTAACTGTCTCGACACAAGGCAGTATTTAGAGATGTCAACACAGCAGATAGTTGTGTCGAGACAATCTACCTGTCTCGACACAAGGCAGTATTTAGAGTTGTCGACACGGATTACGGGTGTGTCGAGACAAGTCTAATTTCTTGACTCTATCAGTTTCTGATGAAAATTATTCCAAGTCTGAATGTGTTGAGACTACTAGGATATCTCCACACATGTATTGAAACATCTGATACAACTCGACACTTATGTTTCAGAATATGCTGAGTCAACACTAGAAATGTCAAGACAAGTCAGAACTGATTGCAGAAAACTTATACTTCAACAAAAATCGGTCTAGGAAGAATTTGTTGTATCTTGCTGACGTCATCAAACAGAATTCAGTCATCTGTGAAGTCTATAAATAGAAGGTCCTGCCTTCTCAAAAAAAGAGAGAGCGAGACAGAATTAAAAATACACCCAAGAACAACTGATGGATAAAATCAAGCAATCAAAATTTCTCGTTCTAATTTCTTCCAAGACCTAACCAGACGACATTTTTCGAGAAAGATGAAGAAGACAAAGGTTTTCAAGAAGATTTTCAAATCCCTTTTTACTAGGTTGATCTGAAGATCAAATTGTATCTGATCATCAACATCTTCAAGGTATTCATGCAGATCAACATCAAGAAGTTTGATGATATAGAGAAGGAACTTTTCAGTCTGCAGATCTATTAAGAAGAAATCCAATTGCAGCTGATTTGAAGAATCTGTGTAAATAGATATAACAAATTACAGGTTTTCTAGTATTTGTATTTTATACAATTACTTTATATTGTAAGATCTCCTAGAGATTTCAGTGGGTAGGAGTATCTTTTCTTTGAGATTGTGAGCCTAATTTATAAAGGCTGAGGTAGGGTTATGAAGGGACCTGAGGTAGGTGGTTTGGGGTAAATCACTGAGTTTTAGGCCTATTCTATAAAGGTTGAGGTAGGGTTCTTGAGAGGGCATGAGGTAGGAGATTGTGGGAATATCTGAGGTAGGACTAGTTGGTTTGAGTGTAGGTTTCTTGACAGAAACTGAGCCTGTAGGATCTTTGGATCTGAGTTGAAAAGGAGGAGCTATAACCTTATCTAGCACATTGCTAGTGAGAAAGGAGGGGGAAGTGGATGTACCCTAGATAGGGGAACCAATATAAATTTGGTGTGTATTGTGTGTTATTCTTTATTTTGTGCAGTGTGTGTGCTATAATCTATGATGATATTATTGCTATTAAATTAGAGACAAAGAAATGCAAGGAAAAAAAAAGGGTCACCTATTCACCCCCCTTTAGGTGACTATCTACCCATAGGCTTGACTTTCAAGTGGTATCAGAGGGAGGTTGTTCAAAGAAAGACCTAACAGTCTGAAAAAGATCTTAAGGTTAATTGAAGATCATCTGATCTATGACATCTGAATCTCACAGAGAACTCAGTTATATGAAATTGCTAATATATACTAAGGATAACTTTGCAATATGGAAACAAAGAGTGAGACTGTTCATAGAAGCCTCAGATCCAAGAATATTTGTCACAGTATAAGAAGGACCATATGTGCCCATGAAAATATCAGTCTAGGATGTTAATGATCAAACCCCTAAGAAATTATCAGAAATGACAAAGGATAATGTGATATACTTGTTACTATGGACAAGAGGGCACAAAATATAATAGTTAGTATAATAAACAACTCAACCTTTCATAATCTGATACATTGTAATACATCCAAGGAGATGTGGGATACCCTCATAGTTTACATGGAAGGCACAGAAGAGGTAAGAGATGATAGGAAATCTCTCCTCAACCAGCAGTATGATGCCTTTAGATAAGGAAAAACTGATTCTATTGAACAATGCTATGAAAAATTCTTAAGAATAGTTAATGATTTGAGAAACTATGACAGAAACTTCTCAAACTATGAATTAAATGACAAATTTCTGAGATCCCTGAATAAAAAATGGGACATCAAGATTTGTGTTGTAAGAGAGATGGGGAATTTAAGAAATATTTTACCCCCGAGACTTATATGGGAAGTTAATGTCACATGAACTTCAGCTAAATTCTAGGAAAGATGAATCTGCCAGACACTCAACTCAGTCAAAATCTGTGGCTTTAAAAGCAGATACTTCCAAGAAAGCTAGAAGAGAAATCTCATCATCACCCAGAAGGGATGAAGATACACACATCACTGGAGCATGTTCTTCTTCAGAAGAAATATCGGATGATGAACTGACACTGTTTACAAAGCAATTCAAGAAATGTTAAGGAGGAAGCAGTGGAGAAATAGGAAACCTTTTGGATCAAGCTCAAATAAAAGCAAAGACAAGCACATAAACAAATCTGTGGTCAGGTATGATTCACAACAGAACAAACAATTTAAGACTAACATTATTTCTTTTTGCTGTAACGAGCCTGGGCATGTCATTACTGACTGTCTAATAAAAAGAAAAGAGAACAGGAATTCAAAAGAAAAGAAGTTTAATAAGAATAGGAAATCAGAGAAGGGTCTGATGGAAATGAAGTTAAAGAACTTGTCTGATAGTGAAACTGATTCAACAGAAGAAGAACCTGTAGGACTATTCTCCTATGAAGAAGAGTTTATCATAAGGGCTATATACAAAGGGAAAAACTCCAAAACTTCATCAAAATATGGTGACTCTGAATAAGACATGGAGATCAACTTGATGGCAATATTTGATGAACTAGAAAAAGAAGTACATGATTGTAAAAGTACACAGGTAATCTATGACAACTCTTCCTGCTCTAAGACTTCTGTTTATGAGATTGAAGGTGAGCTAAACTCATGTGACTCAGTGGTTGATTCACATAAAATTAACTCTGCAACTGAACTACAACACTCATAGTTAAATTTGGTGAGTTGCTGGTAGCTTTAGTTAACAACAAGAAGCTTGTTAAAGAACAAGCTATAGAAATTGCATCTCTAAAAAGTTGAGTATCATCACAAAATGGATACTCAAAAGATTGTTCTTCAAAATTCTAAGTTGACAAAACTAACTAAGATCATTGATGACCAAATAATAATAATTAAAAAAAGTATGCAACCATTCAGGAGCTGGAATTGAAACTTCTGAATGGGAGAAACATAGTACAATAATTTTTAAAACCCAAAACTGTACTGCCCATAATAGACACCTTCTCAGGAACACCTAGAAGTGGTCATGGTTTTTTAAAAGCCAAAAGTATCAAAGGGTCTGATCATTCCATAACCAGTGTTCCAGTCTAAGGCTCCAAGGAGGAATCTTGCTGCTGAGAGATAAAATAAGTATTGTGCTCCCAATCAAGATAAAACTGTTAAGTTTGCTGACTCCTGCCCAAAGGAATGTCAGTACAAAGATCCTTATATTTCTTCAAAAAGGAGGTATAATAGATATGAATGCTGGTGTTATGGAAAGATAAGACACTTTGCCTTAGATTGCTGGTACAATAACTCGGTGTCTCATAGTCAGAAAAGATATCCAGTCAAGAAGTTTACTGGTGTCTTTGATAGAGTCACAACTAACAAAAACCTAGGACCCAAAATAATTTGGGTTCATAAGGAAAATTATATTCTTATTTTGTAGGAATGTCCAAGTTCCAGAGATAGACCAATCTGGTACTTGGATAGTGGATGTTCCAGACATATGAATGGAATAAGAGGAAATTTGAGGGAATACATCCCTCTAGAGGATGGATCAAAGGTGATCTTTGGAGGAGCTGACAAAGGCATAACCAAAGGTTAAGGTAAGATCACAAATGACTTAGTCACACTCACTAAAGTAGCTTATGTGGAAGGGTTGCAACACAATCTTATAAGCATAAGCCAATTTTGTGATTTGGGCTATGTCATATCTTTCCACAAAGAGGAGTGTCTAATAAAAAGGGAAAGTGATCAAGTGGTCATCTTAACAGGCACTAGATGTAGAAGTGTGTACTATTTAAATTTTCTATGTATAAAGTAAGACTCACCCTTATGTCTAGTTGCAAGTGAGAGAGCCTCACATTGTGTCAAATGGCACAAGAGGCTAGCTCACTTGAACTATAAGGCCATAGGCAAACTTTACAGCAAAGAGCTTGTTAGGAATTATCCTAACCTTAAATGCTCTAAGAAGAGCATCTGCTCAGCATGCCAAAAAGGCAAGAAGACTAAAGATTCTTTCAAGGGTTATAAATCCAAAGACTCAGTGAGGTGTTTATACCTCCAGCATATGGATTTGTTTGGTCCTATGCCAGTTCATAGTTTAGAAAGGAGATTCTACACTTTTGTAATTGTTGATGATTATTCCATATACACTTGGGGTTTTCTTCTTAAGGAAAAAGTCTGAAACTCCTGATGTCTTCGAGACTTTTGTCAAACAAATTCAGAATGAATTAAACAGTTATGTGGTTAGAATTAGAAGTGACCATGGAACTGAATTTCAATCTGATTATATGACACAGTTTTGTGAAGAATTGGGGATTCAACAAGAATTTTCCTCACCAAGAACACCCCAGCAAAATGGAGTTGTTGAGAGGAAGAACATGACTCTCATTGAAGCTAGAAGAACCATACTGAGTGATTCTTCACTCCTAGAATATTTCTAGGCTGAGGCAATTAACACTGCATGTCATGTTCTTAATAGGGATTCAATCAACAAAAGACTAAATAAAACTCCTTATGAACTAATGAAGGGCAGAAAACCAAATATATGTTATTTCAAATTTTTTGGATGTAGATGTTATGTCATGAATAATAGGAAAACATATATAACCAATTTTGCTGAAAAGTCATATGATGAGATATTTATTGGTTATAGTAACCACAACAAGGCTTATATGGTCTACAACTTGAAGGATCAAGTTGTAGAGGAGTCTGTACATGTTGTATTTGATTAAAGTTCTATGTTTTATAATAATGAGTTAGGTACATAACCACAACAGGTGTGGAATTGAAGCTAAAGGAGCTGTCTATAGAAGATACAGTTACAACAAAGCAAAATATGCAAGAAGAAATCAACATTGTTGAGGAAGTGCTTGCACATGAAGAGCCAGGAGAAGCAGCTGAGCACATTGATCAAGATGGTCTAGGAGATGAAATCACACTGCCTGTAGCTGTTAGGCATCTAAGAGATCATCCGAGAGAATTGATCATAGGAGATGCTGCTCAGGGATTGACTACAAGAAGCAAACATCACAATACTGTGATGTATTCAAGTTTTCTGTCACATACAGAAGATTGTAATATTATAGGAAACAAATGGATAATATGGATCCATTTTGGATAGGATCAATGCAGGAAGAATTGAACCAATTCAATAGATGTAAGGTTTGGAAGCTGGTTCCCAGACCAGAAGATTGTAATATTATAGGAAACTATTGGATTTATTGAAATAAATTTGATGAGAATGGTGTAATAATAAGAAACAAAGCTAGACTGGTTGCAAAGGGATATAAACAAGAAGAGGGAATAGACTTTGATCAAACCTTTGCACAGGTGGCTAGGTTAAGAGCTATAAGAATCTTCCTGACATATGAAGCCTACAAGGGTTTCAAAGTTTACCAAATGGATGTTAAGTCAGCCTTCCTAAATGGCAATCTCAAAGAAAGAGTCTATATAGATCAACCATCAGGTTTTTTTGATTCGACTAAACCTACTCATGTTTATTTGCTTTCAAAGGCTCTCTATGGTTTAAAATAAGCCCCAAGGGCTTGGTATGCGACTCTGTCTGAGTTCCTTCTAGAGAATAAATTTTTAAGAGGGAAAATAGACAATACATTATTCCTAAGGAAAGTCAAAGACAAGATCATCATGGTATAAATATATGTAGATGATATTATATTTGGTTCTACTGATGAGTCACTTTTTACTAGGTTTGCCAAATTAATGCAAAGTTAGTTTGAGATGAGTAGTATGGGTGAACTCAAGTTTTCTTGGGTCTCCAAGTTAAACAAACTATAGATGGACTTTTCATTAGTCAGTCTAAGTTCACCAAGGAGTTAATAAAGAAGTATGGCATGGAAAAACCACTTAAATGAGAACTCCTATGGGATCCACTATGTCTTTAGATAAGGATGTTGCTGTCAAGCTAGTTGATATAACCTTGTATAGGGGGATAATTGGATCACTGCTTTATCTAACAGCTAGTAGACCAGATATAATGTATTCCACTTGCATCTGTGCTAGATATCAAGCATGCCTTAAAGAATCTCATTATACAGAGTAAAAAGGATATTGAGATATCTAAAGGGCACACCTAATCTTGGCCTTTGGTATCCAAAGAATAGTAATTTTGAGCTGATTGGTTTTTCAGATGCAGATTATGTAGGATGCAAAGAAGACAGGAAAAACACATCAGGTTCATGCCAATTTCTTGGAAGAAGGCTAGTTTCTTGGAGTAGCAAAAAGCAGATAAGTGTGGCAATATCTACAGCTTAATCTGAATACATTTTAGCTGGAAGTTATTGTGCTGAACGGCTTTGGATTCAACATCAGCTACAAGACTATATGTTACAAATAAGTGAAACTCCCTTATTCTGTGATTCTACAAGTGTTATTTCTATTGCACACAATCCCGTGTCTCACAGTAGAACAAATCATATATAAATTAGATATCATTTTATTAGGGAGCATGTAAAAAATAAAGATATTAGCCTAGAATTTGTTCCTACAAATAAGCAAATTACTGACATATTTACCAAACCACTAGAAGAAGAGAAGTTCAATTTCTTTAAATTTGAACTTGGGATGTTAAATCTTGAATAAACTAAAATAAGGGGTCATCAAATCAGCTTACACTATTAAATATAGACATCTCAAATATCAAAGTGTAATAGTTCAGATACCAAGATTTTGACTAAGTAAAAATCTTGTGTCGACACTCAGGAAAAAGTGTCGACACCATATATAATCTTGTGTCGACACTCAGAAAAAAGTGTCGACACCATATATAGTCTTGTGTCGAGACTCAAGAAAGAGTGTCGACACTACATGTCGAGACTCTGGAAAGAATGTCGACACTGCAATGTCGAGACACATGTAGGTGTGTTGACTCATGTCAACACATCTTGTCAGTCGACAATTCCCTTATGTCGACTATAGGTATTTTCCATATTTTAGAATAAGCCTATATACAACGCGCCCTTTTGCATTCCAGGAAGATTTTACTGTATATAAAGAGAATTGAGTGTAGGAATCAACTACAACTTCTTGAGTTCTTACTAAGTGTCTAGACCTCAAATTCCTATTAGTAGACATTCGAGACTTCTTCCACTCGACGAAATCAAGATCGACGACATTAATGGCTCCAAAGAATGATGAAAACATCAATGAAGGATACAAACTCGTGCGAAATGGATTCGCCTCCACAGACAAAGAAATTAGGAATGTCATTGTCCTAATCCAAGAAGCTGGTCTTGAATATCTAATGTCAGAACCTACAAGCATCTGGAAACGGGAGGTACTGGAATTCTTCAACAATGCAACATTAGACTTCAGCGCAACAATGATTAAATCCACTGTGAAGGGGCAAAGGTTAACATAACCAAGAAAAGACTGGCTAAGATATTTCATATACCTCGAATCAATCAAGAAGATGCCATAGATTCAACCCAAACTTATGCAGGACTAAGTTGGTGTGGATTGGATTCAGTCAAAAAGATAGGGAGTTCTCTGAATCGAAAGGGTATGAATACTCAAGGAAAATTTCTGTCAGAAATAGTTGGAAAAGTGCTGTTGTGTAAGGCAGGCGCACATGACAGAATTTCTGCTCCCATGTTTGAGATAATGACAAGAATAATCTTCAAACTCAAAACTGACTAGAGTAGATTAGTATTTGACAAGATCTCTGAGAGCATTAAGAAGCCCAACATGGGTATGATATTAAGTTTGTGTTTAGTAAAAGCCATTTCTACTGCCCTAAATCAAAAACTGGGCACAAAAATAAATAATATGAGAAAAATGGATATGAGGATTTTGTCCAGATGGGATAGAGTTCTATCCAGAGAACCTTCAGTAGTAGAAAAGAAGAAGGAGAAGAATAAAAAGGCGGTGGTGGTGGAATACAAGTCCTCCAATGATTCTGAAATACCAAGAAGTTCCAGTACAGATCATAGTGATGCACCAGATATAAACATTACTCAAAGAAGATCACCTGAAACAAGGCATGGGATGCAGGGGGAGATTGAACACTCTGTAGTCAAAACTACTGAGAAAAACATAAATGAACCTACAATCTTAGACAGTGAAACTGTAACTGACATAGTAGAGGATGTTCTTCATGAACTAAATACAGATGTGATAAACAATGTGAATGAGGACCAAGATGAGGATATGCCTGACACCGAGGCAATAATGTCTAAGGAGACCGTGGAATAAATTCCACTGGGAGAGGAAGCTAACATCCAGGGGGAGATAACTGCTTCTCCTAAGAACTATCTTGAAAATCAACAACATGAGACTCCCTTAGTAGATCAAACTCTTGATCAACATGAAGCAAGCGTTGAGGGGGAGCAAGCAGTCAAGTCCCCTAGGTCTGGAAGTGTAGAAAAGCAAAAATGTATTACTATTGTTAGCTCATCTAAGTTAGATGAGGAAGAAGACTCTTAACTACAGTAAAGACAACTGAACTAAAAAGGAGAAGTCAGAGCTATAAGAATACATTACAGTCCAGAAAACCATTTCCTTCTCCTCCTGAGGATTTCAGTTCACTCTTGGTTCAGATACAGGTAATGTTTGATAAACAAAGAACAGATCTTGAAAAATATGTAAATAAAAGTAAAAAGGATTTATAGTTTCAGCTGGTACAAGATATAAAATCCATTAGATTTGAAGTGAATTTACTGAAACAAGACATGTTAATTTTTTTTGAAAAAAGTGCAAATGTTATGGTTTATCTTGCAAAACAACAAGCAGAGTCCAAGAAGAATTTAGAAGAAAATGTTGTACAACAAGGATTTGTTCTGAAAAATCAGAAGAGATTGAATGATAATCTCATAGAAATGCATGACATTTTTCTGACAAAGCTTGTTGAACAAACAACAGCTTTAGAAAACAAACTTACCTCTACATCAGCTGCTACTGAAACCAATCTTTCTGTTGAATCAGCTTCTCTCATTACAGTCATAAAGGATTCAAAAAAAGGTATCATTGATGAGATTAAGAAATTTAAACATCATTACACTATAGGGACTCATCATGTAGTTGATCAAGTGAGATTTCAAAAGGATGATTTAAGAGATCACATTGACAGAGAAGTCATAAAGGGGGAGAGGGTTATGATAAAAGCTAGTTCTGATTATGTTAAGTGGACTTCCAATAACATCAGTGCTACTCTTGGCTACCTTCCACTATGTGATGATAATCAGACAGCTGAGTCTGGCTGCCAACCAGCTCAGTTGGAAGGGATTCCTCCAGTTGCAGACCAGATAATATATTCTCCTCCAAATTTTCAGGATATTCAAAGTGCAGTTCGGACCATGTACAGTCCTCCACCCAATCCTCAGACTGTTGTTTGTGAAGAGGTGGAGATGACTAATGCTGCCCTACTGAAATAAAAAGAAGTCAAGTTGTCTAAGAAAAGATTTAGAGAACAGACAGAGGCTAAACCTGATTTTGAGCAGTGGAGTCCAACCTCTAGAAATATTATACTCACTGCTTGACAAGCTATTAACAATAATAGACATGACAGGGGAAAGTGGTACTCTGAGAAGGAATGGAGTAAACACCTTAAGCAACAAGAGGTTATCTATAAGTTCAAAAGAGATCAGAAGAATAGGGTGATTCCAGCCACTACTGTTGAACCTAGCAAATATTTCCCCAAGACATTCCATTACTTTGAAAGACAAAGGCTTAAGACTGAACAACTTTACATTATCAAGGACAAAAAAGGAAAGAAGGTAGCTGATGACACTATGCCATAAGTAAAAGCCAACATTCAATCAGGCAAAAACATAATCATTAAGGAGCCAACATTCAATTACTAAACCCTAGATAGGGGAACCACTATAAATTCTGTGTGTACTGTGTGCTGTTCTTTATTTTGTACAGTGTGTGTGCTATAATCTGTGATGATATTATTTCTATTAAATTAGAGACAAAGAATTGCAAGGAATAAAAAAAGGTCACATATTCACCCTCCCCTTTAGGTGACTATCTACCCATAGGCTTGACTTTCTGTGTTTTCCTATTGGTGGCACACTGGTGGCTCGAGGTGGCTAGAGGACAATCCGAGGGAGGAGACTGACAGATCTGTCGTCTGAGGAAGAAGATGACCGATAGACAAAAGGTGAATTATGAGGAGGCCCTAAGGCTCCTTTTATAGCCTCCAAGAGAGGATTATGGCAGACCCCACCACTAACTTGGTTAGTTAGTGGGTGGTTACCCACTAGATCGGACGGCGAGGAAAGCCCACCACGATCGAACGACGGGCAAGCCGTTGACGGTGGTGGGGCTGCCGGGAGGTGACGGCGGCTAAGCGGTGGCATGTCCGGCTGCGGCGGCTCGGCCGACGGTGGCCTGGATGGTAGCGGCGGCCTTGCCAGCGGCCGCGGCCTGGCCGGCGGCGGCCTGGCCTGCGGCTGCGGTCTGGCCATCGGCTACGGTCTGGCCGGCGGCGGCTTGGCCGGCGACAACGGTCTGGCCGGCGGCGGCCTTGCTGGCAGTGGCGATGGCGGCCGCTTCCTGACCGGCAACGGCCTCGCCGACAGCCGTGGCCTGGCCTGCGGCGACCGCAGCCTTGCCGTCAGCGGCGACGGTTCCCCCTTAAAGGAGTGGGGGTAGTTTTTTGGTGGAGAGAGAGGGAGTGCCCCCCCCCATGTTTCCCTCATTATGGGGAGTTGATGGGAGATGGAGTTGACTAGTTAACCCCATGATCTCCCACTTTGGGAGGAGATCATGGGGAAATTATCCTTATAAATGGTGGTTTAACCCTTCAAATGAAATGAAATTATATATTATATACTATCTATACATCACAAAAGCATCACCGATTGAGTTAATTAATCATATAACAATAATCACATACATATCACAAAGAGAATCACAAGTTAATTAACATCACGAGTTAACAAAACAATAATATTTCTGTTGGGTACATTGGAAAATGTGTACCTGATTAGAAGAAGCCTAACTTAGCTTTATGATATACATCAAGGTGTATTTGATGTTATTTTGAGTTGACATGTGCAGATTAAGAAAGTACTAAAAGTACAGGAAATTATTCTAAGTCCATGTGTCGACACCAGAAAAAGCTATGTCGACACTTCAGAAGAATTGTGTCGACACTTGAAGAAGACTGTGTCGACACAGAGAAAAATAGTCGACCACATTTGTATCGACACTGGGAAGCAGTGTCGACTTACAGAAGTAGAGTCGACAACAGCTATATCAACACTGGGAAGCTGTGTCGACACATGGAGGCAGAGTCGACACCAGAAGGCAGTGTCAACACATTGAGGCAGAGTCGACACATATTGGCAGGGTCGACGATAGTTGTGTCGACACCAGAAGACAGAGTCGACACATATTGGCAGAGTTGACAAAAGCTGTGTCGACACCTGAAGGAGTGTCGACACATACTATGTTCAGAATCTATAACAACTATGTTGACACACAGGACTTGTGTCGACACACTACAAGTCTAGACCAAGTCATTTCCTAAAGAATGATGAAGTGCTTGAGTCAACATAAATTCTCAGTGTCGACTCATCCTCAAGATGAAGGTCTAAAGAAGCTGTGTCGACACCAAAGTAACTTGTGTCGACACAAATAGACAGATGGTCTCGACACTTTCTGACAGTCAGTCTCGACACTTTGCTGATCAAGACAAAGGCTAAGGATCTGTTTGAAGACTTGACAGCTGTGGGTTGCAACAGTTTATCTGAAGCTGTCAGACTTGTCAGAAGATAGTTAGAAACCGGATCAGTCGGTTACCATGAAGAAGGTCTATAAATAGACAGATTCAGAAGGCAAATAAAAAAAAGAGAAGATTGATTTAAGAAGAAACACACATATAAACTGATCAAGAAAGTGCAAGGCACAAAAGAAGATCTTCATCAGAAGATCTAAGAAGACATTCTGAAGGGTTCAACCTATCAGGATCTGTCTAAGGAGAATTCGTTCAAGAATTCTAAAGAAGTATCAAAGGGATTGGATAGAGAGGGATCCAGCCATTTGAAGATCAAGAAGGAAGCTGTTACAAGTTTCTCAAGAAGCTGTTTGGAAATCAACTCAGCTAGTTCAGATTCAAGAAGCTTTGAAGAAAGCTAAGATTCAGTTGATTTCATCCATCAGCTAATCAAGTATTGTCCTGTCCTTACTCTCTCATCTAGGACAAAATTCTGTAAAACTCTTTTCTAATTTCTGTAGGATCTATTAAGGTAGATCTGAGTTGTAAGCCTAAATTATAAAGGCTGAGTGTAGGAGAGTTGATCTCTGAGTGGTAGGGCTGTGTTGCCTGAGTGTAGGAGAAAGTTTTTCTCTGAGTTGTAGGCCTTGTGGCAAGGCTGAGGTAGGGCTGATTAGCCTGAGTTGTAGGAACCTTTCCATGTTCTGAGCTGTAGGATCTGCTGATATGAGTTAAAGAGGAAGTTTGACCGAATCTAGCACACTGCTAGATAGGTGAAGGGGGAAAGTGGATGTACCCAGACCTTGGGGAACCACTATAAAACTGTGTGCAATCTGTGTTGTATGAATTTCTATGATTGCTGTGCTGTGTGATTTAATTCAGTTATTATATTCTGCCTAAAAGTGAAAACAAGCATTAGAACCTATTTACCCCCCCCTCTAAGTGTTTAGGTAGTCTTGAAAGTAAAACTATCAAATGGTATCAGAGGGAGGTTACTCAAATAAGGACTTAACAGTCTAAGTTAGATCCCAAAGGCAGAATCAAGAATCAAGAAAATGGGTTCTGGAGAGAATCACAAGGAGTTAGGGTCAATGAAATTACCAATATGTAGAAAAGAAATCTTTGGAATTTGGAAAGAAAGGGTGAGATTGTTCATGGAGGCTTCTGACCCAAGGATATACATTACAGTACAGGAAGGCCCCTTCATTCCAATGAAGGTATCAGTTCTTGATGCAAATATCCAAACTCCAAAGAGTTATTCAGAAATGACAAAGGATGAAATCATTTTGGCAACCATGGATAAAAGAGCATAGAACATTATTGTAAGTGCCATAGATGATTCTACATTCCAAAATTTGATTCACTGCAAAACCTCCAAAGAAATGTGGGACACCTTGATTGTCTACATGGAGGTTCTGAAGAAGTAAGACAGGATAGGAAGTCTATGCTCAACCAAGAGTATAAAAGTTTCAGACAAGGAAAATCTGATAGCATAACTGAATGCTATAAGAAATTCTACAGAATAGTGAATGAATTAATGTCCTATGGAAGAGTCTTCAGTACCTATGAACTGAATGACAAATTCTTAAGATCCTTGACAAAGGATTGGGACACCAAGATCTGTGCCATAAGAGAAGTGGCTAAACTGGCAGAAATTTCTCCTCCAACCTTGTTTGGAAAGTTACTATCTTATGAAATGCAACTAATGGTGAGGAAGGAGGAAGAAAAGAATTCAAAAGGTGAGCATAGAGAAAAATCTGTGGCCTTCAAGGCTGAAGCCAATAGAAAGAATAGGAGGATATTTTCATCTCCTCCTGAGGAAGTTGTAGAAGTTAATTCTGAAAATTCAGACAGTCAGAGTTCAGAGAGGAGTGATTCAGATGCAGACTTTGCTGCATTCACAAGGCAATTCCAGAGGTTCTTGAAGAAGAAGCAGTGGAAGTCTAGGCCCTCCACATCACAGAAAGTTGATGACTATTATCAGAAGAATAAGTCATCAAGGAAGGAAAAGAACAGAACTAAGCCCAGCAAAGCCACTACATCAAAGATTGTCTGCTATTGTTGCAATAGGCCTGGACATGTAGTGGCTGATTGTCCTGATAAGAGAAAGGAGTCATCAGATAAGAAGAAGACTCATCAAAAAGGCAAGAAAGAGAAATCCTTTGTTGCAAAGAAGGAAAAGAGCCTTACAGATCAATCATCTTCAGAGTCAGAATCTGAAGCTGAAGCATATATTGGACTGTATGCTGCAACTGAAGAAGAGGAGTTCATGCAATTGCTAGACTCCATCTATGAACAAGAGGACCATCAGTGCATGGGACTGATGACTGGATCAGAAGAAGACATGTGCCAGAATCAGTCTGGTCCTAGTAAAGTACATTGTCCTTCTATAAATTTAGTTTGTAGTATTAGTGCAAAATCAGCTTCATCTGCATCAAGTGATGTAGATGGATCTGAATCTGAAGGAGATGTCTATCAGTTGATAGATAAGTATGGGGACTTGTTGCAGGCCCTTAAGAAAAGTAAGAACCTAGTCAAATCTCAGGCTCAGGAAATTGCTGATCTTAAGGTTGCTGCAACTGAGTTGGAAAAATTAATAGATCAAAAGTTGAATGAGATTGCCAAACTGAAAAATATAACTATTATTCAGATGGGCACAATCAGATATACTAATGATCAAGTTAAGAGTCTGGAGGCCAGACTAAGAATAGAAAAAGATTTAGTGGCTAGTTACTCAAAGACAAAATTTGTCTTACCCTTGATAGATGAGTTTGTGGCTCAAAAGGGTAAGGCAGGATTAGGCTTCAAAGGTAACCCCAGGGCTGCCCAATTCAAGGGAAAAGGCAAAGCTCCTGTCCAGCCACTAAACCTTTCAGTCCCTGTTAAGTTTAGAAAGGTGCAAGTGCCTTCTAACAAATATGATCTTGAGAATATTCAAGGTCATATTAAGACTAATGTTCTGATAAACAAAGGTTTAAATGCCAACAGGTCTACCCATATTCATAAACCCCATGGTTATAAGAAACCTGTGGGTGAAGCTGCTGCAGCACCAGCACTGGACAGAAATTCTTCTGTCAAGGGTGTATCTAGATCTAGATACAACAAGTTTGAATGTTGGTGTTGTGGCAAGAGAGACCATTTTGCCTTAGACTATTGGCACAACACAAGTGTTAGGAAGAACAATAGTCTACCAGTTAGAAGAGCAGCTGGTAGTTTTGTTGGTGCTAACCTGAACCAAGGACCCAAGACTTACTTGGGTTCTAAGGGAAGGAAAATCTGTATTGCAGGAAAGTCCAAGTGGCCATGCCCCTATATGGTACTTGGACAGTGGATGTTCCAGGCACATGACTGGAATAAAGGGGCTGCTGAAGGAGTACACATCTGTCAAAGATGGACCTAAAGTAATCTTTGGTGGATCTGAAAGAGGAGTCATCAAAGGGTTTGGTAACATTTCTTCTAACCTAATTACTATTACCCAAGTGGCTTATGTAAAAGGTTTGAAACACAATCTGATAAGCATAAGCCATCTGAGTGATTTAGGATATGACATTTCATTTGTTAAGGATGGATGTCATATCAAAAGGTCAAGTGATCAAGAGATCATTTTGACTGGGTATAGGAAGAGAAATGTATATTGTCTTAATTTTGTATGTGAGAACAAGGTTTCTCCCATCTGTCTTGTAGCTGATGATAATGCATCTCATTGTGTAAAGTGGCACAAGAGATTGGCTCATCTTAACTACAAGATAATTGGCCAACTCTTTAGCAAAGAGTTAGTGAGGAATGGTCCTCAAGTTAAGTGTATAAAGGATGGGATATGTTCTGCTTGTCAAAAGGGAAAGCAAACAAAATCCTCCTTTCATAGCCTTGAAAACAAGGATTCTGTGAGGTTCCTGTACCTCTTACATATGGATCTTTTTGGTCCTATGCCAGTTCATAGTCTAGGTAGGAAGGTCTACACTTTTGTGGTTGTAGATGACTATTCTAGATTTATATGGGTGTTCTTTCTGAGACAGAAATCAGAAACCCCAAGTGTCTTACTTAGTTTTGTGAAGCAAATTCAGAATGAACTGAATTGTACAGTGGTCAAAATCATAAGTGACCATGGTATTGAGTTTCAATCTAAAAGCATGACAAAATTATGTGAAGACTTTGGGATTTTCCAAGAGTTCTCCTCACCTAGAACACCACAGCAAAATGGCATTGCTGAAAGAAAGAATAGAACATTAATTGAAGCTGGTAGAACTCTATTGAGTGACACCTCTCTTCCAGAATATTTCTGGGCTGAGGCAGTAAACACTGCATGTCATGTGATCAATAGGGCTTCTATCACCAAGAGCCACAAAATGACTCCCTATGAGATTATGAAAGGTAAAAAACCAAATCTATCCTACTTCAGGATCTTTGGTTGAGTGCTATATACTTAACAATGACAAGTCATATCTGACTAAGTTTGCTGCCAAATCCCAAGATGGGATATTTGTTGGGTACAGCATAAATAGTAAGGCCTATAGGGTCTTCAACTTGACTACTCAAGTTGTAGAGGAGTCTGTACATGTTATATTTGATGAAACAAGATTAATCAACTGTGAGTTGTCTTGTAGATCAAATGATTCAACATGTATAAGCAAATGGATGGACAAGCTTTCCATTGCAGAAGCATCAAATGCAGATGAAGCATTGGAAAATGAAGGCTACTGTCCAGGGGGAGTACAAGACTCAATAGAAGCTGATGAAATCCAAGAGGTATAGTATGATGAAGGAGCTGGAGATGTTCAACCAGAAGGGAATCTACCTCCAGCTACAAGACATTTAAGAGATCATCCAGCTAATCATATTATAGGTGATCCAAGACAGGGAGTTCAGACAAGAAGCAAAAATCTGAGCACAGTTCTGTATTCAAGTTTCCTGTCTCAAATGGAGCCTAAGAAGTTTGAAGAAGCCATCCAAGACCAACACTGGATTGATGCTATGCAAGAGGAGCTGAATCAATTCAGAAGGTGCAATGTTTGGGAGCTTGTTCCTAAACCAAAAGGCCACAATATAATTGGCACAAAATGGATCTATAGGAACAAGTTGGATGAGAGTGGAATAATTGTGAAGAACAAAGCTAGGTTGGTTGCTAAAGGATACATGCAGGAAGAAGGGATTGACTTTGATCAAACATTTGCCCCAGTAGCAAGGCTGGAGGCAATCAGAATGTTCCTTGCCTATGCAGCATATCAAGACTTCAAAGTGTACCAGATGGATGTGAAATTAGCATTCTTGAATGGTGATCTAAAAGAGGAAGTCTATGTAGAGCAGCCATCAGGTTTTGTAGATCCTCTTAAACCTGATTATGTCTATAGGCTTAGGAAAGCTTTGTATGGGTTAAAGCAAGCCCCAAGGGCTTGGTATGAAACCCTGTCTACTTTTCTTATTGAGAACAAATTCTCAAGAGGGAAAATAGATAAAACTCTATTCCTTAGGGAATCTAAAGGTAAGATCATCTTAGTTCAGATCTATGTAGATGACATAATCTTTGGATCTACTGAGAACAACCTTTGCAAAAAGTTTGCCAAACTTATGCAAGGGAAGTTTGAGATGAGCAGTATGGGGGAACTTATGTTCTTCTTGGGACTCCAAGTAAGACAGACTGAAGATGGCTTGTCCATATCCCAGTCTAAGTTCACCAAGGAATTAATTAAGAAGTATGGTATGGAGTCATCCTCCACCATGAGAACTCCTATGGGAACAAGTATGCCTATATGCAAAGATGATGCAGGTAAACCTGTTGATGAATCTTTGTATAGAGGAATAGTTGGCTCTCTACTATATCTCACTGCTAGTAGACCAGATATTATGTATGCTACATGTGTCTGTGCTAGGTACCAAGCCTGCCTTAAAGAATCTCATTATACTGCTGTCAAAAGGATTCTGAGATATCTTAAGGGCACACCTAATCTAGGCCTTTGGTACCCTAGGAATAGAGATTTTCTACTAACAGGTTATTCAGATGCAGATTTTGCAGGCTGTAGAGAGGATAGAAAGAGTACTACAGGTACTTGTCAATTCTTGGGAGGAAGACTGATATCATGGAGCAGTAAGAAGCAGACCAGTGTGGCAATATCCACAGCTGAGTCAGAATATGTTGCTGCTGGAAGTGCTGTGCACAACTATTGTGGATACAACATCAATTGAAGGATTATGGTATTCAAGTAAGTAGAACACCTTTATTGTGTGATTCTAAGAGTGTTATTTCTATTGCTAACAATCCTGTTTCTCATAGTAGAACTAAGCATATAGAAATCAAATATCATTTTCTTAGAGAGCATGTAGAAAGAGAAGACATCTCATTGGAATTTGTTAACACAGATTATCAAATAGCAGATGTATTTACTAAGCCACTGGATGAAGCAAAATTCAATAAATTTAAAATTGAATTAGGAATGCTGACCATTGACTAGTATATCAATAAACATTCAAGTGGTATCAACAAACAAATATTGGCTAAGTAAAATGGTGTCGACACTTATAGTGATAAAGTGTCGACTCAGTGAAGTCTGGTCGACTAATCAGAGAAATTGTGTCGACACAGAGAATATGTGTCGACACTTAAGGGTCAAATAGTCGACTCATCCAGAAATATAGTGTCGACTTCACCAGAACATTGGTGTCGACACTTACAGATTTTGTGTCGACACTTGAACAAACAGTCGACACAGAATTTATGATGCTCTACTATGTATCTCAGGTGTCGACATATCCTCAATTGGTGTCGACATATAGTAGACAGAATTGTTTGTCGAGACAATAGAAGTTTGTGTCGACACATTCCATCTGTGTCGACACATTTAAACTATTTTTGCCCGACTTTTGATCTTCTTTCTTTAGAAGGTATAAATAGGTCAAGAACTTATTCTGTCGACACGCTTACAAGGTTTTTGAGACTGAAACCCTATGTCAACAATCTCTCTCTTCTCTCTCAAGCTTTCTCATCTGATCAGTGGCGCCAAAGGTTGAAGACAACGTGAATGAAGGATATGAGCTGGTTAGAGCTGCGTTCGAAACCGCCGCACCAGAATTCAAACAAGTGATTTCCCTTATTGCTGAAAATGGATTAGAATTTCTGGTTTCTGAACCAATGAAGATCTGGAAGAAGGAGGTAATTGAATTTTACACTTCTGCATCAGTGGATTCTTCTGGACTCAAGATCAAATCCACAGTTCATGGCACCAAGGTCAAACTTACTCTACGGAGTTTAAGAAAAATTCTTCAATTGCCAAGCATTGAGAATGAAGAAGAGGTTCCAGCCTCTAAGACAAGGGAGGCTCTCCAATGGTGTGGGTTGGATCCAACCATAAAGATTGGAGCAGCCATCAATAGAAAAGGAATGAATCACTAGGGCAAATTTCTGTCTGAGATAGTTGGAAAGGTGATTTTGTGCAAACCTGGAGGACATGATAGGGTATCAGCCTATATGTTCTGCCTTATGACAAGAATTGTTTTTAAAATTCCAACTGACTGGTCAGCAGTTGTATTTGATAAGATCAAGGAAGGACTTAAGAAGCCAAATCTGGCTAGGATTTTGAGTTTATACTTGGTTGGAGTGATTCCAGAAGTCCTGCAACAGATATCAGGGACTAAGATCAATCACATGAGAAAGACGGACATGAGATTATTCTCAAGGTGGGATAGAGTTCTATCCAAAGAGATGCCTGAAGTAGACAGGCAAGACATAACTGAGATGTCACCTGGACATGAACAAGGAACTGCCCAACATCAGGAAGAACAAATTAGAGAACCTGCTGAAGACCAGTCTGGGTCAACTCTAGTTCAGAAAGAAACATTACCTGCACAGGTGCAGGGGGAGCAAGGTTATTCTCCTGCCCAGGACATTCCCCATACTGAACAGGTGCAGGGGGAGAAAATTTCTGAACAACTCCAAGAGGTAGAAAGGGAAAACCTACCAGAAGATCTGAATATAGCTGATCTAGATGCCTCATCTTCTGCCCAGGCCCAAAAGGAATTCACTCTAGATGAGTTGTTTCCTAATGATGGAATTGCTGATGATAAAATTGCTGATGAAATTGAGGTAGAGCAAGAAATTGAGGTAGAACCAGAAGTTGAGAAAGAGCTAGTTGTTGAGGAGGAGCCAGTTATTGAGGGGGAGCTGTGAATGTTGAGGCTGATCAACATGTCACTGAGACAGATAAACCTCCTACACCTCCTGAGAGAGTTCAGATTGAAAGCTCATCAGAATCTGAGACTGCAGAAGCCAGAGAGGCTAAGAAACGGAAACTTATAGTCTTCAAGAGAAGGAGCCAAACCTATAAACAAGCACTCCAACCTGCAAGTCACCAAACTCCTGCTGCTTTTGATTATAATAAGTTCATGGTGGACTTGCAAGTTAAGTTGGATGAACACAGATTGGCTGTGGAAAAATATGTTGATGAGAATAATAAGTCACTTCAATTTGACTTAGCCCAGGATATTAAATCAATCAGATTTGAAGTCAACTTGAATAAAAAGGAAATGACAGATTGCTTCCACAAAGGAGGTAATGCTGTAGTATTTTTGGCTAAACAACAGCAGTCAATTCTTACCAAGGTAGATGATATTGCACTGAAGCAGGGTTATGTTCTAGAAAATCAGCTGAGAATGAATGAGAATCTGGCTGAATCTCACCATGAAATTCTTGATAAGTTGAAAAAGAGTGCTATAGGGATGACTGAAGCAAGAGCACAAGAGATGGTAGATTTTGATAAGAAACTCAAGGATTCCTTAGATTCAGTTCAAACTGCTATCACAACCTCTCAGACAGAGATATCTACTAAGCTTCAAAAGTTGAAACCATATTTTAAAGAGGGTGTGAATTATCTTGATGGCTAGATCAGATTTCAGAAGGATGATCTCAGAGACCATATTGAAAGAGAAGTCCTAAAGGGGGAGAGATTATTAGTTCATGCTGGCTTAGAACACACCAAATGGGCGACTAATTGTATTCGAGCCACATTGGGATATCCACCTTTATGTGATGATGATATGGTGCTGAGTCAGGAATTCAACAAGGTTTACTTGAAGGCAATCAACCTGAGGTTGCCCAAGTCATTTACCCCCCTGCAGATTTTGATATGATTAATCAGCAAGTACAGGCTATGTACAGTCCTCCACAGAAGGTTACAAATGTTGTTATTAAGAAAGTTGATAAGCCTGATGCAAGTTTGAAAGAACAACAAGATGCTCTACTGTCCAAGAAAAGATTTAGAGAGCAAGCTGAACTTAGGCCTGACTTTGAGCTATGGAGTCCCACTTCAAGAAACATTATACTGACAGCATGGAAGGTTGTAAAGGATCAAGTCCATGAAAGAGGAAAGTGGTATAATGAGATTGAATGGCAAAAGTATGAAGCTAGGCAGGAGACTATAGTTCAATATAGAAGAAAAGCCAAGATGGGGAGGCTACCACCAGATGCTCAGGAGCCAAGCAAATATTTTCCAAAGCCCTTTCACTACTTTGAAAGGCAAAGGCTCAAGAAAGAAGCTCAGAAGAAAGCTGATCTGAAAGGCAAGAAGCCTGCTGAGGTTGCTGAACTAGCTGTGAAGGCTCAAATTCAATCTGGCAAAGGAATTGTCATAAGAGAGCCTGATCAGTCTTAGCTTAAACTTACCAGTCCTTTCAATTGTTTTGTAATGTTTTGTTAAGTCATTCAATGTAAACATCTGTAACAAACATTTCCAAGTTATAAACAAAACATTGTTCTGTAATCATTTATTAATGTTCATCTTTATTCTGTGATGAATTTGCTGTATGTTTTGTTTATTAAAGTATTCCTGTAATGTCATGCTTATATACATCATCATATTATATTTTTTAAATGGTGTATATCATTAGCTAAAAGGGTTATGACTTCTCCAAATAGGGGGAGATTGTTGGGTATATTGGAAAATGTGTACCTGATTTGAAGAAGCCTAACTTAGCTTTATGATATACATCAAGGTGTATTTGATGTTATTTTGAGTTGACATGTGCAGATTAAGAAAGTACTAAAAGTACAGGAAATTATTCTAAGTCCATGTGTCGACACCAAAAAAAGCTATGTCGACACTTCAGAAGAATTGTGTCGACACTTGAAGAAGACTGTGTCGACACAGAGAAAAATAGTCGACCACATTTGTGTTGACACTGGGAAGCAGTGTCGACTTATAGAAGTAGAGTCGACAACAGCTGTATCAATACTGGGAAGCTGTGTCGACATATTGAGGCAGAGTCGACACCAGAAGGCAGTGTCAACACATTGAGGCAGAGTCGACACATATTGGCAGGGTCGACGATAGTTGTGTCGACACCAGAAGACAGAGTCGACACATATTGGCAGAGTCGACAAAAGCTGTATCGACACCTGAAGGAGTGTCGACACATACTATGTTCTGAATCTATAACAACTGTGTCGACACACAGGACTTGTGTCGACACACTGCAAGTCTAGACCAAGTCATTTCCTGAAGAATGATGAAGTGCTTGAGTCGACACAAATTCTCAGTGTCGACTCATCCTCAAGATGAAGGTCTGAAGAAGCTGTGTCGACACCAAAGTAACTTATGTCGACACATATAGATAGATGGTCTCGACACTTTCTGACAGTCAGTCTCGACACTTTGATGATCAAGACAAAGGCTAAGGATCTGTTTGAAGACTTGACAGCTGTGGGTTGCAACAGTTTATCTGAAGCTGTCAGACTTGTCAGAAGACAGTTAGAAACCGGATCAGCCGGTTACCATGAAGAAGGTCTATAAATAGACAGATTCAGAAGGCAAATAAAAAAAAGAGAAGATTGATTTAAGAAGAAACACACATATAAACTGATCAAGAAAGTGCAAGGCACAAAAGAAGATCTTCATCAGAAGATTTAAGAAGACATTCTGAAGGGTTCAACCTATCTGGATCTGTCTAAGGAGAATTTGTTCAAGAATTCTGAAGAAGTATCAAAGGGATTGGATAGAGAGGGATCCAGCCATTTGAAGCTCAAGAAGAAAGCTGTTACAAGTTTCTCAAGAAGCTATTTGGAAATCAACTCAGCTAGTTCAGATTCAAGAAGCTTTGAAGAAAGCTAAGATTCAGTTGATTTCATCCATCAGCTAATCAAGTATTGTCCTGTCCTTACTCTCTCATCTAGGACAAAATTCTGTAAAACTCTTTTCTAATTTCTGTAGGATCTATTAAGGTAGATCTGAGTTGTAAGCCTAAATTATAAAGGCTGAGTGTAGGAGAGTTGATCTCTGAGTGGTAGGGCTGTGTTGCCTGAGTGTAGGAGAAAGTTTTTCTCTGAGTTGTAGGCCTTGTGGCAAAGCTGAGGTAGGGCTGATTAGCCTGAGTTGTAGGAACCTTTACAGGTTCTGAGCTGTAGGATCTGCTGATCTGAGTTAAAGAGGAAGTTTGGCCGAATCTAGCACACTGCTGGATATGTGAAGGGGGGAAGTGGATGTACCCAGACCTTTGGGAACCACTATAAAACTGTATGCAATCTGTGTTGTATGAATTTAATTCAGTTATTATATTCTGCCTAAAAGTGAAAACAAGCATTAGAACCTATTCACCCCCCTCTAGGTGTTTAGGTAGTCTTGAAAGTAAAACTATCAATTTCATTGAGGATTGTACAACCCCATATTCGCTTAGTGGAACCCAGAGGCACTAAGGTCCAGGTTTGGGCTAGCTTCGGGCTAGCTTTGGTCTTCAGAGCAGAAGAGCTCCCGCCTAGGAGTGGGCGAGAGCGCTCGCGCTCAAGCCCCGACCGAGACCTACTTCTGCCCAGAGCCGGGCGAGAAGGCTCGCGCCTCGCGAAAGCCGGGAACTGGCTCAGTCTGAGGAATTCTTCAACACCTTTTTAGCTCCCGCGGAGTGAGGGCGGGAGGGTTCTCGACAATATGTAAGAACCTCCAGTTCTCGGCATAGAGGTTCTCGCCGGATGGGCCCAGGGAGAAATTACCTAGTTGCCCTCGGGTAAATTACCTATATACCCCCAGTGTTGAAACCGAAAAATCGGTCTCTGTGGAATTCGACCCTTAGGGAAGGGGTGACCGCGCACCTACTACCCTCAAGCGAACGATCTAGGCACAAGACTAGGAACACATGGGACAGACCCAAGGTCTCAGCGTGGAGGACCCGCCGCATACTCGGAAGACTAACAAACTCTTCCCCTCCCAAGCCAAGGGCTGAGCTAAGGAACCTTCGGAGGGCTCTCTTGGACGACCGGAACATCTAAGGAGGATCTCAAGGTCCACTCCTTCTGAACTAGAGGTGCCACCTCGGGTCTATGTAAAATGTTCCCCGCCCGCCTTTTTAACGGCGTAATACCGCCTAGCAGCCCTACTCTACGTAGCCCAAATTGGGCCGCTAATATCATAACTACCTTGTTCTGAAAGGCCATTAATTGACCTTTAGGGGCTTCCCGGTAACCTTACCTCGGGGTCCCCACAGGGCGAGCGGTTCATGAACATACCGCCCGCCTAAGATGAAAAGGATGGATCACATACACAGAGCATCACAGACATTTAAATAATTACAGGAATATGAATTCCATACTTCGGCACGCAGGCCGACAACATAAGCAGAAATAGGCCTTCTTGGGCCGGCACAAACTTGGGGCTTAAGCCCGCTACTTCCCGCTTGCTACTACAGCACCGGTATGCCAACGTCCCGCTAAGCGATGGTGAAGTAAATACCGGCTCTGCCTCTGCCTCGGGTGGTGGTGCTTATCTGCCAAGAGCAAATAATAAACAACTTCCACAGGGTTTTCCCCGGGAACCCCAGAACATCATCAATCCTGCTTACACATCCGGATGGGCTTCACACAGCATGCCTAAACCCGTACTCACGCTTCCGGGTGCTAATGTAATTAAAAGCGAAGACGCACATGTCAACCCGTCGGAGGGCTCCCTTCATCCACCCATTGGTGGAGAGGGGCCTCCATGCAAATATGTAAAATAAGGGCTTCACCTGCCCAAGTAGAAACATCGTTACCCTTGACGCGATTGGAGGCGGTGCTGGGGGAGGAGCTCCTGGCTAGCTTGGCCCTGGGTAGCTGCGGCGGTGGCCGATCTCAATTCCAGACTGAGCCCTTTGCCAGCGGTGGGAGAAATGAGACCTCCATTTCTGACTTGGCGTATGACTCGAGCTCCGGCCGGCGCCGGGAGAGAAGCTCCCGGCCGAATTTGCTCCGGACGACTGAACTTGCCCCCATGAGGCCGATCCCAGCTCCAAATGTCCAAACTCATCCCTACATGGCCGATCCATTCTCCAAATGGTCGGATCTGACCATAGGCGGCGATGATGGGTGAGGTGGAGGGAGGCCGAGCCTTTGCTCCTTGCTTAGGCCGGCAACGGGAGAGGAGGAGGGAGGCCGAGCCTATGCTCCTTGCTTAGGCCGGCGATGGGAGAGGAGGAGGGAGGCCGAGCCTATTCTCCTTATTTTGGCCGGCGATGGGAGAGGAGGAGGGAGGCCGAGAGAGAGGGCCTGTGTGTTGCAGCTCCTGGCCGAGAAGAAGAGAGGGGCGGCCGGGGTTGTTGCTCCTGGCCGAGAGGAAGAGAGGGGCGGCCGGTTGCTCCTCCAGGCCAGGAGAGAGAGAGAGAGAGAGAGAGAGAGAGAGAGAGAGAAAGAGCGGCGGGTTGCTCCAGGCGGCCGGGAGAGAGGGAGAGTGGAGGCGGGGCTGGCGTCGGGCTGCTCCAGGCCGAGATAGAGGGAGAGGGGAGGGGCGGCGGCTGCCTTCTTTTTGGCTGAACCCTAGGTCGGGGGGGGGGGGATGCTGCAGCCTCCTCTTTCCCGTTTTCCTCCCCCTATATATATATTAATATATCTTTATATATAACAATATATAACATATATATAGCATTTCATAACAGCGCCCGGATACGAGGTTGTACACCCAGGGTCTGTATTTAGCATTTCATAACAGAGAGATTTGGCTGTTGGCAGACCATCCAGAGGTAATTTAGTAATTTCAAGTCAGCAAAGACTATAAATAGACCCATAGGGGTTCTTCAGAAGGCAAGTTTTTCATACTTTGGAGAGAGTTTCCTATGCTTTCTGAGGAGCTCCGAGCCCATCTTTTGGCTTTGGAGGGAAAGCTCTCAGAGATCTTCCGGGTAAGAGGTGAGACCTCCCTGCCGAGGCTTTGGGTCGGTTCTTGGTCCTTTACAACCAGTCAGGGGTCAGAGCTTAGGAGAAGTAGGTGTTGGCTGCGCCCCTATTTTCAAACTCTCATTGAGGTCAAGTTTTGGCTTCAACAGTTCTGGTGCGGTGAGCGTGGAAGGTAGCCAATACAAGAAAGTCTTGAGTTTAGTCCCATGACAGGAGGTGAAGGTGAAGGATCTGGTTCGGGAGGTTCACCCTCCCGGGGAGAGGAGGCTGGAAGGAAGATGCTGGAGGACTTCAGGCGAGAGGTCTTGTAAACCATCGGCTTGTCTTTCTCGGCAAGAAGCGAGTGGGAAACGCCTCAGGTTCCAGTAGAGGCGGTCTCGCTCTTAGGCGAGAACGCTCCTGGGCAGCGCCCCGGGAAGGAGGTCCCAGCGGAGGTGGGCAAGAGGGACATAGTCGTGCGAGACCTCTTCCCAGGCCAGCGTCCCAGGAAGGAGGTTCCAACAGAGGTTGGCGAGAGGGAGGTGGCTGTGCGAGAGCTCTTCCCTTGGCATGGTCGCGCGGATCGGGCCAGCCAGCCGAGGCCGCGAGACGTGCCTTCTCGGCAGGCAAGTGGCGAGAGTCCTTTCAGTGAGCTCATCATCTCGGCTCCGTTGCCGGAGGGGTTCCGGGAGCCCGACGTGTCCTACTACTCAGGGAAAGATGACCCAGTGCAACATATGCATTGGTTCTAGGATGTTGTTTCGATAAGACAGATGATAGATGCCTTCAAGTGTTGGCTGTTTGCCATCATGTTGAAGGAGAAGGCCCGGGACTGGTTCCACTAGTTGCCGACGAGTTCGATCTACAGTTTTGAGGATCTGCGTCGAGGGTTCCTATTGACGTTCTCAACATCGAAAAAGAGAAAGAAGGAGGCGGAGTACCTGTTTGCGGTGAGAAAGAAGCAGGATGAAACGTTGGGTCATTATGTTGACTGGTTTCAGGAGGAGATCCTCCTGGTCCAGGAGGTTCCAAGGTATGCACTAATGCTCACCTTCGCCCTGGGGTTGAGGCCGGGATTCTTTAGCATGGAGCTGAAAAGAGTGCCCCCTCTCTTTTGAGGAGCTCATAGAGAGGGCGGCGAAGGAGATAGACTTCGAAAGGGCTAATCCGGTTTTTTCCAGGAAGCTGACCAGATTGGTGGAGGATGATGTGAAGGAACCGGGAGTAGGAAGGCAGTGAGAGAAGAGAGAAGAGAGAAGGAGGGAGGAGCCCCGAGGGCAGGAGCAGCATCATGGATGGGGGGCCCGGGAACCGAACAACCGTTTGGGTTGGAGGCCTCAAGAGGGTCACCCCCAGGGACAAGGAGGAGGCTTTCAGGGAAGAGACAACTTCCGCGTGCCAAGGAGGTTGGATCATCAAGCATGGAGGCTGGGGATGTGGGGTCACTTCCCGCCGCAGCAAGAGGCAATGAAGGTCGGCCGAGGTAGAGTAGCAAGGAGAGAAGCTCGGGGAGGAATGGGAAGAAGAGGGGGTGGAGAAGGAAGAGGGGGTAGGGTGGCATTTCCTTTCTGTGACTTCCACCAGGAGGAAGGTCATGTGACGGCCACCTGCCCGGAGTTCTTGGAGATGAGAGAAGCCCGAGGGCTAGGGAGGCAGGATCCACTGATAAGGATCATGGAGGTGCAACAGGGAGAAGGGTAAGACAAGTGTGAGGACCGGGCGGACGTATGAGCCCGGGGAGGGATCGGGGTGATCTACAGAGGAGTTGGGATTGAGGCAACTCATAAGGGGAGCCTTCAGACCATGTTCCAAAGGGGGTCGCCTCGACCTCACAGGCTCCCCCTCCGGAAGAAAAAATTACCTTTTCGTCAACATATAAGCCTGATTATGAGGACCCGTTCTATGACGCCTTGGTGATCCAACGTCAGTAGAGAACTTCACGGTCTCCAGGATCCTGGTGGACAACGGGAGCTCAGTGAATGTGATCTTCAAGAAGGCCTTCGATGAGATGAGGGTCGAGGCCAAGAGGGTCTTAGCTTCGGACGGACCATTGTTTAGATTCTCAGGAGAGAGGTAGGAGATAGAAGGAGGAGTAGGGCTGCATGTGAAGTTGGGGGGCGTATCACGAAACTGCAGGTTCGTGATCGTGGACGCCCCGAGCAGCTATAACGCCATCTTTGGGCGCCCCCTCATCAGTGCCTTTCGCTGCGTCCCCTCCTTGTTGCATCAATGCCTCAAGTTCAACAACGGAGGGGTGCAGGTTAGGATCAGGGGGGACCCAAAGGTGGCGAGGCAGTGTTACGTGACGACGATCAACACCATATCTTGGATGACGGAGGCAAGAGAGATGGAGAGAGAGATGGCGGAGCAGGAAGAGGTTGTCAGGGAAGAGGACGTGAGCCTAGAGGAGGAAAGAGAGGAGGTGAGCCATGAGGAGGCAAGGGAGGAGGTTGCGGAGGAGCAAAGAGGAGAAGTCGAGCATGGGGTCCAGAGGGACGGAGAGTCGGAGCCACAAGAGGGCCGACAGGAGGAAGGAATAGAGGAAGGGCGATGAGGATAAGGAGATGAGAGGGAGGACCTGAGGGGCGTAGAGGTTGAGCCGCAACATGAGAGCCTAGGGGAGACGATGGAAGTTGATGAAGCAGGAGGGGAGGAAGAGTTTGGACAGGAAGAGGAGGCAAGGGCCGGATGGGAGCATCCGCGGCTTGAGCCGGTTGAAGAAGTGGTGGAGATGGAAATCTTCACCACCGCCGGCCAGGTGCAGAGGGTGCGGATCAGTGGGGGCTTAAGTCCCGAGGACCAGGAGCGAGTGCGGGCTTGCATCCAGAGCAACGTCGACATCTTCGCTTGGAGCGCGGCTGACATGCCGGGCGTCGATGCAGATGTGGTATGCCATCGCCTGAACCTGGACCCCCGGACGTGCCCCATATGCCAGAAGATGAGGACCATCGCCACCAAACTTGAGGAGCCCATCTGCGAGGAGGTCAAGAAGCTTCTGGAGGCTGGCTTCATCTCGGAGATCTAGTATCCAGGCTGGATCTCCAACGTGGTAATGGTAAAAAAGGGGGAGGGAAGTGGCGCATGTGTATCGAATTTTCATTATTAAATAAATCATGCCCCAAGGATTGATACCCCCTGTCTCGGATTGACGCGCTGGTTGATTCAGCCGTTGGTTTTTCTATTATGAGTTTTTTAGATGCTTTTTCAGGTTATCACCAGATCCGAATGCACCCTCCTGATGTCAAGGATGTCTCATTCATCTCGAGAGAGGGATGTTTCGGCTATAAGATGATGCCCTTTGGGTTGAAGAATGCAGGGGATACATATCAACGCATGATGGATCGAGTCTTCTAGGGTCAAAGGGGAAGGAACCTAGAGGTCTATGTAGACGATCTGATGGTCAAGAGCAAGTGTCTAGACTCGCACCTGCGGGACTTGGAGGAGATGTTTGCCACCCTACGGAAGTTCAAGATGAGGCTGAACCCCTTGAAGTATGCCTTCGGGGCGATCCGTGGGAAATTCCTTGGACATCTTCTGACCCCGACAGGGGTAGAACTAAACCCAGATAAGGTGAAGGCCATCCTAGAGCTAGGGTCACCACGCAATGCTATGGAGGTCCAACGCTTGATAGGCAAGCTGGCCGGGCTAAGCAGGTTCCTATCCATGTCGGGAGAGAACTGTTCATCGTTCTTCAAAGTGCTGCGGGGTAATCAAAAATTTGAGTGGACCACCGAATGTGAAGAGACTTTTCAATTGCTGAAGAGGCAGCTCTCCCACGCTCTACTACTTCAAAGCCCAAAGGAGGGGGAGGATCTAGCCTTATACCTCGGAGAAAGAGCAGAGGCCGTGAGCTCTGTCCTGGTCAGGGAAGAGGGGAATAAATAATTGACAATCTATTATGTTAGCAGGACCCTGAAAAATACGGAGCTCCGCTATACCATTTTGGAAAAGCTAGCATATGCTTTGATCGTTTCAGCAAGGAAGCTTCGGCCGTACTTCCAAGCCCATTCGGTCAAGGTGGTGACGGACCATCCCCTCCGCAATATTTTTGAAGGAGTTGAGCACTCAGGACGGTTAGCCAAGTGGTCCATTGAACTGAGCGAGTTCAACATCTCGTTTATGCTAAGGCTCTCCATTAAGATGCAAGTAGTGGCTGACTTCTTGGCGGACTATGTTGTTGAGGTATGGTTCGAGGAGCCTTGATTGCAGGGGGCATGGAAGATGGTGGTTGACGGGGCCTCGGGAAAGCATTCCCTCGGGGGAGGAGTGGTGTTGATAAGCCCTCAGGGGGTCACTATAGAACAAGCGGCGGTCTTGCACTTTTCGGTGATAAATAACCAAGCGGAGTACGAGGCTATGATAGCCGTCCTTCGCTATGCATAGGAGCTTGAGATCCAGGATGTGGAGGCTTTTGCGGACTCGTTGGTGGTATCATCACAGATCCGAGGAGAGTTGAAGCTCGGGAGCCCACCCTGGCAAAGTATTTGTCCAAGGTAAGGATGATCATCAGAGGGTTCTGGACGTTCTCAATCCAACACGTTCCCAGTGAAGAGAGTGTAGCAGCTGATCGACTGGCTAAGTTTGGACCTCGGGGGGGGGGGGGGAGGAACCCTGACCGAGCTATTTCGACCGATAATTGAGAAAGGGGAGTTGATGGAGGTGGATCAGCGATCCTCATGGGTGGACCCATTGGTAACCTTTCTGACCACTGGCGAGCTTCCAGAAGGGACTAAGGAGGCCAAAAGATTCAGGCACAAGGCAACCCATTATCTAATGCTAGAAGGAGGGTTGCATCGGAAGATCTTGTCAGGGCTCCTGGCTAGGTGTGTGACTGAGGAAGAGATCCCAAGGATCCTGGAGGAAGTGCATTTAGGTGAGTGAGGAAGTCACTCAGGAGGAAGGACGTTGGAAGTAAGGGTGGTAAGGCAAGGGTATTTCTGGCAGACTGTGAGGAAGGAGGTGCCGAAAGTGTCAGTTGTATGCCCCCTCTAGCTCTTGCCCGCTCAAAGGCTCTGAAGCATCACAGCAACATGACCTTTCGCCATCTGGGGGATGGATCTAGTCGGGCTTTTCCCTTCGGTTAGTGGGCAGAGAAAGTTTCTTCCAATCATGATTGACTACTTTTCAAAGTGGCTGGAGGTCAAGACGCTGGCCAAGATCACCTCACAAGTCATCAGAAACTTTGTTTGGGGAGAGATCATATGCAGGCATGGTTTTCCCCAGGCAATAGTGATAGACAATAACCCTGTACAACCTCGGGCTCGCACAAGGAGAAGACTCAGAAAAGAGGAGACTACAAGGACACCAAGAGAAGATAAGGCGTTGGGCGAGACGGACCCAAGTAAGGATCCATTCGCGCTGGGCGAGATGAACCTAAGTGAGGATCCATTCGCGCTGGGCGAGACAGACCCAAGTGAGGATCCATTCGCGCTGGGCGAGACGAATCCCAAGTGAGGATCCATTCGCGCTGGGCGAGACGAACCCAAGTGGCGCTTTCCCCCGCGAGGTGGCTCTCTCGCCGAGTACCGGTTTGGCAGAAAGCTGGAGTGCCGGTTCAGTAAATGGGCAAAGACCGGTTCAGTTGGCAAATGGTTCACTTTTCTTAGCTTCAGAGGTTTTTACTCCTTTACCCTTGGAGGCTTGCATATAGCCCTCCAGAACGGCGGAGTTTGGCTGTTGGCAGACCCGACCCAGGGTATCCTGGTAATTTCACGAGTGATTCGATTTGGTTATTTGCAGTTCAAATCTTGAGGCCTATAAATAGACCGGTAAGGTGTCTGAGAGAGAGGCGTTGAACCCTTCTTTTTCTCTCTCACTCAGGCACCTAGCTCAGCATTGGCTAGGGAGGGGGAGAATTTCTAGTTATTCCGGGTAAGAGGTGGGACCTCCGAGCTGAAGCTCACAGTCTGTTCTTCCGAGAATCCTATCGGGAGCATGGTCCAAAGAGAGTAGGTGTCGACTGCAACTTTAGATCCGAGCTTTAGGAGGAACCGGCTTTGTTGGTTCCAAAATTTTTGGTGCGGTGAGCGTGGAACGCAGCCTACGCAGAAGAACTTTGGATCATCTCATGACAGGAGATCTGGGAGGAGAAGACGAGGGTAGGTCCCAGAACCCGGGGGGATACGCTGGAAGAGAGGAGTTCATGGCGTCCATTGGAGGTATCATGGACATGCTGTAGTAGATCTCGCAGCGAGGTGATTGCGTGACCCCCTTCCCTTAGGCGCAGGGCCTCTCGCCTCCGGAGGGAATCGTCTCGGCAAGAGTGAGCGAGGACGCGTCAGGGGGGCAGCCTGGGAAAGAGAAAGTGGTGGAAGGAGGCGTGAGAGATCTGGCAAGAAGGGAGTTGTTCCCCAGCCCGGCGAGTGCCCTCTCGCCAGGGGACGTCCGCGCGCGAGTAGAGGTGGCGAAACCCCTGGTGAGAGGATCGCCTTTTTGTGAATTGATTCTTTCGGCTCCCGTCCCGGAGGGATTCCGTGAGCCTAAAAGGACCTATTACGTGGGAAAGGACGACCCTCTCCAGCACCTATAGTTGTTTGAGGACACGGTCTCCATCAGACCAATGACAGATGCGTTCAAGTGCCGCCTTTTTGCCATCACTTTGAAGGACAAAGCCCGGGGCTAGTTTCATCAACTCCCATCAGGATCGATATATGGTTTCGAGGACTTGAGTAGGAGTTTTCAATTGCGCTTTTCGACCTCGAAGAAGAGGAAGAAAAACCCCGAGTCCATTTTCCTAATCAAACAGAAGGCCGACGAATCCTTAGCCCAGTATGTGGATCGCTTCCAAGAAGAATCCTAGACATTCAGGAGGTGCCGGGATTCGCTCTCCAGATGGCATTTATGGTAGGACTGAAGGAAGGCATCTTCAAGATGAGCCTGACCAGGAAGGCGCTGTTATCATTCGAAGGGTTGATTGAGAAGGCAGCAAAGGAGATAGCAATGGAGGCAGCGAACCCGGCGTTTGCTAAAAATTGGCAAGGTTGACAGAAGTGGAGTCGAGAGAATCAGGAGGAGCGAGGTAGAAGGAAGGAAGGAGGAGGGAGGAGCCAAGGGGGCCGGCACATAGGGAGTTGGGTTGGAGGCAACTGGGGGGCCCTGTTCAAGGGAAAGGAAGAGGTTTTCCTCCGGGAGGACCAGGAAGGTTACATCAACTAGGGTGGAGACATGGTCCTAGACCACTCCCACCCCCGCCTCAGCAAGCTATAGCCAAAGGCCGGGGGAGAGGAAGAGGAAGAGAGTGAGGAAGAGCAGGAGCAGGAGCAGGAGAAGGGAGAAGGAGAAACCCCCAAGAAGGGAGGCAGGAGGGAGAGGTAGTTGTGTTGTTCTGTGACTTCCACGAGGAGGAAGGCCACCCGACGGCTACCTGTCAAGAATTTCTAGAATTGAAGGGGAGAAGAGGAGTGGGTGAGCAGTAGCTACCAGTGCGGATAGTAGAGATGACTTGAACGGGGGAGGAGGTTCGATGCGTGGACCGATCGAACATGGGGGATCGAGGGGGATTGGGGTGATCCATGGGGGGTAGGGGTGGGGATTGAGGCTACCCGCAAGTCCAACCTTCATACCATGTATCGTCGGGGCGTTGCTTCGACGTCGCAAGCCCCACCCCCGGATGAGAAGATCACTTTTCTAGGAAGGACTTGCCGGATCACGAGAATCCATTCTGCGATGCCTTGGTAATTCAGACCGCAATCGAAAACTTCACGGTATCGAGGATCTTGGTGGATAATGGGAGCTCGGTGAATGTCATTTTCAACAAGGCCTTCAACGAGATGAAGGTAGAGGCCAGGAGAGTGTTGGCAGCAGACGGACCGCTGTTCGGATTCTCAGGAGAAAGGAAGGAGGTCGAGGGGGGAGTGGGACTCCAGGTGACTCTGGGAGGGCTATCCAGAAATTGCCCTTTTGTGATAGTGGACGCCCCCAGCAGTTACAACGCCATCTTCGGGCGCCCTTTAATCAGCGCTTTCAAATGCGTGCCATCATTTTTCCATCAGTGCTTAAAGCTCAATTCAGGGGGGACTCAGATCAGGGTGCGAGGAGATCCGAAGGCAGCCCGAGAATGCTATGTGACCGCAGTAAACACCATCTCTTGGAAGGGTGATGCGGAGCAGCTGGAGAAAAGAATGGAGTAATGGGAGCAGGAGGAGAATGAGGTTGTAGAGGTAGGGAGAGGCATTACGGGGGAGCCAGCAAGGGCAGGAGAACAGGAAGCCAGAGGAGAGGTAGAAGAAGTTTGAGGTAAGAAAAGAAAGATAAGGGACGTGGAGGAGCCATTGATATGGATGCTCAGCTGGAAGGGAGGAGAGGATCATTGCTGGGAAGAGGTCTTGGGGAAGAGGGGGAGAAGTTCGCAGGGGAAGCGATGACGGCCGTGGACGAGCGAGAGAGCAAGGAGCGAGAGCCCAGAGAACAAGGGGAGAGGAAGGGAATGGAAGAGGAGAGTCTTATGGATCAGGAGGGAGAAGAGGAGCCCTCGAGGATGAGGGCAGCAGTTGAAGTACGGGAGATGGACATCTGCACGAAGGAGGGAAGAAAGGAAAAGATCAAGGTCAGTGGAGAGCTCAGCTTCGAAGACCAGGAAGAAATCCGGAAATGCGTGCAGGAAAACATCGACATCTTTGCTTGGAGCGCAGCCGACATGCCGGGGATTGACGCGGACGTGGAGTGCAATCGTCTCAACCTTGACCACAAGGTTCGTCCCATCCAGCATAAGAAGAGGGCCATCGCTTCCCGGATGGCTAGGCCTATCAGAGAGGAGGTGGAAAAGCTACTCCAGGAGGGATTTATATCTACAAATAAGTATCCGTGGTGGGTGAGTAATGTTGTAATGGTGAAAAAGGGGGAGGGGAAGTAGAGGATGTGTATCGACTTCTCTCTTTTAAATAAAGCATGCCCTAAGGATTGTTATCCCCTACCTCGAATCGACGCGCTGGTCGATTCAGCCGTCGGTTTTTCACTAATAAGTTTTCTAGATGCCTTTTCAGGATATCATCAAATACGCATGCATCCTCCAGACATCAAGGATGTCACCTTTATCACCGAGGATGGATGCTTCAGCTACAACATGATGACCTTTGGGTTGAAGAATGCGGGGGCAACCTACCAATGAATGATGGATCGGATCTTCCGAAAACAAAAGGGACGGAACCTTGAAGTTTACGTAGATGACTTGATGATTAAGAGCCACGACCTCAAGTCCCATGTTGTGGATCTATAAGAAACCTTTGCGATCATAAGGAAATACAAGATGAGACTTAATCCTCTAAAGTGCGTATTCGGGGCCAGCAGGGGAAAGTTCTTAGGACATCTCCTCACCCATCGGGAGTAGAGCCTAACCCGGACAAAGTAAAGGCAATCCTAGAACTGGAATCTCCGAAGAATGTCAAAGAGGTCTAGCATCTCACCGACAAGTTGGCTGGGTTAAGCATGTTTCTTTCCAGAGCAGGAGAAAGGTGCTCACCTTTCTTTCGAACATTGAGAGGGGGGAAGAAATTTGAGTGGACCCCAGAGTGTGAGAAGGCCTTTTTAGCCCTGAAGCAACAACTCACCAAAGCGCCGCTACTCCAAGGACCACGAGAGGGAGAGATTTTATTCTTGTACTTGGGAGTGGGGGCAGGAGCAGTGAGTTCGGTCCTCGTACGGGAAGAAGGTAAGAAGCACTTCCCAATCTATTACGTGAGCAGGGTCTTGAAAGAGGCATAACTAAAATACCATATCCTAGAGAAACTAGCCTTTGCCCTCGTCATCTCAGCCCAGAAGCTCAGGCCGTACTTCCAGGCCACTTCCATCCAGGTCGTGACGGATCACCCTCTCCGCCGTATTCTGGAGGGGGTGGAGCACTCTGGGAGGTTAGACAAATGGTCAATAGAACTTAGTGAGTTCGATCTTGCTTTCGTTCCTCGGGTGGCTATCAAGGCGCAAGCGGTGGCAGATTTCTTGGTAGATTACGTGGTGGAGGTCAAGGAGGTCGGGGTATCTCCCGTAGTGGCATGGGAGATGCTCGTAGATGGGGCCTCGGGAAGGAGCTCTTTTGGAGGTGGAATGATTTTGATAAGTCCCGAGGGAACCCAGATCGAACAGGCCCTGAAGATTCATTTCACCCTCACAAACAATCAGGCCGAATACGAAGCCATTATAGCAGGGCTGAGGTTGGCTCGTGAGCTCGGCATACAAGACATCAAGGTCTCCACTGATTCTATGTTAGTTGCAGGACATATCAAGGGGGAATTCGAGGTAAGAGAACCCACCCTCCAATCGTACTTAATGAAGGTAAAAAATATCATCGGACAATTCCGCAGCTTCTCAGTTCAACACGTCCCGAGGAAAGAAAATGCTCGGGCAGATTTGCTCGCTAAGCACGGTCCTCGGGCCGGAGAAACCATGGCAGAACTCTTCAGGCCTTCCATAGAAGAGGGGGAATTGATGGAAGTGGACCAGCAAGGGTCCTGGGTGGACCCATTTACCGCCTTCTTGACAACCGGACGTCTACCCGAGGGAGACCTTGAGAAGAAGCAGGTCAGATACAAATCACCATATTACCTAGTGAAAGAGGGAACCTTATACCGTAAGACACTGACAGGCCTGCTGTCTCGGTGTGTGTCTGAGAAAGAGGTCGCAAGAGTGCTGGAGGAGATTCACTCGAGGGAGTGTGGTAGCCATTCCGGGAGTCAGACTTAAAGTGAGGGTAAGATCTACCTTTACTCTAGAGGGGGGGGGGGTGAATAGAGTATATTAAAATAATTTTCCAGATAAAAAATTATTTGCAGTGGAAGACTTGATTTAAGTATATGTGTAATGTGCTTACAAAAAATAAAACTAAGAAGCAATAAACAAAATCACAGCACACAACAAAGCAAAAACACAGCAATCCAGAAGACACAAGGATCTATAGTGGTTCCCCAATCAACCTGGGTACATCCACTCTTCTACCACCTTAGGTAGGAATCCACTGCAGGAATAGTTGATCAGGTGTCCTGGGCACCAATGAGCATTTGATAAGGTGCTCAAAAACCAAACCAGATTTTTTGACCAGGTGTCTTTCCACAACTGAGTTTTGACAAGGTCTCAGAAACCAGTCTCAAAACTTTTGAAGGGAGTTTTGATAAACCCTTTTACAGGAGAGAAAAGGAAAAGAAAAAGAGTTGTTGTTGTTCTTCTCTGTCAACAATCCAAGAGAAGACTAGTGGATGATGTTGTCAAAGCTCCCCCTGAGATCTTGCAATTGTTCAGGAAGAAGAGCTTTGCATAGGGTGATAGGTCTTCAGTGACTTTAGATCTCCAGCAAGAGATGATTTCAGCAGTTGCTGAAATGTGATGTGTCTGGAGTCTTTGATGAAGAAGCCTTTGAACACTTGAATCAAGAAGATCTTGAAGGAATAGAATAGAAGAAAACTTTTCTGTTTGATGATCTCCTTCACAGTCTGATTCCTTGTGTTCTGTATGAATTCTAACTCAGTAATCCTGTAGACTTGTGTCTCTTGAGTCTATTCCCAGACTTCTTGATTGATATCTCTTGTTCTATGTTTAGAAATGATTCTGAAGAGATATATTGAAAAGCAGCCTTCTGGATAGCCGTTAACCAGTCATAAATGATTGCCATAAATGAAATTTGTCTCTTGAGGAAAGTCCTAAGAGACATTCCTTTTTGTCTTCCTTGAAACTTGCTCCAGATTAGTTGAAACGGCTACAGAATCCTTTGAAATAAATGCTGATAATAAGACAGATTGAATTCAATAACTGTCTGAATTTTAATTCCTGAAATTGTCGATCTCTCCAGAAAATCGTCGATCTGAGCTCAACTATCGTCGACCTGAGCTCAGAGACTGGATTTAGACTTGAGACACAAATCGTCGACCTGAGCTCAACTATTGTCGAACTGAGCTCAGAGACTTGGAATAGCTAGAGACAGAAAACGTCGTTCTGAGCTCGAAGATCGTCGAACCGAGTTCGACGACTCGTTGAGCTAAGCTCAGAGATAGTCGAATTGAGTTCGACGTTTCGTCGACCTGAGCTCGACGAAAATTTTCCTAGTCTTCAGCACTTGAATTCTGATTTTAGAAGATCTTGGGGGCAGCTTCCAAACCTAAGTTCTAACCCTTAGACTCATTCTAATTGACCTTTAAGACTATACAATAAGGTCAAAGCAATTTCCTAAGAACATAGTGATCCTTGCCCAAATTAGTAATAGGGTGTTCCAACAATCTCCCCCTATTTGGGTTAGGATTACTATTTACAAGACAAATAGGAAATAATAAGCATACATACAGAATTCAAAAGCAAAAACAATAATGCAGAGAAAAGAAATGCAGCATTGCAGAAACACAGACAGAATTACAGCAGACAGTCAAAATTTAGATAAATTGTCAGCTTACACATTTACTTCTTCTCATTGCCCTTCTTGAATAGGATTTCTCTGTTGGGGTTGAGAGCTTCCTTTTTGGATCTCATGTCATCAGCAGTACCTAGAGAGGTTTGAGATTTGGGCCTGGGAACCACAGCCTTTGGGTGCAGCTTCATATAACTTTCTGGATCAAAGAATTTTCTTGATGTGTATCTTTTTAGTTCCTTCTTTCTTTGCTCAGATAGGGTTGTGATGTTTGAAGTATCTTTACCTTGATCTCTTGCCTTCTTAATCTGATCCAAAGCAGCTAGTTCTTTCATTCTGGCAGCCCAAGATAATGGATTATTCTCTGGATCCTCAAAAGGGACTGGAGGTTCATATCTATTCATAGTATCATCAGAAGGTGGAGTTCTTGAAGTAACAGTATCTTTCAGCTTATAGGGGAAGGGACCAGAAGTTGAGTCAAAGGATCCTTGTCCTTCCCTTTGATATGGATGCTGCCTTGATTTACCTTTGGAGTATACTCTATAATCTCTTTGGCTTCCTCTATGCTGTCCTCTCCTTGACTGATAACCTCTTTGATAATGTCCTCTTGGTTGAGATCTGTCTGAAGGTTGAGAAGAGCTTTGTTTTGCAGCAGATCTAAATTGAGAAGCAGAACCTCCACCAGTACCTGCATCTGGAGGAGGAGGAGGATTGAAATGAGAAGATCCTTTATCATACTTATCAATCTTCCTCTTTTTCTTCATAGACTTGAGCTGATTCTTTGAAAACTGCATCCATGGTTCAGAGATGGGGCAATCATGCAGAATATAATAAGGTATATCATTGTCATCTTTCACCTTTTTTGGAGGTACCCTCTTCAATTCCTTGCTTCTAGCTTTCCTTTTCCTTGCAATAGTTGCAGAGGAGTCATCAGAATCAGTTTGGAACTTGTCACTGTCTGAACTCTGAGGATTGTCATACATTTCATCAATCCTTTTAAGGTATTCCTTTTGTTGTTTTGATTGTTCAGCAGAAATGACAACAACAGCAGTAGTAGCAACAGTGACAGAAGCAGCACTGACAGATACAATAACAACACCAGACTCATTAGAAGCAGAGACCATTGGAGCAACAGGAGCAGCAGATACAGACACTTCAAAAGCAGAAACAGAAACTGAAATAACAACATCAGAGATAGCAGATTATTCAATATGAACATCAGGCTTATCAGCCTCTGTCATCAGTAAGTCAGCAGCACTATCAGAATAGACTACATCAACAGCAGCAGCAACAACATGCATATCATCAACAGAAAGAACATTTTCCACAGCCTTAAGGGACTTGATGTATGCAGAAATCAGGCTGGGCTCACAAATAGTAATAGGTACTGATAGTTTAACTTTCAAGGCAGCCTAAACACCTAGAGGGGGGGGGGTGAATAGGTTCTGCTTTACTTATAAAAACTTCTAGGCAGAATTCAATTCAATAGCTAACACAATTTACACAGCAATCACAGAAAATAAAACATCACAGATTGCACAATGTTTTATAGTGGTTCCCCAAGGTTTGGGTACATCCACTTTCCCCCTTCACCTATCTAGCAGTATGCTAGATTCGGCCAAACTTCCACTTATCTCAGATCAACAGATCCTACAACTCAGAACCCAACTGGTTCCTACAACTCAGGCACAACTGCCCTACCTCAGCCTTGCCCCAAGGCCTACAACTCAGAGAATATCCTTCTCCTATACTCAGGCAAACTGCCCTACCACTCAGAGTTCAACACTCCTACACTCAGCCTTTATAACATAGGCTTACAACTCAGATCTGTGTAAACAAATCCTACAGAAATATAGAAAAGATTATTAATCTGTCTTGCCAAAGTTGAGAGAGAAAAGGCTAAGACAATTCTTGATCAGCTGATGCAATCAACTGTATCTGAGCCTTCTTCAAGGCTTCTTGAAAATGAACTTAGCTGAGTTGATTCCAAACAGCTTCTTGAGAATCCACTGGTGGTTTCTTTCTTCTTCTTCTAATTCAGGCTTGATCTCTCTCTATCCAGCACTTTGAAAGATTCTTCTGAATTCTGATTAGAACTCTTCTTAGATCTATCCTTAGATAGTCTTCTTAGATCTCCCGGAGAAGATCTTCTTAAGTGCCTAGCACTTTCTTGAAATGAATTGGATCGTAATCCTTCTCAACTTTTTGATTCTCAACAATGTTTTTCAACAGTTGCTTTCTCCTTCTGAATCCATCTATTTATAGACATTCTTCATGGTAACCGGCTGATCCGGTTTCTAACCGTTTTCTGACAAGTCTGACAGCTTCAGTTAACCGGTGGTAACCCACAGCTGTCAAGTCCTCAAACAAGTCCTGTGCCTTAGTCTTGAACCACAAGTTGTTGACACAGTCTGTCAGAAAGTGTCGAGACCATCTGTCTAACTGTGTCGACACAATTGACTTTGGTGTCGACACAGTCTTCAGTGATGTCGACTAAGTTGCCTTTGAGTCGACACAGCTTCTTCTGAAAATAACTTGGTCTTGACTCTTCAGTGTGTCGACACAAGTCCTGTGTGTCGACACAGTTGTTGTAGAATCATAACTTAGTAAGTGTCGACACAGTCTTCAGGTGTCGACAAATTCATTTCTTAAATCTGCTTTAATGTGTCGACTTAATCACAATGTGTCGACACATTCTGCTGGTGTCGACAAACTTGAGGTCGACTATTTTCTTCTGTGTCGACACATTCAGCTGATGTCGACAATCTTGAGATTGACTATATTCTTCTGTGTCGACACATTCTCCCAATGTTGAGGTCGACGCTTTTCTTCTGTGTCGACTCTTTTCTTCTGTGTCGACACAAATTCCCAGTGATGTGTCGACTTACTTCTTCTGTGTCGACACTTTTTCCCAGTGTAGTTGTAGACTAACTGCTATGTGTCGACACTGCTTCCCAGTGTTGTGTCGACTCTTTTCTCCTGTGTGTCGACACTATTTCCTCTGTGTCGACACTTGGGCTTAGAATTTTTCTGCATACTTTATCAATTCTTCACCTGCACATGTCAACTTAAAACATCATCAAATACAACTTGATGTATATCATTGAGCTAGGTTGGGCTTCTTCAAATCAGGTACACATTTTCCAATGTACCCAACAATCTCCCCCTATTTGGAGAAGTCATAACCCCTATAGCCAATGATATACACCATTTATAAACAGTACTAAATGATGATTAATGACATAACAGGAATACTTAATATAAACAGCACATAAAAAAAACAATTCACCACAGAATGCACATTATAATATGCCAAACAACATTTTGTTTATAACTGGGTAATGTTTGATTACAATGTTTTACATTTAATGATTACATCACAACATTACAAAACACTAAAAAAAACTTAAAACATAATCAGGATTGATCAGGCTCTCTAATTATAATCCCTTTGCCAGATTGAATTGTAGCTGTCACAGGAGCTTCTGATTCTTCAGCTATCTTCTTTCCTTTAAGATCAGCTTTCTTCTGAGCTTCTTCCTTGATCCTTTGCCTTTCAAAATAATGAAAAGGCTTTGGGAAGTCTTTGCTTGGCTCCTTAGCATCTGATGGCAGTCTTCCCAGCTTGGCTTTCCTTCTGAATTGAACTATTGCTTCTTGTCTTGCCTCATACTTCTGCCATTCTATTTCATTGTACCACTTGCCTCTCTCATGAACTTTATCTTGTACAGCTTTCCATGCAGTGAGTATTATGTTCCTTGAAGTAGGACTCCACTGCTCATAATCTGGCTTCAGTACAGCCTGCTCTCTGAATTTCTTCTTTGCTACTAGAGCATCTTGCTGTTCTTTTAGAGTAGCCTCAGGCTTATCAACTTTTCCAAAGACAATATTAGTAACCTCCTTTGGAGGACTATATATTCCTTGAACCTTCTGATCAATCATGTCAAAATCTGGAGGGGGGTAAATGACTTGGGCAACCTCAGGTTGAGTGCCTTCAAGTAGATTTGATTGTATTCCTGATTCAGCTACCATAGCATCATCACACAATGGGGGATATCCCAAAGTGGCTCGAATGCTATTGGTCACCCATTTGGGGTGCTCTGAGCCTGCATGTATTAGCATCCTCTCCCCCTTTATGGCTTCTCTAGATACATGATCTCTTAGATCTTCCTTTTGAAATCGGATTTGGCCATCCAAATAATTTACACCGTCTTTAAAAAATGGTTTTAACTTGTTAAGCTTTTCAGATATTTCTTTTTGAGAGGTTGTGATGGCAGTCTTAACAGATGCAATAGCAGCTTGAAAATTCTTATCAAAATCTTCCCTTTCTTTGGCTCTATCTGCAGGCAGACCTGGAACAATCTTCTTTACCTCCTCAATGATCTCATTATGAGATTCAGTTAAATTATCATTCATTCTGATCTGATTTTCCAAAACATAACTTTGCTTCAAAGCAATGTCATCCACCTTTGTAGTGATAGCCTCCTGTTGTTTAGCTAGATAAACCACAGCATTGCCACCCTTGTGGAAGCAATCTGTCATTTCAGTTTTATGCAAGTTGACCTGAAACTGGATGGACTTGATATCCTGAGCTAAGTCAAACTGAAGTGACTTGCTATTCTCATCAACATACTTTTCCATAGCCAACCTTTGTTCATCCAATTTTACTTGTAGATCTATCATAAATTTGTTGTAATCAAAGGCTGGAGATACTTGTAGAGGTGTGGTCTGTAAAGCCTGCTTATAATTCTTGCTTCTTCTCTTGAAGACAACAAGTTTTCTTTTCTTTGCCACCCTGGCATCTTCAGTTTCTGTTTCAGATGAAGTATCTACATGAATTCTTTCTTGAGGATGATGAATTGTATCTGTTCCAGGGGTCTGTTGCTCAGCTTCAACATCCACTGGCTCACCCTCAACCTGTGGCTGAACTTCAGCTTCCTGCTCAATGTCCATACCTATGGACTTCTCAATATCTGGTCCACCTCCTACTTTATCAGCAGTAGTATCAATATCAGGGAATAACTCCTCCATAGTAAATTCCAGTTGAGCTGTAACTTCTGCAGCAGTTAAATCTTGAGACAAGTTTAACTGTGCTTCCTCTTGTACTTGCACTTCAGTACTTGTAGTATCTGGAGTAGGAGTGGACACTAGCTCCCCCTGAACCTGTGCAGTAATAAGAATATGAGCAATGTCTTTTATAGTAAAATACATTAGCTCCCCCTATACCTGAGCAGGAGTAGATACCTTTGGAGCAAGAGTGGAAACTGGCTCCCCCTGCATCTGTGCAGGTGTTGACACTTCCTGGACAACAGTTGTGTCTGGCTGATCTTCAACCTGTGTCCTCAGGGGGTCTTCTTGTAATTGTTCAGATTCTTGATTCTGTGTAGGGGTTTTCACAGGGGTGTCTGGCCTGCTCTCTTCAGGCACATCCTTGGATAGTACCCTATCCCACCTTGAGAACAATCTCATATCCATTCTTCTCATATGATTAATCTTACTCCCTTACAATTGCTGCAGCACTTCAGGAATCACTCCAGTGAGGTACAGGCTCATGATCCTAGCCATGTTAGGCTTCTTGATTCCTTCTTTGATCTTGTCAAAGATCACCCCTGACCAATCAGTAGGAATAGTAAAAACAATCCTGGTCATCAGGCTGAACATATAGGCAGAAATCCTATCATGTCCACCTGTCTTGCAGAGGATTACTTTCCCAACTACTTCTGACAAGAACTTCCCTTGCTGATTCATACCCTTCCTGTTGAATGCAGCTCCAATCTTCAATCCTGAGTCAAGTCCACACCATTGAAGGGCTTCCCTTGTCTTAGATATAGGAACTTCCTCTTCATTCTCAACTACTTGCAATTGAAAGATCTTTCTTATACTTCTTTGATTAATCTTCACCTTAGTCCCTTGAACAGTGGACTTAATCTTGAGGCCAGTAGAGTGGACTGATGCAGAGATAAAGAACTCTTGCACCTCCTTCTTCCAGATTTTAGTAGGTTGTGAGATGAGAAATTCTAACCCTGACTCAGAGAGGAGGGTGATAACTCCTTGGACATCTGGCGGCGCCTCTGCAAAGGCCTGGCGCACCAACTCATACCCTTCATTGATGTTATCTTCAATCTTTGGCGCCATCGTTTTGTCGAGAAAGCTTGAGAGAAGAGAGAAAGATAGACTGTCGACACAGGGTTTTAGTCTCGAAAACCTTGGAAGCGTGTCGACAGAATGAGATTTTGACCTATTTATAGCCGCAGTTGAAAGAAGTTCAAAAGGCGCCAAAAACAGTCAAAATGTGTCGACACAGACGGAATGTGTCGACACAAACTTCTACCATCTCGACATTACTACAGCCTCCTATGTGTCGACACCAATTTGTGGTTATGTCGACACCTTAGATAAACAGAAATTCTGTGTCGACTCTAAGGATAAGTGTCGACACATATTCTGTAAGTGTCGACACCATTTTCCTGGTTGAGTCGACATTATATTTCTGGTTAAGTCGACAATATTACTCTTAAGTGTCGACACATATTCTCTGTGTCGACACAATATTTCTGACTTGTCGACATAATTTCTCTGAGTCGACACATTACTACTGAATGTGTCGACACATTCTTACTTAGCCAATTTCTGTAACTTCAATGTGTCCTTTTTAACACTTGATTATGTTGTTGTTATTACCTTTACTTATTTATATACCACTTCAATTGCATTGTTAATGATTTTGTTAATACATTAATCAATGGTTAACATACCTAATTCAATTTTGAATTTATTGAATTTGGTTTCATCTAAAGGCTTAGTAAACACATCTGCTATTTGATAATCTGTTTTTACAAATTCCAATGAGATGTCTCCTCTTTCTACATGTTCTCTAAGAAAATGGTATTTGATTTCTATATGCTTAGTTCTACTATGAGAAACTGGGTTATTAGCAATAGAAATAGCACTCTTTGAATCACATAAAAGGGGTGTTCTACTTACCTGAATACCATAATCCTTAAGCTGATGCTGCATCCACAATAGCTGTGCACAGCAGCTTCCAGCAGCAACATACTCAGACTCAGCTGTGGAAATTGCCACACTGGTCTGCTTCTTACTACTCCAAGATATTAGTCTTCCCCCCAGGAATTGACAAGTACCTGTAGTACTCTTTCTATCCTCTCTACATCCTGCAAAATCTGCATCTGAATAGCCTGTTAGTAGAAAATCTCTATTCCTAGGGTACCAAAGACCTAGAGTAGGAGTGCCCTTTAGATATCTCAGAATCCTTTTAACTGCAGTATAATGAGATTCTTTAGGGCAGGCTTGGTACCTAGCACAGACACATGTAGCATACATAATGTCAGGTCTACTAGCAGTGAGATATAGTAGAGACCCAACTATTCCTCTATACAATGATTCATCAACAGGTTTACCTGCCTCATCTTTGCATATAGGCATACTTGTTCCCATAGGAGTTCTCATGGAGGAGGATGACTCCATACCATATTTCTTAATTAATTCTTTGGTGAACTTAGACTGGGATATGGACAATCCATCATCAGTCTGTCTTACTTGGAGTCCCAAGAAGAACTTAAGTTCTCCCATACTGCTCATCTCAAATTTCCCTTGCATAAGTTTGGCAAACTTTTTACAAAGGTTGTTTTCAGTAGATCCAAAGATTATGTCATCAACATAGATCTGGACTAAGATGATCTTTCCTTTGGATTCCCTAAGGAATAGAGTTTTGTCTATCTTTCCTCTTGAGAATTTATTCTCAATGAGGAAGGTAGACAGGGTTTCATACCAAGCCCTTGGAGCTTGTTTTAACCCATACAAAGCTTTCCTAAGCTTATACACAGAATCAGGTTTAAGAGGATCTACAAAACCTGATGGCTGCTCTACATATACTTCTTCTTTAAGATCACCATTCAGAAATGCTGACTTCACATCCATCTGGTATACTTTGAAGTCTTGGTAGGCTGCATAGGCAAGGAACATTCTGATTGCCTCCAGCCTTGCTACTGGAGCAAAGGTTTGATCAAAGTCAATCCCTTCTTCCTGCCTGTATCCTTTTGCAACCAATCTTGCTTTATTCTTTACTATTATTCCACTTTCATCTAGCTTGTTCCTATAGATCCACTTAGTGCCAATTATGTTGTGGCCTCTTGGTTTAGGAACAAGCTCCCAGACTTTGCACCTTCTGAATTGATTCAGCTCCTCTTGCATAGCATCAATCCAGTGCTGGTCTTGGATAGCTTCTTCAAACTTCTTAGGTTCCATTTGGGACAAGAAACTAGAATGCAAAACTGTGCTTTGATTTCTGCTTCTAGTTTGAACTCCTTGTCTTGGATCACCAATTATCTGATCAGTAGGATGATCTCTTAGATATCTTATAGCTGGAGGTAGATTCCCTTCAGGTTGAGCATCTCCAGCTTCTTCATTCTGCTGTTCCTCTTGGTTTTCATCATCTTCCATTATCTCTTGTACTCCCCCTGGACAGCAGCCTTCATTTTTCAATGCTCCATCTTCCTTTGAAGCTTCAGCAATGGAGAGCTTGTCCATCTTCTTGCTTATACCTGTTGAGTCATTTGATCTACAAGACAACTCACAATTGATTAATCTTGTTTCATCAAATACAACATGCACTGATTCTTCAACAACTTGAGTAGTTAAGTTGAAGACTCTATAGGCCTTACTATTTGTGCTGTACCCAACAAATATCCCATCCTGGGATTTGGCAGCAAACTTAGTCAAATATGACTTGCCATTGTTAAGTATATAGCACTTGCAACCAAAAATCCTAAAATAGGATAGATTTGGTTTTCTGCCTTTCACAATCTCATAGGGAGTCTTTCTGTGGCTTTTGGTGATAGAAGCCCTATTGATGACATGACAAGCAGTGTTAACTGCCTCAGCCCAAAAATATTCTGGGAGAGAGGTGTCACTCAATAGAGTTCTACCAGCTTCAATTAATGTTCTATTCTTTCTTTCAGCAATTCCATTTTGCTGAGGTGTTCTAGGTGAGGAGAACTCTTGGAAAATCCCAAAGTCTATACACAAGTTTGTTATGCTTTCAGATTGAAACTCAGTACCTTGGTCACTTCTGATTTTGACCACTGTACTATTCAGTTCATTCTGAATTTGCTTTACAAAATTAAGTAATACACTTGGGGTTTCAGATTTTTGTCTCAGAAAGAACACCCATGTAAATCTAGAATAGTCATCTACAACCACTAGAGTGTAGACCTTCCTACCTAGACTGTGAACTGGCATAGGACCAAAAAGATCCATATGCAAGAGGTATAAGCACCTCACAGAATGCTTGTTTTCAAGGCTTTGAAATGAGGTTTTTGTCTGCTTGCCCTTTTGACAAGCTGAGCATACCCCTTCCTTTATACACTTAACTTGAGGCCCATTCCTCACTAGTTCTTTACTAAAGAGTTGGCCAATTGTCTTGTAGTTTAGATGAGTGATGACTTCTAAAAAAAAGTCATCTATGCGGTTATTTCCAACAACTTATTCAGTTAAAACAATTAAAATAAGTTTAAATGATATGGAAATGAAAGTAAAATCTTATTTATTTGAATTGTGGCTAATTTGGTTTTGTTTCGATGTATTTGTATCAGATGCGCCAAAGAAATTTGCCTGGAAAAGGAAATCTGCCAAAACTTCATATCTTGAAAAAGACGTTGCAACGTCCAAAAATAATTAGTTGCAACTATCAGGTTTCGGGTGGGCAAGGCAGGCGCAGGCGCAGACGTTGCAACGTACAGAAAAACAAGGTTGCAACAACCTGGGGCGAAATTAAAATCCGAAATCTGAATTTTGGGGCTGGACGAAAATATGGAAGGGTGCGTCTCTTGGGGATTTTTGGGGGGAATTTAGACAGCAGTTATGGCAAGTAATAAAAGGGGGAGAAGGAGATTTTTATAAAAAGGGGGATAGAAAATTCGAAAGAGAAAAAGGGAGAACCGGGTGGAATTCGTCTAGGGCTGGAGATCGGGAGGAAGAAGAAGCCGCGCAGCAATTCCAGATCCGTGCAAGGAGAGGCGACAACATCCTTTGTAGGGGCATTCGTAGAGATCAATTGGTTGGCTTGTTCTAACTCTTACTCATCATGTTTGTTGAACTCCCACTCCGATTTCTCATACTTTTGACTATGATGAACTAATTCGCTTGCGAGTCTTATATGTTGTGAACTATTCGACGTTTGCTTTGATATTTACATGAGCAATTGAGTTAAATTTGGTTTGTATCTTAAATTTCATTCTCTTCTTCAGTGATGACGTTAAGAGATTACCATCTAGTGCTTCATACTGCGTTCTATATGCGAGAGCTGCGTTCGTAAGTCTCGGGAATTTAATTTGGCTACATATGATTTAGCGTATCGCTATCATTCTAGTTGTGGAGTTAAGATCCATAATTTTATACGTATGTTTACTTGTGTAGTTTTGATCTAAGGTTACTCACTAAATATGCATAGTGCGATGATGAAATCGAGAGATGCTCACCGCGAGTTTAGGATTTCCACAAGATAAAAACTGAGTTGAATTCAATTGTATTTCTCATCACAAAAAGGCAAACTAAGATTAGGGATCAACATATGAGACTCGTTCTTCTCATCATTATATTCTCATCTTACTTTAGTTTCGTTATTTAGTTTACTTACTCTCAAAACCTTGTGATTTTGCTTGACTTATAAGAAAAGATCATTACTAGTACTCATAAGCTAAGGAAAAATATTGTCTCTGTGGGTTCGACACTCTACTTCCATTTTGTAACTTGACACGACACGTACACTTGCGTAGCACTCATACATTCACACCACAAAGCGTGCATCAAGTTTTCTGGCGCCGTTGCCGGGGACAAGTTTTTTTTCCTAAGTATTATCTTGTGATATTAGTAATTCTGAGTAATCTGAGTTCAAGTATTGTTGTCATTTTTACTCGTTAACTACTGGATATCAGTGTATGTCCAGGTATCGAACCACTGAAATTTTACCATTGAATTCTGAAATCGAGAGAACTTGTAGGCTGAATAGAAAGAATCTGAGAAATAACAATAATATTAATCTTGAGATGGATGTTAACGGACAAAATAATGAGGTTAATAATGAGGAGCAAGTAGAACCTAATGAGCATGTTAACCAGAATGTTCAACCAAATGTTCCTAGAATGACTTGTCGAGACTATAACACACCCTTGCGAGGAGGATTGCATTTTAGCATAGCCCGACCTACCATAGCCGCTAATAATTTTAAAATTGACTCCACTATTATGCAACTAATTCAACATAACAAGTTTGGGGGTCTCAACAACGAAGATGCTAATTCTCATCTAAGGTCATTCTTAGAAATTTGTGATATGTATAAAGTAAATGGGGCCTCAAGTGAAGCGATTCAGCTAATGTTATTTCCATTCTCCCTAGAAGGAAAAGCTAAAGATTGGCTTAACTCGTTACCACATGGTTCTATAACCACTTGGGAGCAGTTAGTAGATAAATTTTTAAACAAATATTTCCCTCCCTCTAAAACCGCTAAGTTGATTAGAGACATCACCACTTTTATGCAAAATCACAGAGAAACTCTTTACGACGCTTGGGAGCGTTTTAAGGAGTTGTTGAGAAGATGTCCACATCATGGTTTACAACAACACCAACAGGTATCCACATTCTATAATGGGTTACAAACGGCTACCATGATCTTAGTAGATGGTGCGGCGGGGGGGTCATTGATGAAAAAGTATCCCGAGGATGCTTATGCTATCCTTGAAGATCTTACTTCTAACAACTACCAATCTTTTGAGAGACAAGGGAATAACAATCCAACTGGAGTCCATCATGTTGATCAAATCACTTCGTTAGCCGCACAGATGGCTTCACAATTCAATATGATAAACAAACGTTTAGATTCCTTGAGTCAAAATACAGTAATGCCATCAATTAGTAGCCTTCAATTGTCTAATCCTAACACCTCCTTCACCATAGAACAATTGAATCAAGTTTCTGAAGAAGCCAACTATATAGGTGGTCAAAGACAACATATTCTTCCAAATCATTACAATCCTGAGTGGCGGAACCACCCTAACTTCTCGTGGAGAAATAATCAAAATGTTAATCACCCGCCTGGATTTAATCATATTCCACATAACAATCAAGGGAATTCAAGAAAATTAACAGATGAAGTAATCTTAGAAATGTTCCAAAAGAATGACGCAAGGGTAGTAGGTATAGAATCATCTCTTAGATCATTAGAGAATTCCATTGGACAGATTGCTAATGCATTAAACCTAAGGCCGGTTGGAACATTACCCGCCGATACCACTCCTAATCCAAAAAGAGATGACCCATCTAATCAATGCAACTCTGTTACCCTAAGAAGTGGGAATAAGATTCCGGGTGGGGACTTGTTACTAGAAAAGTTAAAGAATAATGAAAAGAGAAAACGTGAAGATAAGATGAAAAAGGTAGAGGACCCTATGGCTAAAGGAGGAGTAGAAATTGTAGATTTAGAAGAGGAAAGAAAAGTCTACCCACCTCCGCCTTTTCCATCTAGGCTCACTAAGACAAGGCTTGATGCACAATTCCAAAAATTCATGGAAATTTTTAAGAAGCTGACGATAAATATCCCTTTTGCTGAAGCTATAGAGCAGATGCCGAGTTATGCAAAATTCATGAAGGATATTCTTTCTAAAAAGAGAAAATTTGCTGAAAAGGAAGTAGTGGCATTAACTGAGGAATGTAGTGCTATTCTACAAAAGAAGCTACCCCCTAAATTAAAAGACCCAGGAAGCTTCACCATACCCTGTTCCATAGGTGTTAAATTTACGGGTAAGGCTTTATGTGACTTAGGGGCTAGTATCAATCTCATGCCGCTCTCTATTTATAATACATTAGGCCTTGGAGAGATAGCTCCTACTTCTTTAACCCTTCAGTTAGCAGATAGGACGTTAGCATTCCCTAAAGGCATAGTTGAAGATGTCTTAGTGAAGGTTGAAAAATTTATTTTTCCTGCAGACTTCGTGGTTCTGGATATGGAAGAGGATAGGGATGTACCTATCATTCTTGGTAGACCTTTTCTGGCTACAGGAAGGACTCTTATTGACGTTCAAAAAGGAGAGCTTACCATGAGAGTTAATGAGGAAGAGGTAACATTCAACGTCCTTAAGGCAATTAAATACCCCAAGGATAAAGAGGAATGCTATTCTATTGATAACATAGATATTCCAAATAAAGCTTTTAAACAGAATGATCATTGGGAGAAAACATTGCTAGCAATCCTTAATAATGAAGAGTGGAACGAGGAAGAAGAATATAGTAAATTAGCTAAGGTTTTTAATGTTAGTGAAAGGTGGAGAACATATAGGAATGTTGAAGCACTTGAGAGATCAAGTGAAACTAAAATTCTGAAACCATCTATTATGGAACCACCTCAATTGGAATTAAAACCTTTACCCAGCAATCTAAAGTATGTTTTCTTAGGAGAAGATAAAACTTTGCCGGTAATAATTGATGCATCCTTAGAACAGAGTAAGGAAGATGAATTGTTAGAAGTCCTTAAGAAATACAAAGGGGCTATGGGGTGGACTATTGCCGATATACAAGGCATTAGTCCCACTATATGTATGCATAAGATATTATTGGAGGATGATTCAAAGACCTCCATTGAACATCAAAGAAGACTTAGCCCTCCGATGAAGGAGGTAGTAAAAAAGGAAATTATTAAATGGTTAGACTCTGGAATTATTTATCCCATTTCTGATAGTAAATGGGTCAGTCCGGTCCAATGCGTGCCAAAGAAGGGTGGGATGACCGTAGTGAAAAATGAGAATAATGAATTGATTCCTACTAGGACAGTGACCGGATGGCGTATATGCATGGATTATAGAAAGTTAAATCAATCGACTAGGAAGGATCACTTCCCTCTTCCATTCTTAGATCAAGTGCTGGATAAGTTGGCAGGGAATGAATATTTCTGTTTCTTAGACGGGTATTCAGGTTATAATCAAATAATGGTTGCCCCTGAAGACCAAGAAAAGACCACATTTACTTGCCCTTATGGTACATTTGCGTTCCGCAAAATGCCCTTTGGGTTATGTAATGCTCCTGCTACGTTTCAGCGTTGTATGATTTCTATTTTTTCTGACTTAATGGATGAGGGAATTGAAATTTTTATGGATGATTTTTCAGTATTTGGCAAGTCTTTTGATGAGTGTTTGGAGTCTTTAAAAAAGGTTTTGAAAAGGTGTATGCAAACCAATTTAGTCTTAAATTGGGAAAAGTGTCACTTCATGGCAAGAGAAGGCATAGTCCTAGGTCATAAAATCTCCAATAGGGGTTTAGAAGTAGATCGTTCAAAATTGAAGTAATTGAGAAACTTCCACCCCCTACAAATATTAAAGGTATAAGAAGCTTTCTAGGACATGCCAGTTTCTATAGGAGGTTTATAAACAATTTTTCTGCAATATCTAAGCCTCTTAGCCACCTACTAGAAAAAGACACGCCTTTTCATTTTGATCAATCATGTCTCGAGTCTTTTAACACATTAAAGAAAAGTCTGATTTCATCACCTATTATAATAGCACCTGATTGGAACTTACCATTCATTCTGATGTGTGACGCTAGTAATTATGCTCTAGGGGCGGTTTTAGGGCAAGCCCATAATAAAATATTTCATACCATTTACTATGCAAGTAAGACTTTAAACGAAGCCCAATTAAACTATACAACCACGGAGAAAGAATTATTATCAATAATATTCGCGTTTGATAAATTCCGCTCGTATTTGATTAACTCGAAAGTTATAGTTTACACGGATCACGCTGCAATAAGGTATTTGGTAGATAAGAAAGAGACCAAGCCTAGGCTTATAAGATGGATGTTGCTATTACAAGAATTTGATCTTGAAATTAAAGATAGGAAAGGGGCAGAAAATCCAGTAGCAGACCATCTGTCTAGGTTAGAGCAAATTGAAGAGAAAGATAAAGAAATAGTAATTAAGGAAAATTTTCCTGATGAAAGTATCTTAGCAATATCAGAAAATAGTTCACCATGGTATGCAGACTTGGTAAATTATATTGTGAGTAGAGTATTACCACCGGAGATGAGTTATCAACAAAGGAAGAGGTTTTTATAACAAGTTAGGACATACTTCTGGGATACGCCTTATTTATTTAAACATTGTGCGGACCAAATCATAAGACGTTGTATCCCTGAGGTGGAAGTACCTAAAATTCTAGAAAGGTGTCATGCTTCTCCATATGGAGGACATTTTATGGGACATAAAACGGCATTGAAAGTATTAGAGGCGGGATTTTATTGGCCAACATTATTCAAAGATGCGCATAACTTTGCAAAATGTTGTGATGCATGTCAAAGAATTGGAAATATAGGCCAACGAGATAGTATGCCCCTACAAAATATATTAGAGATAGAGATATTTGATATGTGGGGAATAGACTTTATGGGTCCGTTCGTAAATTCAAACGGAAACTTATACATTCTAGTAGCGGTGGACTATGTATCAAAATGGATAGAAGCCGTTGCGACAAAAAATAATGATGCCCAAACTGTACTTAAATTTTTAAAGAATATTTTTAACAGATTTGGCACTCCTAGGGCCATCATCAGTGATGGAGGGTCACATTTCTGCAATTGGCAATTTAAATCATTGTTGAAGAAATATGGTGTGAGTCATAAGATTGCTCCGGCCTATCATCCACAAACCAATGGATTAGCTGAGGTGTCTAATAGAGAAATTAAAACAATCTTGGAGAAAACAGTAAACATTACCAGAAAAGATTGGGCTCATAAACTCAATGATGCCCTTTGGGCATATAGAACTGCGTACAAAACACCTCTAGGATTGACTCCGTATAAATTAATTTATGGGAAAGCTTGCCGGTTACCCGTAGAGCTAGAGTACAAGGCATATTGGGCGGTTAAAAAACTAAACTTTGATTTTCAAAATGCCGGAAGGCAGAGATTTTTCCAGCTAAATGAACTAGAGGAAATTCGGATGAATGCCTATGACAATTCTGAAATTTATAAAGAGAGAACTAAAAGATGGCATGACTCAAAATTAAGGAAGAAGGATTTTAAACCGGGGCAATTGGTTTTATTATACAACTCAAGGTTGAGATTGTTCCCGGGTAAACTAAAATCTAGATGGTCAGGACCATTTTTGATCAAGGAAGTTCACCCTTATGGAGCAGTAACAATTTATAATGAAGTAAGTGGATCGGAGTTCAAAGTTAATGGCCAAAGACTAAAAATTTATATGAGCAACAACGAGGATTTACAGAAATCCTCATTTATTTTTGAAAACTAAGTGGAAAGGGAAGTCCTGCCGGGACTGAAAATTAGGCGCTAGGCGGGAGGCAACCCACCATTTTGTCTGTATTTTAATCTTAAGCTAAGTTAGTTTTAGTTAATTCTTCAAGTTATGAGTCATGTCGAGGAAAGAAATCGCAAGGGGAGAAAGTCAGCAGTACAGATCTGGAAGTTGCAACGTGAAAAAAAAAAATTAGTTGCAACCTCTCCTGTTCGGGTCTCATTCAGGCGTTATACGTAGCGCCGGTTTGGCTGAACCGTTCCGCCGTTTCACATATCAGCGGGGCCTAGGTTGACACGTGGCGTCATCTTAAATGATTCGGTCTGCCTTTTCATTCACAAGGCGTAAGGCGTCATTTCGGCATTTTCCCCACACTCTAAACCCTAAGTCAGCGATTAGGAAGACGACTGTGTCAACCCTCGCTTACTAGGCGAATAGCGGCGGAAGGGGCGGCGAATCGGAAGGGCGTTTGCTCGGCGGCGGAAGCGGCGGAAGGGGCGGCGAATCGGGAGGAACAAGAAGTTACAAGCAGTGCCTCTGCCCGACACCCGGCGGTCCTATGTCTCCAGATGCGGTAAGTTCTTGCGTGCCTCCCTCAACATTTGATCTCGAGTTCGAATAATGGACGGCGAAACTTTCCCCTTTCTCTAAAACCTATTCCTCCATTTTCCCTTAATGTAGAAAATGTCATCCAAGAAGAAAGGGAAGACCATAGCAAGGAAGTCCTTAAAGTTTATAAATGAGGATGCTAAGGAGCGATTTGAGATGTTAAAGTCGATCCCCATGATTTTTGAGCGGGGTTTTAAGATGGAAAAGAGAGCATGGAGTTTACGCTATACACTCCAAATCCAGGCTCTGCAATGGGAAACCCTCTGCCACCCGCGAGATGAAGCCATCCTCCCATGGGTGTACGAGTTCTATTCGAATGCAAGGTTCTCCGAAAATGAATCAGTGATGGTAAGAGGAAAGGTAATCGATTTTTCTGCGAAATCCATTAACATGCTGTATGATTTGGGATGTGAAGAAGATTTCTATAGTCTGAACCATGTGATCGACAACTCTGAAGTAGCTACGTTGGTATGCAACTCCCCCGACCTGGCATGGTCCAATACATCGACAGGATCGCTTAAGTCTACATCTCTGTCAAGGGAGGCTAAGGTTTGGTTGTTATTTATTAATGCCAGCATTATGCCAACACGACACTTGAACAATGTGACATTAGACCGAGCAACTCTAACTTATCATATCTTGAAGGGAAACCGGGTTAACGTGGGGGAAGTGATTAGCACTCATCTGAAAATGAAGATCAAGGAGAACAAGGTCAGGCAATTGTGGTTCCCGGTACTAATCACTGAGTTATGTCGAAGTGTGGGGGTGGTGCAGAGCATGGAGGACTTGGTGACACATGTAGGCCGGGAGATAACCGAGCGAGTCGTGAAGATAAACATTAAGGTGGGGAATGAGCTTGATGATGGGATCAACAAGCCTAGAAAGAGGAGCATGGGGATCCCTTCCTCTTCGGGCGGCAAACCAGATGAAGTTTTGATACCAAGGGGAGAGGGAGCAACACTAGATGATATTCTAGGCAATATTGAATATATGAAAGTCTACAACCGATGCCAGCACCGTTACTTCAGATCTAGACTGGATTATCTGCAGAATAGTCTAGATAATTTAGCAAGGAAAGCAAAACAGCCAATCGAGGAAGCCCAATTCGAATTTCAATGGCAGTTTGATGATCAGGGGAACCTGGTGGACATGGATGGTGATAGCCTCGACCCGACTGAAATGACTGACGATAAGGGCGACGAAGCACAAGATGATGATGAAGGCTAGCACTCACATGCTTATAGCTTATCGCTATTCCGAATGCACAAACAATCTTTTGCATATTTTGTTCTACTGCTTAAGTATATGACAGTTCAGTTGTCTGTACAAACTATATTTTGCATGTTTTGCGCTGGGTTAAATTTTGGACTGCACTGTTAATTCTATATGCTTGATTATATGATATTTTTGTGGACTTCATTGGCATTTGTGATCTACATATGGCTACTTCTTTATGCTTGAGTATACGATATCTTTTTGGATTTCATTGATGTCTGTGGTTTACAGATGCTGAATAGTTTATGTGATGGATTCAATCATGTCTTTGATATCATTAAAGTGCCCTCCATTATTCTTTTCTTTTGTCCATATATGTGCATGCTCGCTAGCAACAGGGCATTGTTTTGGAGTCGGGAGGGGAGGACTTATACAAGCACGAGCATTGAAGATAGAAAGATAGCAACTTCCCTGGATGGTCAGCTTGAGAAACTCAAGGGGAGCACTTCCGTTTCAACTATATTTTCTGAAATTCTCTTATATGAACCAACCTTGCTAGAATCTAGTAGCGTTTTAAGTGTGAATTGATCGTGATTTTGGTGATTCAAAATGCTTGCATTACTTAATGAGTAAGTTATCCTAGAGATCCAATGATCACTAATTGGTATGGCTAAACAATCATAAGAGCTCGAATCTTTAAATTGAAGTTAGTATGATTTTTTTTGGTAAAGCGCTCTTAAGCATCCGTATCATGCACAACTTTCTTTAATTCATTTTTACTCCCCGCAATATTTTAAATTGACTTCCAAAAAAAATTGGGAGGGGTGAGAAGAACTGAGTTGATGATGTAAGCTTAGATAAGTGTTTAAGTGGCTACTTCATTCTGATCACTCATGAAACCCTTGAGCTTGTTCCTTATCATTTTGCTAGACACTAGTGAATCTAAGTTCCCTACATTCCAACTAGTTGTATCTTAATGCACTATTCAATTATGGGTGTTCGACTCAACATTTTGATGATAAGATTTTAAGTCATAGTGATATGCGGCCTGAGTATGTACGTGCCTACTTGGAATGATCCCAACTGTGACCAGAAAAAAAAAAGAGAACTAAAAGAGAAATAAAAGAAAAGGAAGGAACAATTTGGTCATAGTGATATGTGGCCCAGGTATGCACTTACGTACTTGGAATGATCCCAACTATGAGCTTTATGTTTATAAATACTTATTGCTTAAGAGTTGAACTCCATAAGATGAGGGAGTATTAAGATTATTAACTAGGGAATTACCTCTCCATTATTAATGCATGTCCATGATTAGCTAATCTAATCAAGCCAAGGCACACCTTACTTTCACGTGCGCTACTAACGCTTGTCGAAGCCAAATCAAAAACTTAGCTTATTTTTATCCTTCCAAATTAGTGCGGAGGCTCAATAAGAAAATTTTTGCATGGGAGTGAATAATTTGAAGAAAGCACACACAACACCGAAATTCTTAATTTCGCTTTATCTTTCATCAACTAACGGATTTGTGATGTTTGAGCTCTCAATGACTGATAAGCTTATCAGTTGGAGAAATCGGATTTCTTAAGTATGCTTTGTTTAATTTCTGTTAAGATAAAAAGATCATCGAACTCTCATCTTGGTAATTATTCTTTGACCTAATTCACTGTTAGGAATTGTCTTGCTAGGGACTAGCAAGGGTTAAAGTGTGGGGGTGTGATGACTTCTAAAAAGAAGTCATCTATGCGGTTATTTCCAACAACTTATTCAGTTAAAACAATTAAAATAAGTTTAAATGATATGGAAATGAAAGTAAAATCTTATTTATTTGAATTGTGGCTAATTTGGTTTTGTTTCGATGTATTTGTATCAGATGCGCCAAAGAAATTTGCCTGGAAAAGGAAATCTGCCAAAACTTCATATCTTGAAAAAGACGTTGCAACGTCCAAAAATAATTAGTTGCAACTATCAGGTTTTAGGTGGGCAAGGCAGGCGCAGGCGCAGACGTTGCAACGTACAGAAAAACAAGGTTGCAACAACCTGGGGCGAAATTAAAATCCGAAATCTAAATTTTGGGGCTGGACGAAAATATGGAAGGGTGCGTCTCTTGGGGATTTTTGGGGGGAATTTAGACAGCAGTTATGACAAGTAATAAAAGGGGGAGAAGGAGATTTTTATAAAAAGGGGGATAGAAAATTCGAAAGAGAAAAAGGGAGAACCGGGTGGAATTCGTCTAGGGCTGGAGATCGGGAGGAAGAAGAAGCCGCGCAGCAATTCCAGATCCGTGCAAGGAGAGGCGACAACATCCTTTGTAGGGGCATTCGTAGAGATCAATTGGTTGGCTTGTTCTAACTCTTACTCATCATGTTTGTTGAACTCCCACTCCGATTTCTCATACTTTTGACTATGATGAACTAATTCGCTTGCGAGTCTTATATGTTGTGAACTATTCGACGTTTGCTTTGATATTTACATGAGCAATTGAGTTAAATTTGGTTTGTATCTTAAATTTCATTCTCTTCTTCAGTGATGACGTTAAGAGATTACCATCTAGTGCTTCATACTGCGTTCTATATGCGAGAGCTGCGTTCGTAAGTCTCGGGAATTTAATTTGGCTACATATGATTTAGCGTATCGCTATCATTCTAGTTGTGGAGTTAAGATCCATAATTTTATACGTATGTTTACTTGTGTAGTTTTGATCTAAGGTTACTCACTAAATATGCATAGTGCGATGATGAAATCGAGAGATGCTCACCGCGAGTTTAGGATTTCCACAAGATAAAAACTGAGTTGAATTCAATTGTATTTCTCATCACAAAAAGGCAAACTAAGATTAGGGATCAACATATGAGACTCGTTCTTCTCATCATTATATTCTCATCTTACTTTAGTTTCGTTATTTAGTTTACTTACTCTCAAAACCTTGTGATTTTGCTTGACTTATAAGAAAAGATCATTACTAGTACTCATAAGCTAAGGAAAAATATTGTCTCTGTGGGTTCGACACTCTACTTCCATTTTGTAACTTGACACGACACGTACACTTGCGTAGCACTCATACATTCACACCACAAAGCGTGCATCAATGAGCCAATCTCTTGTGCCACTTAACACAATGAGAAGCATTGTCATCAGCTACAAGACAAATGGGGGAAGCCTTATTCTCACATTCAAAATTAAGGCAATACACATTTCTCTTCCTATACCCAGTCAATATGATCTCTTGATCACTTGAACTTTTGATATGATATCCATCCTTACCAAATGAAATGTCATATCCTAGATCACTCAGCTGGCTTATGCTTATTAGATTATGTTTCAAACCTTTTACATAGGCCACTTGGGTGATAGTAATTAGGTTAGAAGAAATGTTACCAAACCCTTTGATGACTCCTTTTTCAGATCCACCAAAGATCACTTTATGTCCATCTTTGACAGATGAATACTCCTTCAGCAGCCCCTTTGTTCCAGTCATGTGCCTGGAACAACCACTATCCAAGTACCATATAGGGGCATGGTTACTTGGATTCACCTGCAATACAGAATTACTTACCCTTAGAACCCAAGTAAGTCTTGGGTCCTTGGTTCAGGTTAGCATTAATAAAGTTATCATAACCTCTTCTAACAGGTAGACTCTTATTCTTTATAACACTTGTGTTATACCAGCAGTCCAATGCAAAATGGCCCCTCTTGCCACAGCACCAACATTCAAACTTATTGTATCTAGATCTAGATACATCCTTGTCAGAAGAATTTCTGTTCATTACTGGTGCTGTTGCAACTTCACCTACTGATTTCTTAAAACCATTGGGTTTATGACCATAGGTAGGCCTGCTTGCCTTAACACCCTTGTTCTTCAGAACATTTGTCTTAATATGACCTTGAATGTCTTCATGATCATATATGTTAGAAGGCACTTTCTCCTTACTAAACTTTATAGGGACTGAAAGGTTTAGTGGCTGAATAGGGGCTTTGCCTTTCCTCTTGAATCTGCCAGCCCTGGAGTTACCTTTAAATCCTAATCCAGCCTTACCCTTCTGAGTGACAAATTCATCTATCAAGGGTAAGACAGATTTTGGCTTAGAGTAACTAGCCACTAAATCCCTTTCAATTCTAAGTCTGGCCTCCAGACTCTTTACTTGATCATTAGTATAATTAATTGTGCCCATCTGAATAATAGTTATATTCTTCAGCTTGGCAATTTCATTTAATTTTTGATCAAGGACTTTTTCTAACTCAGTTGTTGCTATCCTTAGTTCAGCAATTTCCTGAGCCTGTGTTTTAACCAGGTTCTTGCTTTTCTTAAGGGCCTGCAACAAGTCCCCATACTTGTCTATCAATTGATAGACATCTCCTTCAGATCCAGATGCATCTTCATCACTTGATGCAGATGTAGCTGATTCTTCATTTGTACTACAAACAGATGTACAGGAAGGACAGTTTACCTCATTAGGACCAGACTGATTCTGGCATATGTCCTCTTCTGATCTTGTCATCAAACCCATGCATTGATGTTCATTGATGGAGTCTAGCAACTGCATAAACTCTTCTTCCTCAGATGCAGCATATAGTCCAATATATGCTTCAGCTTCAGATCCTGATTCTGAAGTTGACTGGTCTGACAGACTTTTATCTTTCTTTGATACAAAGGATTTCTCCTTCTTGCCTTTCTGATAAGTCTTCTTCTTTTCTGAAGATTCCTTCCTTTTGTCAGGACAATCAGCCACTACATGTCCAGGCCTATTGCAACAATAGCAGACAATCTTTGAAGTAGTGGCTTTGCTGGGCTTTGATCTACTTTTCTCTTTCCTTGATGACCTTCTCTTCTGATAATAGTCATCAACTTGCTGTGATGTGGAAGGCTTAGACTTCCATTGCTTCTTTTTCAAGAACCTTTGGAATTGCCTAGTGAATGCAGCAAAGTCTGCATCTGACTCACAGCTAACTGAACCCTTATCTGAATTTTCAGAACTATCTTCTTCAACTTCCTTAGGAGGAGATGGTGATTTCCTCCTATTCTTTCTGGTGGCTTCAGCATTAAATGCCACAGTCTTTTCTCTATGCTCTCCTCTTGAGTTTCTTTCCTCCTCCTTCCTTACCATAAGTTGCATTTCATAGGATAGCAACTTTCCAAACAGGGTTGGAGGAGATATCTCTGCCAATTTAGCCACTTCTCTTATGGCACAGATCTTTGTATCCCAATCCTTTGATAAGGATCTTAAGAATTTGTCATTCAGTTCATAGGTACTGAAGACTCTTCCATAGGATATTAGCTCATTCACAATTCTATAGAATTTCTTATAGCACTCAGTTATGCTATCAGATTTTCCTTGTCTAAAGCTTTCATACTCCTGATTTAGCATAGAATTTCTATCCAGCCTTACTTCTTCAGATCCCTCCATGTAGACAATCAATGTGTCCCACATCTCCTTGGAGGTCTTGCAGTGAATCAGATTCTGAAATGTTGAATCATCTATGGCACTGACAATGATGTTCTGTGCCCTTTTATCCATGGTTGCCAAGATGATTTCATCCTTGGTCATTTCTGAATAAGTCTTTGGTATTTGGATATTTGCATCAAGAACAGATATCTTCATTGGAGTGAAGGGCCCTTCCTGTACTGTGATGTAAATCCTTGGGTCAGATGCTTCCATAAACAATCTGACTCTCTCTTTCCAGATCCCAAAGGTTTCCTTCTTGCATATGGGTAATTTCATAGACCCTAGCTCCTTATGATTCTCTCCAGAACCCATCTTCTTGAATCTTGAATCTGCCTTTCAGATCTACCTCAGACTGTTAAGTCCTTTTTGAGGAACCTCCCTCTGATACCACTTGATAGTTTAACTTTCAAGACAGCCTAAACACCTAGAAGGGGGGGGGGTGAATAGGTTCTGCTTTACTTATAAAAACTTCTAGGCAGAATTCAATTCAATAGCTAACACAATTTACACAGCAATCACAGAAAATAAAACATCACAGATTGCACAATGTTTTATAGTGGTTCCCCAAGGTTTGGGTACATCCACTTTCCCCCTTCACCTATCTAGCAGTATGCTAGATTCGGCCAAACTTCCACTTATCTCAGATCAACAGATCCTACAACTCAGAACCCAACTGGTTCCTACAACTCAGGCACAACTGCCCTACCTCAGCCTTGCCCCAAGGCCTACAACTCAGAGAATATCCTTCTCCTATACTCAGGCAAACTGCCCTACCACTCAGAGTTCAACACTCCTACACTCAGCCTTTATAACATAGGCTTACAACTCAGATCTGTGTAAACAAATCCTACAGAAATATAGAAAAGATTATTAATCTGTCTTGCCAAAGTTGAGAGAGAAAAGGCTAAGACAATTCTTGATCAGCTGATGCAATCAACTGTATCTGAGCCTTCTTCAAGGCTTCTTGAAAATGAACTTAGCTGAGTTGATTCCAAACAGCTTCTTGAGAATCCACTGGTGGTTTCTTTCTTCTTCTTCTAATTCAGGCTTGATCTCTCTCTATCCAGCACTTTGAAAGATTCTTCTGAATTCTGATTAGAACTCTTCTTAGATCTATCCTTAGATAGTCTTCTTAGATCTCCCGGAGAAGATCTTCTTAAGTGCCTAGCACTTTCTTGAAATGAATTGGATCGTAATCCTTCTCAACTTTTTGATTCTCAACAATGTTTTTCAACAGTTGCTTTCTCCTTCTGAATCCATCTATTTATAGACATTCTTCATGGTAACCGGCTGATCCGGTTTCTAACCGTTTTCTGACAAGTCTGACAGCTTCAGTTAACCGGTGGTAACCCACAGCTGTCAAGTCCTCAAACAAGTCCTGTGCCTTAGTCTTGAACCACAAGTTGTTGACACAGTCTGTCAGAAAGTGTCGAGACCATCTGTCTAACTGTGTCGACACAATTGACTTTGGTGTCGACACAGTCTTCAGTGATGTCGACTAAGTTGCCTTTGAGTCGACACAGCTTCTTCTGAAAATAACTTGGTCTTGACTCTTCAGTGTGTCGACACAAGTCCTGTGTGTCGACACAGTTGTTGTAGAATCATAACTTAGTAAGTGTCGACACAGTCTTCAGGTGTCGACAAATTCATTTCTTAAATCTGCTTTAATGTGTCGACTTAATCACAATGTGTCGACACATTCTGCTGGTGTCGACAAACTTGAGGTCGACTATTTTCTTCTGTGTCGACACATTCAGCTGATGTCGACAATCTTGAGATCGACTATATTCTTCTGTGTCGACACATTCTCCCAATGTTGAGGTCGACGCTTTTCTTCTGTGTCGACTCTTTTCTTCTGTGTCGACACAAATTCCCAGTGATGTGTCGACTTACTTCTTCTGTGTCGACACTTTTTCCCAGTGTAGTTGTAGACTAACTGCTATGTGTCGACACTGCTTCCCAGTGTTGTGTCGACTCTTTTCTCCTGTGTGTCGACACTATTTCCTCTGTGTCGACACTTGGACTTAGAATTTTTCTACATACTTTATCAATTCTTCACCTGCACATGTCAACTTAAAACATCATCAAATACACCTTGATGTATATCATTGAGCTAGGTTGGGCTTCTTCAAATCAGGTACACATTTTCCAATGTACCCAACAGGCACAATGGCCTTAGTAAGGTCCCCAGCTTCAGAAGCTAGAAAGAAATCTACTGTGAAGAGTATCAAAGTCTGACAGCAGTGACTTAAAGTCAACTGTTCTGAAAGAAAGCACTGGAGCTGAAACTGTAATTGGAACCTCTGGCATGAAATCTTCTGAGGCAGGCACTAGCTCTTCTTCATGAGGCATCTCCCCCTACCTAGATTCAGTATAAATTGGATCAAGGCACCCCACAAGAGGGGCTGCCTGAGGAGGAGAAAGAGAAGATAACCTTGCAGATAGCTCCTGGATGGATTTTAGGAGTGGAGCCATGGAGGTCTCCAGCAGAGCTGTTAGCCTGGGAGCCAACATCCCATACAACCTATCAGCTAAAGCAGGAAGGTCTACTTGCTCAAGTGAAACCTGAGTAGAGGTAGAGGATAGTGTGACAGAGATTGGTGGTGAAGGGGCTGCAGAAGTAGAAATAGAAGATGTGGATGGTAGGATGGATGGTTGAGAGATTGGAATGGTGTAGATGGAAGTTATTGGAGTGGAAATGGATGGGGTGAAAGATGGTTGTGAAATAATATCTTGGAGTAGTTGTTGATAGGAGGTAGAGGATGATGGGATGTCTGTACCCTAGTTTGGATTTGTGTTAAGTCCTCTCAGTCAGTTTCTTGACCCAAGATTTATCTATGGTCAAAGGTTAGTTGTTAGGTTAGAATCCCTCAGTTGCAGAGTTGCTTATCCAGATGAAAATTTGGTTAAGTCCTTTTTGGTTCGATTATAGTCGAACGTCGCTCGACTATCGTCTATCAACTGTTCGACGATCGTCTATCAGTTGGTCGACTATCGTCAGTCAGCAGAACATCTAACTCTGAGTTAGTTCAACTCTTGTTAGCTCGATGATCTGTAGTATCTGCCTCGTCGATCGTCGAACCCTGCTCGACTTCTTTTGCCTAGACAGATTTCTTGATAGTTTAACTATCTTCTTAGATAGTTCAACTATCTGATAGCTCGACTATCTAGTTGATAGTTCTACTATCTGCTCTGTTCGATAGCTCGACTATCTGTTTGATAGTTCGACTATCTTTCTTGATAGTTCAACTATCTGCTTGGATAGTTCAACTATCTGATAACTTGACTATCTGGTTGATAGTTCGACTATCTGCTCTTTCTTGATAGCTCGACTATCTGCTTTGATAGTTCGACTATCTGCTTTGTGTTGATAGTTCGACTATCTGTTTGATAGTTCGACAATCTTTCTGATAGTTCAACTATCTGCTTTGATAGTTTGACTATCTGTTTCGTTCGACTATCTGTTTGATAGTTCGACGATCTCTGTGGTTCGTTCGACGATCTCTATGGATCGTTCGACGATCTTTTGTCTGCTGTTAGTAATTTTGTACTCCTTCTGTTCTGTGTTTATTTCCTATTTATTTGGCATATTTTATTAAAGATTATTTCATTGATTTTATGCATACATCTCAAGGCAATCTTTGCCCCATCCTTTGTGCATAAGTCAAGTTCTATCTGACAAAGTCTTTTGTCTTATTAGTTGAAATATTTTTCTTCTTTATCTGCCATGCTGTCCTTTATAGCCGTTAGACTCAAAAGTCTTCTCTGGCCGTAAAGAGTTTGTTCTGATGTGACTTTCTCTAGTATTCTTTTATCAGATTGGATATGCAGCTTCTTAGAAAGCTTTATCCCTTTATAGGATGTCTATCTGCAGGATATGTTTTGCTTTGTGTTATTTGCAGCCAAAATTGCAGATCTCAAAAGAAGACAAAGTTCAAACAAAGATTAGAGCCGTTACAAAGGCCAATATATAAAGTGCTATCAAAAGACAGAGACATATACATATACTAAGCAAGCAGAGAATACACACAGTTTTCATACACAGATTCAAAACAAGAAGAGATATAGCTCTCAGATATTGTTACATTTAACTGAGAAGATCAACCTTCTTCAACTCTCTCTTCTTCAATCCTGAGTTCATCCTGCTGCCAGGAACATTCACTCAGAGTCTCAAGAAGAAGAAAAAGAAGAAAGAAAAGCTGTTGAAGAAGAACATCCATTTCAAATCAAGAGTCTTCTTCAAGCTGCTCCTTCAAGAACTTCAAGACAGCTCTCTGTCAAAAGTTCAGAAGAGTTCCTGCACCCTGAAGCAAGACTTCTTCCTGGATATCACTAAGCCAGGGGGAGCCTTGATTCTTTAGAGCTTTCTAGCTCTGTGCAATCCACTAGCTTCTCTAATCTTATTTTACAATAGAGAAGACATTCTAACTCTCTCAACCTCTTGTACAAAGGTTTATTACTCCCTTCAAAAGTGAACCTTGGTGGCAGGGCACCTGAGCAAAAACCTGTGTTGGATTTTGAGCTCCTGATCAAAAGCTCAAAGGGTCTACTTGATCTACCTGAACCAAATCAGTTGGTGGCAGGTCACCTGAATAAAAACCTGTAGTAGATTTCTACCAGGGTGGTAGAAGAGTGGATGTACCTATTTAGAGGGAACCACTATAAACCTCTTGTGTTGTCTGTGTTGCTTAATTTAATTATTGCACTGTTGCTGTGAGTAGAAATAACTAGGATTGCTAGTTGCTGTGATAGGACCAAAGCTCAACTGTAATTGCAGTTTGCTTTCTTTTGTGCACTTCACTTTGTGTTAGGCTCTAGGGTTTCAAATATCTATAAACTAATTCCGCAAATTAACTCTAAGGGAGTTGAGTAGGGTGTCATAATTTTTGAATACTCTATTCACCCCCCTCTAGAGTTGTATCTATCCTCTCTTTCATGGGAGATCAAGAGGTGAGGAATGGGAATCATCTATGTAGGAATCATCCAGAAGATTGAAAGATGGAATGGATGAGGCAATGTCAAGTGGTGGATAATAATGTAGGGGATGGAAAAGATCTTCTGTTGTTGCTTGTGGTGGTGAAGGAGTTGAAAGTGGAGATGAAATAGTGATGGGGGAGGAGACTTAGGTAGTGATGGTGGAAGAAGGGGTGGTTGAAGAAACAATGGGATGAGATGGTGGAGATGAGGAGAAGGCAGGCAGTTCTTCTAATGGGGCAGTTGCCTGTGAGGAAGTGACTTGAGCAGTCCTGGTGCCTGAAGATGAGGTAGCTGCAGGAGCTCTGCTAGGTTTGACAATATGTCTGTCCCATTTACCAAATAGGGCACAGGACAACCTCTTAGAAGAATTAATATGCATCCCACTGGACACAAGCAGCTGAGGGCACCTGTGATGCAAGAACATCCCTAGTATCCTTCCAAAGTTAACAAAATTTTTATTCACCTTTTTCTTGATCAAATCAAAGAAAATCTCTCCCCAATTTAGATGTTTCTTATCAACTACAGCAACCATCAAACAGAATTGATACCTAGAAATGGTATCATGAGCAGAGTGTTTGGCTAATAGAACTTTTCCAACAACATCAGCTAAGAATCTATATTCAACTGACAGATTCTTCTTAAGCAGCTTGTTAGGGTTTGCTGCAGAATGACCCATTCTATCAAGCATATTTGCAAACTCTTCTCCAGATAGTTCAACAGAATCGTTTCCAGTGCTTAGTTGAAAAACTTTGGTCAGGAGGGCAGGTGTTAGAGATACATGAGTTACGGCAATAGTACCCACCACAGTATTCTGATCCAAATTGTGAGCCGTGTACACCCATTCTTTGATCTCATCCGCAATAAGTTTCATCCTTGTGGTCATAATCTGCACCAACTGTTGTTCTTTGAACAGTTCGAGAATGTCTTTGAATACTTGGTCGCTGCCTTCAAATGAGTCCATATCTATGTCGAATCCAGTATCAAATTTCATGGCGGCAAGAACTGCAACTGAAACAGCCATTGTTTACCTGCAAAAACGAAACAAGCACGACCAAGTGTAGAGAAGTTTGGAGGGAAAGAAAAGTTTTGTAGAGAGTATGAAAGCACAAAAGGAGAACGACGACCGAAAAATGAGTTTTCTATTAGGGTTCGACGCCGAAAAGGAAAGATCGTTGAACTCCGTTCGACGATCTGGGCTTCTAAAGGAATCTGAAGAGTCTTCAACATCATCGATCTCTGTTCAACGATATTGGAGAGCGTCGATCTCCATTCGATGATCTCTGACAAGAAGAAGATAGCCTAGCGCGACCTGAAAGCGCTGAACTCCGGTCGACGATTTCGAAAAACGTCGAGCTCCGTTCGACGATCTTTGGGAAAATCGTCGAGCACAGTTCAGAGACCAGAAACACCATATAGACACTAGAAAAATCAAAGTTTTTATCCTAGTCTTGGTTAATTTTAGTGTTTTAAAATCTTGGATCTCATTTTAAGCTTCCTTCATCTAACATTCCTAACTGATTCAGGAAGAATGTATGTTTCTTTTCATCCAATGGTTTGGTGAAAATGTCTCCCCTTTGCAAATCAGTTGGGATATATTGAAGTTCAATTTTATTTTTCTCAACATTATCCCTTAAAAAGTGATGCCTAATCTCTATATGTTTTGTCCTACTATGGAGGACGGGATTTTGTGTTATAAAATAGCACTAGTGTTATCACAAAAGATTTTTGACCTTTCTAAGTTGTAACCATAGTCTAGGAGCTGGTTTTGAATCCACAAAATCTGTGAGCAACAACTACATACTGCCATGTATTCAGCTTCAGCAGTTGAAGTGGACATAGGTGTTTGTTTCTTACAAAACCAGGAGACAAGTCTGTCACCAAGAAACTGGCAAGTTTCACTGGTGCTTTTCCTGTCTAATCTACATCCAGCATAATCAGCATCTGAAAATCCAGTTAATTCAAATCCTTAGTCTTTTGGATACCAGAGACCTAGATTTGGACAACTTTTCACATACCTAAGAATCCTTTTTACTAATGTTAGGTGTGACTCTCTAGGGCTTACTTGGAATCTAGCACATATGCATATAACAAACATTATGTCAGGTCTACTAGCTGTAAGGTACAATAAAGAGCCAACCATTGCTCTATATGTTGTCTGATTAACGGGTTTCCCATGTTCATCAGCATCTAATACAACATTAGTAGGCATAGGTGTTTTCATACATGATGCTTCAGACATACCAAATTTCTTAACCAATTCTTTTGCATACTTGGTTTGAGAAATAAATATGTCATCAGCATGTTGTTTGACTTGCAATCCTAGAAAGAAAGAAAGCTCACCCATGCTACTTATTTCAAGTTTAGAATGCATCAGATTAGAGAATCTTTTGCACAAATTTGAATCAGTAGATCCAAAAATAATATCATCTACATATATTTGCACTAGTAGGATGTTGGACTTATGAGTTCTAATAAAAAGAGTTTGGTCTACTCTACCCCTTATAAAATCATTTTTTCAGAAGAAAGCATGCTAAGGTCTCATACCATGCTCTAGGAGCTTGCTTGAGACCATATAATGCTTTTTGCAATTTTAAAACATGATCAGGATGAGTTGGAGAGATAAAACCTGGGGGTTGTCTAACATAGACTTCTTCCTTGATGTCTCCATTGAGAAATGCACTTTTTACATCCATCTGATAAACCTTAAATCCTTTGTGAGCTGCATAAGCTAGGAATATTCTTATGGCCTCTAACCTTGCAACTGGTGCAAAAGTCTGGTCATAGTCTATTCCTTCTTCTTGAGAATATCCTTGTGCAACTAGCCTTGCCTTGTTCCTTACAATGATTCCGTGATCATCCAATTTATTTCTGAACACCCACTTTGTTCAAACAATGGAGTGATCCTCAGGCCTTGGCACTAACTCCCAAACTTTGTTCCTCTCAAATTGATGCAATTCCTCTTGCATTGCAATGATCCAGTGTGGATCTTGTTCTGCAACTTGTATGGATTGAGGTTTAATTTGAGATAGAAAGCAGGTGTGCATCAGGTTTTGGTTGACCTGATTTCTGGTTTGCACACCAGCTGAGATGTCTCCAATCACTTGGGAGATTGGATGATCTCTTGTTGTTACTAAATCAACAGGGGGTGTTGATTATTCACCAATTTGTGTTGTTGTTTCCTCTTGTGGAACAACAACTGGCTCTTCAAGATGGTTTTCACCAAGATGTTGAGTACCAAGATGTTGGGTATCCTCTTCATCTTCACTGATTTCACCTCTTTGTTGGGTAGGTGAATGTGTTGTATTTTTTTCTACAATATGCAACCTGCCCAAATTTTCTGAAAGAGAGTGTACCTGCAAAGGTTCTATGGTAGAAGTATTCTTCTCCTTGTAAAACATGTTAGTCTCATCAAAAGATACATGAACAGATTCTTCAATTTTAAGAGAAGATTTGTTATACACCCTATAAGCTTTACTGATCGTGGAGTATCCTAGAAACACTCCTTCATCAGCTTTAGCTTGAAATTTTGCTATATACTTCTTGTCATTGTTGTGTATGTAACAAATGCAACCAAATTTTTTGAAATAATCTACTTTAGGTTTATTCCCTTTGAGTAATTCATAGGGAGTCTTGCCCCTCAGCTTATGTATCAAACTTCTATTCAACACATAGTTTGAGGTGTTCATTGCCTCTGCCCAAAATGATAGAGGAAGGTGAGCATCTGTCAACAATGTGGTGGTAGATTCAATAAGGGTTCTATTTTTCCTTTAAGCTACCCAATTTTGTTGAGGAGTTCTAGGAGCTTAGAAAGTATGCCTGATCCCTTCACTCTGACAGAACTCTTGCATAAGAAGAGAATCAAACTCTGTCCCATGATCACTTCTGATAAGGGACAGGTGAGTATTGAACTCAATCTGTATGCATTTGAGAAACTCTGTCAAACACTTAAAGTTATCAGACTTCTTCCTCAGAAATAACACCCATGTGAATCTAGAGAAGTCATCTACAATCACCAAAGTGTAATATTTCCCTCCTAAGCTTTATACTGTAATGGGTCCAAAAAGATCCATGTGTAACAGATACAAGATCCTAGGTGAATCACTCTTATTAAGTGACTTAAAACTATTTTTAATTTGCTTGCCTAATTTACAAGCCCTGCAAAGTCCTTCCTTCTTGTAGGGGCCAGAAGGTAGTCCTCTAACAAGGTTGTCCTTGGATAGCCTAGCAATGGTTCTAAGGTTTATATGTCCTAATCTCTTATGCCATAGATCATTTGGCTTGCAAAAAAAATTGAATAAACAAATATCTATCTTAGTTGAAAGAAAATCTACAAGATAAATGTTGCCTTTCCTTTTACTTGTTAACACAGTTGTGTTATCCTCTGATTTGATTTTGCATGAGAATTTGTTGAATGTCACCTGGTAGCCTTCATCACATAATTGACTGATGCTGATTAGATTGTGCTTCAGTCCTTCCACATAAGCTACCTTCTTGAATGTGACTGAGCCAATCTGGATAGCACCATATCCTTTTGTTTGTCCAAAGTTTGAATCTCCAAAGATTACTTTGGGTCAAAGTTTGGCTTTGAAGGATGTGAGATTCTCCTTGCTTCCTGTCATGTGCTTTGAGCACCCACTATCCAGATACTATTGTTGGTTCATTACTGGATAGGTCTTCACCTGCACATAAGCAACTTATATGTTTTTGACCCAGTTTATCTTGGGCCTAGGTTGATAACCTTTAAATTCTTAAATAAAAGACATCCCTGGCTGACTCTTATAACCTTCAGGATGATATCTCCTAGGAGGTATTATCCATTCAGTATAAGGGTTAAAATTTTGGGATGTAGGACCTCTAGGATTGAAGTTTGATTTGCCTTTGAAATTTTTTCCAAAACTCTGAGCTCCGTTCGATGATCTTTGAGCTGAGTTCGACGATCTTGGGTCAGATCGTCGAGCTCCATTCGAAGATCGATTGTGTCAGAGTTCAGAGTTCGGCGATCGTCGACCTGAGTTCGACGATTCAGCTTGAGATCGATGAGCTCTGTTCGACGATCATCGTGCTTTGTTCGACGTTTTCCGTTGAACTTTAGTTTTCTTAGGCAGATCAGAATTCTTCCTAGCCACCTCTACAACTCCTTTCCCTTTATCTGAGATAAACTTGATTGGGGTTGTTAACACTATAGGTTGGCTGGATGAAGCACCCAAGCCCAGTGTACTATTAAGTCTTGAGTACACTGTGCTTGTGATGTCCATCAATTTGATGCTTCTCCCATTGAGGGATTCTTCAAACTTCTTTGCCTCAGATAGTTCACTTTTTAGTGAGGCTATCTGCTCCCTACAGCATTCCAACTCCTCAGAGAGTTTGAGGTTATCTGATTTTAAGGTGCTAAGTTCAGATAATTAATTTCTGAGAGAAATAATCTCTTTCTCAGACTTTAGCAGGTCTAAACAAAGTGCCTTAAATTCAAATTTAAAGTCCTCTGAATTAAAATCAAAAGAATCAATTACCTGGTCTTCTTCATCTTCATGTTCAGATTCAGATTCTGATTCATGTTCTGCATCAGAATTATGTTGGGAGGCATTGATAGCCATCATGCAGAACTCCTTCTCTTCAGCATCATCTTCATCATCACTTGAACTTGATGAAGCCTCTGACTCTTCTTCAGTTTCACTCCAGGTTTCAGCTACAAATCCCTTCCTGGTGTGTTTGTTCTTGCTGATGGAGGATTTGTCATTGTTGTTTCTCCTAGAGTCCTTGTCTTTTCCCCTATCTTTCCTGTCCCTCTTGTCCTTATTCTGATTTTCTGGACAATCAGGCACAATGTGGCCTGGTTTCCTGCATCCAAAATAAATAATTTCTTTATTATTAGATTTGTCATACCTTGGATTCTCATGCCCTCTGGATGACCTCTCTCTGAAATCTTTCCTGGCCATCTTATAGAATCTTTTGGCCAGTAAGCTCATCAATTCTTCATTGCCTGTGACCTTATCTTCAGGCTGATCTTCTATAGCTTTGAATGCTATTGTATTTTCCTTCCTGATTGCTGGAGAAGCAACCTTTTGTTCTTACTCTCTATTCTTGATGAGCAGCTCATAAGACTTGAGCTTGCCCAATAGAGCCTCAGTAGTAATCTCAGTTAGACTTCTGGCATCCTTGATTGGCCAGATCCTTGAGTCCCAAGTGCTAGGGAAGCACATTAGTATCTTGTCATTTAGTTCAGTTAGTGAGATCTCCTTATCCAATGTTTTTAACTCACTGACTATTAGGCTGAGCCTGTTGTACATGTCAGTAACTAACTCAGTTTCTCCCTTTTTGAAATTCTCATACTGGCTAATGAGATGGGATCTTCTATCTTTCCTTTCATCAGCAGATCCTGAGACAATTTAGGATAACTTATCCCATATTTCTTTTGCTGAGTTACATTCAGCCACTTTCTGAAATATTTCATCAGACATGGTCTGAGCCAGAATATTCATTGCTTTGACATCTACAACTTTCCATTTCTTGATTTTTGCATCTGTTCCAGAAGGAGGTGGAACAACACTAGTACTTGTGATCACTGGGGGTCTTGGACACACTGTCAAAACAGAATTGTAGATGTTCTCATCAATAGAATTCATATATAATTTTATCCTTGCCTTCCAATGTGCAAACTTAGAAAGATTGTACACTGAAAGTCTGGTGCTAGCATAATCTTTGTTCTGTACCATGGTTTTGTATGAATATAAATATAATACAAATAATAACCCTCTATAGAAGATTGATCTTATCAGAGATCTTTTGGTTCAGGTGTTAGCCTATAGGAACAACCATTCTAATGAAGATTTAGTTGTTGAGTAACCAACCTCCCTCTGATACCAATTGAAAGTAAGGGTAAGATCTACCTTTACTCTAGAGGGGGGGGGGTGAATAGAGTATATTAAAATAATTTTCCAGATCAAAAAATTATTTGTAGTGGAAGACTTGATTTAAGTATATGTGTAATGTGCTTACAGAAAATAAAATGAAGAAGCAATAAACAAAATCACAGCACACAGCAAAGCAAAAACACAGCAATCCAGAAGACACAAGGATTTATAGTGGTTCCCCAATCAACCTGGGTACATCCACTCTTCTATTACCCTAGGTAGGAATCCAGTGCAAGAATAGTTGATCAGGTGTCCTAGGCACCAATGAGCTTTTGATAAGGTGCTCAAAAACCAAACCAGATTTTTTGATCAGGTGTCTTGCCACCACTAAGTTTTGACAAGGTCTCAGAAACCAGCCTCAAAACTTTTGAAGGGAGTTTTGATAAACCCTTTTACAGGAGAGAAAAGGAAAAGAAAAAGAGTTGTTGTTGTTCTTCTCTGTCAACAATCCAAGAGAAGACTAGTGGATGATTTTGTCAAAGCTCCCCCTGAGATCTTGCAATTGTTCAGGAAGAAGAGCTTTGCATAGGGTGATAGGTCTTCCGTGACTTTAGATCTCCAGCAAGAGATGATTTCAGCAGTTGCTGAAATGTGATGTGTCTTGAGTCTTTGATGAAGAAGCCTTTGAACACTTGAATCAAGAAGATCTTGAAGGAGTAGAATAGAAGAAAACTTTTCTGTTTGATGATCTCCTTCACAGTCTGATTCCTTGTGTTCTGTATGAATTCTAACTCAGTAATCCTGTAGACTTGTGTCTCTTGAGTCTATTCCCAGACTTCTTGATTGATATCTCTTGTTCTATGTTGAAAAATGATTCTGAAGAGATATATTGAAAAGCAGCCTTCTGGATAGCCGTTAACCAGTCATAAATGATTGCCATAAATGAAATTTGTCTCTCGAGGAAAGTCCTAAGAGACATTTCTTTTTGTCTTCCTTAAAACTTGCTCCAGATAAGTTGAAACGGCTACAGAATTGTTTGAAATAAATGATGATAATAAGACAGATTGAATTCCATAACTGTCTGAATTTGAATTCCTGAAATTGTCGATCTCTCCAGAAAATCATCGATATGAGCTCAACTATCGTCGACCTGAGCTCAGAGAATGGATCTAGACTTGAGACAGAAATCATCGACCTGAGCTCAACTATCGTCAAACTGAGCTCAGAGACTTGGAATAGCTAGAGACAGAAAACGTCGATCTGAGCTCGAAGATCATCGAACCGAGTTCGACGACTCGTTAAGCTGAGCTCAGAGATAGTCGAACTGAGTTTGACGTTTCGTCGACCTGAGCTCGACGAAAATTATCCTAGTCTTCAGCACTTGATTTCTTATTTTAGAAGGTCTTGGGGTCAGCTTCCAAACCTAAGTTATAACCCTTAGACTCATTCTAATTGACCTTTAAGACTATACAATAAGGTCAAAGCAATTTCCTAAGAACATAGTGATCTTTGCCCAAATTAGTAATAGGGTGTTCTTACACGGACCTTGGAAGGCAGGGTGCTGAGGCAAGGCTATTTCTGGCCCACTCTTAGGAAGGATGCTGAGGAATTCGTAAGGAGATGCAGGAAGTGCCAGGAATTTTCTCCTCTTCAACTACTCCCGGCCCAAAGATTGCGCACAATTATGGCTCCATGGCCCTTCGCCATATGGGGGCTAGATCTGGTGGGCCCGTTTCCCCAAGCCAGTGGCCAGAGGAGGTTCTTGCTAGTCATGGTGGACTATTTTTCAAAATGGCTGGAGGTGAAGGCATTGGCAAAGGTGACGTCTTAGGTAGTCAAAAGCTTCGTATGGGGGTAAATCATCTGCAGGCATGGGCTCCCTTTGGCCATTGTCACGGATAATGGAACACAGTTCGTCAGTAGAGAATTCGTGGACTTCTGTGTCCGGCTAGGTATAGACATTCGGTTCGCCTCGGTGCATCACCCTCGAAGTAATGGGCAGGTGGAAGCTGCGAACAAGGTCATCGTGAATCTCTTGAGGAAGAAGGTAGAAAACCTAAGGGGAAGTTGGGTGGAGCAGCTCCCCTCCGTCCTCTGGGCCTTGAGGACTATGCCAAGTACCGCCACGGGAGAGACCCCATTCAAACTTTCCCATGGCTCCGAGGCCGTCATACCAGTTGAGTTCGAGGTTGAGTCACCTCGGGTGGCAGCGACAAGAAAGGGAAATGAAGAATGGGAGGCAGACAACGGGGAGGAGAAGAGGCTCTCTCTTGACTTGGTGGAGGAACTTAGAGAGCTAGCGTCCATCCAGCAGGAGGAGGTCAAACGTCGGATGTCAAGATATTTTGACAAGCACGTTAGGATAAAGCAGTTTGAGAAGGGAGACTTGGTCCTCAAGAAAGTGGATGCGGCAGGTAGAGGGGACTCCGTGGGGAAGCTCAACCCCAACTGGGAAGGCCCTTTTATAATAAAGGAGGTCTTAAAGTCAGGAGGGTACCACCTCCAGGATGTGGACGAGACCCCCCTCGATCGTGCCCGAAGCGGCGATGATCTAAAGCGATTTTACCCTTGATGATGTCTCTTTCATGTCTATTGTTTATTTCTTCTGAGATGGAATATTTTCGTTTTATAGTGCTTGTAAACTTGGCGCGGTTTTTAAATGCAATACAAGTTAAGATATCCGTTTCTGCATAACAAGATTGCTTTGGTTTTGGAAAGGAGACCCCGAGAAGACCCGCTGACCAGGCTACCATCAAGCTGGCATGGTTATAGGCTCACTCGGTGGTTGGAGTTGGGTGTTGGAGAGGAGACCCCGAGAAGAACCGCTGAGCAGGCTACCATCAAGCTGGCAGGGCTGTAGGCTCACTCGGTGGTTGGAGTTGGGTGTTGGAGAGGAGACCCCGAGAAGACCCGCTGACCAGGCTATCATCAAGCTGGCAGGGCTGTTGGCTCACTCGGTGGTTGGAGTTGGGTGTTGGAGAGGAGACCCTGAGAAAACCCGCTGACCAGGCTACCATCAAGCTGGAAGGGCTGTAGGCTAACTCGGTGGTTGGAGTTGGGTGTTGGAGAGGAGACCCCGAGAAGACCCGCTGACCAGGCTACCATCAAGCTGGCAGGGCTGTAGGCTCACTCGGTGGTTGGAGTTGGGTGTTGGAGAGGAGACCCTGAGAAGACCCGCTTACCAGGCTACCATCAAGCTGGCAGGTGTAGGCTCACTCGGTGGTTGGAGTTAGGTGTTGGAGAGGAGACCCCGAGAAGACCCGCTGAACAGGCTACCATCAAGCTGGCAGGGCTGTAGGCTCACTCGGTGGTTGAAGTTGGGTGTTGGAGAGGAGACCCCGAGAAGACCCACTGACCAGGCTACCACCAAGATGGAAGGGCTGTATGCTCAATTGGTGGTTGGAGTTGGGTGTTGGAGAGGAGACCCCGAGAAGACCCGCTGACCAGGCTACAATCAATATGGCAGGGCTATAGGCTCACTCGGTGGTTGGAGTTGGGTGTTGGAGAGGAGACCCCGAGAAGACCCGCTGACCAGGCTACCATCAAGCTGGCAGGGCTGTAGTCTCACTCGGTGGTTGGAGTTAGGTGTTGGAGAGGAGACCCCGAGAGGACCCGCTGACCAGGCTACCATCAAGCTAGCAGGGCTGTAGGCTCACTCGGTGGTTGGAGTTGGGTGTTGGAGAGGAGACCCCGAGAAGACCCGCTGACCAGGCTACCATCAAGCTGGCAGGGCTGTAGGCTCACTCGGTTGTTGTAGTTAGGTGTTGGAGAGGAGACCCTGAGAAGACCCGCTGACCAGGCTACCATCAAGCTGGCAGGGCTGTTGGCTCACTCGGTGGTTGGAGTTGGGTGTTGGAGAGGAGACTCCAAGAAGACCCGCTGATCAGGCTACCATCAAGCTGGCAGGGCTATAAGCTCACTCGGTGGTTGGAGTTGGGTGTTTGAGAGGAGACCCCGAGAAGACCCGCTGACCAGACTACCATCAAGCTGGCAGGGCTGTAGACTCACTCGGTGGTTGGATTTGGGTGTTGGAGAGGAGATCCCGAGAAGACCCGCTGACCAGGCTACCATCAAGCTGGCAGGGCAGTAGACTCACTCGGTGGTTGGAGTTGGGTGTTGGAGAGGAGACCCCGAGAAGACCCGCTGACGAGGCTACCATCAAGCTGGCAGGGCTGTAGGCTCACTCGGTGGTTGGAGTTGGGTGTTGGAGAGGAGACCCCGAGAATACCCGCTGACAAGGCTACCATCAAGCTGGCAGGGTTGTAGGCTCACTCGATGGTTGGAGTTGGGTGTTGGAGAGGAGATCCCGAGAAGACCTGCTGACCAGGCTACCATCAAGCTAGCAGGGCTGTAGGCTCACTCGGTGGTTGGAGTTTGGTGTTGGAGAGGAGACCCCTAGAAGACCCGCTGACCAGGCTACCATCAAGCTGGCAGGGTTGTAGGCTTATTCGGTGGTTGGAGTTTGGTGTTGGAGAGGAGACCCTGAGAAGACCCGCTGACAAGGATACCATCAAGATGGCAGGGCGATATGCTCACTCGGTGGTTGGAGTTGGGTGTTGGAGAGGAGACCCTGAGAAGACCCGCTGACCAGGCTACAATCAAGCTGGCAGACCTATAGGCTCACTCGGTGGTTGGAGTTGGGTGTTAGAGAGGAGACCCCGAGAAGACCCGCTGACCAGGCTACCATCAAGCTGGCAGGGCTGAAGGCTCACTCGGTGGTTGGAGTTTGGTTTTGTAGAGGAGACCCCAAGGAGACCCGCTGTCAACGCTCCCATCTGGCTGGCAAATCTGTAGGCTCACTTGGTGGTGAGGAAGAATGGGCCCAAGGAGGACATGCTAGCCAAGTCCCCCCAAGTATGCGGAGTCATTGATCCGTTAAGTCAGGGCATATACGGGGGAGCTTCTACAAAGAAAGGCCGCCAGCGGATGACAAGATGAGGAAAATCCATAGTTTGAACATAAGCAGAGAAGTTCCGGCTCAGGAAAAGGAAGGAAATAAGACAAAAAGGGAAGTCAGCCCCGTAAGACCCACTCGTGCCAGGGGGGTCCAGAAGCAAGGCGGGAGGAAGGGACACCAGCCCCCTACGCGAGGGCAACAAGGGCCTGACGACTCGCGTCTCGGGTGAAATTTGTTCCTCGATCAAGAGGCGAGATGAGGTATGACCCCGTTTCGAAAGCAGAGAAAAAACAAGTACATTGGAAAAATAGAAAAGAGCCGAGATGTCTCGCATACAAAGAAGCATGACCATGCATTAAGGTCTAACTTGTCCGGGAGAGCCCTTTTACAAAAAATGATAGGATGTCTTAATACAAAAGTGTCTTAATACAAAAATGTCTTAATACAAAAATGTGTATACAAAAGGGAGCTGAAAGGCAGTCCTAAGTTTTCCTCCAGATGTCTTCTACTCTTCCGCACTTGATGACGAACCATCTCCCTCCGCGCCGTAAATCTCCGGCACGAGGTCGCGAGCGGTGACATCCTCGCAGCCCTCCTTGATAACCCCCATTTCTTTCATCATCTTCATGATCAACTCGACTGTTCTGATGTTGGCGTCTTTGCAGTGTTCCTCGACCTCCTCATGAGAATAATGGGGAGGAGAAGGTTGGGGAATCATCACGTGGGAAGGCGAGAGGGCAGCATTCTGAAGCCGGGTAACCATGGACTCCATGCCCTTAACCTCTGATTCCAAAGTCGATATACGCGAGTGCATTCTATCGGCCGTCTTGGCATCCTGCGGGGGGCCTATTCATTAGATGAGGTCAAAGGTATACGAAAAATAAGCTGAGGGTAGAGAAGGACTCACCACACCGCCCCGAGCCTTAGCGAGAAGGCTTTCCGCCACGGCCACCTCTTTTCGAGATCTTCGGACTTCTCGCGCTCCGCCGCCAGTTTGCCTCAGAATCCCTCCAGCTTTGATTATTATGAATCAGGCGGCGCGAGAGCCGGTGCGAGAGCTCCAGGGTGCGCAGCCCTCAGAATTAAATCTCGTGAAGGAGGCTCGCCGGCGGGATCTGGCTCTGAACCACCATAAAGGCCAAAGCCCAGAGAGAAGGCATGGTCTGTAGGCTTGTCCTGCTCTGTCCAGAGGGGAAGGAGGGTAGATATGGAGACGCGGTTCGCTCCCTTATCCCATATCAGAGTCGGGTCATTGGCAGCATCCAAGATCACCGGACCCATGTTGAAATTTTGATGGGCAGAAGGGTCAGGGCGACTGGAAGAGCCCACCTCGCGAGAGGGGGACCTAGATGATTGAGGGAGGGTGCCGGCGGGCTAGGCGGTTTAACTCGCCTCGCTAGTAGGCGAGACGACGCGCTGAGAAGGAAGCCGAGGAGGTGACCGGGGAGACTGAGACCCTAGGGAAATAGGGGTCAGGGATTCCGGTACCTCCACCGGCTCGATGGAGACTTGTTTCGCTTTTCCTGAGGGAAGGGACACCGCTTTCTTGATCTTTGACTTTTTTGCGGGGCTCAGGCAAGGCGGGGCGGAGCCTTCAGCAGGCCTCTTCTTGAGGGAGGGGGTCAAGCTCTCCTTCGCCGCCTCAGCCGCCTTGGTGGCGAGGGCGACACCCTTGGATGGCTTTATGCTACTTTTGTAGGGTGGGTGAACGAGAACATTCTCTCTCCTATTAAAGGCGAGACGAGACGTTACGAGCAAAGTTAAAATAAAGAAATGAAAACGAAGGGGGTGAGCCTACCTTCGCCAGGGAGTACAGGAAGGAGGGAGTTGAGGCCACGCCTCAAGAATTGGACTTCGAAGTTCTTGCCGGTGAAGAAGTCGCATAGGTGTTTATCTGTCCCACCAACTTGGGGAGTCGCGTAGAATGCTTCGACGGGCGACACGGGTTCCAGCGGGATGCCTCCCAAATTGTCGCGGATGAAGGCGAAGTGGGTGAGCCAATGATGGTTTTTGTTGCGCGTCTCGCAAACCTTGAGACCTTGCCCAGTGAAGTAGGACACTCCGTCGTGATTAGCATGATAGATAAACAGCTTGCAGAAGACGGTTAAACTAAACTCGATGCGCTCCCGGCGCATGTAGCTGGCAAAGGCGACAAGCACTGAGATGGCGTTTGGGTTCAGTTGCGCAGGGACTGCTCCAAAATATTTTAAGACCTATTTAACCTCCGGCCAGAGAGGCAGTCTCAACCCCGCCTCGAAGTGCGAGACAGGGAAGGCGAGTTCTCCGGGGTAGAAAGTGTTAATCGACTTGCCCACTTTGGGAGGACGCGATTCGAACCCCTCGGTCAAGAAATCGCGAGTGAAGGCATTGTACTCTTCCTCAGAAATGCGGTTGGGAGGAAAATCATGATCAGCGAATCGCCTCCCGCACCGGCTACGCCCTTCCCACTCTTCAACTTTCTTCTTCCCCATTTCCAACCGAAAGGGCTAAAGAAAGATGCGAGAAGAATAGGCGAGACAAAGCAAAGGCGAGAGCAGCACGCAAGGTGAGGAAAAAAGGAGGATAAAGATTAGGACACATGAATATAAAAAAAAGAAGGGGGGCGTGACCCTGACCTGGGGTATGGGGGTGTATTTATAGCAGATAGGATAAGTGGAGAAAATAGGAGCAGGCGGGGAAAATCATGCAGAGGAAGGGGAAGAGGCGGCCGACCTTTTTTATCTCTCCGGACCTCAATTGGCGCAACCCAACATGAGCTCCCAGCCGGGCGGGGCGGTACGAGGCAAGAAAAACAGATTAGCTAATAGAGCCCCGTTAATTAAATGTGTGACTAATAAGAGCCATGTATCATGATGGATAGAATAAGCTAGGAAAAATATAGCAGATAATTATTAGCAGGAAATTATTAAAGCAGATGTTGGGTATTGTATCCACAATGCACCTGATTTGAAGAAGCCCCTGAACAAGCTAAGGTAAATAGACAATGTATTTGATGAAATATTTCTAGTTGTGCTTGCAGTTATTCCATGCTAAGTACACACCAATGTCAGGGTGCAGTGGGTCAATATACACGGGTCTGTGCAACGTAATCCCTCGTTGAGCAGATCAGTGTGTTGGCCTACGTGTACTTTCTCTATTGGGGTGTACTTAATTTCAAGTACAGTGCTATGATAAAGCAAGAGCAGACAAGGAGCAAGGATGGGCCAAAGACCATCTCACGGGTTAAAAGACGAAAATCGTCTAAGTGTAAATCGTCGAGAATCACTAAGTGATTCTCGCCGATTCGTCGAGAATCACTAGTGATTCTCGACAAGTCGTCGAGAATCACTAGATGATTCTCGCCGGGTTGGGTCGGCTGTCTCGACGCAGTCAGAAAACTCATCCAAGGCAGAATTGTCGAGAATCACCAAGTGATTCTCGCTGATTCGTCGAGAATGACTTTGCATTCTCGACGAGTCGGTGAAAATCCAAGGTGATTCCCACCGATTCTCCCCGGCCTCTATAACCTGTGCAGCCAGAATTCTCTAAGTAGAATTCGGCGAGAATCATAAGTGATTCTCGCCGATTCGTCGAGAATCACCCACGATTCTCGCCGAATTTGACTTGGGTATTTTTCCAACTCGGTCTGGACCGGTCCACGTTATCTGCGGGATTTTGAACCGGACTTAGGTCTTACTGCTGGTGGGGCCACAACGGTCATCTTCATGACCTAAGGTATAAATATGCTGTATTTGTGAACAGTAAAAATACGGATTACAGATCAAAGAAAAAGAAGCCGCCGTCAAGCCCTAGATCAGAAGCGAGCTCGGCCGACCTTCTCCGTCTCTCGCTAGTTGCTCGCCACCGTTGATCGGGGTTTTCGTTACCTCTCCCGGCGACAGAAGCCTAGTCGGGCACAGCGTCTCACGCGTCTATCCAGAGATCTGTTGTCTCTTGATTTGTGATCGGGAAACCTTCCCCATCCGAATCGATCGAGACGATCGATCCTAGTGTGACCGTTGGAAGACCTTGCCGACTTTGCTAAGAAGATTGGATCTACATAGCATCACCGCCTCTCTTGTTGAAGTCGTCGATCTAGAGAAGATTCTCTCCAAAAAAGATCTAGGGTTGTGGACTTTTCGTTGCCTACAAGAACAAGTAGTCTAACGAAAAGGGATACCTGGATCTTCACGTTGTTTGTATTACTTACAAGCTATTTTCATTTTCATTTTCATTGTAAAGGACCGATTGGTCTCTAGTTGTAGGGTTCGGTGCAACCCGTGTTGTGGGAGTGTTGACTCCTACGTGTGGAAGGGTTCCTTCCATTAATGCAAGGATTGGATTTCAATCCTGTTGGTGAAGTGACCGAGTCGTCCCTGGTTAGGAGATAGGTCGAAGGGGGAAAGTGGACGTACCCAAATCGGGGAACCACTATAAATTGCTTGTGTACTTTCTGTGCTGTATTGTTTTGTTTTCTTGTGCAGGTAAAACTTTAATTCCGCAAATACGCTGCAAAGACACCTATCCCCCCCATAGGTGTAAGTAGTTGACACTAGGTGGACTTTCAAGTGGTATCAGAGGGAGGTTACTCATCAAAAAGGTTCACACCTTGAGTAGAATCCTGCCACCACTGTCAAGAAGAAGACCGATATCTTCCATGGACGGACTCAAGCACTCCGGCAAAATCCCAGTATGCACCAGACTGAACTTTCCTATCTGGAAGGAAAGAATCAGATTCTATATGGAAGCAGTCGACCCCCGGCTCTTCATGATAGTGGAGGAGGGACCTTACATTCCCACCAAGGCCTCCACCATTGATCCAACCAGGAAAGTGTTGATGCGCGAAATGCGGTTCCAACCAGTTAACGGCTGTTCGATCTCACAGGCTAAGGATGAAGGAAGAAGGGTTGCGGGGATAGAGAGGAAGCTTGCTCAGGCAGAGAGGAAGCTTGCTCAGGCAGAGAGGAAGCTTGCTCAGGCAGAGAGGAAGCTTGCTTGAGCAGAGGAGAAGCCTGCCCAAGCAGGGAAGAAGCTTGCTTGAGCAGAGTAGAAGCTTGATCAGGTACTGTCGAGCAGACAGCTACTTGAATGGTTAGCTTTGCAGGTTGATGCCAAGAGAGGAGAGAAGAAGAGAGGAGGCCGCTAGCAGCGGCAACAACAGACTTCGCCCGCCGCGGCTTGAATGCCACTCTTGCGATGGGCTTTTCCTTTATTCAAGAAGAGTTACAATTTGCTATTGCACCATTACATGAAAAAGCAGTAAAGGGTACAATGGGGGAAGCTGGCGGCTGAGGAAGGAGGTGCCAGAAACTAAGTAAAAGAAGCTGCAGAGGATTGGAGAACTGAGGCTGAAGATGCTGCTGAAGCTGCCTGCTGATGGCAGAAAAAACTAAGTCCCCAGCCCCTGACGACCTGGGCGGACTGGAGATCGGAGGCTGCGGAGGCTGCGCAAGCTGTTGAGAGTAGAAAAAGCTAAGTCCCCAGCCCTTGACGACCTGGGAGGACTGGAGATTTGAGTCCGCCGACCTTGCTTGATCAAGCTGTGACGGACTGGAAAACTGAGTCCGCAGCCTTTGATCAGAGTTGAAGTTCTCCTCCCGCCCATCCAGAATGAGAGGGCTTGGGGGGTATTTATAGGCCCGGGAGAATCTGGTCCAGTGACGTCATCCTTGACGACCTCGGCGACCTGAGCAACCTGAGGAGCAGGCAGACGGACCCCGAGCAGACAACTCTGGGCTGATTGGGGGGACTCCAGGAGGAGTCCTCCCTTGCTGGAACGGAGGCCGCCCCCTAACGGGCAGCCTGGGCGGACTCCGGGGAGAGTCCGCCCGGCAGGCGAGGCCGCCCCCTAGCGGGCGGCCTGGGCGGACTCTGGGGAGTCCGCCCGGCCCGGCGAGGCCGCCCCCTAGCGGGCGGCCTGGGCGAATTCCAGGGGGAATCCGCCCGGCCCAGGGAGGCCGCCCCTGGGCGGACTCGGGGGAGTCCGCCCGGCACGGCGAGGCCGCCCCCTAGCGGGCGGCCTGGGCGGATTCCACGGGGAATCCGCCCGGCCCGGGGAGGCCGCCCCTGGGAGGACTCGGGGGAGTCCGCCTGGCACGGCGAGGCCGCCCCCTAGCGGGCAGCCTGGGCGGACTCGGGGGAGTCCGCCCGGCCCGGCGAGGCCGCCCCCTAGCGGGCGGCCTGGGCGGATTCCAGGGGGATTCCGCCCGGGCATCGGAGGCCGCCCCTAGCGGGCGGCCCACGGAGGCCAGCGGAGGCCGCCCCTGGCGGGCGGCTGGCAGAGCATCTAACCTTGGGCGATTTTGGACCCGGCAGTCCGCCTTGCGCGGACTTGGTGGACATCAGAGATAGCCTGCTCCTTGCGGAAAGGAACCTGTAAGAGAAAACCAGAAACAAAAGGCACGTTGGAGAGGATTGCCGATTTTGGGGTTAACATAATCCCCGCACTTTTTTAAGTTCCGCAGGGAACTTCAAAAAAGTAGGAAACCCACGAAAATCGTTATCCTCTCCTTAGGAAGCGGAAGAAAAAACAATTTAGCGATCAGGAAAGATAGAACCTGATGCCCCTGAAAGATCTACCGGTGCCTATATTCTACCTGCGAAGAAAAGTCAATATAGGTAAAAGGAGGTACATCTTGCGTGTACCTGAGTTGGAAAGGACTTGCTGGTATCTCTGAGAGGAAATTGCCATTATCTGCTAGTCTCTGCAAAAGGAGAGTAAGCAAGCAGGTAGAAGAAGAAAATAAGCTGCAAGTACCTGAGAGGAACTTGCCACTATCTGCTAGTCTCTGCAAAAGGAGAGTAAGCAAGCAGGTAGAAGAAGAAAATAAGCTGCAAGTACCTGAGAGGAACTTGCCACTATCTGCTAGTCTCTGCAAAAGGAGAGTAAGCAAGCAGGTAGAAGAAGAAAATAAGCTGCAAGTACCTGAGAGGAACTTGCCACTATCTGCTAGTCTCTGCAAAAGGAGAGTAAGCAAGCAGGTAGAAGAAGAAAATAAGATGCAAGTACCTGAGAGGAACTTGCCACTATCTGCTAGTTTCTGCAAAAGGAGAGTAAGCAACAGATATGACAGGAGAGAAAACTAAGTTCGCAAGTACCTGGGCGGAACCTGCGAATGTTGGCTGTTAACTGTTGGTATGATAAGACATAATCAGATAACAGAATAGATACCTGACACACTCTGCTATCGATTGAGTAATGATCAAACTGCGATGATGACTGTCTCGTGTGATCAAGGTACAATGTCAACATAAAAATCCAGATCCGCGAGATAAGAAAATCCGAAATTAGATTCATGATGACATGGCTTGTTAATCAAGAAGATCCATATGCCTTAAATGATGTGTGATTAACATCTGATAGGAGAACTTGTTGACCATCATCTGGTAAGAGCTTATGCATGTAGCGTATATAGGATGATCATAAGTCAAGAAAAGATGTTGCAGATTCTTGGAATAGGTTGGATTCAACCTGTAAGAAGGTAAAAAAGGAGAGAAAAGAGGCTACCCCCGAGGATGAACTAAAAGGTTGAATGCTGCCACAGGTGTTCCCCGTGGGCATTATGCATCACTTGCCAAAGTCATCCTGGGTGTAGTCCTAACCAAAGCGGGCTGGCCGCGCATCCATTAGAAGGGCACAAATAAACAAGAAAAAACCCTAAGAAGGATCGATAATGCACTGCTCTCTTGCCTCGGGTTACAAGCATCGCTGATCAATTAGACTAGTTGCGCCAAGTGGCCTATTGCTTGTCTGCGGATTGATCAGCGGAGTTGTGAGTCCCACGGAGGCACGGATCGAGAGTACCATAGAGTGTTCGGCCGTCACAGTTGTGAGATGATCGAGGAGACAAGGCTACACTTGATCGCCATTGCTTGTCAAGCAAAGATCATCGTAACTGTAATGTATCCCTAGCGGAGCACGATAGAACTATCGCAGGAGGCCTCCCCTAAGCACTCACATTGCGCTAGACATCGACCGGGATCCGAAGCCCCGTCATCCTCCGCACGAGAGTTGAACGGCCCCCACTACACATATGAGAAAACTCCTCATCATATGTGGTCATTGTGGTTTTACGCCTGAGGACAATCTCGAGGGGGCACTGAGCAAGACTTGGCGATATCTCGGTGGTTCAGTGATCTCTTTGGCAAAGAGAAAAATATGGTGAAGAAGCATCACAAAAAGGGAACTGTGTCAGTATGAGATCTCTGACGTAAGCTTTATTGAATGAAAAATGAAACACTTTGAAGTGCTGAAAAGTAAAATGTTTGAAGAGTAAAGTAAAGGCAACCAGTCACGATCGTGAGGGGCTTTGAGGAACTGCGATTGGTCATAGCTGATGACCCAAGAATTGTGTCCTCTTTGCTTCAAAATAGCCTTCCAAGGGCACCTTCGTCAACAACATCGATGCACTCACTTGCAAAATCAATGGACCCCAGACGGCCCTTGTCATGTATCTCTATGCACTCCAGCTGACCCTCAGCCACCTCCTTGCCCTTGGAGGTAGAAGGTTTTGAAGAATCAATTTTCTTGACCAGGTCGTTGATCTTGCCCTCGATGAGCAATCTTTCAACCAATCGCCGAAGGGCCTTGCAATCTTCAGTTAAATGACCTTTCTCTTTGTGGAATTCACAGAACGGGTCTGAATTTCTTGATCTCTGATTCGCCGGCTGGTAAGGCCTTTTGGGATATGCCTTATCCTTCATGATTTGGCTAACTTCTTGCATGACCTCATCTAGCTCAAATTCTGGCAGGTCACCTTTTTGCCGCTGATGAACTGCAGCTGCTAGCGGAGATGATGTTGACAATGGTAGCAGCCGCTCTTGGGTACGATCATGGCCTTGGAAGGGGTGTTGATGATGCTGAAATCTTCTTGTTTTCCTAGAGAGAGATGGAAAGTCTTTCCGAGGAGACCTCGGAGGCTGCTTGTAAGAAGAAGAATTTTTCTCTGACACCAGCCTGGAGACGAAGCTGGGGTTGCTCTTTTCACCGCGAATGTACGAGTTGGCTAAACCAATCAACTCTTGATAAGTCCTCGGTGCTCGGACATTAGCTTCAAACTTTAGTGGACCTTCACGCAGGCCGTGGATGAGAGCCACTCGGTACATTTCTTGATCAACGATCTCAATGTCCAAGATTTCTTTCTGAAAACGATCCACGTAATGAGACCAAGTCTCATTCTCTCGCTGCCTGATCTCAAAGAGGGCTTCTGGACCGCCCTTCCTCTTTGAAGAGGTAGAAAACCTGAGCAGGAACTCCCTTTGCAAATCAATAAAGGAAGAGATTGACTGAGGTCGCAGTCCATAGAACCAGTCTCTCACTTGACCATCAAAGGTCGTTACGAGGAGCTTGCTCTTGGTAGCATCTGAGAGGGTCTTGAGAGCAATGGCTGATTCAAAGGCTTGAAGATGCTTGACAGGATCAGTCTCCCCAGTGTAAATGGGCAACCGTGGCTCTCGAAAGTTGACTGGAGTCGGTTCATATCGAACGCTCTCTGTAAACGGCGATGGCTCTTCTGGTTCTACTGCATAAGGAAAGTAAGGAGCATGAGCAGTAGTTGCAAAAGGAGCAGGAGGATTGGAGTAAAAGGTTGCTGCAGGAGGAGCAAATGCAGGAGCTGAAGAGAATGGATGACTTCCCTGAAAGTTCAAAAATCTGGCTGGACTTCCCCGGGCAGCCTCCCGGAAGAAGTTTTGACGAGCTGCAAACACATCATCTTGAGATCGCAAGGGAGCTGCTGGCCCCTACGGAAAGGTTGGAGTATAAAGAGGAGGGTAGACCGGCGGATAAGCGGGTGGATAAACTTGAGGAGTCCCTGATGTTGGTGCTGGATTGATTGGAGGAACTGGCGCTGCTGAAGATTGAGCGACCAATTACTGAGTGAGAGCTGCTAGAGTACGGTTGATGGCTTGAAACTGTTGGGCAGTTTCTCTGCGAGATTGCTCTAAGGCCTCCCAAAGAGAATCATCACTGGGACTTGGAGAAAGACTCTCGGCTGGTTGATGGCCTGTCATGAGTAACCACTGCTTTCACTGTCTAATCGAGATCTGAAGGTCGCGTGTTAACTGTTGATGCGCGAAATGCGGTTCCAACCAGTTAACGGGTGTTCGATCTCACAGGCTAAGGATGAAGGAAGAAGGGTTGCGGGGATAGAGAGGAAGCTTGCTCAGGCAGAGAGGAAGCTTGCTCAGGCAGAGAGAAAGCTTGCTCAGGTAGAGAGGAAGCTTGCTTGAGCAGAGGAGAAGCCTGCCCAAGCAGGGAAGAAGCTTGCTTGAGCAGAGGAGAAGCTTGATCAGGTACTCTCGAGCAGACAGCTACTTGAATGGTTAGCTTTGCAAGTTGATGCCGAGAGAGGAGAGAAGAAGAGAGGAGGCCGCTAACAGCGGCAACAGCAGACTTCGCCCGCCGCGGCTTGAATGCCACTCTTGCGATGGGATTTTCCTTTATTCAAGAAGAGTTACAATTTGCTATTGCACCATTACATGAAAAAGCAGTAAAGGGTACAATGGGGGAAGCTGGCGGCTGAGGAAGGAGGTGCCAGAAACTAAGTAAAAGAAGCTGTAGAGGACTGGAGAACTGAGGTTGAAGATGCTGCTGAAGCTGCCTGCTGATGGCAGAAAAAACTAAGTCCCCAGCCCCTGACGACCTGGGCGGACTGGAGATCGGAGGCTGCGGAGGCTGCGCAAGCTGCTGAGAGTAGAAAAAGCTAAGTCCCCAGCCCTTGACGACCTGGGAGGACTGGAGATTTGAGTCCGCCGACCTTGCTTGATCAAGCTGTGACGGACTGGAAAACTGAGTCCACAGCCTTTGATCAGAGTTGCAGTTCTCCTCCCGCCCATCCAGAATGAGAGGGCTTGGGGGGTATTTATAGGCCCGGGGAGAATCTGGTCCAGTGACGTCATCCTTGACGACCTCGGCGACCTGAGCAACCTGAGGAGCAGGCAGACGGACCCCGAGCAGGCAACTCTGGGCTAATTGGGGGGACTCCAGGAGGAGTCCTCCCTTGCCGGAACGGAGGCCGCCCCCTAGCGGGCGGCCTGGGCGGACTCCGGGGGGAGTCCGCCCGGCAGGCGAGGCCGCCCCCTAGCGGGCGGCCTGGGCGGACTCTGGGGAGTCCGCCCGGCCCGGCGAGGCCGCCCCCTAGCGGGCGGCCTGGGCGGATTTCAGGGGGAATCCGCCCGGCCCGGGGAGGCCGCCCCTGGGCGGACTCGGGGGAGTCCGCCTGGCACGGCGAGGCCGCCCCCTAGCGGGCGGCCTGGGCGGATTCCAGGGGGAATCCGCCCGGCCCGGGAAGGCCGCCCCTGGGCGGACTCGGGGGAGTCCGCCCGGCACGGCGAGGCCGCCCCCTAGCGGGCGGCCTGGGCGGACTCGGGGGAGTCCGCCCGGCCCGGCGAGGCCGCCCCCTAGCGGGCGGCCTGGGCGGATTCCAGGGGGAATCCGCCCGAGCATCGGAGGCCGCCCCTGGCGGGCGGCCCACGGAGGCCAGCGGAGGCCGCCCCTGGCGGGCGGCTGGCGGAGCATCCAACCTTGGCGATTTTGGACCCGGTAGTCCGCCTTGCGCGGACTTGGTGGACATCAGGGATAGCCTGTTCCTTGCGAAAAGGAACCTGTAAGAGAAAACCAGAAACAAAAGGCACGCTGGAGAGGATTGCCGATTTTGGGGTTAACAGAAAGTGCCCAAGAAACTTTCGGAAATGGACAAGGACAAAATGGTGCTGTTCGGACTCGACAAGAAAGCTCAGAACTTCCTGGTAAGCACAGTTGACGACTCTATAATGCAGAACTTCAGCAACTGCAGGATAGCCAGGGATCTCTAAAGCTGTCTGATTGTCCTAATGGAGGGCACAAATGAAGTGAGGGACGATCGGAGATCCCTCCTCAATCAGAAATATGAGGCCTTCAGGCAAGGGCCAAAGGAGGAGATCGGAGTTACCTTCGAAAACTTCCTCAAGATCGTCAATGCACTCAAAGGATATGGAAGAGTGTTCACTGACGGTGAACTCAATGATAAGTTCCTTAGGTCCCTCACTAAGGAATGGGACACAAAGATCTGCGCCATCCGCGAGTTTGGCAGACTTGTGGAAACTGATCCACAGATTCTGTTCAGGAAGCTCATGTCCTATGAGCTTTAGTTGAACACAAGGAAGGCTGAAGAGGAAGCAGAGAAAGCCGCGGCCAAGGAAAAGACGGTGGCCCTGAAAGCCATTCAATCCAGAAAGGGCAAGGGTGCCGCTTCTTCCCGTGCGTAGAAGAGGGATGAAGAGGAAGACTCTGAGCCAAGCTCCTCCGGCTCAGAATTATCAGAGGAAGATTTATCCCTTATCACACGGGAATTCAAGAAGTTCCTCAAGCTGAGGAATCAGAGAAAGAGAAATGGCTCCTCCTCAAGGGATCAGAAGAAGAACTATTCCTCTGACAGGTATGTTTCCAAACCGAACAAACACCGCTCTTCTGACATTATATGCTTTGGTTGCAACAAGCCAGGACACGTCGTGGCCGATTGCCATCAAGGCAAGAGGGAAAAGGGAAAGGGAGAGGAGCACAGGTCCTCAAAAGACAAGAAGAAGGAGAGGAGTTACATCGCAAAGAAGCCAAAGATGCTGAGTGAATCTGACACGTCAGACACCAGCGATGATGAGGAAGCCTACTTTGGGCTAATGGGTCGCTCTGACTCAGAAGGAGAATGCCCCCCATTTACTGGGAAGATAAAAGCTCACACCCCTCTCTCCGACTCTGACTCTGATCCTGAGTCTCAGGATGATGACCCTGTGGATAGCCCTTCTGCCCTTGAAGCTGAGCTCCTCGATAAGTATGAGCTTCTGCTCAATACATTCCTGAAATGTCTAACGAAACTGAAGGCTGAGAAAAAGGAAGTTAAATTCCTTAAAGGTGGGAGTGTATCCCTGAGGGAAGAGATCACCAGTTTGATCTCCCTCCGACAGGAACACTTGGACCTGACTTCAAAGCATTCAGAGTCTCTTAAGCTCCTTGATCTTAAGCAGGAGGAAGTCGACAAGTTGGAAGAACTACTTGCGGCAGAAAGGAAGATCGTCAAGAGCTTCTCTATGCCAAAAACTGTTATTCCATTAGTTGATACCTTCTCTGCTCAAGCCAAAGGAGCTGGCTTGGGGCATATATGGGTATCTAGCTCCTCATCCAGGAGAAACAGGAACAAGAGGAAGAATAAGGCTGCCAAGAAAGCCTCTGCTGATGAGAAAGGAAAGGCCCCACTCAGCCCTGTTGAGTTCAGAAAGCCTAGCTTTCCCTGTAACCAACATGACTTTGAGTCAACATATGGGCATCACTTCAGACCCTCGGTTGCAAAGCCGAAGAGCCTATATGATGGGTGGAACTTTCCCCGTAACTTCTGTGAGAGTGTCTTCAAGGCACCTTATGAGGAAATCCACTTGGGAAATTATGGTCAATTCTCTAGCGGCCATAATAGGAAGCAGACACCTAAGGCCAAGCCTGTTACACTGAAAAGCCAAGAGGTGAAGAAGTCATGTGACTGTGGTCCATCATGTTGCCTCCACCTCCAGGTCTTCAGCCCCAGCTGAACCCCACGTTTCAAGGGTAAAGCAGGCGCCCAAGAGGAAGTATAACAGGTTTGACTGCTGGTGCTGTGGCAAAATTGGTCACTTTGCCGTGGATTGTTGGTTTAATCCAAGGTATAACGAGACTCCTTATGTTAGCAATGCGAGGCCGACCACTCGTAGAGTTAACCAATCGAGGGGGAGTATGCTAACAAGGAATCTAGGACCCAAGTTCGATTGGGTTCCTAAGGCAAATTAATTCTGTTTTGCAGGAATGTCCACAGGCCAACAGAACTCCTATTTGGTACTTGGACAGTGGATGCTCCCGTCACATGACCGGGACAAGAAGCCTGTTGAGGGAGTACTCTCCAGTCGAGGATGGACCCAAAGTCATATTTGTGGATCTGATCGGGGAGTCACTAGAGGTTACGGTACGATTTCCAATGGTATACTCTATCACTAACGTAGCTTATGTTGAAGGGTTAAATCATAACCTGATCAGCGTAAGCCAGTTATGTGATAAAGGGTATGACGTTAAGTTCTGCAAGGATAAATGCCTAATAATATCATGTGACTCTTCGGAGACCGTATTAACAGGCATTAGGAGCAGAAATATTTTCTGTTTAGATTTTCTTAGTTTAGATTCTTCTACCCCAGTATGCCTCGTTGCTAAAGGCAGTGCATCTCTTTGTGAACAATGGCACAAGAGATTGGCACACATTAATTACAAGACAATTAATATGCTATTTTCCAAAGACTTAGTAAGGGATGCTCCCATTATTAAGTGCATCAAAGATAGTCCATGTCCTGCATGTCAGATGGGCAAGCAAACTCGGGCTACCTTTAAGGGCATCCCAGACAAAGATTCCTCCAGATGTCTATATCTTCTGCACATGGACCTGTTTGGTCCTATGCAAGTTCATAGCTTAGGAGGGAAGTCGTACACGCTAGTGATTGTAGATGATCACTCTCGGTTTACGCGGGTGTTCTTTTTAAAGCGCAAGTCTGATACATTTGATATCTTCACCAGTTTTGTCAAGCAGATACAGAACGAACTTAACTGCTCAGTGGTCAAAATCAGAAGTGACCACGGAACAGAGTTTGAGTCTGGGGCTATGACAGAGTTCTGTGAAGAGCTTGGTATCTTTCATGAGTTCTCCTCCCCTCACACTCCTCAACAAAATGGAGTGGCAGAGAGGAGGAATAGAACACTCATTGAGGCGTGCACGACAATGTTGAATGACGCTTCTCTTCCAGAATACTTCTGGGCCGAGGCTGTCAATACGGCTTGTCATGTACAAAACCGGGCGTTAATCAACAAGAGCCATCGTAAGACTTCTTATGAGCTACTGAAAGGCAAGAAACCAACCATGTCCTATCTGAGGATCTTTGGCTGCAAATGTTATGTACTGAACAATGGGAAGTACCCTCGTACTAAGTTTGGTGAAAAATGCTTCGAAGGCATATTCATGGGCTATAGTAGCCACAACCGGGCTTATATAGTTTTCAACAAGAAAATGGTAGTGGTAGAGGAATCAATAAATGTTGTATTTGATGAAGGAAGTTTGCTTAATTGCAAGACTTCTAGTTGTCTTCCTGAAGCTGCAGGTGCCAGACTCGAAAAGCTACAACTGGATGATCCCGAGAAAGATGCAACTCTAAAATATGTCAAGGTCTCCACATCAATGCCGATCGGAGAAGTTGAAGATCAAAATGAGGCAAATCCTTTAGAAGAAGGAGATGCCCAAGAAGTAGTCGAAGCTCCTAATGCAAGACTTCTAGAGCTCAGACACGTGAGGGATCATCCCAGAAATCAAATCAATGGAGATCCCCGAGACGGTGTCTGAACTCGCCGAGGTACTCTTAACGAGATCTTGCATCTTAGCTTTCTGTCGCAGGTGGAGCCAAAGAAGTTCGACGAAGCGAACAAAGACGCATCATGGATTTTGGCCATGCAAGATGAGCTGCATCAATTCGAAAGATGCGAAGTCTGGACGCTGGTTCCCAGACCGAAAGACGCAAAATGTGATTGGCACCAAGTGGATCTTCAGAAACAAGTTGGATGAACATGGAGTCATCATCAAGAACAAAGCCAGACTGGTGGCTCAAGGATACATACAGGAGGAGGGGATTGACTTTGACCAGACGTTTGCACCAGTTGCACGGCACGAGGCAATCCGGCTATTCCTAGCCTATGCCTCTCACAAAGGATTCACTGTCTATCAGATGGACGTGAAATCGGCTTTCTTGAATGGAGATTTGAAAGAGGAAGTATACGTTGCTCAACCTTCAGGTTTTGTCAATCCTACTTATCCTAATCATGTATATTTTCTTAATAAAGCGCTATATGGCCTAAAACAAGCTCCTCGAGCTTGGTATGAGACATTGTCTATTTTCTTCTTGAGAACAAGTTCTCTAGAGGAAAAATAGATAAGACATTGTTTCTCAGGGAAGTCAAAGGCAAGATTTTGCTGGTGCAAATCTATGTTGATGACATTATATTCGGCTCAACGGACAACAATCTTTACAAAAAGTTTTCCAAACTTATGCAAGGAAAGTTTGAAATGAGCAGTATGGGAGAGCTGAAGTATTTTTTGGGACTTCAAGTGAAACAGTCTGAGGAAGGAATCTTCATTTCTCAGACAAAGTTCACAAATGAACTCCTCAAGAAATTCGGAATGGAGAATGCAACCTCTATGAGGACTCCAATGGGATCCACCATGTCTCTGGATAAGGATGAGAAAGGGAAACCTTTTGATGAAACCAAATACAGAAACATCATTGGATCTCTGCTCTATCTTACTGCGAGTAGACCGGATATCATGTTCTCCACATGTGTTTGTGCCAGATATCATGTGAACACTAAGGAATCTCATTATGTCGCTGCAAAGCGAATTCTCAGATACCTTAAAGGTACCCCTAATCTTGGCTTATGGTACCCGAGAAGCAATGATGTCGAGCTAATAGGGTTTTCAGATGCTGATTTTGCAGGAAGTAGGGATGATAGGAAAAGAACCTCCGGGACGTGTCAATTTCTTGGAAGAAGGCTTATTTCATGGAACAGCAAGAAGCAGAATTGTGTAGCAACCTCCACTGTAGAGTCTGAGTACATCTCGGCTGGCAGCTGTTGCGCACAACTCCTATGGATAAGAAACCAGTTAACCGACTATGACCTCCAGTTCAAGGAAGTACCAATGTATTGCGACTCCTCAAGTGCAATTGCTATTGCCAACAATCCAGTATCGCACAGCAGAACGAATCATATTGAAGTGCGCTACCACTTCATTCGGGAGCACGTGGAGAACAAGGACATCTCTCTCTGTTATGTCCCCACGGACAAGCAGATTGCAGATATTTTCACAAAGCCCTTAGATGAAGCCAAGTTCAGTCTCTTCAAAACTGAATTGGGGATGCTCAACTATGAGGAATGATGACTCCCGAAGCTCCTGGCTCGTGCACCTAGGGGGAGCAACTGCCAGGAACTCAAGTATAAGCGTAGGTGCAAGAACTGAGGGGGAGCATGGTGTCAAAAGCACCAGACCTAGATTTGCAGAAGCCGAAAAGGGGGAGACTACCCTCTCGGCTAAGGCTAAGCTAAGGTTGCTCCAAGTTTGCTCTCTAGCAATCGGTAATGTATATCTATCTAACCTCGATTTTAAGTTTATGTCTCTCATTCCTATATGCTCTATTCACCTTAGCTTGTAGGGTTTATGCTTCTTCAAATAGGGGGAGATTGTTGGGTATTGTATCCACAATGCACCTGATTTGAAGAAGCCCCTGAACAAGCTAAGGTAAATAGACAATGTATTTGATGAAATATTTCTAGTTGTGCTTGCAGTTATTCCATGCTAAGTACACACCAATGATAGGGTGCAGTGGGTCAATATACACGGGTCTGTGCAACGTAATCCCTCGTTGAGCAGATCAGTGTGTTGGCCTACGTGTACTCTCTCTATTAGGGTGTACTTAATTTCAAGTACAGGGCTATGATAAAGCAAGAGCAGACAAGGAGCAAGGATGGGCCAAAGACCATCTCACGGGTTGAAAGACGAAAATCGTCTAAGTGTAAATCGTCGAGAATCACTAAGTGATTCTCGCCAATTCGTCGAGAATCACTAGTGATTCTCGACGAGTCGTCGAGAATCACTAGATGATTCTCGCCGGGTTGGGCCGGCTGTCTCGACGCAGTCAGAAAACTCATCCAAGGCAGAATCTTCGAGAATCACCAAGTGATTCTCGCCGATTCGTCGAGAATGACTTTGCATTCTCGACGAGTCGGCGAAAATCCAAGGTGATTCCCACCGATTCTCCCCGGCCTCTATAACCTGTGCAGCCAGAATTCTCTAAGTAGAATTCGAAGAGAATCGTAAGTGATTCTCGCCGATTCGTCGAGAATCACCCACGATTCTCGCCGAATTTGACTTGGGTATTTTTCCAACTCGGTCTGGACCGGTCCACGTTATCTGCGGAATTTTGAACCGGACTTAGGTCTTACTGCTGGTGGGGCCCACAACGGTCATCTTCATGACCTAAGGTATAAATATGTTGTATTTGTGAACAGTAAAAATACGGATTACAGATCAAAGAAAAAGAAGCCGCCGTCAAGCCCTAGATCGGAAGCGAGCTCGGCCGACCTTCTCCGTCTCTCGCTAGTTGCTCGCCACCGTTGATCGGGTTTTTCGTTACCTCTCCCGGCGATAGAAGCCTAATCGGTTCACAGCGTCTCACGCGTCTATCCAGAGATCTGTTGTCTCTTGATTTGTGATCGAGAAACCTTCCCCATCCGAATCGATCGAGACGATCGATCCTAGTGTGACCGTTGGAAGACCTTGTCGACTTTGCTAAGAAGATTGGATCTACATAGCATCACCGCCTCTCTTGTTGAAGCCGTCGATCTAGAGAAGATTCTCTCCAAGAAAGATCTAGGGTTGTGGACTTTTCGTTGCCTACAAGAACAAGTAGTCTAATGAAAAGGGACACCTGGATCTTCACGTTGTTTGTATTACTTACAAGCTATTTTCATTTTCCTTTTCATTGTAAAGGACCGATTGGTCTCTAGTTGTAGGGATGGGTGCAACCCGTGTTGTGGGAGTGTTGACTCCTACGTGTGGAAGGGTTCCTTCCGTTAGTGCAAGGATTGGATTTCAATCCTGTTGGTGAAGTGACCGAGTCGTCCCTGGTTGGGAGATAGGTCGAAGGGGGAAAGTGGACGTACCCAAATCGGGGAACCACTATAAATTGCTTGTGTACTTTCTGTGCTGTGTTGTTTTGTTTTCTCGTGCAGGTAAAACTTTAATTCCGCAAATATGCTGCAAAGACACCTATCCCCCCCATAGGTGTAAGTAGTTGACACTAGGTGAACTTTCAGCAAATAATTATTAAAATATTTCATCCCGCACGAGGCGGGCGACACGTTCACAGGACTTGGAAGTTTTAGCGAGAGACGCGTAGAAATTATTATTACAGAGCCAGGAATAAAAAGGAAGCGGGATGCGAGACTAGACGGAAATTCTTCAGTTCTTATGCCATCTCCAGCGTCCGCCGCCGCGAGATGTCGCACAAGGAGGCCGGTTGGGGAGATGAAAGACGCAAGCCGCGTCTACACCGCGACGTGCGAGACGGAGTTGCTGGTCGACCTCACCAGGATCGCCTGGGGATCGGTCTCGTCTATCTCAATGTCCGCATCAATTTCGGAAGTCAGGAGGGCACACTCCACCTCCAGCCAGTCGATCTGCCGATCAGCCGCGTGCTTATCCTTCTCTAGCTATTGAATTATGAGCGCTTGCTTCCGGAACATCTCGGCCACTCTACGCTCCATCTCCAGCGGATCCATGGGATCACCCAGATAGTCTTCGATCTCGCCTATAGGAGGAAGAGGCGAGAAGGCTACCTGCCTTGAGCGCTCCTCAGCAGGCAAATCCTCAGCAGATGAGTGCACCCGTGCATCTACAAAGCAAAGAACAGAATAAGGAGGGCCTTCAAGGGAATGTTGACAGTGAGCGGGGCCAAGACCCAAGGCAGTGGGGCCCTTACCAGAGTGGAGAGAGGTCCCGGCGACGTGGGAAGGGTCGCCCTTCTTCGCCTCAGGAGTAGAAGGAGAGGTGGATGGTGGAGGTGAGACAGAGTCTGGACGGTGGTCTGCGAGACGAATTCGGGTGCTACCAAGATGATGAAGAGGCGCGGAGTTTTTCTGAAAATAAATGAAAAAGAAAAGGGAGCAATGAGGAGAGGATATAGAAGAAGAAAGGTAAGCGAGAGTTTCACCTCCTTTTTTCTGGGAGAGGAGGAAGTAGGAGGGATGCGCCTCTCCGGAGGGTCGCGAGAGGGCTCCTCCACTAAGGGATCAAGGTCAGTTGTCCTCGGCTTCTTCGGGTTAGAGGAAGAGGGCGGTAGGGAGGAGGAAGTGCGAATGGGAATTAAGTTCAGGGCCGTTGCGCTAGCCTTGTTTCTTTGACACACCAGCGCGATGCAATAGCGGAAGCTCTTATTAAGAGACATGACAGCGGAAATGGACGGGGTAAAATGTGGGAAGAAGAAATTCTCTGTATACGGGAAGGAACCTGTATTTATAGACTCAAAGGAGGGGGAGGACCCCCCACCAAAAAAAGATTCCGTCATAAAGTCATTATGGTTGCACGAGCCTCGGTTGGACTTTCTTTTCGAGCTTGGACAACCCCGAAAAGAGCGAGGATTGTGCACAACCTCGGGCTCGCACGAGGAGAAGACTCAGAAAAGAGGAGACTACAAGGACCCCAGGAGAAGATAAGGCGCTGGGCGAGACGGACCCAAGTGAGGATCCATTCGCGCTGGGCGAGACGAACCTAAGTGAGGATCCATTCACGCTGGGCGAGACAGACCCAAGTGTGGATCCATTGACGCTGGGCGAGATGAATCCCAAGTGAGGATCCATTCGCGCTGGGCGAGACGAACCGAAGTGGCGCTTTGGCCCGCGAGGCGGCGCTCTCGCCGAGTACCGGTTTGGCAGGAAGCTGGAGGGCCGGTTCAGTAAATGGGCAAAGACCGGTTCAGTTGGAAAATGGTTCACTTTTCCTAGCTTCAGAGGTTTTTACTCCTTTACCCTTGGAGGTCTGCCTATAGCCCTCCATAAACGGCGGAGTTTGGCTGTTGGCAGACCCGACCCAGGGTATCCTTGTAATTTCATGAGTGATTCAGAAAGTGAGAGTAAGAACTATCTCAACTCTAGAGGGGGGTGAATAGAGTTTATTTAAATTAATTTCACAGTTGAAAGTAATCAGCAAATATAAAATTCAATTTATAGTATAGTGTAGAGTGCTAGTAAAGAGTTAAAATAAAGGAAGTAAAGAGCACAACACACAGCAAACCAATCACACAAACAAGCCAGAAGACACAAGGAAATATAGTGGTTCCCCAAACACCTGGGTACATCCACTCTTCTACCACCCTTGGTAGGAATCCACTCAGGATGAGTTGATCAGGTGTCCTGACACCAATGAGCTTTTGATAAGGCGCTCAAAAACCAAAACTGGATTTTTTGATAAGGTGTCTTGCCACCACTGAGTTTTGACAAGGCTCTCAGAACCAGACAGAACTTTTGATGGGAGTTCAAGAACCCTTTTACAGCAGAAAGAAAAAATAAAGAGGTGAAGTTGTCTTCTCTGTTCTCAAATCAAATGAGAGAAGACTAGTGGATCTTTTGATGTCAAATCTCCCCCTGAGTTGTAGACAGGTTCAGGAATGGAAGCTTTGCTCTAGGGTGATAGGTCTTCAGAACTTTAGATCTCCAGCAAAGGATTGTTTCAGCAAAAAGGCTGAAAGATGAGGTGTCTGGAGTTCTTGAGATGAAGCTGTGATCACTTTTCTGTAAGCAAAAAGATTATTATTCTGATTCTTTAGAATTGATCACTTGTTATCTGTCACAACTTGATTCTTCTTGTTGTGTTCTCTGGGTATGGTATATTCTCTCTGACTCATAAAGAAGGAAGATCTTATTCTCTAAAAAATAATTCTTGACAAATATAGCCATTGGCAGCCATAAATGTCTTCCATAAAGAGTCTTGTCTTCTAGAGGAAGGTCCAATAAAACATTCTCTGAATAATTCCTTGAAACTTGCTCCAGAATAAAGACAAACGGCTGGCAGATCTCCTTAACATAAATGCTGAGAGATTTCAAAAACATTCCAAAGACTGGCAGCATTTGAATCCATAGAATCGTTGATCTCTCAGAATAATCGTCGATCTGAGCTCTACTATCGTCGAACTGAGCTCAGAGATGGAAACCGATCAAACAAACAGAAAACGTCGAACTGAGCTCGAAGATCGTCGAACCGAGCTCAGCGACCTGAAGAATAGCAGAAGAGAGATCGTCGACCTGAGCTAGAAAATCATAGAATGCATTTCGACGACTAAACAAAACTGACTGAAGGTAGATTGTCGATCTGAGCTCGAAGATCGTCGACCGGAGTTCGACGATTTATCGAAGTTGAGCTCAGAGAGCGTCGAACCGAGTTCGACGTTTCGTCGACTGGAGCTCGACGAAAATTGCCTTAGACTTGGCTCTATATCCTTGATCTTGGAATGGTCCTGGGGGCAGCTTCAAACCTAAGTTCTAAGCCCTAGACTCATTCTAATGTTGACCTTTACAACTATACAACTAGGTCAACTTGGTTTCCTAAGACAAACATAGTGATCCTTACCCAAATTAGTAATAGGGTGTTCCAACAATCTCCCCCTATTTGGGTTAGGATTACTATTTACAGACAGAATTAGGAAATAAATAAGCATACATTCAAGACAGAAACTAAAACAACAATGCAGAAGGAAAGATATAGCAGCAATGCAGATCACAGATAAAAAAGTCAGCAAATATCCAAAGGAAGATGATTGTTCAGCTTACACAGTTCACTTCTTCTCAGTTCCCTTTTTAAACATAATTTCTCTGTTGGGATTAAGGGCTTCTTTCTTGGATCTTCTATCATCTTCTGCACCTAAGGAAGTTTGAGATCTGGGCCTTGGAACTACAGCCTCAGGGTGCAGCTTCATATAATCTTCAGGATTAAAGAATTTTCTTGATGCATATCTCTCCAGTTCTTTCTTTCTCTGATCTGATAGAGTTGTTATGTTGGAAGTGTCCTTGCCTTGTTCTCTGGCCTTTTTTATTTGATCAAGAGCAGCCAACTCTTTCATTCTAGCTGTCCAGGACAAGGGATTGTTCTCAGGATCCTCAAAAGAAATAGGAGGTTCATATCTGTTGATGGATTCAGAATCAGTAGGAGGAGTCTTGGAGACAACTGCATCTTTTAGCTTATAAGGGAAAGGACCTGAAGTAGAATCAATATGGCCTTGTCCTTCCCTTTGATGAAATCTGTGCCCTCTCTGGCTTCCTCTATATTGGCCCCTTCTAGATTGATATCCCCTTTGATGTTGCCCCCTTTGATAATATTTCTGATAAGACTAGGAGGAGCTTTGCCTGGAAGCTAGAGCTTGAGAGGCTGAGCCTGAACCAGAATCTGGAGGAGGAGGAGGAGGAGGCTGATACTGAGAAGATCCTTTTTCATACTTATTCAGCTTCCTTTTCTTCTTCATAGCCTTTGATTGGTTCTTGGAATACTGCATCCAGGGCTCAGATATGGGGCAGTTATGCAGAATATAGTAGGGAATGTCATTAGAATCCTTTGCCTGAGCTGGGGGGACTGACATCATGACCTTGCTTCTGGCCTTCCTCTTCTTGGCAATAGTATTTGCAGAGTCATCTGATTCAGTTGGAAATTGATCACTCTCTGAACTTAGAGATCTGTCATACAAATCATCAATGCTTTTTATGTATTCCTCTTGTAACTTCAACTGATCAGTAGACAGGGCAGGAGCAACAGCAGAAATTTGAGCAGAAGGAACTTTTGAAGGAGAAGCAACATCAGGAGATGGAGCAGAAACAGCAGCAGCAATAGGAGCAGAAATAACAGCAGGTGCAGGTTCTTCTAGGTAAGAAGCAACTTCTTCAGCAGCAGATGTATCTTCAATTACAAGAACCATTTCAGTATCTTCAGTAACAGCAGCAGCAGCTTCAACAACAAGAGGCACAGTGGCCTTAGTAGCAGCATCAGAGATGGAAACACAAACATCCACAGCCTTCCAGGAATTTACATATGCTTCAATTTGGCTGGGATCACAGACAGAAATGGGCACAATGGCCTTAGACAAGTCTTCAGTATGAGGAACTGGCAAAGATCTGAAGTAAACTGTATCAAACACAGAGAGCAAGCTCTGGAGATCCATTGCAAAAGCAGGAGCAGACTCAGACACAACCACTACTTCAGAAGGCATCTCCCCCTGCCTGGATTCAGGGATAACTGAGTCAAGGCACCCAGAAGAGGTAATTGCCTGAGAGGGAATGAAGGAGGAGAGCTTGGAAGACAGCTCCTTGACATGGGTCAGGAGTGGAGCCAGAGTGGTCTCCAGTAATGAGGTTAGCTTAGAAGCTAGCAGCTCATATAACCTGTCAGCCAGGGCAGATAAATCTTCATGCTCAAGAGGGGCTTGAGCAGAGGTAGGAGAGAAGGTTGTTGGAAGGATGATTGCTGGAGCTGGTGGCATGGAGAATGAGGGTATGGATGGCTCTGAGAGGGGAATGGAGGGGATTGAAGATATTGAGGTGTAGATAGGTGAGGCAAGAGAAGGTGTGAAGGATGGTTGGGAGAGAATTTCTTGCAGCATTTGTTGGAATGAGGAGGTAGAGGGAGGCTCAGGAGGAGTGGAGGGAGAATCATCCATAAAGGAATCATCTGCAAGGGAGAATGATGATGAGGTGAAGCTTGGATAAGAGAAAAGAGGATGGAATTCCTCTGAGGTAGATGCTGGAGGAGTAGAAACTGGTGAAGAAATGTTAATGGGTGAAGATACCAATATGGTGGTGATTGGAGGTGAGGATGAAGTGGCTGGGGTAGAGACAGCTGGAGGAGGAGGAGAAGCAGGCAACACTTCTACTGGGGCAGAGACCAGAGGTGGAGTGACTGAGACAGTCCTGGTGCCTGAAGATAGTGGTGCAGCAGCTCTGGAGGGGTTTACAATCTGCCTGTCCCATTTGCTGAAAAGGGCACAGGAGAGCCTCTTGGATGCATTAATGAACATCCCTGAAGAAGTTAGCAGCTCAGGGCATCTGGAATGCAGATAGACCCCTAAAATTCTCCCAAAACTAACAGCAGTCTTACTCAGCTTTTTCTTAATCAGGTTGAAGAAAATTGATCCCCAGTCTAGATATTTCTTATCAAGCAGAGCTCCCATTAGACAAAATTGATATCTTGATATGGTATTATGGGCTGAGTGCATGGCCAGAAGCACTTTCCCAACTACATCAGCCAAAAATTGAAATTCTATCGACTGATTTTTCTTCAGCAGTTTGCTAGGGTTCACAGCATTGTGACCCATTCTATCAAGCATGGAGTCATACTCCTCTCCAGATAACTCTATGGAATCTTCTCCAGAACTAAGATGAAAAACTTCAGATAAAAGAGCAGGGGACAATTGTACCAGAGTCCCTTTTATGATGCCGACGACGGAGTTCTCATTCTCATCTGTCGCAGTATAACACCATTCTTTCAGTTCTTCGGATGCAATCTTCATTCTGATAGACATTATTTGTGATAGCTGCTGATCTCTGAATAGATTGAGAATATCCTTGAAGCGCTGATCGCTTCCATCAAATGAGTTTATGTCGATATCAAACCCGGTGTCAAATTTCATTTTGGAGATTGCAGTATTGGAGCCAGCCATTTGTACCTGCAACAAAGAACCAAACACGACCAAGCGTAGAAGATTTGGAGGGAAAACAAAGAAAGTTGCAGAGAGTATGAAAGCGCAAGAGATGAATGATGGCTGAAGAAATGATTTTATATTAGGGTTCGACGGTGAAATGGAAAATCGTTGAGCTCAGTTCGACGAAACGTCGATCTCAGCTCGACGATTTGGGCTAATGAAGGAATCTAAAGAGGCGTCAATATCGTCGATCTCCGTTCGACGATGTTGAAAAGCGTCGAGCTCCGCTCGACGGCCTCTGAACAGAAAGAGAGGAAACCTGGAGCTAACGGAGGCGCTGAACTCAGATCGACGATTTAGGAAACGTCGATCTCTGGTCGACGACTTTTAGAACAACATCGATCTACGTTCGACGATTTTTGGGAAATCGTCGAGCGCAGTTCAGAGACAAAGCCTATTCTACAGACACAAAAAGAACTGATTTTTTAGCCTAGTCTTGGTCTGTTTTATCTTTTCAAAAATCTTGTAAATTAGTTTAGGCTTCCTCCATCTAACATGCTTAACTGATTTAGGAAGAAACTGTGTTTCTTTTCATCCAAAGGCTTGGTGAAAATATCTCGCCTTTGCAAATCAGTAAGAATATATTGAAGTTCTATTTTGTTTTTCTCTACATTATCCCTTAGAAAGTGATGCCTAATCTCTATATGTTTTGTCCAACTATGGAGGACTGGATTTTGTGCTATAGAGATAGCACTAGTATTATCACAAAAAAATTTAGACTTCTCTAAGTTGTAGCCATAGTCTATGAGCTGATTTTGTATCCACAATATTTCTGAACATCAACTGCCTGCAGCCATATATTCAGCTTCAGCAGTTGAGGTTGACACAGATGTTTGCTTCTTACAAAACCAAGAGACAAGTCTGTCACCAAGGAACTGACATGTTCCACTGGTGCTTTTCCTATCTATTCTACATCCAGCATAATCAGCATCTGAAAATCCAGTTAATTCAAATCCTGAGTCTTTTGGATACCAGAGTCCTAGATTTGGACAACTTTTTACATATCTAAGAATCCTTTTAACTAGAGTTAGGTGTGACTCTCTATGGCTAACTTGGAATCTAGCAAATATGCATGTAGCAAACATTATATCTGGCCTACTGGCTGTAAGGTACAATAGAGAGCCAATCATTACTCTATATGTTGTCTGATCAACTGGTTTCCCATGTTCATCAGCATCCAATACAGCATTGGTAGGCAAGGGTGTTTTCATACAAGATGCCTCAGACATACCAAATCTCTTAACCAATTCTTTAGCATACTTGGTTTGGGAAATAAATATGCCCTCAGCATGCTGTTTTACTTGCAATCCTAAGAAGGAGAGCTCACCCATGCTACTCATTTCAAATTTGGAATGCATTAGGTTGGAAAACTTTCTGCACAAGTTTGAATTAGTAGATCCAAATATGATATCATCTACATAAATTTGTACTAGTAGGTTATGTGATGTAGGGATTATCCTTGAGAATCGCCACGGAGGCCACGACGACGCTTATGACACGATCTTCGCCCTCTAATCCGCACGCTAACGTAAACACAGCCACAACACTTATTTTATTTATCGTCGCGCTAACAATACGGATCGCCGTTCCGCAAGTAGATCGAATGTTGGCTATATGCCAAATTCTTTCCGGCTAAATGGGATAATAGTGATCCCGAGCGAGCTTTAGGTGTTGTACCAAAATAGATCCACCAAGAACTAAACGATCCAAAAATGGTGGTATCTATCCCAACAAAAAGAAAGCGAGGAGTGCCAAATCCTTTTACGAATCCTTCGGAAAACCAAACGAAAATTACTAATCGGTTATTTGTTAACCACGAAGAATAATAATTCGGAAAATAACGCAAAATACGTCCACCACAAGAACTATCTAGGAAGAGAAATCTCTGGTGTAGTGATATCGTTACCCCTCTCAGATTCGTAGATCCGTGATGCGCGGATCCACCAAGTATGATCGTTTTTCCGTTGAAGACCACGGAAGAGCGCTATGGATGATGATCTTGTTGTCCCGTTCACGTCACGCCGTTGAGGCTTCCCTAGACTTCCTCCTTCCTTGCAAGACTTTTGAGGAGAGCCGATCTCTCCTTAGAAGAAGAGTAAACTCGGTTGTGGGGAAAGATGTGGCCGTTGGTTTTTAATGAAGGAGGGATGGTGGTGGTGGCGGTTATGAGGAGGAGAGGCAAGGGGAGATGGTGGCCGATCCCTTGAGAGGAGTGCCTTGGAGGCAATCGGTTTTGGAAGAGGAGGAGAGGGGAGTAGAGGTGGCCGATCCTTGCCTTAGTTGGCTGTCGGTTTTGGGAAGGGAAGGAGAGAGGGGGGGGCGGCGGCTAGGGAGAGAGCAAGAGAGAATTTAGGGTTAGGCAAATGTAATTTCAATTCAATAATCCACTCCAAATGAAAAGTCATGGCCTTTATATAGGCTTACATCTCAAATAACAAAAACAAGTGGCTAAAGACACACCACATAAATGAAATGCAGGAAATAAAATAATGTTTTAAATAGCCTCTCATGAAATGGCTATTAGCACACCAAAATTAGAAATAATCAAATACGAGTCTTGTTGCGAGGGCGAAGCTTGTAGCCATGACCGCTACGACGTCGCACGTCCTTTGCCAGTACATCCTCGGTCCCAAGTGCTCCATCCTTTGCCGGTACCTCTTCAACATCCTCTGTCCCAAGTGGTCCATCCTGATGGCCTTCGCCATCAATCCTCCTCCGCTCAAAAGGACTCATCACCGATGAGTGGGCTGAGAGATAACGGCGTAGGAGGCCCGCGTCAAGAAGATCCAACTGTGCAGTAGATAGCCAAGAGTCATCCGAAGCCGGACGACCACGCCAACGAACCAAGAACCTGTGAATGTCGCCGTCTGTAGTGGGAAATACATCATCCTGCAAAATCTTGTCAGGCAAAAAATCTGTCTGGGGGAACCTCGGAAAAGCGTTAGGTGAATTAGAAAAACAATTTTCATCATCAATAGACTGCATACCTCCCATAGACTTCTCAGGAGAAAGCGATCCAGAATTTAGCTCACCCCCCACCCCATTAGATTGTATAGTGGAAGTATTAAACGGAGAGATAGACAATTCAGGTGGTGGAGCATCAAAAAGCGTTAAATCGGAAATATTAAACACAGGGGAGATTCCCCAATCAGAAGGTAACTCTAACAAATAAGCATTTTCGCCTAATTTCTTCAAAATTCTAAAAGGACCGGCTTTCTTGTTCGCTAATTTCTTTATGGTGCCCGAAGGCATCCGTTCAGGGATTAGACGAACCATAACCAAATCGCCTATGTTCAAAGAGACTACTCGCCGATGTACGTTAGCGTTCGATTGATATATAAAATATTGCTTAGCTAATGTCTTGCCAATGTGCTCGTGGAGATCGAGTGTGAACGTGTGAAGCGAAATCTAGTGCAAATTGACTTGACTTAAAAGAAGGTGGTAACGGAATCAAGTCAAGTGGCACTGGCGCTTTATAACCGTGCACTATCTCATTCGGGGACAACTCAGTGGACCGGTTCCTAGAATTATTGTACGCAAGCTGGGCATGCGGGAGGATGAGATCCCATGTACCTTTATGTTCGCCCACTAAACAACGAAGTAACCCTCCCAAGCTACGGTTGACGACTTCCGTTTGCCCATCCGTTTGGGGATGATAGGCCGACGAAAATAACAGTTTAGTGCCCATTAATTTCCAGAGTGTCTTCCAAAAATAACTTGTAAATTTTACATCTCGATCACTCACTATCGTCTTGGGTACACCTCGATGTGCTACAACCTCTTTGAAAAATAATTTTGCTACATTTGAAGCATCGTAGGTGTTGTTGCTTGCGATAAAATATGCCATTTTTGAGAATCGGTCTACCACCACTAGTATGGAATCGTGACGCCTAAAAGTCATAGGTAAACCCAATATAAAATCCATGCTAACATCTTGTCATGGTACCGACGGAATCGGAAGGGGTGTGTAAAGACCCGCATTGGTCTTGTTTCCTTTAGCTAGTTGACAAACACGACAACTTCCTACAACTTTGTTGACCATGGGTTTGAGGCCCGGCCAAAAGAATTTATCTTCCACAAGTGTTATCGTTTTGTCTCGCCCAAAATGTCCGCCTAATCCCCCGCTATGTAACTCCCATATAATAAAATGTCGTAAAGACGACCGGGGAATGCATAATTGCACATGTTTAAATAGATATCCATCACGAATATAGAATGCCGAGATAGTGGTAGGGGAGTTGTCCTTAGCGGCGAAATAAATGTCCTTAAAGTCTGGGCAATGGATATATTCGTCCTTTATCCTATCGAATCCTATGACTGACACTTCCATGGTATTTAATAACAGAGTGACTCTACTTAGCGCGTCCGCTACACGATTTAGCGTACCCTTCAGATGCTTGATTATGAAGGTGTACTCCTGTAGATAAGATATCCATTTTGCGTGTCGTGGACTAATCTTATTTTGAGAATTCACAAATTTGAGGGCCTCGTGATCCGATAATATTACAAATTCTTTTGATATAAGGTAATGTCGCCAATGTTGGAGACATCGGATCACCGCGTAGAATTCGCGATCATAATTTGAATAATTTAATTTCGGCCCGGCTAGTTTCTCACTAAAGTATCCTAGCGGGTGTCCCTCTTGGCTTAACACTCCTCCAATTCCTACCCCTGATGCGTCGCATGATAATTCAAAAACTTTACCAAAATCCGGTAATCGGAGTAAAGGAGCTTCAGACATTCGTTCCTTAATCGTTTGGAAGGCACTAGTGGCCGATTTCGTCCATGTAAATTCTCCTTTTTTCATACATTCAGTTATGGGTGCCATAATACTACTAAAATTCCGAATAAATCTTCGGTAAAACGTGGCCAACCCGTGGAAACTTCTAACGTCCCTAATATTCTTTGGTTCCGGCCATTCCTTAATCGCTTGGACCTTCTTGGGATCCACATGAATGCCATCTGAACTCACGATATATCCTAAGAACTCAACAGAAGGCACACCGAATGCGCATTTTTTAAGGTTAATAAATAAGTTCTCTTTGCGCAACGTGGTAAGAATTGTTCTTAGATGAGTCTCATGATCCCGCGGCGAAATGCTAAAAACCAAAATGTCGTCAAAATAGACCACTACAAATTTTCCCATAAAAGGCTTAAAAATTTGGGTCATCAATCGTGAAAAAGTACTGGGTCCATTGGTAAGTCCTTCTCCAAGCACTAGCCATTCATATAGTCCATCCTTAGACTTGAAAGCCGTCTTCCATTCGTCTCCCTCCCGTATTCGTATTTGATGATAACCGCTCTTAAGGTCCAATTTAGAGAATATAGCGGCTCCTGATAGCATATCTAGTAGATCGTCCAAACGGGGAATAGGAAATCTATATTTGATCGTTATTTTATTTATAGCCCGATAATCGACACATAATCGCCATGTCTTATCTTTCTTCGGGACTAATCAGCCCCATTATAGACTCAATCCATCCTCCCATGAAGAGTTACAAAAATTAATTTCCGATCTGCTAGCGAAGTATTCCCTTGCCGAAGGGTGGCTAAATCGTCGAACATCTGAGTTCGGTGATATGTGGGAACGTATTGGTCGTGTAGTAGCGCTTTCATTGCGGTCCACCCAAGTGGGGGTGCTCCGTTTACAGTTCCTAGGCGCCTCTCTTCGTTTAACCAATATGTTTTGGCCCTTCCTAGGAGTTTCATACGTGCGACCTTCACTTTCTCAGCGTCCGTTAAGTCGTGCCATTCAAAATAGCACTCGATGTCCATGACCCAGTCTAGGAAAAGTTGGGGCTCTCCCATTCCATCATAGGAGGGTGCGTTCATTTTTACGGCCATAGTCACATCAAACTCATAATGACCTCGAGCTGGGTACTCATCGTCTAGATCACGTGGGTGATTTTGTCTTTCCTCTTGCTGGTTGGCTGCCGGGGGTTGGGGACCCGATCGGTTTCTGCCAACGCCGTTGTTTCGGGGCGCCGCTTGGTTTACAGCGAGCCCTTCAATTAACTGTGTCAGTGCGTCAAACCTAGCGTTAAACTCTTCTCGTAGCTCGGCGATCGTGGCCGGAGCATGCTCATCACCTTGGTTTTTGGCCATGTGTGAGGTGGAGAGAAGATATTCCGTGCCCAGCCTAGTGCGCATGAACGAACGGTACAAACAACAATTTTGACCTGAATTAAATTACGCGTTTGAATTTTTTTGACGCAAAACTATTGAACAACAGGAAAAACTTTTTCAGACTTTTTTTCTTAGAAAAATGAGGAGAAAATTCAGAATTTTTTTTGTAATTTTCTGCAGATTTTTTTTTTTTGTGTTTTTACTAATGGCAGTCCAACTATGTAAAATTCAGATTTGACGTGATTTTTAACGGGAGTGTGCACCCTAGTGAACGAGGATATCCCTAGGTAAAATGAAAGGATGGTGTCGATTGGGAAATCAACACAACCTCCCTCTGATACCAAATTGATGTAGGGATTATCCTTGAGAATCGCCACGGAGGCCACGACGACGCTTATGACACGATCTTCGCCCTCTAATCCGCACGCTAACGTAAATGCAGCCACAACACTTATTTTATTTATCGTCGCGCTAACAATACGGATCGCCGTTCCGCAAGTAGATCGAATGTTGGCTATAGGCCAAATTCTTTCCGGCTAAATGGGATAATAGTGATCCCGAGCGAGCTTTAGGTGTTGTACCAAAATAGATCCACCAAGAACTAAACGATCCAAAAATGGTGGTATCTATCCCAACAAAAAGAAAGCGAGGAGTGCCAAATCCTTTTACGAATCCTTCGAAAAACCAAACGAAAATTACTAATCGGTTATTTGTTAACCACGAAGAATAATAATTCGGAAAATAACGCAAAATACGTCCACCACAAGAACTATCTAGGAAGAGAAATCTCTGGTGTAGTGATATCGTTACCCCTCTCGGATTCGTAGATCCGTGATGCGCGGATCCACCAAGTATGATCGTTTTTCCGTTGAAGACCACGGAAGAGCGCTATGGATGATGATCTTGTTGTCCTGTTCACGTCACGCCGTTGAGGCTTCCCTAGACTTCCTCCTTCCTTGCAAGACTTTTGAGGAGAGCCGATCTCTCCTTAGAAGAAGAGTAAACTCGGTTGTGGGGAAATATGTGGCCGTTGGTTTTTAATGAAGGAGGGATGGTGGTGGTGGCGGTTATGAGGAGGAGAGGCAAAGGGAGATGGTGGTCGATCCCTTGAGAGGAGTGCCTTGGAGGCAATCGGTTTTGGAAGAGGAGGAGAGGGGAGTAGAGGTGGCCGATCCTTGCCTTAGTTGGCCGTCGGTTTTGGGAAGGGAAGGAGAGAGGGGGGCGGCGGCTAGGGAGAGAGCAAGAGAGAATTTAGGGTTAGGCAAATGTAATTTCAATTCAATAATCCACTCCAAATGAAAAGTCATGGCCTTTATATAGGCTTACATCTCAAATAACAAAAACAAGTGGCTAAAGACACACCACATAAATGAAATGCAGGAAATAAAATAATGTTTTAAATAGCCTCTCATGAAATGGCTATTAGCACACCAAAATTAGAAATAATCAAATACGAGTCTTGTTGCGAGGGCGAAGCTTGTAGCCATGATCGCTACGGCGTCGCTTGTCCTTTGCCGGTACATCCTCGGTCCCAAGTGCTCCATCCTTTGCCGGTACCTCTTCAACATCCTCTGTCCCAAGTGCTCCATCCTGATGGCCTTCGCCATTAGTATGGGACTTATGAGTTCTAATAAAAAGAGTTTGGTCTACTCTCCCCCTAACAAAATCATTTTCCAGAAGAAAGCATGCTAGGGTCTCATACCATGCTCTAGGAGCTTGCTTGAGACCATATAATGCTTTATGCAATTTGAAAACATAATCAGGGTGAGTTAGAGAGATAAACCCTGGAGGTTGTCTAACATAGACTTCCTCTTTGATGTCCCCATTGAGAAATGCACTCTTCACATCCATCTGGTAGACCTTGAATCCCTTGTGAGCAGCAAAAGCTAGGAATATTCTAATGGCCTCTAACCTTGCAACTAGTGCAAAGGTCTGGTCATAGTCTATTCCCTCTTGCTGAGAATAGCCTTGGGCAACTAGCCTTGCCTTGTTTCTGACAATAATTCCTTGATCATCCAGCTTGTTTCTGAACACCCACTTTGTTCCAACAATGGAGTGATCCTTTGGCTTAGGCACTAGTTCCCAAACCTTATTCCTTTCAAATTGATGCAACTCCTCTTGCATTGCAATGATCCAGTGTGGATCTTGCTCTACATCTTGAATGGATTGAGGCTCAACTTGAGATAGGAAGCAAGTGTGCATCAGGTTCTGGTTGACCTGATTTCTGGTTTGCACACCAGCTGAGATCTCTCCAATTACTTGGGTGATTGGATGATCTCTGGTTGTTACTAAATCAACAGGGGGTGTTGATTGTTCACCAACCAGTGTTGTTGTTTCCTCTTGTGGAATAACAACTGTCTCTTTAAGATGATTTTCTTCAAGAGGTTGAACTTCTTCTTCATCATCACTGCTCTCATTCTTTTGTTGAGAGGTTGTATTCTCTTCTTTAACCTGTAATATGTCCATACTTTCTGAAATAGAGTGTACCTGCAAAGGTTCTATGGTAGAAGTAGACTTCTCCTTATAACACATGTTAGTCTCATCAAAGGTAACATGAACAGATTCTTCAATTTTACAGGAAGATTTATTATATACCCTATACGCCTTGTTGATCATAGAGTATCCCAGAAACACTCCTTCATCAGCTTTAGCTTGGAATTTTGCTAGATACTTCTTGTCATTATTATGAATATAACAAGTACAGCCAAAAATTTTAAAATAATCTATTTTAGGTTTCTTCCCTTTGAGCAATTCATAGGGAGTCTTTCCCTTTAGTTTATGTATCAGGCTTCTGTTTAGCACATAGTTGGAGGTGTTCACTGCCTCAGCCCAAAAGGATAGAGGTAGGTGAGCATCTGTCAATAATGTAGTAGCAGATTCAATTAGGGTTCTATTTTTCCTTTCAGCTACCCCATTTTGTTGAGGAGTTCTAGGAGCTGAGAAAGTGTGCCTGATCCCTTCACTTTGACAGAACTCTTGCATAAGAAGAGAATCAAACTCTGTCCCATGATCACTTCTGATCAGGGCAATGTGAGTGTTGAACTCAATCTGTATACATTTGAGAAACTCTGTCAAACACTTAAAGTTATCAGACTTCTTCCTCAGAAAGAATACCCATGTGAATCTTGAGAAGTCATCTACAATCACTAAAGTATAGGACTTCCCTCCTAGGCTTTGTACAGATATGGGTCCAAAAAGGTCCATGTGCAACAAGTACAGAATCCTAGGTGAATCACTCTTATTAAGTGACTTAAAGCTATTTTTAGTTTGCTTGCCTAATTGACAAGCACTGCAGAGTCCTTCCTTCTTGTAGGGGCCAGAAGTTAGTCCTCTAACAAGGTTGTCCTTGGAGAGCTTAGCAATGGTTCTAAGGTTTAGATGTCCTAATCTCTTATGCCATAAAACATTTGGCTTAGATATGGAATTGAAGAAACAGATATCTACTTTAGATGAAAGAAAATCTACTAAGTAAATGTTACCTGTCCTTTTACCTGTTAACACAGTTGTGTTACCCTCTGACTTGATCTTGCACAGGGATTTGTTGAAAGTCACTTTGTATCCTTCATCACATAGCTGTCTGATACTTATCAGATTGTGCTTCAGTCCTTCTACATATGCCACTTTCTTAAAAGTGACTGAGCCTATCTGAGCAGCACCATATCCTTTGGTTTGGCCAAAATTTGAGTCACCAAAAATCACTTTGGGTCCAAGTTTGGTTATGAAGGATGATAGATTCTCCCTGTTCCCTGTCATGTGCTTTGAGCACCCACTATCCAGATACCATTGTTGGTTAGAGACTGGATAGGTCTTCACCTGCACATGAACAACTTATTTGTTTTTGACCCAGTTAACCTTGGGCCTAGGCTGATATCCTTTGAATTCAGAAATGAAAGACATCTCAGGTTGACTCTTATAGCCTTCAGGATGATATCTCCTAGGAGGTATTATCCATTCAGTATAGGGGTTAAAGCCTTGGGATGTGGGACTTCTTGGATTGAATCTAGATGTGCCATTAAAGGAATGTTCACAGACCTGATCTCTGTTCGACGATCGTCGAACTAAGGTCGACGATCTTGGGTCAGATCGTCGATCTCTGTTCGAAGATCGATTATACTGAAGTTCAGAGTTTGGATATCGTCGAGCTGAGGTCGACGATCTTGGGTTAGATCGTCGAGCTCTATTCGACGATCGTCGAGCTCTGCTCGACGCAATCTGTTGAACTGAAGTTTTCTCTGGCAGATCTGCATTCTTCCTAGCTACCTCTATTACTCCCTTTCCTTTGTCAGAGACAAATTTGATTGGAGTTGTTAATATTATAGGTTGGCTGGATGAGGCACCTAAGCTCAGTGTACTGTTGAATCTAGAGTTCACTGTGCTTGTAATGTCCATCAGTCTGATACTTCTCCCATTTAGGGATTCTTCAAACATTTTGGCCTTTGATAGTTCACTTTTCAGTGAAGCTATCTCCTCCCTACAGCATTCTAACTCCTTAGAGAGTTTGAGGTTATTTGAGTTTAGGACACTGTATTCAGATAATTTGTTTCTGAGAGAGATTATCTCTTTCTCAGATTTTAGTAAGTCCAAGCACAATGTATTAAATTCAATTTTAAAGTCCTCAGAATTAAAATCAAAAGAGTTAATTACTTGATCTTCTTCTGGTTGAGTTTCTGAGTCTGAATCTGATTCTGCATCAGAGTTTTGCTGTGAGGCATTGATAGCCATCATGCAAAATTCTTTTTCATCTGCATCATCTTCATCATCACTGGAGCTGGATGAAGTTTCAGAATCCTCTTCTGTCTCACTACATGTCTCAGCAACAAAGCCCTTCCTTGTATGTTTGTTCTTGCTAGAGGAGGCTTTATCTGAGCTGTTCTTTTTGAAGTCTTTCTCTTTCCTTCTTTCTCTTCTATCCTTTCTATCCTTGTTCTTGTTTTCTGGACAGTCAGGCACAATGTGGCCTGGTTTCCTGCAGCCAAAGCATATAATTTCTTTATCATTATTTGACTTATCATACCTTGGTTTATCATGTCCTTTGTATGGCCTTTTTCTGAAGTCTTTTCTGTCCAGTTTGTAAAATCTTTTGGCCAGTAGGCTGACCAACTCCTCATTGCCTGTGAGCTTTTTTTCAGGCTGATTCTCAATGGCTTTGAAAGCTATTGACTTCTCTTTCTTTGAGGCTGGTAAGGCAGCCTTCTGTTCTTTTTCTCTGTTCTTAATGAGCAGCTCATAAGATTTGAGCTTGCCTAGGAGAGCTTTAGTAGTGATTTCATTTAGACTTCTGGCATCTTTAATTGGCCAGATTCTTGAATCCCAAGTGCTGGGGAAGCATATTAGGATCTTGTCATTAAGCTCAGTCAATGAGATTTCTTTATCCAAAGTCTTTAGCTCATTGACAATCAGACTTAATCTGTTGTACATGTCTGCAACTGACTCAGCTTCTCCTTTCTTGAAGTTCTCATATTGGGTTATGAGGTGAGATCTTCTGTCTTTCCTCTCATCAGCAGATCCTGAGACAATTTCTGAGAATTTGTCCCATATTTCTTTAGCTGAGTTGCATTCAGCTACCTTCTGAAAGATCTCATCAGACATTGTTTGAGCTAAGATGTTCATAGCCTTGGCATCTACAGTCTTCCATCTTTTAATTTCAGCATCTGTTCCTGAGGGAGGTGGAACAACATTTGTGCTTGAGCTTGCTGGTGGACATGGACAAACTGTCAAGACAGAGTTGAAAATATCTTCATCAATAGAGTTCATGTATAATTTAATCCTTGCCTTCTAGAGTGCAAACTTCGATAGATTGCACATTGGAGGTCTGGTGCTTGCATAATCCTTGTTCTGTGCCATGTCTTTGAATAATATAAGATATAAAGAAAATAACCCACTTAAGAGATTGATCTTATCAAGGATCTTTTGGTTCAGGTGTTAGCCTGTATGAGCAACCAACCTCCCTCTGATACCAATTGAAAGTGAGAGTAAGAACTATCTCAACTCTAGAGGGGGGTGAATAGAGTTTATTTAAATTAATTTCACAGTTGAAAGTAATCAGCAAATATAAAATTCAATTTATAGTATAGTGTAGAGTGCTAGTAAAGAGTTAAAATCAAGGAAGTAAAGAGCACAGCACACAGCAAACCAATCACACAAACAAGCCAGAAGACACAAGGAAATATAGTGGTTCCCCAAACACCTGGGTACATCCACTCTTCTACCACCTTTGGTAGGAATCCACTCAGGATGAGTTGATCAGGTGTCCTGACACCAATGAGCTTTTGATAAGGTGCTCAAAAACCAAAACTGGATTTTTTGATAAGGTGTCTTGCCACCACTGATTTTTGACAAGGCTCTCAGAACCAGACAGAACTTTTGAAGGGAGTTCAAGAACCCTTTTACAGCAGAAAGAAAAAATAAAGAGGTGAAGTTGTCTTCTCTGTTCTCAAATCAAATGAGAGAAGACTAGTGGATCTTTTGATGTCAAAGCTCCCCCTGAGTTGTAGACAGGTTCAGGAATGGAAGCTTTGCTCTAGGGTGATAGGTCTTCAGAACTTTAGATCTCCAGCAAAGGATTGTTTCAGCAAAAAGGCTGAAAGATGAGGTGTCTGGAGTTCTTGAGATGAAGCTGTGATCACTTTTCTGTAAGCAAAAAGATTATTATTCTGATTCTTCAGAATTGATCACTTGTTATCTGTCACAGCTTGATTCTTCTTGTTGTGTTCTCTGGGTATGGTATATTCTCTCTGACTCATAAAGAAGAAGGAAGATCTTATTCTCTAAAAAATAATTCTTGACAAAGATAGCCGTTGGCAGCCATAAATGTCTTCCATAAAGAGTCTTGTCTTCTAGAGGAAGGTCCAATAAAACATTCCCTGAATAATTCCTTAAAACTTGCTCCAGAATAAAGACAAACGGCTGGCAGATCTCCTTAACATAAATGCTGAGAGATTTCAAAAACATTCCAAAGACTGGCAGCATTTGAATCCATAGAATCGTTGATCTCTCAGAAAAATCGTCGATCTGAGCTCTACTATCGTCGAACTGAGCTCAGAGATGGAAACCGATCAAACAGACAGAAAACGTCGAACTGAGCTCGAAGATCGTCGAACCGAGCTCAGCGACCTGAAGAATAGCAGAAGAGAGATCGTCGACCTGAGCTAGAAAATCGTAGAATGCAGTTCGACGACTAAACAAAACTGACTGAAGGTAGATCGTCGATCTGAGCTCGAAGATCGTCGACCGGAGTTCGACGATTTATCGAAGTTGAGCTCAGAGAGCGTCGAACCGAGTTCGACGTTTTGTCGACCGGAGCTCGACGAAAATTGCCTTAGACTTGGCTCTATATCCTTGATCTTGGAATGGTCCTGGGGGCAGCTTCAAACCTAAGTTCTAAGCCCTAGACTCATTCTAATGTTGACCTTTACAACTATATAACTAGGTCAACCTGGTTTCCTAAGACAAACATAGTGATCCTTACCCAAATTAGTAATAGGGTGTTCCAACAGATTCGATTTTGTTATTTACAGTTCAAATCTTTAGGCCTATAAATAGACCGGTAAGGTGTCTGAGAGAGAGGCATTGAACCCTTCTTTTTCTCTCTCACTCAGGCACCTAGCTCAGCATTGGCTAGGGAGGGGGAGAATTTCTAGTTCTTCCGGGTAAGAGGTGGGACCTCCGAGCTGAAGCCCACGGTCTGTTCTTCCGAGAATCTTATCGGGAGCATGGTCCAAAGAGAGTAAGTGTAGGCTGTAACTTTAGATCTGAGCTTTAGGAAGAACCGGCTTTGTTGGTTCCAACAGGCCCCACAGTTTTCCAGCGAAGAGTTCATCAGCTTCTGCACCCAACTGGGGATAGACCTTAGGTTTGTCTCCATCAACCACCCCAGGAGCAACGGCCAGGTGGAGACGGAAAACAAGATCATTGTGAACTTACACAAGAAGAAGGTGGAGAACTTGAGGGGAAATTGGGTGGAATAGCTCCCGTCAGTTCTATGGGCCTTGCGAACAACCCCGAACACGACCACCGGTGAGACCCCCTTCAAAGTTTCTCATGGGTGTGAGGCGGTCCTGCCAGTGGAGTTCGAGGTTCGTTCCCCGCGGGTTACGACCGCGAGAGAAGGAGACGAGGTTTGGACGTTGGAGAATGAGGGAGAGTTGCGCCTCTCATTGGATATGGTGGAAGAGCTGTGCGATGTTGCAGCTATCAGGCAGGAGGAAATCAAGCGACGAATGGAAAAATACTTTGACAAGCACATCAGAATCAAACAGTTCGCAGAAGGAGATCTGGTGTTAAAGAAAGTCGATGATGCGGGAAGATCAACCCCCGTTGGCAAGCTTAACCCAAACTGGGAAGGAACTTACATTGTTGAAAGGGTTCTAAGAACGGGAGGTTACCACATTTAGGACGTGGAGGGGAGGTCCATGAGCCACACCTTGAGCGGAGATGACTTGAAACGTTTCTACCCATGAGGGGGGAAGGTGAAATTGTATATTCAAAGACAAATTATTATATTATATTCACTGACTTGTTGTTGCTTTAGCTTTACCTATTGTTGAATTCTGGTGATAAGATGGTTGGATGATTGCACTACCCTAAGCCTGGCTCGAACCCAGGTAGACCCGCTGCGCAGGCTCTCATTAGCTGACAGGTCCGAAGGCTTGCTTGTGGGGGAAGGGACCCCGAGTGCTTCTCGATCTCGGGTAGACTCGCTGCTCAGTCTCTCATTAGATGGGTAGGGAGGTAGGCATGCATGGGGGGAAAGACTTGGTCTTGGAGGTATTCTTTGAGATACTTCGGCTTGAATGATTGCACTACCCCGAGCTTGGCTCGGCCCCAGGTAGACCCGCTGCGCAGGCTCTCATTAGCTAACAGGTCCGAAGGCTCGCCTGTGGGGGTAAGGGATACCCCGAGTGCTGCTCGGCCCCAGGTAAACTCGCTGATCAGGCTCTCATTAGCTGAGAAGGGTTGTAAGCACATCTGGGGGGGGGAAGGACTTGGTTTTGGATGTGTTCTTTGAGGCACTGCGGTTTGGAAACTTTGGCATTACCCCGAGCCCGGCACGGCCCCATGTAGACCCGATGCGCAGGCTCTCATTAGCTGGCAGGTCCGAAGACTCGCCTGTGGGGGTAAGGGACCCCGAGTGCTGCTCGGCCCCGGGTAGACTCGCTGCTCAGGCTCTTATTAGCTGGGCAGGGCAGTAGGCACACCTGTCTTGGAGGTGTTCTTTGAGATACTTCGGCTTGGATGATTGCAATACCCCGAGCTTGGCTCAGCCCCAGGTAGACCCACTGCGCAGGATCTCATCAGCTGGCAGGTTTGAAGGCTCGCCTGTGGGGGTAAGGGACCCCAAGTGCTGCTCGGCCCCGGGTAGACTCTCTGCTCATGCTCTCATTAGCTGGGCAGGGCAGTAGGCACACCTGGGGGGAAAGGAATTGGTCTTGGATGTGTTCTTTGATATACTTCGGCTTGGATGATTGCATTACCCCGAGCCTGACTCGACCCCAGGTAGATCTGCTGCGCAGGCTCTCATTAGCTTGCAGGTCCGAAGGCTCGCCTGTGGGGGTAAGGGATACCCCGAGTGCTGCTCGGCCATGGGTAGACTCGCTGCTCAGGCTCTCATTAGCTGAGAAGGGCTGTAGGCACACCCTGGGGGAAAGGACTTGGTCTTGGATGTGTTCTTGGAGGTATTCCGGCTCTGATGATTTCACTACTCCGAGCCCGGCTCGGCCCCAGGTAGACCCGCTGCACAGGGTCTCATTAGCTGGCAGGTCCGAAGGCTCGCCTGTGGGGGTAAGGGATACCCCGAGTGCTGCTCAGTCCTAGGTAGACTCGCTACACAGGCTCTCATTAGCTGAGTAGGGTTGTAGGCACACTTGGGGGAAGGGACTTGGTCTTGGATGTGTTATTTGTGGCAATGCGGCTTGGAAGCTTTGGCACTACCCCGAGCGAGGCTCGACCCCGGGTAGACTCGCTGACCGGGCCTTCTAGGCAGGACATGAGGCACACCTGAGAGGCAAAAGAAAGAGTTTGAGAACCTCCTCAGGAAGGAGAAGTCTCTGCTAAGAGGTCTCAGGCAAGAGGTTCTCGGCAAAAGGAGTTCCCAACAGGAAGGCCTTTGGCGAGGGGTTCTTGGCCCGACAGCGGGGAGTTCTTGGCGAAAACTCTATTCGCTCGCATAAGGTGAAGGGGGTGGCGCTCCCCTTAGGTACCTACGGACAGCGCTTCCGGCAAAAGGTTCTCGACGGAAGGAACTCGGAAATGGCACGCTGGGCCTTGAACTCTTAGTAAGTCTCCGACTATTGATCACTAAGGGGAACGAATATCCTAGGGAGGCCTAGGGCCTCGGCGAGAACGCGCTTGAGAAGCATTCGACACTATACTTAGCTTTTATAAAGAGAAGTAAAAGACCAATCATAATATACAAATATATACAACCAATGTATTCTTCAAAAAGTAATTACAGGCGACAACATCTCGCGCATTACAAGGGAACAAAAGAGGGGGGGAGAGAAACCTGTCAGGGGGACGCGCTCTACCCCCCCCCCCCCCCCCCCCCCCGAGCTCTCGCCAGAAACCTCCCCGGATGTCTCGCCTGCATCGGTGGGAGATTTCGGGACATCCGAGGGCGAGGAGTCAGGTGCGCCTGGGGGCTTAGGGATGGGCTTGAAGAGCCACAGGAGAAGCCAGCGGGCGGCGATGGTTTCGCCGCCCTCATTCAAGCACCCCACATCCCACAATGTCTCTATGGTTAGTCTGGCCGTTGCTTGGGCGTTGATTTGTAGCAGCTTGTCGATGTCGTACTCCGAGTAGTGGCGACTCCTCAGCCTCTCGTCAAGCGAAGGAAGGGGCGGGATCGCAGCCGTAGCCGCTTCAGCGCACCGGAGCTGGTCCTTTAACAGGACGTTCTCGCACTCCAGGTCGTGCAGCTGCACGCGAAGCAGCATTCTCTGGGCGGAATCCTGTGCACAGGAAAAACCCGCCAGTATAGAGAAAAGAGAAGTGGGTTATGAATTATAGGGGAGAGAGCTAGTGCATTGGAGGATCTCGCTTACCTCTTCCGTCGGACGCAAGGATAGAAGTCGATGGGCATCAGCCAGCTCGACTTTTAGGGCTGCCGCGTGGGCCACCACCTTGTCCCTCTCCTTGGGCATCTCGACGAAGTTGTGGTCGATGGTGATGCACCGGCGCACACACATATGCGCGAGCTCGAGCCCGCGCATCAAGGCCCGGATGGAGTCGAAGTCCAGGAGCTGGGTGGAAGATTGGTCAAAAGCGCTGGCATCTTCTCGGCTGTAAAGGCCGTAGCCCAGCGCAAAAGCATCGTCGGTGACCTCATCGCGCTCTGCCCAGCTGGGGAGGAGGGTAGAGATTGAGGCCCAGTTGGCCTCCGGATCCCACTAGAGCATGGGCTTTCCTTCCGCATCCAGGCATTTTACTCTAAGGTCGAAGTTTCGGTGCCCCTTTGGCACCTGCTGGGGTGGGGCCTGAGCGGAAGTATTGATGCCTGCCCCTCATCACCAGCCCCACCTGTGGCTGGCAGGCTCTTGGTAGGGGCCCCGATGGTGGTCCTGGTGGAAGTAGTCGCCTCCTCGGCTGCCAACAGGATCTCGGCGAAGGATCGGCCCTCGGCGACAGATCGGGCGGGAGAGGCCGCCACAGACTTCCCCTTATTCGCGGTAGTTGGCCTTGGTCTTTTGAGGGAATTGGACGAGAAGGTATCAGACTTTCACTTCCTGGCACCAGACTGAGGGGGAGGAGCCGGCTCATCCCGGCAGGCGAGAGTCGCAGACTTCGCGAGAGCCAAGGGATCCATCACAGCCCTGGTCTCGACAAATGGCTGGTGCAGAGGGATTTCCCGCTCTCCTGCAAGGTCGACATCATTTAGCCCTACGTCTTAGAGTATAGAATTCCATGCTAAAGGCAAGACCATACCTTTGCTGGGAGGCATGGGCAGGAGAGAGTTGATGTCTTGCCTGAGGAATTGGACGTCAAAGTCCTTGGTCCCGAAGAACTCCAGGAGGGAGCTCTCGCGCGACCCCGGGGTGGGCGGCTTGTAGGCGGCGTCATCGTACTGGACGGGCGCGAGGGGAACATTTGCCAAAGTCGCAGAATACGTAGACTAACTTCTCGCCCCAGTGGTGGTGCTTGTTGGCGAGACCACAGGTCTTGAGCAGCTATCTGGAGAAGAAGACTACCCCGCTCTTGGCCCGGAAGACGAATAGCTTCCGGAAGATGGGTAGGCTGAACTCTATCCTCTTGGACCGCATGTATCAGATGAACAATACCAAGATGGCGACCGAGTTAGGATTGAGCTGAGCGGGAACCACCCCGTAGTAATGAAGGGCTTAGCGCATCTCGGGCCAGAGGGGGAGGCGGAAGCCCACCTCGAAATGCTCGAGGGGGATGACGAGCTCTCCCTCTCCCGCGAGATTGACTATATCGTCATTGCCCGGGTTTCTCGCGGAGAACCCGGCGGGGATGTAGCGGGTGGTGATCATCTGAAATTCGTCTAAGGTCAGACGGCAGGGAGGGAACTTATGCCTCTGGAAGGCTTGCGCGCAGTTGGAACGTCCTTCGCTCTCGCCCGACATCATGATCAATGGGCTCTAGGCGAGAACTCTGGGAGAAAGGCGAGAGTGAGAGAAGGTGGCAGAAGCATGGGAAGTTCTCGACGAGGCACGAGAGCAGTAAGAAGGAAGGAAAGGGCTTTGGATCGGAAAAATAAATGCGGTGGATGGACTGACCTATTTATAGAAAAGTGTGGTAATGATACTTTTCCCAAAAAAAGGCGGCAGGGGGTACGATCGTCATCTCCCGAGGAGACTGCGCCTTGTTTTCCACTCTAACGCACCTCAGGCGCCTAAGCCAGTGACAAAATCCCGGCCCATAGACAACAGCGATTGGCAGACAGCTTGAGTTCGCGCAAGTACCAAGAAAACAGCATGAAACAGAGCAGTGCGAAACAGATATGAAAAAGGGGCTCTCGCCGGGCGAGAGCCGCATAATAAATAAAACTAATAAAGGTTCAAACATCGCCAAGATTTAAATTCGAGAAAGGGTACATCGCAGGAAGGGTAGGCTGAGGGATGGGGGAGGCGGGACTTCGTTGTTCAGTATGGTTCCCAGCGCTATCGCCCTCGTTCTCGCCTTCTCATCCTCGGAGGTGCCTGCGGGTTGAAGTAGGATGACAAGGTGGTGCATCCAAGGTTGATTCGGAGCGCCTGGTCCCGAATCCACGCGATACAACGCCCTGGGGACGACTTAGCAGTAGACGTATTCTGTCGCTCCGTCTCGCCCAGGAAGTTGTAGTCCCGCTCATGGGCCTCCATCCTTGGCTCCACCATTTCGCGGATTTCCTTCACCGCGGAGGCGTTGGCCCGCTCCCGCCGCATGAACTTTGACAAGAGCGCCACTATCCTCTTCCGCCGTTTCCTGACGTTCCCAGTAGCGTCCAGGAATTATTCCATCTCATCAGAAGAAGGAAAGGGGGAGCTCTCCACGTCTTCCCTTTCCGCTTCATCTTCACCTTCGTCTTCATATCCCTCATTGGCTCCCGCCCGAGGGTCCGCATCCCTTGTTAAAAGAGAAGTTCCTTGGTTACGACAAGGGAAAAGTGGGGGAAATAGTTATTTCTCGCATACCTGCAACATGGCGAGAGCCATCGGTCGACGGCAGGCGAGAAGGCCCAGACTCCCCCTTAGTTTCCTTTCCAAATAGGAGGTGGAATGATTTTCCTCGCCCCGGGCGGATTGTTTTGTGCGTAGTGGTCTCGGCCTGGCAGGGAGAAGGAGTTGCACTCTCTCGCGGGGGGGGGGGGGGGACCCCTGTATAGGAAAGGAAGGCTCGATGTTCACTCCTCCCGCCGGTAGGGCGAGGTCAGCTACCCGGGTGTCCGGGTTGACGAGTGCGGTCTCGTTTCCTCGAGTGTCGAGACTTGGGCTAGCGGGAGATGGCATTGTAGGAAACCGTTTAAGCAGTAAGAACGAGTTGATTGAAAAATCGGACAAAGGAGGGGTAAAAAGTGTTACTTGGGGTTCTCGGAGGGTCAGCCGGGGGAACGGCCGCCGGGATCCGTGAAGGATCATCTGGAGGGAGAGACATCGACTCGGGGGGTGTCCGCAGGGACCCAGGATCGACGTTTGGAACCGCATCCTGCGATAAGTACAACATCAGCAAATAGTTCTCTCTCTTCCTGCATCCGTTCATAATTCTCAAAAGTCAACAGTGTCGAAATGATGTACCTTTTGCAAAGGAGAACGATTCCCAGCACGTCTTGGGTCGGGGTAGGTGAGCCCCGGTTCTCGAGCGAAAGGTCTCGCTTGACCGACCTCTCCTTCTTTTTCTTCTTAAGGTGGGGGGGGGGGGGCTCAGCGGCCGACGCCCTTCTTGCAACCTACGGGGCTACCAAGGCACTGTTCGCAAGGGCTCGCGCCTGCGCCACATCTATGCGATCTTGAAGGCTCTGCGAGAGCGGCTTCTCAGCGCGTTAGGAACGCATCTTGGGACCACGCGAGGACTCAAAAGCAGGGCATCGATTGGCAGGGACGGATTTATGACCGTCTATCAGCACACACATATATAGCCGTGGGATGACCCACAAAAAGATTCTCTTTTCAGGACAGCACGTGCTCAACGAATATTATTGGTGGGACGTGTCTTTTCGAGCGCTGGGCTAGCTCGAAAAGAGCGGGATTGTGTACAACCCCATATTCGTTGAGTGGAACCCAGAGGTACCAAGTGCCAGGTTTGGGCTAGCTTCGGTCTAGCTTTGGTCTTCAGAGCAGAAGAGCTCCCGCCTAGGAGTGGGCGAGAGCGCTCGCGCTCAAGCCCCGGTCGAGACCTACTTCAGCCCAGAGGAGGGCGAGAAGGCTCGCGCCTCGCGAAAGCCGGGAACTGGCTCAGTCTGAGGCATTCTTCAACACCTTTTTAGCTCCCGCCGAGTGAGGGCGGGAGGGTTCTCGACAATATGTAAGAACCTCCAGTTCTCGGCATAGAGGTTCTCGCCGGATGGGGCCCAGGGAGAAATTACCTAGTTGTCCTCAGGTAAATTACCTATATACCCCTAGGTTCTGTATTTATCATTTCATAACAACGGGATTTGGCTGTTGGCAGACCAGTCAGGGGTAATTTAGTAATTTTAGGTCAGCAAAGACTATAAATAGACCCATAGGGGTTCTTCAGAAGGCAGGTTTTTCATACTTGGGAGAGAGTTTCCTGTGCTTTCTGAGGAGCTCCGAGCTCAGCTTTTGGCTTTGGAGGGGAAGCTCTCAGAGATCTTCCGGGTAAGAGGTGGGACCCCCCTGCTGAGGATTTGGGTAGGTTCTTGGTCCTTTACAACCAGTCAGGGGTCGGAGCTTAGGAGAAGTAGGTGTTGGCTGCGCCCTTATTTTCGAACTCTCGTTGATGTCAAGTTTTTGCTTCAACAAGATGATGCTAGATACATAAAAATCATTCCCGTCGTTGCGGAGCAATAGAGATGAAATAGTTTTAAAAGAAAAAAATACTTCGATCAAAGACATATTGATGACACATACACATATACTATAAGATTCCCCCACAAAGGAACTTCAATCCATGCATGTTGTAGCAAGTTGTTTTTCTCATATTCTATGAAGACATGTAATCATTTCCCAGAAAATGGATAGCCTTGAGGCACTTCGTCGGATCAAACTGTTTACCTGGTCTATTACTCCGATATGCACATTTACATGTCATAAGCTCCGCAGCCAAGCAGATGCTTTCAACCAAAATGCAAAGCCTTGAAATTAATTGATGCATACATAGTTCAAGGCATGCAGATTCGCGACAGTCCGACCAAAACAAATGTCTAGTAAGCAACATTGTTATTTATATTAGATAGGAAGAGATTGTTAGATATATTAGATAATGTCTGCACGTGTAAAGACCGACTCGGAGCATATTTATGGGTTCGTGTTCTCCTAGAGTTAGACTTTATGCTGAAGATACTATATATACCTATTACAAACTCGATAGGTATATGTAGAATACTTTGAGCGAAGCTTTATCTTTAACATGATACTATCAGTCCGGCCAAAACAAATGTCAAGCAACATTGTAGTCACCACCGTGGCGCCATCACTTCAAAAGAAGAGTGATCATTGGTATAATTATTATTATGGGTTCAGAAGAAGACTAGAGAGAGAAAGGGGGAGAAAGAGAGATATGGAAGAGGAACAAGTGCTTGAAAGAAGGATAAGGAAGAGGAATGCCGGAACCATTATTCTTCTGAAAAACTTCATTAATATATTAATGCTAGCTAACTACAAATTACATATATTACTATATATGGAGTGTGTAGATTGTTGGCTCCTGGCCCTTATTTATACAGACCATTCGCATGCACAAGGCTTTGTTCTTTGAATACCTCATTATTTTGAAGTAGTTGTTGATACACAAATCTATACCACTAATTAATATTTATTCTATCTATTTAATGAATATTTAACTACATCTTAGGGCCCGTTTGGCGCGCAGCTGGCGTTCATGAATGTGGTGACTATGAATTGTAGTTCGTGAACGTCTGACCTCATATGCATAAGGAACTTCGTCCACTTTTATGATCAAAATTATATTATTTTCTTGGTGGAACTGAGGCTATAATTATCGTGATGTAAAACACATTTTTATGACGGTGACACTTTTGCTAAACTCATTGGGGCTAAAACGCTGCGCAAACTGACGCTGAATAACTATTTAGGCCCCATTTGGGGGGACTTATTTTCACCGGTCAAGCGGTTACGATCGCATGAACTGGGCCTTAATTACGGTCCGATTCATGCGATCATAACCGCTTAACCGGTGAAAATAAGTCTCCCCAAACAGAGTCTTAATATGTCAATGTCATAATATACATTTTAAGCAATCATTTCTGAAGCATAGTTATAAATTATATTATTTTTAGGTTTGAGAGGATGGCCGGTCATAGAGTGAATATAAGTGTAAGAGAAAAGACATCAAGTCAATCATTCTAAATAAAAGAATATATAAAATATTTTCTTTGGGGTTGACGATGGGGGCATATAAATCTAATTAAGACTCTATTTGGCACGGTGGCCACCGTCATGAACATGAGGATTAAATTGTCAGGTGTTAACGCCACGTAATTAGAAATTTGACTATATTTATTAGATGATTATTAATGAATGACGGTTTAACCGTGCCAAACCGAGCCTAAATTTTTTGTATAGATAGTTTCAATTCCATTGTTAACCTTTGCCAAAATTTTTCTATTTGATCATCAAATAATGCCTCAAATTATAAAAATTTTTTTGAAAACAATATTAACTCTTATGCCACTGGCTTGGAGATGTTTGCAAATTAAATAACTTTTAGTTAAATCATTTAATTAAAAAATATAATGGGAAAAATAATTATATATTACGAGTGTTGATGGATTTGCCCTAAAGATTTCAGAGTCAAACGGGATCGAACCGCTCGAACAAGTCAACCCAACCGAGTGAGCCGCGCACACGAGCTGCGCTCGCTTGAGTGACCCTAAAACCCCCCAAAGGGAATGAGTGGGACGACGCACATATATGCCCCAAAAGGACCAAGTGCACACGTGCCCACACACTGGCCCCATGCGCGCGCGGGTGCCGCGTACTCAAGTGGCTTTCAATGCGCGCACGCATTAAGGCACTCGCAGCCCGCACTCATGGACACCGTTGGGCACAGGTACACGACCCAAGCGCCCCCTTGTGTCGGGCCACCCGTACCGCCCAGGGGGCATGTTCGTCATTTAAAAAAAATGGCATCCCGGTGATTGGAACGGAGCGACGACATTTGCTAACTCAGGATTAGGTATGGCGCAATTATTAACGCATTCATTCAAGAAAGCTCTAAAAAGGTCTCAGGCCTTCATTTGAAAGGAAGCAACTTGGGATACAAGAGAGAACTCTGTGATTTTCTGGCGAGGAAGTGAGATTTAGATCATTCCATCACTCGGAATTTGTTTTGCTCCCTTTCTAGTTTGCGCACGCTCAACGCTCTCGTGGATGCAGCAGCAGACGCAGGAAAATGCTTAGAAGAACGCACTCTTGGACGCTCCGGTGGATGCTCTCTCCAAGGATCCACGGACTTAACCATTTCCCCCCGTTTTGTATTTTAAGCTTGTAAACTGAGAGGTGACATGCCACCCTTCATAGAACTCAAACACTTGTAATCTTAAAGAAGATAGTGGATTTCGGCCCGGTATAAATCCGACCATGTGGTTTTTCACCATTTCTGGGTTTTCCATGCTAAAATGCATTCGTGTCTTTGTTGCTAAGGTGCTTCGATTCCCCAGATCGGAGGAAAAATGCGCAACCCTCAATAGTTTGGCGCCATTTGTAGGAAAGTGTTTTCAACTCTGCAATAAACATCTATAAGAAGCACTTGACCATAATAAGCTCTCCCAACCAACTACAATGGCAAGGAGAAGCGAACACGCAGCTACTAACACGTCTCCGAAAGAGTGAGCAGATATGGCCTCTGCCAACTTGCCTGCAAGCAACAATTCGCTTGTGGGAGGAGATGTTGCTACCGCCCCTGCAACCTTTATAGAGGAGCATGTTCGACTGATGGAGGAGCTCCAGGTTAAAGTGCTCACCCTTCTGCAAGATCTGGAAGACTCCAATCCCCTCAACCCAGCTGTTGCGCAAGGAACAAGACCAATAATCGCTCAGGAGAGCATCCTTCCTTGAGGCATTGCTCCCCTTGAGGACCCTCATGCTGACGAGCTACCCGACATAGCATAATCCATATGCATCGCATGGTAGACATAGCCATTAGGAAATATGCTCAACTCAACTATTGACCAATGTACGTATGCTGACATCGGGCAGGGCAACTGAATAATCACTTGCAAGGAAGTGAGGGATATGATAGAAGAGGAGTACATCCAGGGTAGGAACTATTGGAATATGCATTCCACATCTCTTGGTTTGAGAATAACAAATCTCAGTTTGTATTTGCCCATGCTTGTCGTGTGTTTATAGTATGTAGGAACCATAAGTTCAATACTCCTTGGGATACAAGTCAAAATGATGAAGATGGTGCTTCATCGGTTGTACTCACGGGCAGTAATAATAACGCTGGAGCTAGCACCTGCAATCCGGAACCAGAAAGAAGAACGCTTAATCAGTTTCTATCGCATGGCGCTAACTATGACGCTCGCACTAGTACCGTTGACCGAAAAGGCAATATCGTTGAGAAAGGAAAGATTGCGAAAAAAAGAAGGTTGGTGCTAAAAAAGTAAACTCCTACTGCCGAGAGTTATCACTAATGCCAAGCGCTAACTTTTGGATACAACACCAATTCGCTGATGATTGAGGAGAAAAAGAGGAAGGAGATAGACGGCATTTTTAATATGGCTACCGCCATGTGTTATCGCTAACATCGATTGTTATATTTTAGAAGGTCCAATTTGGAAGAAGATGTTGTCAAAAGTGCCGATATATTCATGTGCCAGAAATTTCCTAAAGTAACTTCCGCCCGACGGTAGTACTAACGTTGGTGCTAGTTTTGTGCCTATAAAAAGAGCGGACCTCGTCCTTCCAACTGAACACGACTAGAAACAACAACTCTTATACTTTTGTGAGAGCCTCCTACCTGCAGTCAAGAGAACTATTGCCAACTCTCTTGAAGGCAACGAACTTGAAGAAGGATCGATCACGCGTGTTGTACAAAAAGGTCGTGCACATCTACTACAATAATCCTCGGCGTACCTTTGTCATCTTTGAGTTCATCATATTGAGGGAGTTTTCATATTGTCGTACTCTTTTGTATTTCTCTTGTTTCTTGTAGATGTAAATTCGCCGCATGTGGTGGTGACTAAGTCTTGCGAGACTTAGGGTGAATTTGTCGCAGATGATGGAGACTAGGTCTAGGATAGATCTAGGGTGCCGCTCGAGGCCTCGTCTTGGAGATAGAGAGCCTAGAGAGCCAACCGGTCTTTGGGAGAAGGGTCGGTATAGAAAACCAAAAGCCTTTTACTTCTGCCTCGATCCCTAGAGTTATAGAGGTCAAAATTTTCTAATAATTATTTCAGAAATAAAATCATTTTTTCTTTTGTTACTAGCTTATTAATTTTTTTTCTATGTTAAAAGAAAAAAATGTATTTTTTTACTAACGCCGGGCAGTAGTTATTACGGCTGGAGGTAGCAACGAAACCTCATTTTATCAGGTTTTTTCTTTTAATTCCTGAATATCTTTAAAATCCTTATTCACCTCCACCCCCACTCTTCTAAGAGCGCCTATAGATCCAACAAGTGATATTAGAGGTAGGTTATTCCAAATCGGACTGACACTCAGGAATAATGTCAATTCTTGATCTCACTTTTCATGGGAGGCAAGGGATAAGTAGACGACCAACACTTTTCACTAGAACTGATTATAATTACAAGAGAACGTATATGCGTTATTTTTAATGACTATATATATTGAGGTCTGTAACATGGTAGAAACTCGATACACTTCTCCTACATATATTGTTGGAGAACTTACATAGACAAACCTAATGATAGGTGGGATAAGGGAGACAAAACTATGTGTAACAACAATGCTAAAACAATGAATGTCTTGTTTTGTGCTCTAGATATGACTGAGTTTAGTAGAATTTGTGCAAGCGAAACTGTCAATAATATTTGAAATCTTTTGGAATTTATTCATGAAGGTACTTCATTGGTAAAAGACTCAAAGCTACTTAAACAGGAGCCAGAATATGAGAAATTTCGGACGGAGGCAGACAAAGACGTTGATTCGATGTACACGCAATTCGCCAAGATCGTTAATGCCTCAAAGATTCTTGGGAGAACTTTCTCCAATAGCGATCTAGTGTAGAAAATCCTTCGGTTTCTTTCACCAAAGTTCAATCCAAAGGTGACAATTATTTCTAATTCACACGATCTGCGACAACTCGAGACTGAGAGCCTCATTGGTAACCTCAAAACCCATGAGGTCGAACTCTAAATCTAAGACAAAGAATACAATAAGGAGCATAAGAAGAAGGCTTTGGCACTAAAGTCAAGAAAAGAGGACGACGAAGAAAGACTCTTTGTGAAAAACTTCTAGAAGTTCATGAAGAACCCGAAAAGGAGAAAGTCTTTCCGCAAATGCTTTAAAAAGGATGCAAGAAGGAAATACTTGTCATTCAAGAAGGAGAAAGCGAGCGACGATGAAGACGAGCGACCTCCACTAGAGTGCTTCCACTACAGGAACATCGGTCACATCAGGAGTCAGTGCCCAAAGTACTTGAAAGAGCAAAACAAATAGTGGTACAAAGGCATGGAGAAAAAGAAGGTTCTGAAGGTGGCCACCTCGGATGATTCTTCATCTGAAGGTTCGAGCTGCTCGAACTCTAGCGACGATGAAGAGGCCAACATGTTCCTTATGAGAAGAAACATTGAATCATATGTGACGATTGCAGTGTCCAAAGTGATACTGAGGTACTTTCTTATATCTACGATGATCTTTATATTTAGTATACGTAAATCTGTAATTTTTTGATAAAAGATTAAAAGAAGTTGATCTTTCAAAAAATGAAAAATAAGATTCTTTTAAAACAAAATCAAATATTGAATAAGGAAGTAAACTTTTTGAGAAAAGAGAAGATATCTTTCCAAGAGTGTGATCACTTATAGAGAAGAATAAAATAATTCGATGATGCTCTTTCTAAGGCCCACTCTGATATGAAAACTCTCACAAATCAGAAGGGGGACTTAAAAAAGGGCTTGAAAACTTCTCTCACATAAATGTAAAATGGAAATAAAAATTTTGTGAATAGGTGTGGAACCTTAGTCAGAGAAAACACCTCCTTAAAATCCCAAATTAATTTTGACAATAATTTTTTTTTTGGAATTGATCAGAAAATGTTGGACATGATTATGACCATCCAACACCATGGAAACACCAAATATGAGCTTGGTTATGGTTCATGCAGCTACCGCCCAATGATAGTTTCTACCTCTGGCATTAGTAACAGAAACCATAACTCTCTCTATAAAAAATCTACAACTATTTTTGCATGTTCGCAGCTCTCCAACAAGAGTCTGAAACTAAAAAAGGTCTCAACCCCCTTAATTTCATGTGCCAAATTCTTTTATTTTGGACACACCACAAGCTCTTGCAGGACAAAGGGACGATGCGCGTTGAAGCAAATCTGGGTGCCTAAGTTTTCTACCTACTCTATGGGAGGGACCACTTGGGTATCCAGATCATTACTCTCATCTTTTTTTCTAGGTGTGTTGGCAAATTGAGGACAAAGAAGGCATGTGGTACCTAGATTTTGGATGCTCAAAACACATGATGATCAACAAAGCAAAGTTCCTTAGCTTCACAAATAAAAAGGAGGGATGGTGACTTTTGGCGACAATAGAAATGGAAGGATCATGGGCAGTGGTACAGTGGGCAATAACTTTTTCTCCCTTATAACGTCTTATATGTAGAAGGTTTAAACACAACTTAATCTCCATTAGCCAACTGTGTGATAAATATCCAAATATATTATTTGAATATTTTATAAATTTATATAAAATTATAAATCCTAAAACTATTGATCTCATACTCACTGCACCTAGAACTCCCAATATTTATATGATTACCTTTCATGATCTTTCTCAAGCATCTTTAAAATATCTAATCTCAAAAAATATAGAACTAAAATTATGGCATATGCGCCTTGGTCACTCTAGCACCAAGTTGATTCTAAAATTATCAAAAGATAAATTAATTAAGGGTTTACCAATGTTAAATGAAAATTTATCTTAACTTTGCTCGTCACGCCAAAAAGGAAAATTTTCAAAATCTTAATTTAAATACAAAAATGAAATTTCTACCATGAGACCACTACAACTAATTCACATGGACATTTTTGGACCAATTGACACTTTTAGTCTAGGTGGTAGAAAATATAAGGAGGGGTTGAGGAAGAAGAAGGGAGTGTCACTTGGCCTCCCTCCATTATTCCCCCTCCAAATGAAACTTCCCCCTTAATTACCCACATTAAATCCTTATTAAATCAACTAATTCAGATTAAATAAATCTGATAAACTTTGTGGGACTTGGGCAAGGCCTTAACCCACTTGAATCTGCTTGGGCTCTCATTTAGTCTTCAAGGTTCACTTTGACCATGGTTGACCTTGGGGTTGACTTTGGTCAACTTTATGGATTGACTGGTCCAAGTGGTGTGTCTTGAGCCTCTGGACACCACCCAATGTTTATGGGGTCATGATGATGCCCCAATTAGGCCTATTTTGCCAAATAGTGTGATTTTGAGCTAAATAGGACCAAGTTTGACTTTGGTCAAATTGATGACCACATGATGGGAATTTTGGGTCACCTGAGTCTCCCTTGATGTCCCAAGACTAGGGATAAGGTCAGTTTTAGGTTTTAGGGCCAATTGGACCTCTTAGGTGAAGGTTTGACCTATATTGACCTAAAGTTAACTTTGGTCAATTTGGCTCATTTGATTGACCTAGCCTTGAGTCCATTGCTCAATTGTATCTCCCTTAGGGTCAAGGAGGTGTTAGTGAGATTATTTTGAGGTGGAGAGTTCACGTGGGTGTGAACTTACCTAGGTTGACTTGTGCACATTGGGGGTGCACATAACAATTTTCCTTAAGTTCAAGCTGAGTTAGGGTCACACTAGGGACTCATGTACCACTCAAGCCCTAACCATAAATTTTAGGGGTCTAGAAGTGTGGGGGATGTTACACAATCTGAGGTTGTTTTTGGCAAGTCCAATGACGCAGGGCTTTCTTACGTTGGTAAACACTACCAGGTCTTCGGAATAGGATATAAAGAGAGTGCAGGGTAAGAAGGACCTCTCGGGGGGAAGCAAGAGTTTAAAATTCCGAGTTCTTTGAAGTCTGGGTTTCGTAGTAGGTGGAACAAGAAGGCTAGGTTATCTGGACCAGATCCTTCTACTACTTATGGAGCTCTACGGGCCTTGGTCCGCATACGTGCTATAACTGTGGCATGTTTGGACATTATGCTCAAAATTGTTGGAGTCGTCCCGTGAAGTCGGACAAAAAGGCGAGTGTGTCATATACTGAAAGGAGAAAGCAGCGGAGTTGTCTGCATCTCACTATATGCAGTGCAACCCAGAGTCTATAATCTTAGCAAACAAGAGGCTAATAAACAAAGCGATATCGTGACAAGTACATTTACTTGTAATTGTTGTCATGCGTATTACTTATATTTCTTGTGTATGTTTAAATTCTCGTGTACTCGTTAGGATTTGTATTGATATTCAATCATCCAACGAGAGAATTGATCGACACCGGTGCGTTGAACTCCTTATCAGAAGATTTTGTGCTGCGAGTATGAGTGCCTTGTATGTTGGCAGAGGGAAATTTGGATGTGCTCTTACCCAATGGGTGCCTAATGTGTACGGGGAGGAAGAGCCACCTGAAGATTTGAATTGGATAACAAGACTTCAATTTAGAGGTCACACTGCTACCACTATCAGAGTTTGATGTCATATTTGGCATGGATTGACTGGCAAAGCAGGGCACGCGCATTGTCTGCAAATAAGAAAAAATCTTGTTAAACAGAAAATTCGAAGGCGGAACTCGTTTTACGGGTCTGCGGGGTGTGAAAAAAACCCTGATGACCTCCATCCAAATGGCAAAAGCAACGCGGAAAGACGTTGAGCTATTCTTCGCTTTAGTATAGTCTTCAGAGTGGAAGCCCAATCTATATGACGTGTCAGTTATAGCGGAATTCGTAAACGTCTTTCCAGATGAGCTTCATGGGGCTCCACCTCAGAAGGAAATCAATTTTTTCATCGAGCTTGTGCCGGGTGCTAAACCCATGTCACGCTTTCCTTATCATATGGCGCCAAAGGAGATGACAGAGCTTAAGGTACAACTGCAGGAATTGCTTGAGCAAGGGTATATACGTCCGAGTTCGTCTCCATGGAGTGCACCGGTCCTTTTCATGAAGAAGGACGGTAGTTTGCGCATGTGCATAAATTATAGGGAGTTGAACAAGTTGACAGAAAATAATAAATATCTAATTCCCCGCATCAATGACCTATTTGATCAGTTGGTAGAATCCATAGTGTACTCAAAGTTGAATTTGAAGTCCGGATATTAACAACTCAGGATACGGGAGTCGGACATTCCAAAGATTGCTTGAAGTGTGACCGGGCGGTCTGTCTTGGCGGGTTGGAGACCGCGCGGTCTGACGGTCTCACTCAGCGGTTTGGTTGCTGTGCTGTTGCCGAACGGTCTGGCGGTCTCCCCTGGCGGTCTCCTCTGGCGGTCTCTCTCTCTCTCTGGTGGTAGCCGTGCGGTTAGCCCTTCTGTCTAACCGCGCGGTCTGTGCGGTTTGATCTGTATAGTCCGCTTAGTTCTGTAAATTTTTAGTCCCACATCTCTTATTTGTATTCTCTCTTCTCTCCTCCATTCTATATAAGGGAGGGCATACCTTTGTAATAGATACCTTTTTCTGATAATAAAATTTCAGTTATACCCGTTCCGGCTTGTTTTTAGTTCGTTTCTAACATGGTATCAGAGCCATCGGTCATTGGCTCCTGATTCTGTCCGCTCTGTTCGCGCGGCTTTCTTCCTCTTTTCGCGGCCTGTCTCCGCGGCCTCTTTTGCCTTGGTTGCCTTTTGCGACCTGTCTCCTGATTTTTTTTTCCTCTTCTGTTCGCGCGGTCTGTCTGCTAGCCGCCCGACTTCTCTCCTTCTGTTTGGTTCTGCGGCTTGGTCGTGGCTTTTCTGGCCGCTGGTGTCTGCCATCGTGACCGCTGCAGATCTTTTCTTCCTATCCGCGCGATTTCTCTCTGTTCGCGTGTGTTCTTCTTTGTTTAGGCGGCCTCTCTGCCCTTCTTCCTTCGCCGCCCTCTCTTGTCCCCGCGACCTGTCTCTTTGTCGCAGCGGCTTGTTTTTCCTCTGTACGGCTCTTCCTTTAGCCGCTCCTGCCTGTTAGTCGGCGCGACCTCCTATTGTGTCGCGCGGCTTGTGCTTCCCTTTTGCCTTGCTCTGCATCTTGGTCGTGGCCCTTCTTGCCGCTGGTGTGCTGTCACCGTGACCGCTGCAGTTCTTTTGTTCCTCCTGTCATGGATTCCATATACTCCTCCGAGCCGCTCGCCTCGGTGGTCACGTCTTCTGGTAGTGCCCACGTTGTTACTCAAGGAAAATGGCTGATCGACACCGGTGCTACTAATCATATGACCGGCAATCCCCAGTGTTTTTCTCTCCTAGAAACACATGGTCGGTTGCCCCCGGTTACTCTCGCTGACGGCTCTTCATCGTCGGTTCATGGGACGGGAATAGTCCGTGTCTCTCCGTCTCTTCGTTTGGAGGATACTCTCTACGTGCCCAAGTTCCCATGCAACTTATTATCTGTTACCTCTCTATGCAAGCAATTACAATGTTCTGTTACTTTTACTTCTACTAATTGCTCTTTTCAGGATCCGGCCTCCCAACGGACGATTGCTACTGGGACTGAGAGTGGCGGCCTATACTTCCTGGACAACATTTCCGCTTTCTCCACCTTCTCCTCCACCTCCACAGATCTTCTCCAATGTCATCTCCGCATTGGTCATGCTCCTCCTCATCTTCTTCGTCAACTTCTGCCCCACCTTCCTCCACAAAGTCCTCCGCTCAACTGTGAGGCCTGTCAGCTTGGCAAGCATCACCGCTCCTCCTTCCCTCCGAAGCACGTTCGTGGATCCACCCGTCCGTTTGATCTCATCCACTCCGATATTTGGGGTCCTTCTCCTACTCCTACCGTTGGTCGGGGTAGTTCATATTTTGTCACATTCATTGATGATTTCTCTCGCTGTACGTGGGTGTATCTGTTAAAAGATCGCTCCGAATTATTCTCTGTCTGGACATCCTTCTATCTCATGATCAAGACTCAGTTTGATGTTTCTATTAAAGTTCTTCGATCTGATAATGCCAAAGAATATATCAGTCATGATTTCTCTGTCTTCTGCATGCAATATGGGATTATTCATCAAACTAGTTGTGTCTATACTTCACAACAAAATGGTGTGGCAGAACGCAAAAACCGTCATCTCCTTGATGTCGCTCGTTCCTTGATGACCCAGATGCATGTTCCTCGCTCCTATTGGGGCTATGCTGTTCTCCTAGCCTGTTACCTCATCAATCGCATTCCCTCCACCGTTCTTCACGGAAAAACCCCATTCTCCATTTTGTATCCGGGCAAGGAGCCGTTTCCCCTCCCTCTCCAAATATTTGGATGCACTGCTTTTGTGCATGCCCCCTCTGCCACCCGTGATAAGCTATCCCCTCGCTCCACCAAATGTATGTTTTTGGGATACTCCACCACTCAGAAAGGGTATTGTTGCTTTGATCCCATCCTTCGTAAGCAGTTCGTTTCTGCTGACGTCACCTTCTTCGAGAATACCTCCTACTTCTCGGATGACTCCTCTCCTCCTCTCCCATCTTCTGATTCTCCTGCTGTTCCCTTTGTTCCCTCGTTTCCTACTACGATATTCACCCCTACTCCATCTCCGTCCACTCCTCCCACTCCGCCGCCGTCTCCCTCTTCTCCACCACCGTCTCCCGCATCTCCGCCGCCGTCGCTCTCTACTCCCGGGCCAGCTCTCTCTGCCACGGATGCTCCGGATGCCGAGGAACTTGCTGACCTGGATCTTCCTGTAGCTCTTCGCAAAGGGGTGCGGACGTGTACCCTACACCCCCTTACTGCCATTGTTTCGTATGATCGTCTTACCCCTTCTCGCAGGGCCTTTGCTCTAGCTATCTCTGCCACTGCCACGCCCCGCTCTTACCAGGAGGCCCTTGCTATTCCTCACTGGAAGATGGCCATGGATGAGGAAATGGCCACCCTAACGGAGCGGGGTACCTGGACTCTTGTTCCTCCTCCCTTCGGTACTGATGTCGTTGGCTGTCGCTGGGTCTTTGTGGTGAAATTTTCCCCGGATGGCACTGTGGACCGTTATAAAGCTCGCCTTGTTGCTAAGGGCTTTACTCAGACCTATGGAGTTGATTACTTTGACACCTTCTCTCCCGTGGCTCGTCTCAGCACTATACGGGTTCTTCTCTCTGTGGCGGTCAATAAAGACTGGCCTATTTCCCAGCTGGATGTAAAGAATGCCTTTCTTTACGGTGATCTTCAGGAGGCCGTCTACATGGAGCAACCTCCTGGGTATGTTGCTCAGGGGGAGACACGAGTATGCCGGCTGCAGAAGGCAATCTATGGCCTCAAGCAGAGCCCTCGAGCTTGGTTTGACAAGTTCAGCGGCATCGTGGCGGCCGTTGGTTTTGTGCGCAGCTCTGCTGATCACTCTCTATTTGTTCGCAAAACCTCCTCGGGACTGGTGGTTCTTGCAGTTTATGTTGATGACATTCTTCTCACTGGCGATGATCAGGAAGGGGTAGCCTTGACAAAGCGGCACCTTCGTCAACATCTAGTCACGAAAGACATGGGCTCTCCGAAGTACTTTTTGGGGATTGAAATCTCTCGGAAGCCCAAATCCTTAGTCCTCTCTCAGCGTAAGTATGCCCTTGATCTTTTAAAAGAAGCAGGATTGACTGGGGTTAAACCTGCCCGGTGTCCCATGGCTGTTGGAGAAGACAAAACCTGGACAGATGATTCGCCTCTTCTTTCGGATACTACGCGGTACAGGCGACTTGTTGGTAAGCTCATATACCTCACTGTGACCAGGCCCGACATTTCCTATGCTGTGGGCAAGATGAGTCAATTCATGCAAGCACCCAGGGAGTGCCATCTACAGTCCGCCTTGCGGATCTTGGAGTACGTCAAAGCAGCCCCTGGGAAAGGATTGCTCTTTCAGAAGAATGGTCATCTGAGGATTGAAGCATACTCAGATGCGAGTTACGCTGATGACAAAGGGGATCGCAAGTCTACCTCCGGTTTCTGCACTTTTGTTGGGGGAAATCTGGTAAGCTGGAAGAGCAAGAAGCAGTCTGTTGTCTCCAGGTCCAGTGCTGAAGCAGAGTATCGGAGTATGGCATCGACCACTTGTGAGTTAAAGTGGCTTCGGGCTCTCATGCTGGATTTAGGAGAGGTCTACAACCATCCTCTACCTATGTTCTGTGATAACAAGGCTGCTATATACATCTCCAAAAATCCAGTTTTTCATGAAAGAACCAAGCACATTGAGGTCGATTGTCATTTCATTCGTGAAGAGATTTTAAAGGAACAAATTTGCACTCCATTTGTTACTTCTGAGAAAGAGCTGGCTGACATCTTCACCAAGCCAGTATCCGCCTCGTTCCTTCATATTTGTGACAAGCTGGGCATGATCGATATACATGCTCCAGCTTGAGGGGGAGTGTTGAAGTGTGACCGGGCGGTCTGTCTTGGCGGGTTGGAGACCGCGCGGTCTGACGGTCTCACTCAGCGGTTTGGTTGCTGTGCTGTTGCCGAACGGTCTGGCGGTCTCCCCTGGCGGTCTCCTCTGGCGGTCTCTCTCTCTCTCTGGTGGTAGCCGTGCGGTTAGCCCTTCTGTCTAACCGCGCGGTCTGTGCGGTTTGATCTGTATAGTCCGCTTAGTTCTGTAAATTTTTAGTCCCACATCTCTTATTTGTATTCTCTCTTCTCTCCTCCATTCTATATAAGGGAGGGCATACCTTTGTAATAGATACCTTTTTCTGATAATAAAATTTCAGTTATACCCGTTCCGGCTTGTTTTTAGTTCGTTTCTAACACAAAGATTGCTTTCAACACCCATTACGCGTATTATGAGCTCACTGGGATGCCTTTTGGGCTCACAAATGCGACGTCGGTCTTTAAGGATTTGATGAATCTCATTTAGGGAGTACCTCGATCTGTTTGTAATTGTCTTCATCGATGATATTTTTGTGCACTTGCAGTCCGATGATGAGCATATCGACCACCTAATTCGTACATTTTTGACAGTTCTGATGTAAGACCCTTTTTTTTAAACCACCGGGGTCTTAGGCCCAAAACCGCCGCTTTGCGGTGACACCAACACGCCCGGGAAGGTCGTCACTACAAAATGCCAATTCTTTCGGCCATATCGATCACAGAAGTGTAGAATAAAGTATAAGAGTAAGAATGAACTCAAAACTAGTCCACCAGAATCACATGTATATAAAATAAATCTCCACGAAGGGAGAGTCCACAACAACAATATAAGAAGTACTAGAATTAGGGCTCATGCCCGATACATTAGAGTCCTCACTATAAGTCACTCATCACAAAAGCAAATCTATAACAACTACTAGTGAACGAGACTCACTGTCCTAGCTGTCTGAACTCCGGTACTAGACTATCCCGTCTCCACGTGCACTGACCTCCGGGGCTGCATCTCCAAGTTCGGCTTCACGATCCCCTAAAATTATTTGGTCTGAAAACTGTTAGTCTAAAAGACTAAGTCCTATCATCCCCCACCCCTCCCCCATGGCTCCTAGGCACCGAGCGGGGAGAAGGAGAGGAAAGGTAATGAAGGTGGAGAATAACAAAGGTAGCAGGTGGCATCGGAACTAATCTAGCTGTTCTATGTAAACATATAGTAGTAACAAAAGCATGTAGAGTAAGCATAAGTATACGAAGGCAAAATATGAAACATGTAACCTTAACTTATAAGAATTCCCATATAGACTTATAATCTAAGGGATCTTCTGCAAGGCTCCCATCGTATACAAAGTCTCATACTAATTTATACGATGGAGTGTCAGTTTACAAGCAAGCAATATTTATCATAGGAAAATAACCATAACTTATAAGCATGCTCACACAAGCCTATACATTAAGGGGTTGTTTTGCAGGGCCTATTGTCTAAAAAGTCCCATACGAATTTATACAATAGGTATCAAGGGTTATGCGAAATGATTATGCTATGTCATTCAAGTATGCTATGATGTGAGTCACGCAAATACAACACACCCACCCGACTCTGTGCATACAGACCTTTAGATCCCCCTTTTCTAGAGCCTAACCTCTCAGGATACCTCTATAGTGGCAAACAGAAGTGGTGGGTTGGGCCTCGCCCACCTCTAAACCGGTATCAGCACTACCAATCAGACTTATCGTATGCTTCAACGCTGGTGCACTAAGCGGAGCTCCTGCGTACTCTTTGTTGGCTGGTCCACCGGACTTAATTTGGCTAAGTGTAAAACCACACCCGCCGAGTCAACATACTGGTGTCGATGCGACGACACTCCAATACCTAAGACCCACCACCTTATATCTTATGCACATATAATATTAATGTATTATCCACCGAGCCAAAGATCCCCGGACCATCCCGTCCGTCACAACCAACAACCGATCCAAAGCTCCCCGGACTATCCTGTCCGTCATAATTATCCATCGACATCAGGGTGTGTGAAAGTGAACCCCTAGTTATGATAGTTGCTCTTGAAGTTTATTATTCCTACAGTTTAGGTTAGCCCAGGACTGCCTCCGGCATACCCCGTGAAGGGCTCTCAAAGGGCACTAGGAACTATGATAGTAGCTGAAGCCCACCATTCCCTTTTGCAAGGCACTTATTGTTATTGGTTAATACCCGAATCCCGATCCCTTTTAATTTTACTCTGGATCTAACCCTAGTGTGTTTTGACCTTCTCTCTCCTTCCACGGGAAAGACGATCTTTCGTCGATCCCGAACACTGCCTAATCCTAGTCAACCCAGCATTCTACTCATCCCAACATTCAATAATGAACTCAATCTCATTTTACCCAAACCAGCAAACTATTAACCCCAATCCATATGCCTGATTCATGCTATCACATTTCATGCATTTTTACTATATGCAGCCCAACATATACTATATGTCATACATGATAGAAGGTACTCCAAATTTTCATCCAAATGCCCAAAAATATTTAATGGGGGTCTATCATGACATGATTAGCCTAAATACAGAAACCTATAATTTTCCTAATTAATTTGGTATTTAATTAATTTTTCCCAAAGTTAGGCCATTGGTAATTTGAACATGATGTATAATATTTTCTCATGTAATGGACACCCAAAAAATATGGACACTAGATAACAGAGAAATAATAGTAAATACAAAATTCCATGATTTTCCAAGAATTATTTGGCCTCTAATTAATTAATTCAATAATAAGCCATTAATTATGGTTAAAGGAGAAAGTACTAAAATTAAACATCACAAAATTGTAAAAAAATTACTGAATCTCAAGGATAATCAGAAATATCCTCTGACCAAAAATCATAATTTATCAAGCTCATTAAGTATTAGAATAAAATCAATTAAATGAACTTGAAAACTAGCACCTTGTGAAGCAACTCCAATAAAGAGGCTTCCAAAAATTCCACCAATATGTATAGAGATTTACAATGTCATAAAAGGTCCTCTGAATAAATTGCATAAGTTTTAAATCAGTGGTTAGATCATAAGAAATTCCTAAGTAGATAATACAACTTGATGGGTTGTGAGTAAAGTACTCAAATTAATGATTTAAAATTCATATTAAAAATCTCTAGGTCTTGTTATAGTCCTAAAACATAGTTTGACTAATGATAGAATTAATTTCAAGATAACCCAATCACCTAGAGGGGGGGGGGTGAATAGGTTCTTTTCCTTTTTTACTTAAGGCAGAATAATTATTCAGATCTAAAACTAGAATCTAACTGTTCTACAGCAATCACAGCACAGAAATCACAATCACACACACATTACAGATTGCACAAAGGTTTATAGTGGTTCCCCAAGATCTGGGTACATCCACTTTCCCCCTTCACCTATATAACAGTGTGCTAGATTCAGCCTAACTTCTTCCTTCTTCTCAGATCCATAGATCTTACAGCTCAGAACCCTGAAAGGTTCCTACAACTCAGAACCCTATAAGGTTCCTACAACTCAGGCTAACAACCCTACCTCAGCCTTGCCACAAGGCCTACAACTCAGAGAAAAATTTCTGCTACACTCAGGCTCAAAAGCCCTACCACTCAGAGATCTATATCTCCTACACTCAGCCTTTATAATATAGGCTTACAACTCAGAACTATGAAAAGATCCTACAAAATTTGATAAGTGTTTAGCTGGACTCTTACCCTTGTTGAGAGAGAAGGGATAAGAGGTTTCTTGATCAGTTTCTTGATAAGACTGATGGCTGAAATCAACCTGTTCTTAGCTTTCTTCAAAGCTTCTTGAATCTGAACTCAGTAGGGTTGATCTCCTTTGAAGTCGACTGACTGCCAACTTCCTTCTTAGAATCCAGAAATAAATCCGAATCCTTCTTAGCAGATTGGTTCAAGATCTGCTTCTTAGGAGACTTGTAAATGTCTCCTCCTTTACTTTAACAGCTGAAGATCTCTCTCACTCTTCAGAACTTATGAAGTTTCTTCAGAATTCTTGCTTGAATTCTCCGTAGATCTTCTCACGAAAATCTTCTTCAGTGTGACGTGTACTTTCTTGATCAATGATCAATACTTTAGTAGTTGTGCCTGTTGTTGTTGTTCATCATCCTTTGATTTGACAGAATCCATCTATATATATAGACTTCATCCATGGTAACCGGCTGATCCGGTTTCTAACCAACTTCTGATAAGTCCGGCAGCTTTAGTAAACTTGTTGGAATGCACAACTGTCAAGTCTCCAGTCAGTTCTTGAACCGTTTTCTTTGTCAGGAAAGCGTTGAGACTGATTGTCATTATGTGTCGACACAAGTAGATAAAGTGTCGACACAAGCTTTGGTGATGTCGACATAACTCCTTTGATGTCGACACAGCTTCTTGACACTGCATCTGTAGAATATTTCGACACTGCCTTTTTGTGTCGACATAGACACTTCTTCACTACACAGCAATCAACATTGTTAAAACTCTGCTGAGTGTCAACACAAGTCCTGTGTGTCGACACAGTTGATATAGTCTCAGAATTTGTGTGTCGACACTGCCTCCAGGTGTCGACACAGTTGATGTCGACTAATACTCCTGTGTGTCGACACTACCTCCCGGTGTCGACACAGTTGATGTCGACTAATATTTCTGTGTGTCAACACTGCCTCCTAGTGTCTACACATTTGATGTCGACTAAAATATTCTGTGTGTCGACACAGTTTCTTCTGGTGTCGACACTGCTTCTCCAAGTGTCGACACAGACTTCCTTAAGTGTCGACACATGGACTTAGAAACTTTTTTATGCATTTTAGCCAATACTTAACCTGCACATATAAACTCAAAATAACATCAAATACACCTTGATGTATATCATTGAGCTAAGTGAGGCTTCTCCAAATCAGGTACACATTTTCCAATGTACCCAACAATCTCCCCCTATTTGGAGAAGTCATAACCCTTTAGTCAATGATATACATCACTTATAATAAACAAACATTATGATGTATATAAGCATTATATGACAGGACAACTTATAAACAAAACATATATCAAAATCACATCACAGAATAAGAATGCAACTTGAATGAACATGAAGCATTATTTTGTTTATATTAACAAAAAGTTTCTTAACAACTGATTACACAGATTTCTTTTAAAAACTGAAAATTACATTGTTCTAGCAAAATTTAGCAAATCTATCCTAAGACTGATCAGGCTCCCTAATGACTATGCCTTTTCCTGGCTTAATCTGAGCTTACATAGGAGGTTCTGCATCATCAATAGGCTTTTTTCCTTTTAACTCTGCCTTTTTCTGAACTTCAGCCTTAATCTTTTGCCTTTCAAAATAATGAAAAGGCTTAGGAAAGTACTTGTTAGGCTCCTGAGCATTAAAAGGTAGCTTCCCAATCTTAGCCTTTCTTTTATGCTGCACAATGAATTCCTGTCTTGCCTCATACTTCTGCCATTCCTATTCATTATACCACTTGCCCCTTTCATGAACTTGATCTTTCATAGCTTTCCAGGCAGTCAAAATTATGTTTCTTGAAGTGGGGCTCCACTGCTCAAAATCAGGCTTTAACTCAGCCTGTTCTCTGAATCTTTTCTTTGAAAGTTGAGCTTCCTGCTGAGCTTTCAAGGCAGCTTCTGGCATTTCAACTTTCTATATAATGACATTTTCAACATCCTGTGGAGGACTGTACATTGTCTGAACCTGTTGTTGAATCATATCAAAATCTGTTGGAGGGTAGATGATCTGAGCAACTTCAGGTTGATCACCTCCAGCATAAGCACGTTGCACACTAGATTCTGCAACATTGTCATCATCACAAAGGGGTGGATATCCCAGAGTGGCTCTGATGCTATTAAATATCCATTTTGCATGATCTGAGCCAGCATTGACTAACACTCTCTCCCCCTTTATGGCTTCTCTTACAATGTGATCCCTTAAGTCATCTTTTTGAAATCTTATTTGTCCATCAAGAAAGTTGACACCATCTTTAAAAAATGATTTTAACTTTAGAAGCTGATCAGAAATTATTTTCTGAGAAGTAGTAATTGCTGTCTTAAAGGAATCCAAGGCTTCTGATCAAATTCCTCTTTCTCCTTAGCCCTTGCTTCAGTCATTGCAATAACTGTGTTCTTTACTTCAGTGACTATCTCATTGTGAGATTCAGTCAGATTGTCATTCATTCTAATCTTATTTTCAAGGATATAGCCTTATTTGACAGCAATATCATGCACTTATTTCTTAACTTCTACTTGTTGGTTAGCCAGAAATACTACAGCATTGCCCTCCCCCCTTGTGAAAACAATCTGTCATCTCTTTCTTATAAAGATTAACTTCAAATCTGATGGATTTGATATCCTGAGCCAGTTCAGATTGAAGTGACTTATGGCTTTCATCCACATACTTTTCTAGAGTCATTCTCTGCTCATCCAATTTAACTTGCAAAGCCACCATTAATGAGCTGTAATCAGTCTCTGGGGCTGGTTGTGAAGTAGTAGCTTGCAAAGCCTTCTTATAGCTCTGGCTTCTCCTCTTAAAGACCATCCGTTTCCTTTTTTTTTGCATTTCTGATCTCTTCATCTTCTGAAGCAGATGAACTGGGGATGTCTACTCTTTCCTTAGGACTAGGAGGCAGCTCCTTCTCAGTCCTATGCTGCACCCCCTCAATGTTAACTTGCTCCCCCTCATTTGCTGCTCCCTCTATGTTAGGGAACAATTCTTCCAGAGTGAATTCTTATTGAATGTGAAGTGGTGATACAGCTGTCTTAGGAGCATCAGCAACTACAGATGTATCCTCCATGATCACATCTAGTGCTGGACTGTTGACATGAGGTATCTCAAGAAGAGATTGTGAATCCATTTCACTTGCCAAGTGAATTCTCTCTTCCCCTTGTACCTATGCAGTAACTGTCTCCCCATGCACTTGTGCATTCTCAGCATTGTCCTGTACCTGTACATTATCTAGCTCCCCCTGCACTTGTGCACTAGCTGTATTCTTTTGCACTTGTGCAGTCTTAGTAAGGTCCTATTCAGGAGATTTCTCAGCAACTTCCTGGCTTAAAATATCAGGTAAGTCCTTTGTTAGGACTCTATCCCATCTTGAGATGATCTTGGTGTCCATTCTTCTCATATGATTGATTTTAGAACCAGGAATTTGGTTCATTACTTCTGGAATGGCTCCAGCCAAGTATAGACACATTATTCTAGCCAAATTAGGCTTCTTGATGCTTTCCTTAATCTTCTCAAGAAGTACTACAGACCAATCTGTGTTGAGTGTGAAGATTATCCTTGTTATGAGGCTGAACATATAGGCTGAAATCCTATGATGTCCCCTGGCTTACACAGAACCACCTTTCCAACCACTTCTGAAAGGAATTTACCTTGCAGATTCATCCCTTTCCTGTTTATTGCTGATCTAATCTTCATGGTGGGATCCAATCCACACCATCGTAGTGCCACCCTTGTTCTTGATATTGGTACATCTTCTTCATCTAGAGTTCTTGGAAGATGAAGAATTTTTCTTAAACTTTTCAAGGATAGTTTAACTCTTTCTCCATGAACTGTTGACTTAATTTTATATCAAGTCGAGTTTACTGTTGCTGCAGTATAGAACTCAAAAACCTCCTTCTTCCAAATCTTGGTAGGTTCGGATATCAGAAACTCAAAACCACTTTCAGTAATTAGGGTAATTACTCCTTTAATCTCTGACTCCACATCATTAAAGGCATGTCGAACCACCTCATACCCTTCATTAACATTATCTTCAATCTTTGGCGCCATTGGAATGGAGAGAAAACTTGAATTGAGAGAAGAGAGTTTGTCGACACAAGGGTTTAGTCACGAAAATCTGGAGAGCGTGTCGACAGAATATGTTCTCGACCTATTTATACCCTTCTAAACAAAGAAGGTCAAAAGGCGGGCAAAAATTGTCTAAAAGTGTTGCCACTGTTGAAAAGTGTCGACACATACTTCTATTGTCTCGACCACGGGTTGACTACTATGTGTCGACACCAATTGATGATATGTCGACACTGGACATACTTAGTAGTTCATCAGAAATTCTGTGTCGACTCTTATTGCAAGTGTCGACACAATTTCTAGAAGTGTCGACACCATTACTCTGGTTGTGTCGACACCACTAACAAAAGTGTCGACACCACTTCTCTGGATATGGCGAAACAGATTTACTGAAGTGTCGACATCACTTCTCTGAATGTGTCGACACAGATTTACTTAGCCAAATTTGTTAGACTAATCTATGTTCAATATTCCTAATTCAATTTTAAATTTATTGAATTTAGTTTCATCTAAAGGCTTAGTAAATACATCTGTAATTTGATAATCTATTTTGACAAATTCTAGTGAGATGTCCTCTTTCTCTACATGTTCTCTAAGAAAATGATATCTTATTTCTATATGCTTAGTTCTACTATGTGAAATAGGATTATTAGCAATATAAATAACACTAGTAGAATCACAAAACAAAGGTGTTCTACTTACCTGAATACCATAGTCTTCTAGCTGGTGCTGAATCCACAATAGCTGTGCACAATAACTTCCTGCTGCCACATATTCAGACTCAGCTGTGGAAATTGCCACACTAGTCTGCTTCTTACTGCTCCAAGACACCAATCTTCCTCCTAGAAATTGATAGGTGCCTGTTGTGTTTTTTCTATCTTCTTTGCAACCTGCAAAGTCTGCATCTGAATAGCCTGTCAGTAGAAAATCTCCATTCCTAGGGTACCAAAGGCCTAGATTAGGTGTGCCCTTTAGGTATCTCAAAATACTTTTTACTACAGTGTAATGAGATTCTTTAGGGCATGATTGGTACCTAGTACAGACACATGTTGCATACATAATGTCTGGTATACTAGCAGTTAGATATAGAAGAGAGCCAATTATTTCTCTATACAAAGACTCATCTACAGGTTTACCTGCATCATCTTTGCATATAGGCATACTTGTTCCCATAGGAGTTCTCATGGTGGAGGATGATTCCATACCATATTTCTTAATTAACTCCTTGGTGAACTTAGACTGTGATATGGACAAGCCATCATCATTCTGTCTTACTTGAAGGCCCAAGAAGAACTTAAGCTCCCCCATGCTGCTCATCTCAAACTTCCCTTGCATAAGTTTAGCAAACTTCTTGCAAAGGTTGGTTTCTGTAGACCCAAATATTATGTCATCTACATAAATCTGGACTAAGATTATCTTACCTTTGGATTCCCTTAGGAATAGAGTTTTGTCTATTTTTCCCCTTGAGAATTTGTTCTCAAAAAGGAAAGTAGACAGGGTTTCATACCAAGCCCTTGGGGCTTGCTTTAACCCATATAAAGCTTTCCTAAGTCTATAAATATAATCAGGTTTAAGAGAATCAACAAAACCTGAGAGCTGCTCTACATAGACTTCTTCTTTTAGATTTCCATTTAAGAATGTTGATTTTACATCCATTTGGAATACCTTGAAGCCTTGATATGCTGCATAGGTAAGGAACATCCTAATTTCTTCCAGTCTTGCTACTAGGGCAAAGGTTTGATCAAAGTCAATACCCTCTTCCTGCCTGTATCCTTTTACAACAAGTCTTGTTTTGTTCTTCACAATGATTCCATTCTCATCCAGTTTGTTCCTAAAGATCCACTTTGTTCCAATGATGTTGTGGTCTTTTGGTTTAGGAACTAACTCCCAGACCTTGTACCTTCTGAACTGATTCAGCTCCTCTTACATAACATCAATCCAATGTGGGTCTAGAATAGCTTCTTCAAATTTCTTTGGCTCCAGTTGAGATAGGAAGCTTGAGCAAAGCACTGTGTTCAAGTTCATGTTTCTGGTTTGCACTCCATATCTTAGATCACCAATTATCTGATTTGCTGGATGATCCTTTAAGTGTCTAACAGCTGGAGGTAGACTATCTTTTGGTTGAACACCTACAGTCTCTTTAATATACTGCACCTCTTGGTGTACATTTGCATCTAGAGAGTCCTGTACTCCCCCAGGGGGCAGTAGCCACCATTTTCCACTTCCTTCTCTTCAGTTGTTTCTTCTATAATGGTAAGCTTGTCCATTTTCTCATTAATACCTGTAGAACTGCAAGAGCTACAAGGCAACTCACTGTTAATCAGTCTTGTTTCATCAAAGACAACATGTACATACTCTTCTACAACTTGAGTAATCAAGTTGTAGACTCTATAAGCCTTACTATTGTTGTTGTACCCAACAAATATCTCATCTTGGGATTTGACAGCAAACTTAGTTAAATAAGTCTTGCCATTGTTAAGGACATAACACTTGCAACCAAAGATGCTAAAATAGGATAAGTTTGGTTTTCTACCCTTCATGATCTCATAGGGAGTCTTTTTATGGCTTTTGGTGATAGATGCCCTATTGATCACATGACATACAATGTTTACTGCCTCAGCCCAGAAATACTCTGGGAGAGAAGTGTCACTCAATAAAGTTCTACCATCCTCAATCAATGTTCTATTCTTCCTTTCAGCAATACCATTTTGCTGTGGTGTTCTAGGTGAGGAGAATTCTTGAAAAATCCCAAATTCTTCACACAGTTTTGTCATACACTCAGATTGAAATTCAGTGCCATGGTCACTTCTGATTTTGGAAACTGAACTGTCAAGTGCATTCTGAATTTGTTTGACAAAGCTGTATAAAACACTTGGGGTTTCTGATTTTTGTCTCAGAAATAACACCCAGGAATATCTAGAATAGTCATCTACCACCACAAAAGTGTAGACCTTCCTACCTAGACTATGAACTGGCATAGGACCAAATAAATCCATATGTAAGAGGTATAGACACCTCACTGAATCCTTGTTTTCAAGGCTATGAAAGGAGGATTTTGTCTGCTTGCCTTTTTGACAAGCTGAGCATATCCCATCTGTTGGAACACCCTATTACTAATTTGGGCAAGGATCACTATGTTTTTAGGAAATCAGTTTAACCTAGATGTATAGTTGAAAAGGTCAAGTTAGAATGTGTCTAGGGCTTAGAACTTAGGTTTGAAGCTGCCCCCAGGACCATTCAATGATCAAGACTTAGAGCTGATTCAAAGACAATTTTCATCGAGCTCAGTTCGACGAAACGTCGAACTCCGTTCGACGATCTCTGAGCTCAACTATGCTAAGTCGTCGAACTCCGGTCGACGATCTTCGAGCTCAGATCGACGATCTGCCTTCAAATAGTTTCCAAGTCACTGAGCTCAATTCGACGATCTTCTAGCTCAGTTCGACGATCTATCCTCACTTATTCTTCAGGTCGCTGAGCGCAGTTCGACGATCGTAGAGCTCAGTTCGACGTTTTCTGTCTGATGTTCAAATCCAATCTCTGAGCTCAGTTCAACGATCGTAGAGCTTAGATCGACGTTTTTCTGAGAGATCGACAACTTTAAGGATTCAAAATTCAGTCGGCCTTTGGAATGTTTTTCAAATTCTCTCAGCATTTATTTCAAGAGATTTGTTAGCCATTTTCATTTATTCTGGTGCAAGTTTCAAGGGATTTCTCAGAGAATGTTTATTGAACTTTCCTCCAGAAGACAAAATATTTATGGAAGACATTTATGACTGCTAACGGCTATCTTGGACATAGGATCATCAGAGAATAAAATATCCAACAACAGATCAAGAGAAAGACTTACTCAATACATACATACACAGGATAGTCAGATCAACTAAAAAAAAAATCAAGTGATCAATCCTGAAGAGTCAGATTGAAAATTAGCATACTGAAAAGTGTTCATAGCTTCAAATCAAAGACTCCAGACAATTCATATCTCAGCCTCTGCTGAAATCATCTTCTGCTGGAGATCTGAAGCTTCTGAAGGGCTATCACCCTAGCAAAGCTCTCACTCCTGAACCATCTACATCTCAGGGGGAGCTTTGACAACACCAACAATCCACTAGTCTTCTCTCAGTGATTTGAGACAGAGAAGACATCATCATCTATTTCTTTTTCTTTTCCTGCTGTAAAAGGGTTATCAAAACTCCCTTCAAAAGTTCTGAATCTGGTTCTGAGAGCCTTGTCAAAACTCAGTGGTGGCAAGACACCTTATCAAAAAATCTAGATCTGGTTTTTGAGCACCTTATCAAAAGCTCATTGGTGCCAGGACACCTAATCAACTCATCCTGAGTGGATTCCTACCAAGGGTGGTAGAAGAGTGGATGTACCCAGGTTGATTGGGGAACCACTATAGCTTCTTGTGTTTGGTTGCTTGTGTGTATTCTTTGCTGTGTGCTGTGAATCTTTTGTTTTCTTATTATTGTTACTTCTGTTTGATTGCTGCAGCACAATACACATACTATATTAACTTAACTCTTCCTCCGCAAAGTTTTATTTTGAAAAACTATTTTAATAAACTCTATTCACCCCCCCTCTAGAGTCAGACTGATCTTATCCTCCACTTTCAATTGGTATCAGAGGTGATTGGTTGTTCATATAGGCTAACACCTGAACCAAAGATCCTTGATAAGATCAATCCTTTAAGAGGGTTATTTTCATTATATTTAATTTTATATAAAGACATGGCACAGAACAAAGATTATGCAAGCACCAGGCCTCCAGTGTGCAATCTATCCAAGTTTGCACTTTGGAAAGCTAGGATTAAACTCTATATGAATTCTATTTATGAAGATATATTTAATTCTGTTTTGACAGTGTGCCCCAGTCCACCAACAAACACAAGTACAAGTGTTGTTCCACCACCTTCAGGAACAGATGCTGAAATAAAGAAGTGGAAGACTGCAGATGCCAAGGCCATGAATATCTTAGCTCAGACAATGTCTGATGAGATATTTCAGAAGGTAGCTGAATGCAACTCAGCTAAAGAAATCTGGGACAAACTTTCTGAGATTGTCTATGGATCTGCTGATGAAAGAAAGGACAGAAGATCCCATCTCATAACCCAATATGAGAATTTCAAAAAGGGAGAAGCTGAGTCAGTAGCAAACATGTACACCATATTAAGTCTGATTGTCAATGAGTTAAAGACTCTGGATAAAGAAATCTCATTGACTGAGTTGAATGACAAAATCCTAATGTGTCTCCCCAGCACTTGGGATTCAAGAATCTAGCCAATCAAGGATGCCAGAAGTCTAAATGAAATTACCACTGAAGCTCTCCTGGGCAAGCTCAAATCATATGAGCTGCTCATTAAAAATAGAGAAGAAGAACAGAAGGCTGCCTCACCAGCCACAAGGAAAGAGAAGTCAATAGCCTTCAAAGCTATTGAGGACCTGCCTGAAGAAAAGGTCACAGGCAATGAGGAGCTAGTCAGCCTTTTGGCCAAAAGATTCTACAAAATTGCCAGAAAAGATTTCAGAAAAAGGTCATACAAGGGACATGATAAGCCAAGGTATGATAAATCAAATAACAACAAAGAAATTATCTGTTTTGGTTGCAGGAAACCAGGCCATATTGTGTCTGACTATCCAGAAGACAAAAACAAGGACAAGAAGGATAGAAGAGAAAGAAGAAAGGAGAAGGACTTTAAGAAGAACAACTCAGACAAACCCTCCTCCAGCAAGAATAAACATACAAGGAAGGGATTTGTTGCTGAGACATGGAGTGAAACTGAAGAGGATTCTGAAGCTTCATCCAGCTCCAGTGATGATGAGGATGATGCTGATGAAAAGGAATTTTGCATGATGGCTATCAATGCCTCTCAATCAAATTCAGAAGCAGAAGAGTCAGAGTCAGATTCAGAAACTCATTTAGAAGAAGACCAGGTAATCAATTCATTTGATTTCAGTTCTGAGGACTTTAAACATGAGTTTAAAGCACTATGCCTAGATCTATTAGAGTCTGAGAAGGAAATCATTTCCCTCAGAAGACAACTATCTGAGCATAGCACTTTAAAATCAAAGAACCTCAAACTCTCTAAAGAGTTAGAATGCTATAGGGAGGAGATAGCTTCACTGAAAAGTGAACTATCCAGGGCCAAGCAGTTTGAAGAATCTCTCAATGGGAGAAGCATCAAACTGATGGACATCACAAGCACAGTGAACTCTAGACTTAATAGTACACTAGGCTTGGGAGCCTCATCCAGCCAGCCTATTGTTCTGACAACTCCAATCAAATTTATCTCTGATAAAGGGAAGGAAGTTGTAGAGGTAGCTAGGAAGAATGCAGATTTGCCAAAGAAAGTTATAGTTCAACAGAATGCGTCGAACAGAGCTCGACGATCGTCGAACGGCGCTCGACGATCCAAGAAAAAATCGTCGAACTCAGCTCGACGACACCTGAACTATGAACTACAGGATAGTCGATCTTCGAACAGAGCTCGACGATCTGACCCAAGATCATCGACCTTAGCTCGACAATCGTCGAACAGAGATCAGGGCTTTGAACAATCTTTCAAAGGTACATCTAGATTCAATCCTAGAAGTCCTACATCCCAAGGTTTCAACCCCTATACTGAATAGATAGTACCTCCTAGGAGATACCATCCTGAAGGTTATAAGAGTCAACCTGGGATGTCTTTCATTTCTGAATTTAAAGGATATCAACCTAGGCCCAAGGTAAACTGGGTCAAAAACATGTAAATTCTTGTATGTACAGGTGAAGACCTATCCAACATCAAACTAGCTATGGTATCTGGATAGTGGGTGCTCAAAGCACATGACAGGGAATAAGGACAACTTCACATCCTTTAAAGCCAAGCTTGGACCCAAAGTAATTTTTGGTGATTCAAACTTTGGAACAACAAAAGGATATGGTGCAGTCCAAATTGGAACAGTCACCTTCAAGAAAGTAGCTTATGTTGAAGGACTCAAGCACAACTTGATAAGTATCAGTCAACTGTGTGATGAAGGATATCAAGTGACTTTCAACAAAGCTATATGCAAGGTCAAGTCAGAAGACACCATAACTATGTTGACAGGTAACAGAAAAGGTAACATTTACCTAGTAGATTTTCATTCATCTAAAGTAGATATCTGCTTGTTCAATTCCATATCTAGACCTAATATACTGTGGCATAAGAGACTAGGATATATTAACCTTAGAACCATTGCTAGGCTATCCAAGGACAACCTTGTTAGAGGACTATCTTCTGGCCCCTACAAGAAGGAATGACTTTGCAAGGCTTGTCAATTAGGCAACCAAACTAAAAACAGTTTTAAGTCACTTAACAAGAGTGATTCACCTAGGATTTTGTATCTGTTACACATGGATCTTTTTGGACCCATTACAGTACAAAGCTTAGGAGGGAAATCCTACACTTTAGTGGTTGTAGATGACTTCTCAAGATTAACTTGGGTATTCTTTTTGAGGAAGAAGTATGATAACTTTAAGTGTCTGACAGAGTTTCTCAAATGTATACAGATTGAGTTCAATACTCACATTGCCCTGATCAAAAGTGATCATGGGACAGAGTTTGATTCTCTTCTTATGCAAGATTTCTGTCAGAGTGAAGGGATCAGGCATACTTTCTCAGCTCCTAGAACTCCTCAACAAAATGGGGTAGCAGAAAGGAAAAATAGAACCCTAATTGAATCTGCTACTACACTGTTGGCAGATGCTCACATACCTCTATCTCTTTGGGCAGAAGCAGTGAGCACCTCCAACTATGTGCTGAACAGAAGTTTGATACATAAACTGAAGGGCAAGACTCCCTATGAATTACTCAAAGGGAAGAAACCTAAAGTAGATTACTTCAAAATTTTTGGTTGCATTTGTTATATTCACAATAATGACAAGAGATATTTAGCAAAATTTCAAGCAAAAGCTGATGAAGGAGTGTTTCTGGGATACTCCATGATCAGTAAAGCTTATAGGGTTTATAATAAAACTACTCAAAAAATAGAGGAATCTGTCCATATTTCCTTTGATGAAACTAATATGTCTTTCAAGGAGAAGAACACTTCTACCAGAGAACATTTGCAGGTACATTCTCTAGCTGAAGACTTGGACAGATTGAAAGTTACTCAAAAGGATGAAAGTAGTGAAGATAAAGAAGCTGCTCAACATCTGGAAGAAAATCTTCTTGAAGAGCCAGTTGCTGTTCCACAAGAGAAAACAACAACACAGGTTGGTGAACAATCAATACCCCCTATTGATTTAGTAACATCAAGAGATCATCCAATCTCCCAAGTGATTGGAAACATCTCAGCTGGTGTGCAAACCAGAAATTATGTCAACCAAAACCTGATGCACACTTGCTTTCTCTCTCAAATTGAACCTCAATCCATTCAAGATACAGAGCAAGATCTATACTGGATCATTGCAATGCAAGAAGAGTTGCATCAATTTGAAAGAAACAAAGTTTGGGAACTAGTGCCAAAGCCAAAGGATCATCCCATTGTTGGAACAAAATGGGTGTTCAGGAACAAGTTGGATGATCAGGGAGTCATTGTAAGGAACAAGGCAGGCTAGTTGCTCAAGGCTACTCTCAAGAAGAAGGAATAGACTATGACCAGACCTTTGCACCAGTTGCAAGGTTAGAGGCCATCAGAATATTCCTAGCTTATGCTGCTCACAAAGGATTCAAGGTATACCAGATGGATGTAAAGAGTGCATTTCTAAATAGGGAGATCAAAGAAGAAGTCTATGTTAGACAATCCCCAGGTTTTATCTCTCTAACTCATCCTGATTATGTTTTCAAACTGCATAAAGCATTATATGGTCTAAAGCAAGCTCCTAGAGCATGGTATGAGACCCTAGCATGCTTTCTTCTGGAAAATGATTTTGTTAGGGGTAGAGTAGACCAAACTCTTTTTATTAGAACCCATAAGTCCCATACCCTACTAGTACAAATATATGTAGATGACATCATCTTGGTTCTACTGATTCAAACTTGTCCAAAAAGTTTTCCAAGCTGATGCACTCTAAATTTGAAATGAGTAGCATGGGTGAGCTATCCTTCTTCTTAGAATTGCAAGTCAAACAACATGTTAAAGGCATATTTATTTCTCAAACCAAGTATGCAAAAGAGCTGGTTAATAAATTTGGTATGTCTGATGCATCATTTATGAAAACACCCATGCCTACCAATGTTGTATTGGATGCTGATGAACATGGGAAACCAGTTGATCAGACAACATATAGAGCAATGATTGGCTCTTTATTGTACCTTACAGCTAGTAGGCCTGATATAATGTTTGCTACATGTATATGTGCTAGGTTCCAAGTAAGCCCTAGAGAGTCGCACTTAACTTTAGTAAAGAGGATTCTTAGGTTTGTTAAAAGCTGTCCAAATCTAGGTCTCTGGTATCCAAGAGATTCAGCATTTGACTTAACTGGATTTTCAGATGCTGATTATGCTGGATGCAGAATTGACAAGAAAAGCACCAGTGGAACTTGTCAATTTCTTGGTGATAGACTTGTCTCATGGTTTTGTAAGAAATAAACATCTGTGTTAACTTCAACTGCTGAAGCTGAATATATGGCTGCAGGTAGTTGTTGTTCACAAATTTTGTGGATTCAAAATACCCTCCTAGACTATGGTTACAACTTAGAGAAGTCTAAAATATTTTGTGACAACACCAGTGCTATTTCCATTGCACAAAATCCAGTCCTCCATAGTAGGACAAAATACATAGAAATTAGGCATCATTTTCTAAGGGATAATGTTGAGAAAAACAAAATTGAACTTCAATATATCTCAACTGATTTGCAAAGGGGAGATATTTTCACCAAACCCTTGGATGAAAAGAAACATACATTCTTCCTAAATCAGTTAGGCATGTTAGATGGAGGAAGCCTAAAATAAATTCCAAGATTTTGAAAATCTAAAAATAGACCAAGATTAGGCTAAAAACTCAGTTCTTTTTGTGTCTGTAGGATAGTTTCTGTCTCTGAACTGCGCTCGACATTTTCCCCAGAAATCGTCGAACGGCGATCGACGGTTTCCCAAAAATCGTCGAACGCAGATCGACGTTTCCTGAATCGTCGACCTGAGTTCAGCGCCGCCTGATAGCTTTAAGCTATCCTTCTTTCTGTTAAGTGGTCGTCGAGCAGAGCTCGACGCTCATCAATGTCGTCGATATGAAACATCTTCATATTCCATTAGAAGCCCAAATCGTTGAACAGAGTTCAACGATTTTTCCTTTCCGGCGTCGAACCCTAATATAAAATCATTTCTTCGGCCGCTGTTCGTCTTTTACGCTTTCATACTCTCTGCAAATTTTTCTCTTTCCCTCCAAACTCTCTACACTTGGTCGTGTTTGTTCAATCTTTGCAGGTACAAATGGCTGTGTTGGTTACCGCTCTTTCCAAAATGAAAATTGATACAGGTTTTGACATAGATATGAACTCTTTCGATGGCAGCGATCAGAGGTTCAAAGATATTCTGAATCTTTTCTGAGAACAGCAGTTAGTTCAGTTTATGACCACCAGAATAAAGATTGCGGCAGATGAAATAAAGGAATGGGTTTTTACTACAACCAATGAGAATGAAAATACTATAGTCAGCACGATCAACGGGACTCATGTACCATTGTCCCCTATTCTTCTGGCTGAAGTATTCACCTTAAGTACTGGAGATGACTCTATTGATTTGTCTGGAGAAGAATTTGATTCCATGTTAGATAGAATGGGTCACTCTGCTGTACACCCTAATAAGCTGTTGAAAAAGAATCTATCAATTGAATTTCAATTTTTGGCTGATGTTGTGGGGAAAGTGCTTCTGGCAAAGCACTCAGCTCATGATACCATCTCAAGGTATCAGTTCTATTTAATGGGAGCAATAGTTGACAAGAAACATCTGGATTGAGGAACTATCTTCTTTGATTTGATCAAGAAGAAAATTGACAAAAGTTGTGTTAGTTTTAGGAGGATTCTAGGGGTTTTCCTGCATTCCAGGTGCCCTGAATTACTGGTTTCAAATGGGATGCACATCAATGCATCCAAAAGGCTCACCTGTGCCCTTTTCAGCAAATGGGACAGGTAGATTATCAACCCCAACAGGGCTGCTGCAGCAACATCTGCTTCAGGCACAAGGACTGTTTCAGTCTTTTCCCCTCAGGTTCCTGCCCTCATTGAGAAACTGCCTGCCTCCTCCTCTGCTCCTCCTTCTACACTTCCTACTGTTATTGCCTTACCTTCCTCATCAACCATCCAATCAGCCATCTCCTCCCCCATCACAATTTCATCACCTATTTCATCTCCTCCAGCCACCACCTCAGAACCATTCCACCCTCTGTACTACTATCCACCCATTGATTCTTCCATTCCATCTTTCAACATTTTGGATGACTCCTTCATGGATGATTCCCCCTCCTCGCCTCTTGAGCCTCCATCATCCTCCTCATACCAACAGCTCCTCAATGACATCCTTGATCATCCCTCTTTCTCACCATCCATCTCCACACCCATATCATCTATCTCAACCATCCCAATATCTCAACCAACTATCCCTCCATCCTCATCCTCACCTCCTGTAGCCATTCAATCAGTTCCATCCACCTCTTCCTTCACTTCTACTCAAGTATCCCATGAGCAAGTGGATCTTTCAGCTCTGGCAGATAGGCTTTGTGGGATACTGGCCCCCAAGATAGTAGCCCTGCTGGAGACCTCCTTGGCTCCACTCCTCAAATCTATCAAGGAGCTATCTGACAGGCTGTCAGCTATCTCCTCTCCTCTGGCAATTCCTTCAATGGAGTGCCTTTATCCAGTCCTGCCTGAATCAAGGCAGGGGGAGATGCCTCATGAAGCTGAAGAAGTGCCTGCTGCTGCTCCAGTACCAGTGTTTACAGTGGACCTCAGGTCACTGTTGAGTGCTTTTGATTCTCTTAACAGAAGATATTTACCAGTTCAGCAAGTTGAAGACCTTACTAAGGCCATTGCGCCTATTTCAGAATGTGATCCCAGCCTGATTGCATCATATGTCAACTCTTTTAAGGCTGAAGATGTTGTTGCTTATGTTTGTACTGCTGTTATATCTGTTGGATCTACTGATATTGAAATGCTGTCTGCTGATGCTGATGCTATTACTGATAAAGATCTTGCTACTTAACTGGAAGAACCTGCTGCTCTAATTCCTTCTGCTCTTGTTGCTGCTTCAATAGGTTGTGTATCTGTTGCTGCTGCTTCTCCTGTTCTGACTCCTGAACAATTGAAACAACAAGAGAAGTACATCAAAAGCATTGATGATCTGTATGACATACCCAAGAGTTCAGAAAGTGATCAGTTCCACACTAACTCTGATGATTCTTCTGGTATTATTACAAAGAAAAGGAAAGCAAGAAGCAAAGCAATGATGAGAGTTCCTCCTGCTAAAGCCAAAGATGCCAATGACATTCCATATTATATTCTGCATGATTGTCCAATATCTGAACCCTGGATGCAATTTTATAAGAATCAGTTAAAGGTTATGAAAAAGAAAAGAAAGTTGGATAAGTATGAGAAAGGATCATCCCAGTTTCAGCCTCCTCCTCCTCCTCCAGATTCAGGGTCAGGTGGAGGCTTAGCTTCTCAAACCTCTGCTCCAAAGCAAAGCTCCTCCCAATCTTCATAGAGATATTATCCCAGAGGGCAATATCAAAGAGGTTATCAGTCCAGAAGGGGACAATAGAGAGGTAATCAGAGAGAACATAGGATTCAATCAAGACAACAAAGGGAAGGACAAGGTTCTATTGATTCTTCTCAAGGTCCTTTCCCTTATAAACTCAGAGAAAATATTGATACAAGGACTTCTACTGCTTCAGAAACTATTAATAGATATGAACCTGCAATCCCTTTTGAAGATCCAGAGAACAATCCAGCATCATGGACTGCTAGGATGAAAGAACTTGCTGCCTTAGATCAGTTGAAGAAGGCCAGAGAGAAAGGAAAAGAAACTTCCAACATCACTACCTTGTCAGAGCAAAGGAAGGCAGAACTAAAAAGATATGCTTCAAGGAAATTCTTTGACCCAGTGGATTACATGAAACTACATCCTGAGGCTGTGGTTTCCAGGCCAAGATCTCAAAATTCCTTAGGTGCAGATGATGACAGAAGGTCAAAGAAAGAGGCTCTCAATCCCAACAGGAAATCTTATTTAAGAAAGGAAGTGAAAAGAAGTGATCTCTGTAAGCAGTCAGTGCATTCATTTTAAAACACTTGCTGATATTCTATCTGAATGCTGCTATGCTGCATGTTCTGCTCTGTTGCTTTAATTTTTTTTTCTGCTTTTCTGTATTTGCTTTTGTATTTATTACTGAGCTCTGTAAATATTAATCCTAACCCAAATAGGGGGAGATTGTTGGAACACCCTATTACTAATTTGGGCAAGGATCACTATGTTTTTAGGAAATCAGTTTGACCTAGATGTATAGTTGAAAAGGTCAAGTTATAATGTGTCTAGGGCTTAGAACTTTGGTTTAAAGCTGCCCCTAGGACCATTCAATGATCAAGACTTAGAGCTGAGTCAAAGACAATTTTCGTCGAGCTCAGTTCGACGAAACGTCAAACTCCGTTCGACGATCTCTGAGCTCAACTCTGCTAAGTCGTCGAACTCCGGTCGACGATCTTCGAGCTCAGATCGACGATCTGCCTTCAGCTAGTTTCCAAGTCACTGAGCTCAATTCGACGATCTTCTAGCTCAATTCAACGATCTATCCTCACTTATTCTTCAGGTCGCTGAGCACAGTTCGACGATCGTAGAGCTCAGTTCGACGTTTTCTGTCTGATGTTCAAATCCAATCTCTGAGCTCAGTTCAACGATCATAGAGCTCAGATCGACGTTTTTCTGAGAGATCGACGACTTTAAGGATTCAAAATTCAGTCGGCCTTTGGAATGTTTTTCAAATTCTCTCAGCATTTATTTCAAGAGATTTGTTAGCCATTTTCATTTATTCTGGATCAAGTTTAAAGGGATTTCTCAAAGAATGTTTATTGGACTTTCCTCCAGAAGACAAAATATTTATGGAAGACATTTATGACTGCTAACGGCTATCTTGGACACAGGATCATCAGATAATAAAATATCTAACAGCAGATCAAGAGAAAGACTTACTCAATACAGACATACACAGGATAGTCAGACCAACTAAAAAAAATCAAGTGATCAATCCTGAAGAGTCAGATTGAAAATTAGCATACTGAAAAGTGTTCATAGCTTCAACATCAAAGACTCCAGACAATTCATATTTCAGCCTCTGCTGAAATCATCTTATGCTGGAGATCTGAAGCTTCTGAAGGCCTATCACCCTAGCAAAGCTCTCACTCCTGAACCATCTACATCTCAGGGGGAGCTTTGACAACACCAACAATCCACTAGTCTTCTCTCAGTGATTTGAGATAGAGAAGACATCATCATCTATTTCTTTTACTTTTCCTGCTGTAAAAGGGTTATCAAAACTCCCTTTAAAAGTTCTGAATCTGGTTCTGAGAGCCCTGTCAAAACTCAGTGGTGGCAAGACACCTTATCAAAAAATCTAGATCTGGTTTTTGAGCACCTTATCAAAAGCTCATTGGTGCCAGGACACCTGATCAACTCATCCTGAGTGGATTCCTACCAAGGGTGGTAGAAGAGTGGATGTACCCAGATTGATTGGGGAACCACTATAGCTTCTTGTGTTTGGTTGCTTGTGTGTATTCTTTGCTGTGTGCTGTGAATCTTTTGTTTTCTTATTATTATTACTTCTGTTTAATTGCTGCAGCACAATACACATACTATATTAACTTAACTCTTCCTCTACAAAGTTTTATTTTGAAAAACTATTTTAATAAACTCTATTCACCCCACCTCTAGAGTCAGACTGATCTTATCCTTCACTTTCACCATTCTTTATGCACTTAACTTTTGGACCATTCCTTACTAACTCTTTGCTTAAGAGTTGGCCAATTGTTTTGTAGTTAAGATGGGCCAACCTCTTGTGCCATTTGACACAATGAGAGGCTCTCTCATCAGCTACAAGACAAATAGGAGAACCTTTGTTCTCACACTCAAAATTAAGACAATACACATTCCTTTTTCTATAACCTGTCAAAATGACCTTTTGATCACTTGACCTTTTGATATGACATCCATTCTTAACAAATGAAATGTCATATCCTAAATCACTTAGCTGACTTATGCTTATAAGATTGTGTTTCAAACCCTTCACATAGGCCACTTGAGTGATATTAATCTGGTTACTAGAAATGTTACCAAATCCTTTGATGATTCCTTTTTCAGAGCCCCCAAAGATTACTTTAGGCCAATTTAAGATAGGTAAATACTCCTTCAGCAATCCCTTTGTTCCAGTCATATGCCTGGAACATCCACTGTCCAAGTACCATATAAGGGCATGGTAACTTGGACTCACCTGCAATAAAGAATTACCTTCCCTTAGAACCCAAATAAGTCTTGGGTCCTTGGTTCAAGTTAGCTTCATACTTACCAAATCTACCTGCAGCTCTTCTAATAGGTAGACTGTTGTTCTTCCTGACACTAGTGTTATGCCAGCAATCTATGGCATAATGACCTGTCTTGCCACAGCACCAGCATTCATACTTGTTGTATCTATTTTTAGATACATTCTTGACAGTCTGGTTGACTGCAAATCTTTTGTATTGTGCTGGTACTGCTGCAGCTACACCTACTATTTTCTTAAGAACATGAGATTTATGAACATGGGCTATCTTATTGACATAACCACCCTTGTCATTCAAAACTTCTGTCTTATTATTACCATGAGTATTCTCAAGGTCATACTTGTTATAAGGCACTTGTACCTTTCTAAAAATTACAGGGACTTTATAATTTAGTGGCTGGACTGAGGCTTTACCCTTTCTCTTAAATTGGATAGCCCTGGTGTTACCCTTAAAGCCTATTCCAGCCTTAACCTTTTGAGCCACAGGACTCATCTATTAAGGGTAAAACTGATTTTGGCTTAGAATAACTAGCCACCAAATCTTTTTCCTTTTGAAGTCTGGCTTCCAGACTTTTTATTAGATCATTTTTGTATGTGGTTGTGCCCATTTGAATAACAGTTATAGTTTTTCAGTTTGACAATCTCATTTAATTTTTGATCCAACTCTTTCTCTAAGTCAGATGCAGCCATCTTAAGATCTGCAATTTACTTAGCCTGAGTTTTGGCCAGGTTCTTGCTTTTCTTTAGTGCTTGCAACAAGTCCCCATATTCATCTATCAGCTGATGAATATCACCTTCAGACTTAGACCCATCCACATCACTTGATGCAGATGTAGCTGACTCTGTGCCAGTACTACAATCTGAATTACTAGAAAAACATTGTACCTTACTAGGACCAGGCTGATCCTGACACTTGTCTTTTTCTGATACAGCCATCAGTCCCATACACTGATGGTCTTCTTGTTCATAGATAGAGTTCAATAATTGCATAAACTCATCTTCTTCATCAGCTGCATAAATACCAATGTATGCCTCAGCTTCAGATTCAAACTCTGAAGTTGATTGGTCTGTCAAGCTTTTATCCTTCTTAGCAACAAAGGATTTCTCCTTCTTGCTCTTTTGTTGAGTCTTTATTTTATTAGCAGACTCCTTTCTTTTGTCTGGACACTCAGCCACAACATGTCCAGGCCTATTACAGCAGTAGCAAACTATCTTTGATGTTGTAGATTTTCTAGGCTTAGACCTGCTCCTTTCCTTTCTTGATGACTTCCTCTTTTGATAATAGTCATCCACAGGCTGAGATGTGGAGGGCCTTGACTTCCACTTCTTCTTCTTCAGGAATCTCTAAAACTGCCTTGTGAAGGCAGCAAAGTCTTTATCTGAGTCACTGCTGTCTGAACTCTGGTTGTCTGAATTATCTGAAGTAATTTCAACAATAATCTCAGGAGGTGATGGAGACATCCTTCTATTCTTCCTAGTGGCTTCCACCTTGAAGGCCACAGACTTTTCTTTATGCTCCCCTTTAGCACTTTTCTCTTCCTCTTTCCTAGCCATCAGCTGCATCTCATATGACAGCAATTTTCGAAACAAAGTTGGAGGAGAAAAATCTACAAGTTTGGCCACGTCTCTAATGGCATAAATCTTAGTGTCCCAATCCTTTGTCAAGGATTTTAGAAATTTATCATTCAGTTCATATGTACTGAAGATCCTTCCATAGAACATCAGCTCATTTACCATTCTATAAAACTTCTTATAACACTCAGTTATACCATCTGACTTTCCCTGTCTGAAACTTGCATATTCCTGGTTCAGCATAGATTTTCTATCTTGTCTGACTTCTTCAGAACCCTCCATATAGACTATCAAAGTGTCCCACATTTCCTTGGAGGTATTGCAATGAATCAAATTTTGAAAGGTTGAATCATCTATGGCACTTACTATGATATTCTGGGCTCTTTTATCCATAGTTGCCAGGATGATCTCATCCTTAGTCATCTCAAAAAAATATTTGGGAGTTCTTTGATTTGCATCTAGAACTTACACCTTCATTGGAACATAAGGACCTTCCATTACAGTAATGTAAATCCTTGGATCAGAAGCCTCCATGAAAAGCCTGACCCTTTCTTTCCATATTCCAAAAATCTCTTTCCTGCATATGGGTAATTTCATAGAACCTAGTTCCTTATGATTTTCTCCTGAACCCATTTTCTTGATCTTGAATCTGCCTTAAGTATCTTACTCAGACTGTTAAGTCCTTCTTTGAGTAACCTCCCTCTGATACCACTTGATAGAATTAATTTCAAGATAACCCAATCACCTAGAGGGGGGGTGATTATGTTCTTTTCCTTTTTTACTTAAGGCAGAATAATTATTCAGATCTAAAACTAGAATCTAACTATTCTACAGCAATCACAGCACAGAAATCACAATCACACACACATCACAGATTGCACACAGGTTTATTGTGTGTTGGGTACATTGGAAAATGTGTACCTGATTTGGAGAAGCCTCACTTTGCTCAATGATATACATCAATGTGTATTTGATGTTATTTTGAGTCTATATGTGCAGGTTAAGTATTGGCTAAAATGCAGAGAAAAGTTTCTAAGTCCATGTGTCGACACTTAAGCAAGCCTGTGTCGACACTTGGGGAAGCAGTGTCGATACCAGAAGAAATTGTGTCGACACATAGAAGATTATAGTCGACATCAAATGTGTCGACACTGGGAGACAGTGTCGACATACAGAAGCAGAGTCGACATCAACTGTGTCGACACCTGAAGGTTGTGTCGACACACAGAATTCTTAGTCTACAACAACTATGTCGACACACAGGAATTGTGTCGACACACAGCAGAGTGTCAACAATGTCAAGTGCTGAAAAGTGAAGAAGTGATTGTGTCGAAAAAAATAATCAGTGTCGACACATTCTTAAGATGCAGTATCAAGAAGCTGTGTCGACATCAAGGCAGCTATGTCGACATCACCAAAGTCTGTGTCGACACATAAGTCACTTGTGTCGACACATATTGACAGATTGTCTCGACACTTTATGATAGTCAATCTCGACGCTTTGCTGACAGAGAAAAACGCTCAAGAACTTTTTGAGGACTTGACAGCTGTGAGTTACAACAGGTTTACTGAAGCTGTCAAACTTGTCAGAAGTTAGTTATAAACCGGATCAGCCGGTTACCATGGATGAAGTCTATATATATAGATGGATTCAGAAGAAGTAAATGATAAATTGACACACAACTAACACAACTATTGTGAGATTGATCTCTGATCAAGAAAGTGCAAGTCAGAGAAGAAGATCTTCGCGAGAAGATCTAAGAAGACATTCTGAAGTGTTCATCCACTCAGATTTTGTCTAAGGGGAATTCAATCCAGAATTCAGAAGAAACTTCAGAAGGTTTAAGGAGAGAGAGCTTCAGCTGTTTTGAGGTCAAGAAGGAGACAATCACAAATCTCTTAAGTAGTAGATCCTGAACTAATCTACTAAGAAGATCTAGATCCATATCTAGAATCCAAGAAGGAAGCTATCAGTCAGTCAACTTCAAAGGAGATCAACCCTATTAAGTTCAGATTCAAGAAGCTTTGAAGAAAGCTAAGAACAGGTTGATTTCAGCCATCAGTCTCATCAAGAAGCTGATCAAGAATTTTCTTATCCCTTCTCTCTCATCAAGGGTAAGAGTCCATCAAATTACTTATCACATTCTGTAAGATCTTTGTAAAGATCTGAGTTGTAGGTCTGTGTTAAAAAGGCTGAGTACAGGAGATTTACATCTCTGAGTGGTAGGGCTGTTTGAGCCTGAGTTGTAGGCCTTGAGGCAAGGCTGAGGTAGGGCTGTAAGCCTTAGTTATAGGCCATGGGGCAAGGCTGAGGTAGGGCTGTTAGCCTGAGTTGTAGGAACCTTATAAGGTTCTGAGTTGTAGGAACCTTTCAGGGTTCTGAGCTGTAAGATCTGTGGATCTGAGAAAAGGAAGAAGTTAGGCTGAATCTAGCATATTGCTGGATAGGCGCAGGGGGAAGTTGATGTACCCAGACCTTGGGGAACCACTATAAATCTGTATGCAATATGTGTTTTGTGATATTATAGTTTCTGTGATTGTATGTGCTGTGTTAGCTGTAGAGATATCCGATTTATATTAAAGAACTGAAGTTAAATTCTGCCTTAAGTTAAAACAAGGATAAGAACCTATTCACCCCCCCCCCTAGGTGTTTAGGTTGTCTTGAAGTTAAAACTATCATAGTGGTTCCCCAAGATCTGGGTACATCCACTTTTCCCCTTCACCTATCTAGCAGTGTGCTAGATTTGGCCTAACTTCTTCCTTCTTCTCAGATCCACAGATCTTACAGCTCAGAACCCTGAAAGGTTCCTACAACTCAGAACCCTATAAGGTTCCTACAACTCAGGATAACAGCCATACCTCAGCCTTTCCACAAGGCCTACAACTCAGAGAAAAATTTCTCCTACACTCAGGCTCAAAAGCCCTACCACTAAGAGATCTATATCTACTACACTCAGCCTTTATAATATAGGCTTACAACTCAGATCTATGAAAAGATCCTACAAAATTTGATAAGTGTTTATATGGACTCTTACCCTTGTTGAGAGAGAAGTGATAAGAGGTTTCTTGATTAGTTTCTTGATAAGACTGATGGATGAAATCAACCTGTTCTTAGCTTTCTTCAAAGCTTCTTGAATCTGAACTTAGTAGGGTTGATCTCCTTTGAAGTCGACTGACTGCCATCTTCCTTCTTAGAATCCAGAAATAAATCTGATTCCTTCTTAGCAGATTGGTTCAAGATCTGCTTCCTAGGAGACTTGTAAATGTCTCCTCCTTTACTTCAACAGCTGAAGATCTCGCTCACTCTTCAGAACTTATGAAGTTTCTTCAGAATTCTTGCTTGAATTCTCCTTAGATCTTCTCACGAAAATCTTCTTCAGTGTGACGTGCACTTTCTTGATCAATGATCAATACTTCAGTAATTGTGCCTGTTGTTGTTGTTCATCATCCTTTGATTTGACAGAATCCATCTATATATATAGACTTCATCCATGGTAACCGGCTGATCCGGTTTATAATAAACTTCTGACAAGTCTGACAGCTTCAGTAAACTTGTTGGAATGCACAGCTGTCAAGTCTCCAGTCAGTTCTTGAACCTTTATCTTTGTCAGCAAAGCATCAAGACTGATTGTCATTATGTGTCGACACAAGTAGATAAAGTGTCGACACAAGGTTTGTTGATGTCGACATAACTCCTTTGGTGTCGACACAGCTTCTTGACACTGTATCTGTAGAATGTGTCGACACTGCCTCTTTGTGTCGACATAGACACTTCTTCACTACATAGCAATCAACATTGTTGAAACTCTGCTGAGTGTCGACACAAGTCCTGTGTGTCGACACAGTTGATATAGTCTCAGAATTTTTGTGTCAACACTGCCTCTAGGTGTCGACACAGTTGATGTCGACTAATACTCCTGTGTGTCGACACTGCCTCCCGGTGTCGACACAGTTGATGTCGACTAATATTTCTGTGTGTCGACACTGCCTCCTGGTGTCGACACATTTGATGTCGACTAAAATCTTCTATGTGTCGACACAGTTTCTTCTAGTGTCGACACTACTTCTCCAAGTGTCGACACAGACTTCCTTAAGTGTCGACACATGGACTTAGAAACTTTTTTCTGCATTTTAGCCAATACTTAACCTGCACATATAAACTCAAAATAACATCAAATACATCTTGATTTATATCATTGAGCTAAGTGAGGCTTCTCCAAATCAGGTACACATTTTCCAATGTACCCAACAACTAAGTATCATCCAAACCCAATGTTAGGAAGTCACATAATAAAATTCTTCAATACAACTCATGAAAGTGCACTTTTCAAAGGAACCCACTTGTAAACTCATCCAAATAATATGTAGTATAATTTAGTGGATAATATGGTTATGAAAATGACCTCTACTAAAATGTCATGCAATTCCAAAGTCATATGAGCCACTAGACAATTCCTAAGGTGTATGGACCCAAAGAATTACCTAGTGGTTTAAGTGGTGTGCATGTGTCCAAATCCCTCCATCTCTCTCCCTAGGGCTTATCACCACCCTAGGATCACATGGACTAAACACCAAGCCCGTACAAGGGTATTTCACTCCATGCCCTTCACAAATCCCCAAAGTCTAACCTTAGGGTTATAACCTGGGTCCTAGGGAAACACTAAAACAACCCACCCCAAATTCCATGTGGGGGTGTTTAGCATCATATAAAACCAGTGTCTCAAGTTTCAGCCTCTGTTTAAATGATTTGACCACTCAAACCCACAAAGAACACTTTGATCTAAATATCCCCCTTTAGGCCAAGGCTAGGGTTTACAAAATTCCAACCAAATCACCTCCAAATGAGGTGAAATTTTCTACAGCGACCTATACTAACCCCAAGAACCTATCACCAAAACTTGGGATAATTTAGAAGTCTTTAGGCCCTCTAATTAATTTATACAAGGTTTATTAAATAATTACAAAAACTATAGAAAAATGTTTTCCAAAAATTCCCATTTTTTGATATGGTCTAGGTATAGGTAAGAGTGACCCCCATCCAAAATATCAAGTCATTTGGATGGCTAGATTGATGGGGGCACTCAAAATAATCTCTAATCTAGCCTAGGTATAGATCTCACCAAAATGAGTGTTGTGGTCAAACCACTAACCCAAATTAGTTGAAATAAATTTTAAATTAAACTAGACTTAAAGGGATAAATTTTTCATGTTGCCATTTTTCTGTAAGGGGCCATAAGTATTTTGAATATTTAATTTAAAATAACCTAGTAAACAGGACAGAAATTGATAAAACGGGAATTAAATAAATCTAGATACAGCACGAATCTTAAAGCATATCTAGTGGCTCCTGGTGATCTTCTTACTCCAGCCAAGGGCCATGATTGGCCGAACCTGGAGCTTATTCCAAGACCATTTCCCGGCCACCCGGCCACCTCCCTGGCCAGCCACCACCGCCACCACTTTCGTTGAGGTGGGGGCTATCGCCGGGCGGCGGCACGGCCGCCGAAGGGACGGTTTCCGGCGAACTCACAAGGTCTAAAATCCATGAAATTTCTGAAATTTCTCTCACCCGATCCGGCTCAATTGAGCCCGATTTCTCTCCTAAAAGATTTAAAGATCTAGCCCACAAAGAGAGGAGTAGAGGAGGACCTGTGTGGGGGTTGTTTCCTTGCCAGCCTCCACATCGCCATTTTCGGTGGTGGAGATTTTCGTGCTCTACAACTGTATAGCCAACTACCTCGGCTCCTTCAGTGGGATGGCGGAAACGATTTCTCTTGGCCTATGGAAGCTTTTAAAAGAGTCAAATGGGGGATAGGGGGGGTCATAACTTGAATTCCCATTTCCACCATTAATGGGGAATTTTGGGAAACCGAATTCTCAATGAATTCAGAACCTTGGTGTCCTGAAGAATTCTTGAAACTCCTCCCCTACTCCTGAGGAGTTGAATCCAGCCATCAATGGGGGGATTTGTGGGGGTTTCACCTTTCATGCCATTATTAACCCCTCTTTCTCTCTCTTCCTTAAAGAAGAAATTGATTTCAGCCACCTAGGGTGGCCGGCCATAGTTATTCAACTCCTCAAAACTAATGAGGGGGAATGTATTCAGCCTTTGGAATCAATTGGAGAGCCCCTTGGTCTCCCTTGGCCATGAATGGCCTCCTTTTTTCACTTTCTCTCTCCTCCATTAAAGGGAAAAATGGAACTTTCTCTCTCCTACTCACCATGGAAAAATTTTGATCTCTCCTCCAGCCTATTGGCACCCCACTAACCCATATGAATAATAATAATGAGGTTAGCCCAAGTGGATTTGGGTTTGAGCTTGAGTTAGCCCATTTGAGCCAACTTGACCTAACACTTGAGTAGAGTTTACCTAGGTCAATTTGACTTTTTGGGTTGAATCCAATATGTTATTAGTGACTAATTGGCCTCTCCTAAGGTCTAGGAAGACTTGGATAGGGTTGGTTGGGCACATTAGAGGTCAATTGCCCTTAGTTAGGGCACCTTGTCCAATTTAGGCCTATGGTGATCTTAGGTCAATATGACCATTTTGGGTTGATCCCAATGGATCCTTATGTCTCTAATGGATCCTCTAATGGGTTAGGGATGTTGTGGTGGGGTCATGGAGTCATGGTGAATCCCTATAGTCATCCTAAACTATTGTTTAGAATTCTACTATTTGCAGACCATGGTGATTTTCACCTTCACGCCTAAGCTCACTTGGTCTTCTGGGGCTTCCTAGGGTTTTTTCATGACCTAGTCATGACAAAACCACTCTTAGGGGTCTAGTTGGAAATGGGATGTTACACCTAAGGAGGCATCAGTTTCATGCAAAATTCTCTAAGTGCGAGTTTTAGCTACTGTCGGTGGCATTTTTGGGGCATATTGTTAGTGGAGAGGGTGTTGCGGTAGATCCGACAAAAGTTGTGGCGATCCGAGAGTGGCCTGAGCTGAGAAATGTAACGGAAGTCCGGAGCTTTTTGGGGCTTGCCGGTTATTACAGGCGCTTTGTGGAGAATTTTTCGCGAATTACACTTCCCCTCACTACGTTGACTAGAAAGGACCAGCAGTTCGTCTGGGCGCACGAGTGCGTGCGAGCTTTCGAGGAGTTGAAAAGCTGTTTGATTTCCGCCCCGATTCTTTGTTTGTCTTGTTGGTTACCAAGTGTACAGTGACACCTCGGGTAGTACTTTGTGCAGTGTGATGTGTCAGTTTGAGAAAGTTAGCGCTTACGGTTCACGACATCTAAAGGTCCATGAGAGAAACTACACATACCATTATTTAGAGTTGGCGGCTGTGGTGTTTTCTTTGAAGTAATGGAGTTATTACTTGTATGGTGTGAAGGTCGAAATCTTCACAGACCCCTAGGAAAGGGAACGTGGTGGCAGACGCTTTGAGTCATCGAGCGCTGACATATGAGAGTTAGATTTTGGCTCACAATGAGCATTTGGCACGTGAATTAGAGGCCTTGGAAATCTCTTGTGTGGATCGAGGTTCATCTTCCTCTTTCATGCTTAGCTGGATGGATGTTTAGTATGATATTGCCGACAGTGTGAGATCTGTCTTGGAGTTTGATACAAGCATGCATCGTTATTTTTCGGAGCCCGCCGAGGGGCAAAACACTAAGTTTGTACTTGAGGATGTGCTATTATGTAAGAATGACAAGCTTTATGTTCCTAATTATGGGAAACTGTATGATGGATTGATGTACGAAGCCCATTTCACCAAGTACGTGATTCATCCTGGGAGCACAAAAATGTATCAAGACAAAAAAGCGTTGTTCTGGTGGCCAGGGATGAAGAAATACATAGCTTCTTTTGTGGCAAAGTGCCAAACGTGTGCGTTGGTGAAGGCCAAGTGCAAGTGGCCAAGAGGATTCTTGAAGTCATTGTCAATCCTGGAGTGGAAATTTGATGATATTTCCATGGACTTTGGGCACGGGTTGTCAAAGTCGCTGCAGAAAAATGACTCGATTTGGGTGATTGTTGATCAATTGACTCAGGTTGTGCATTTCATTCCAAATCAGAAAAGTGATTCAGTGGAGAAGTTGACAAAGCTATATGTGGAGAACATCGTTCGATTACATGGCGTCCGTCACAGTATTGTTAGCGACTGTGATGGACGGTTTACGTCCGATGATTGGAGGCATGCTCATCGTTTACTGGGCATGAAGCTCAATTTTACCACCGCCTTCCATCCGCAGACGAATGGGAAGACTGAGAGAACACATAGGATGATGGAGGATATGTTGTGTATGTGCGTTTTGGATTTCGGAGGGCGTTGGGATGATCACCTTTTCATGGTAGAGTTTGCCTATAATAATAGTTATCAAGCAAGTATTCATATGGCTTCATTCAAAGCACTATATGGTAGGAGGTGTCATACTCCTTTAGCATGGGCAGAGACTGGTGATACCAAGCTATTGAAACGTAAAGATGTTGAGGAGGCGAATGAGTCCATACAAATCATTCGAGAGCGGTTGTTGACTGCCCAAGATCGTCAGGAAAAGTAATACAACACCAAACACTAGAATGTGGAGTTCGTGGTTGGAGATTGAGTGTACTTGAAGATAAAGCCTTTCAAGGGAGTGTCGAGAGTTCAACGCTTGAATAAGTTGAGTCCCAGGTATTTAGGGACATTCAAGATCACCAAGCGAATCAACGTGATAGCTTACCAACTTTCTTTGTCGACAGAGCTGAGTGGGTTGCATGACGTCTTCCCCATTTATGTGTTGAGGAAGGCGGTGCGGGAGCCCAATTCTATGTTGGAGGCCGATAATGTGCTGGTGGATAGTGGCCTATCAACAAAAGTAACGCTAATTTGCATTGTCGATAGCAACATACGACCGTTGCAGAGAAAGACCATCAAGATGGTGAGAGTCCGTTGGGATAATTGTGGCCGCGAGGAGCTCTCTTGGGAGCCAGAAGATGTCATGCGCGTGTAGTACCTCGATCTATTTTTACTCAGGCATGACGAATTTCATTTCGTTATTCATATTTTAAATTTCGGGACTATATTTCATTAAGGAGGAGAGAATTGTAATGACCCAAATTTAACTGAAATAATTTTGGGGTGTGTTTAGAGTGCGTGGTGTGCGGATAGTGGATGTCGGTGTGCAGTTAGTGAGTTTGTTGTGGGATTAGAGGATTGGCCTGCGGATAGCAATTCGAGCTAGGGTGGTTTATATAAAACCTAAAACTAAAGCTTTTCCCTCATTCCTCACGGAAGTAGTTGCCCTCACCCCGATCTCCTGACCTCCCGATTTCGCACCCACTCTCTTGATCTCTCTCTCGTTCCCCCTTTCAAGACGCAAAATCCAGCCCCTTTCTCTCCAACACTCCTTTTCTTGGTCCCTGTCTCTCTCACGCGTTGCCTGAAGGAGGACCTGAAAATGTTTAAGTTATCTACCTAAATCACCTAGAGGGGGGTGAATAGGTGAGTTGTGCATCTTTTTGCGGAATAAAAATTATGTGAGCTATGCAGAGAAAATTAACCAACCAATCACAGACGACACAAAGAGTTATAGTGGTTCCCCAACCTTGGGTACATCCACTTTCCACTCACCGATCTAGCAATGCACTAGACTCGGCTACTCCACTAATCTCGGATTAAAAACAATCCTACTACTCAAAACAACGTTCCTACAACTCGATCCAAAAACAGGGTCTACACTCAGAAGAGAAAAACTTCCTACAACAACTCGAAGAGCAAAGCTCCTGCACTTGGAGAAGAATCTCCTACAAGAATAAATTGAAATATAATAGAAATACAAACAGTATTTTCTCTCAGATCTGAAAACTTCTGCCTTCCTTCTTCTTTGATCTTTGCGGCCCTATCAGAAATAATTGAAGAAGACTCGGCTAGATCTCGGATCTGAAAGTTCTGGACTCGGCAAGATCAAGTAGAGAATCTGTCGATGTAGAAAATCTTGATCTGTGAATCACATGCTCTGAATCGATCTGGATCGAAAGCACTTTTGGCGATGAAGGCGATGAATGGCGGCTTCCGATTTTGGAAAGAGAAAATAGGGATTCAGAAACTTAGAATTTCTTTTTACGACTACTTAGGGTTGGTAGAAAATGACAAGACCTTTTATAGGACATTCCTAACGGTCATGATCATAATTAATGATAGCCACGTGGACCAATCACGTGTTAATGACATTTAAAATTTTGTCTGTCTGGACTTGAGAAATTTCTGAAAACAGTTCAGCATTTCTCGAGAATAAAGATTATACTCGAGAAAAATAAATTTTGTTCTTGAGAACAATGATGGAGAACTCGAGAAAAAACTTGGTAAGAATGTGGAGGTGGAAATCAGAAGTCTCGAGAACGAAGGGAAAGTACTAGAGAAAAATAAATTAATGTTCTCGAGAAGAAGCACTTTGGTACTCGAGAACAAATAACTATCTTGAGAAGTACTCGAGAACAAGATGACTTCTACTCGAGTACATCAAACCTCTCTCGAGAACTAGACTTATCTTCTCAACGCTATCAACGCCTCAAGAATGGATTCTCGTGAATTAAACATAGCCATCTCGAGAACTAAACAAGGTCTTCTCGAGAAAAAGACTTAGAGAAATTCTATCTGGAAAGGAAGTAACTCGAGAAGAAGTGTCATGAAGCACTCGAGTACATAAGCCCTTCTTGAGAACAGTAATAAGCTTTCTCGAGAACTACTTCTGCCACTCGAATTCATGACAAGTCTAACTCGAGAACTAACTCTAGTCCTTCTCGAGTACAAAACATAGTACTCGATAAAAACACTTAGAGAATTTCTCTGAAAATATGAAAACTTAATTTCTTCAAAAATAATCAGCATCCAACTTTTCTCCCATGCTTTTAGTGCTTGAAAAGGAAATGTATTCCAATAGAGAGGCTACACATGAGTCAACACCATGGATCACATAATGAGGGATTACATTGTATGGTCCTGTGTTTGGAGACTCATTGTAGGCTGACATTAGTCTACACTTGGCAATTAAGTCCTGCAAACACTCAACTAAAGAGAGCATCAAATACAAACTTAATTCATCTTAGTTCAAGGGTGACTTCATACAAATCTGGATTATTGTGGATGCAATACCCAACAATCTCCCCCTATTCGTAGAAGTCAGAACCCTCTACACTAAGGTGAATTACTTCAAGAGAAAACCAAATAAAGGAACTAATAGCCATGATAAGTAGAATAAAAGCTATTATGGAGAAAAATCAGATCATTAAAATTAAAAGTTCATATAAATATAAATTTGTCCAAGAGAAAATTTAATTCCACAATTTCAAAAATGAACTGTTAAAACATCTTCAACTTCTACTGATCCTGTTGTTGTTGCTGTCTTTCAAGATTTTCCTATTGTCTCTTCTGGTAGCTGAATGGTTTAGGGAAGTACTTGGGAGGTCTGGGAGGAGCCTTGAGATTATTCTTTCAATATACTCTGTCATATATCCTTCTTTTTGTAAGAGATTTTTCATATAATCCCCATTCATCAGAGCTGTAATGAAGGCATGTGGATTCATTGAAATCAATAACTAGCTTGAGAGTTGCAAGTATATGAGATGTGGAGGTTGGACTCCACACTTCAGTAAACTCTTGAAGTCTTTTCCTTTCAGCTTCAGGATAGAGGGTTGATCTACTTGTTGTGGCTCCATCCCCATATTTCCTTCTTTTGCTTTCTGAACTTCTGGAGGATGAGGAGGCATACCTGTTTGATCTGATTCCCAAACTTGTTCATATACATCAGGAGGTGGTCCTTCAAAGTAATCTGGAGGTGGTCCTTCAAAATATTCTGGAGGTGGTCCTTTAAAATATTCTGGAGGTGGAGAGAAAGTTGGCTTATTTACATCCAAGTGTGCAGGAGGGGTGTAGTAGGATCCATTGCCAGTTCAGGAAATAGCTGATTGTGCATCCAAATGGTTGTGTCATATGTATATAGCTTTGTACTTTTGACTTCCTTCAGAACAGATGTCTGGATATCTTTCAATTGATCTTCCCATTGATTTTTCATAGACTGAGCTTGTTTTTCCAGTTGTTCTTTCACCTTATCCTCCCCCCTTTCTGACTTCTAGAGTGAGGGTGTTGATTACATCTTCTTTAAATGTTCCAACTTCTTCACAAGTTTTGAAGTTCCTTTCTTTGGCTTTCTTCTCAAGTTGAATCTGATTGTTAGCAAGGGTAACTGATTGTTCTATAACATTACCAATGCTTGTGATTGTATGATCTATGGATTTTGCTCCAATTTGCAAGAGCCTTTTAAATTCATCTGTGTTATGTTGGATTTCAGCAAATCTACAACTCATTTTTTTTTCCAATGCACTCACTTTGTCAGTTACAACTTTAAGAGAGGAATCAAAATATTCACTCTGAACAACAAGCATAGCTTCAATTTTGCTCAAAATATTGCCTTCAAGCAAGACCTCTATAGGCTGAGTAGATGGTGGAGGCTGAGCTGGGGCTGTCCATTGGGGAATCTCTTCAATAACAACTATAGAAGAAGATGGCAATTTTTGTTTACAGTGTTATCCTCATCTTCAGCATCATTGGGCAGAAAGGAAGGAATATTGACGTGAAGACTTGGAAGTCTTGGTTAATCGGCCTCTTTAGAAATGTCATCTTCTGAATCATGAATTGAAACAACTTCATCATCATGTAAATTTTTAGGATATTTCTCTGGTTCATTTACAGGAGACTTTTCTTCTTGAGGAGGAGACTTTAGATATGTTACTAGAGAAGAGGGATGATCTTCAGGAACAGAGAAGAGAGGCTCTTTAGAGGGCAGTTCCTCTATCATACTGGTGATGTTATCATCAGTATCTAGAAGCTGTTCCTGAACATGAGCATCTGCCAGGTTTTTTGAGTCGTGTATGTCTTCAGCAGCAGGAGAATCTATATCTTCTGTATGCAGTAGAGAGGAAAAGGCAACAACAGATGTAGATGGAATATCTTCTTGGACTGGATGACTGGCTGCATATGGAGAGACTTGAGGAGGAATGGTTGTAGCAGCTGGAGTAGTGACTGGTGCTGGAATTTGAGTTTGCTGAGCTGGGATAGATAGGGCAGGCTCCCCCTCAATAACTGAGTCAGTTATCTGATGTGAAGGAGGAGATGGGGTCCTGTCCACATCTTCAATATCCTTAGCAGATTTGTCAGTTTTCTGTAGTTTAACTTCCCATCTCTGGATGGAGGTAATAGAAACTTTCTTCATATGGTGGAGGGCTATGCCCTTTTTTATGGGGAAAACTTCTGGATTCATCTGATTGAGATATAGAGAAAGAATTCTGCCATAGTTTGGGCTATTAATACATGTCTTAATTTTATCAAAGAGCATCATGCCCCACTGGAATATTTTAATACAAATTACTGCAGTCATTAGATCAAAGAACTCAGGTGTAATATAGCAAATGGAGCTTGTCTTGCAGAGAAGAACCTTGCCCAAAATATCTGCCAACAGTTTGCTTTCTGCATTCATGAACTGTCTTCTAATTGTGTGAGATAATTGAGGAATCCCACAGAAACTATATGATCTCCCATAATCAGTGCTGATGAGGTCATCTTCCATGTCGATGATAGGAAGTCGCAGAAACTGAGAAACAAAGAGGGTATGCATTTTTACCTTAATATCTTGAACCTTTGACTTGAGCACCTTTCCATTCCATTTAACTTTGGCGTGTTGGAAAAATTCTTCGACATCAGAAGTTAAAATACGACATGGATGTTCAAGAACAAAAGACAAACCGATGGTATTAAGTAGAAGGAGAACATTTCTGAAGTCATCTGAAATCTCGGCAATCCCTGTATAAATTAGTTCACTTCCGATTCCAAGCTTAGAAGACGATGACATTGATGTGGAGGAATTGATGTTGGCTGACCGGCAGATGGAGAAACTTTCTTGCGGCAGACGGCAGATACGGGGAAGACGAAATAGCTTTTGTCGAGAGGAAGGGTTTTGAAATCGAGAATAAAATTTTTTGGACCTAAGTTTATTTATATTTACCTTTAATTTTGATGAAAAATGATATAAATATCATTGAAAATACATGGAATGAGGCTATTAAGTTGCTGGGTTCAGATATGAAAAATTTGAACTTGAGGACCAGTTGGACACCATGTTTCTCGAGAGAACTGTTTGTTCTCGAGAAGAATATTATCAGCAGTCGAGTAGAATTTGACTTGGTCTCGAGTAGAACTATTATTCTCGAGAAGTAACTTCTTGTTCTCGAGAAGTAAGTCTGTTGTTCTCGAGTACAAGTGTTATACTCGAAAAATAAGTCCATTCTCTGAAATTTCTCTGATTTTGAAGTAAAACCTGAACTTGAACTTGCTTGAGACCTTATTCTTCATTCTTTTTCATCCTTGTTTAGCATGCCTAGTTCTGTTTTGAAGAACGAGAACTTGGCCTTGTCCAGCGGCTTCGTGAAAATATCTGCAATCTCCCTGTTAGTTGGGAAATATTGTAGATTTATGTCCCCATGCTCCACATGATCCCAGATGAAATGGTATCGCAGCTCTATGTGCTTTGTCTGACTATGAGAGACTGGATTGTTGGCTATTGCAATCGCACTAGAGGAGTCGCAAAACAAGGGAATGTCTTTGGTTTTCACATTGTAATCTTCCAATTGGTTCTTTATCCAAAGCAATTGTGCACAACAACTGCCGGCAGAAATGTATTCTGACTCGACCGTTGAAATTACGACACAATTCTGCTTTTTGCTGCTCCAAGAAATGAGCCTCCTTCCAAGGAATTGGCAAGTCCCGGAAGTGCTCTTTCTATCATCTTTACTTCCTACAAAATCTGCATCTGAGAAACCAATTAGTTCGATGTCATTACTTCTTGGGTACCATAAGCCAAGATTTGGTGTACCCTGAAGGTATCTCAAAATCCGCTTTGCAACAGCATAGTGAGATTCCTTAGAGTTCACTTGAAATCTAGCACATACACATGTTGAAAATATTATGTCAGGTCTGCTAGCAGTAAGATAGAATAAGGATCCAATTATACTTCTGTACTTGATTTCATCAAAAGATTTCCCTTTCTCATCCTTGTCTAGAGACATAGCTGAACCCATTGGAGTCCTCATAAAGGTTGCGTTCTCCATTCTGAATTTCTTAATCAGCTCCTTGGTGAACTTCGTTTGAGAGATGAAAATTTCATCTTCAGACTGTTTCACCTAAAGTCCTAAGAAATACTTCAGCTCTCTCATACTGCTTATTTCGAACTTTCCTTGCATAAGTTTAGAAAACTTTTTGTAGAGGTTGTCGTCAGTGGAGCCGAAAATGATGTCATCGATAGAGATTTGCACTAGCAAAATCTTGCCTTTTATTTTCCTAAGAAATAATTTCTTATATATCTTTCCTCTTGTGAACTTATTCTAAAAAAGAAATCTAGACAACATCTCATACCAAGCTCGAGGAGCTTGTTTCAAATCATATAATGCTTTAAAGAATAGATAAACATGATCAGGAAAGTTAGAATCAACGAAACCTGGAGGTTGTTCCACATACACTTCTTCCTTTATGTCATCATTAAGGAAGGCCGACTTCACGTCCATCTGATAGACAGTGAAGCCCTAAATTATAGCATAAGCTAGGAACAACCTGATTGCCTCCAGTCTTGCCACTGGAGCATATGTCTGGTCGAAGTTGATTCCTTATTCTTGTTGGTATCCTTTGGCGATGAGTCTGGCCTTATTCTTTATGATTGTTCCTTCCTCATCCATCTCATTCTTGTAGACTCACTTTGTTCCGATGACGTTCTTATCTTTGGGTCTTGGAAAAGCTTCCCTACTTTGCAACTCTTGAATTAGTTCAGTTCTTCTTCCATTGCCATTATCCATGATGCGTCTGAGTTTGCTTCCTCAAACTTCTTCGATTCAACCTGTGAGAGAAAACTCAAATATAAATTCTCATTAGTTGTACCTCTATGAGTTCTGACACCATCCCGCAGATCTCCTATGATTTGGTTCATTGGGTGATCCTTCAGATGTCTGAACTCTAGAGTCCTTGCATCTGGATTTTCTTCAACAACAGGAGTGACTTCATCAACTTGGATTATTTCTTCAACTTGATCATCAACCTATCCAATCAGGGTTGGAGTGGTGATCTTGATGAACTTTTCATCTTTTTCTTCAGTCGGCTCACCCAAGTTTAGTTCTTTCGTCTTTGAACCCGCATCTTCAATAAACACACTAGAAGAGCTGCCTTGCAGCAAGCTCGTCTCATCAAATACAACATGAATAGATTCTTCTACAACCAAGGTTTTCTTATTAAAAATCCTATATGTCTTACTATGGCTACTATACCCTACGAAAATACCTTCAAAGCTCTTTTTGCTAAATTTGGTAGTGTGATACTTGTCATTATTAAGGACAAAGTACTTACAACCAAAGATTCTAAAATATGAAAATAGTCGGTTTCCTGCCCTTTAGTAGTTCTCGTAAGGTGTTTTATTATGGTTTTTGTTTATGAGTGCTCGATTTTGCACGTGGCATGCAGTGTTGACGGCTTCAGCCCAAAAATATTCTAGTAGTGAGGCATCACTCAATATGTTCCTACAGGCCTCTATGAGTGTTCTATTCCTTCTCTCAGCTACTCCGTTTTGCTGAGGAGTACGGGGAGAGAAAAACTCATGAAGGATACCTAGGCTTTCACAAAATTCTTTCATGGCCCCAGACTTGAACTCAATTCCATTATCTTCTGATTTTGACTACAGAATATTTATATTCATTCTGGATCTACTTTACAAATTTTGAAAAGATGTCAAAAGTATCTAACTTGTGTTTTAGAAAGAACACCCACGCAAAGCGTGAGTAATCATTAACAATAACCAGATTATAATCCTTACCTCCCAAACTTCTAACTTGTAGTGGACCGAACAAGTTCATATGAAGTAGGTGTAAGCACCTATTAGAGTCTTTGCCAATAATGCTTTTAAAGGTAGCCCTTGTTTGCTTGCCTTTTACACATGCGTGACAAGGACTATCTTTAGTGCACTTGATATTTGGGGCATCATGTACTAAATTAAGAGAAAATAATTTATTAATTGTTTTGAAATTAATATGTGTTAGCCTCTTGTGGCATTGGTCACCAAGAGACGCACTATCTTTAGCCAAAAATCACACTGGCATAGAAGAATCTATACAAATAAAATTCAAACAAAATATATTTCTACTATGAGTACCTGATAGAATCATTTCCAGATTATCTACCGATTTTATCAAGAACTTGTCTGCATGAAATTATACTATGTATCCTTTATCGCAGAGATGGCTTATGCTTATGAGATTGTGTTCCAATCATTCAACATAAGCCGCATCTGAGAAGGATACACTACCATTCGTAATCATACCGTAGCCTTTAGTAATTCCTCTGTCAGAACCTCCAAAGATGATTTTTGGCCCGTTCATGACTGGAGAATAATTCTGGAGAAGGCTTCTTGTCTCGGTCATATGCCGAGAGAATCCGCTGTCCAAATACCAGATAAGAGTTTTGGTGGTCTTTGGACATACCTGCAATCACAAATCAGTTTGTCTTAGGAACCCAAACTCATTTGGGTCCTTGGTCTCTAGTTAACATGATACCCCTACGTGTATTAACATTATGAGTGGTCTTTCTCACATTGTTAACCTGAGAAGTTATATAATTTTTGGAGTTAAGCCACTAATCAATGACAAAGTGACCAATTTTGCCACAGCACCAACAGTCAAACATGTTCTATCTTTGCCTAAAATTCTCCTTCTTGACCTTTTGAGAGTGTGGTCTAGCAGGGGCAGTAGTCTTGGAGGTAGAAGCTTTATGGTGATGACATTCACATAGCTTCTTCTCCTTAAGAAGCTTTTCCATAACGGGCTTTACTTTTGGTGCCTTCTTGATGTTATGACCATGATTATAAGGGCCATAACTCTGAAGAGTGATCTCCTCATAAGGTGTCTTAAAGACACTCTCACCAAAGTCCCGGGGACGAGTCCATCCTTGGTAACGAGACTTGGGCTCTACATAAGTAGTCCTAACAAAGTGATCGTAGGACGAATCAAGATCAAACTCGTTGGTTGGAAAGATAACCTTTTTGAATGTCATCTGATCTTGAGGAGATTCCCCTTTTCCTTGGTCAGAGCCTTCTTGGCCGCCTTATTCTTTCTTCGAGCCTTATTTCTCCTATGGGATTTACTATGAGCATCAACATGGCCTAAGCTGAGAATTCAGCAACAAAAGGAAGGACAGTCTTGGGCTTGGAGAAACTTTCAACAAGTTTCTTTTCTGCTGCAAGTTGTTCTTCCAATTCTTTGATGATCTTCTCCTTCAGATCTATGTGCTTGAGAGCCTTATTATACTCTTCAATAGCAGCATTTAAATTTTCTCTGAGTGAGTCCATCTTGACGACTTCCTCTCTTAGAGTGCTCTCTTCAGCCTTGAGAGATTTAATCTCCTTGGCCTGAGTTTTCATGACTTTTCGACATTTGTCATAAGCCTTGATTAACTCTTTATTTTGAACCATGAGTTCAGACTCATCGTCAGAAGAGCAGTCCTCATGATCATGATCAGAAGCATCTGATTTAGAAAGAGGAGTATGAGAATTTATCTTCCTAGTGAACTGGGATTCTTCTTCTTTATCAATTTGTACCATTAGCCCAACGTAGGCTTCCTCTTCTTCACTTGACTCAGATGAGTCAGAGTCGCTGAGAGTCTTGCCCTTCTTGGCTACTATGCTTCTTTCAGTTCTCTTCTTATTATAATAAGATTTCTTCTCCTCTCTATTTCCACCCTCCTTCTTCTTGTGAGGGCAATCAACAATAACGTGACCTGACTTATTACAATAATAACAAACGATGTCAGAAGAAATATGTTTGTTCTGTTTAGTATGATATATGTATTGGTTACTTGAGCCTTTCTTGTGTCGATCACCATCATGACGTGATCTTCTGTACGAGGCATCTTTGTCTCTCCATTATTTCTTCTTGTTCAATAATTTCTTGAACTGCCTTGAAAGAAGAGAAAACTCTCCTTCAGATAACTCTGAGCCTGAGGTACTTGGCTCTGAAGTTTCTTCTTCACTATCTTCCTGTGCAGGAGCAGGTGATGGAGCTTTGGCTTTCCTTGAGTTGTCTGCCTTCAGTGCGACAGACTTCTCCTAGGATGAGAACCAGCTCTTCTCTTCTTCAGCTTTTCTTGAATAAATTTGCAACTCATATGACATTAGCTTTCCGAAGAGATTCTGAGGGTCAGTCTCTTCCAGCTTGCCAAACTCCGGGATAGCACAGACTTTGTTGTCCTACTCCTTAGTTAGGGACCTTAGAAACTTATCGTTCAGCTCTCCATTAGTGAAGACCTGACCGTATACTCTTAAGCCGTTAAAAACTTGAAGAAGCTTTCAAAGGTATCTGGAATTGAATCCTTGGGTCCTTGTCGGAATGCTTCATATTTCTGATTTAGAAGGGATTTTCTGTCATCCCTAACCTCTTCAGTGCCTTCCATCAAGATGATAAGAGACTTCCACATTTCCTTAGAGGATTGGCAGTGAATCAGGTTCTGCAGCATAGAATCATCGACTGTACTTGCGATGATATTTTTGGCTTTTTTGTCTAAAGAGACAAGTGCAATCACATCCTTATCAAGATCTATCAACTTATTAGGAACATTTTTGGTAGGATCAATAGTGGAGGCGTTCATGGGAATATGAGGACCTTCTTCAACAATCATGAAGATCCTTGGATCCATAGCTTCCATGAAAAATTTAATCCTTTCTTTCCACATGGGAAAATTGGTCTTTACGCACAAAGGAAGCTTAGCAAAATCCTTGGCTTTGTCCATGCTTGTATAACTCAATAGAAAACTTGGGGGGCAGATATGTTCAATGTGTTAAACTTTAAATGAACAACCTGGCTATGATACCGATTGAAAATATTTAAGTTGTCTACCTAAATCACATAGAGGGGGGGGGGAATAGGTGAGTTGTGCGTCTTTTTGCGGAATAAAAATTAAGCAAGCTATGCACAAAAAATTAACCAAGCAATCACAGATGACACCAAGAGTTTTAGTGGTTCCCCAACTTTGGGTACATCCACTTTCCACTCACCAATCTAGCAATGCACTAGACTCGGCTACTCCACTAATTTCATATTAAAAACAATCCTACTACTCGGAACAACGTTCCTACAAATCGATCCTAAAACAGGATCTACACTCGGAAGAGAAAAAATTCCTACAACAACTCGAAGAGCAAAGCTCCTACACTCGGAGAAGAATCTCCTACAAGAATAAAATTAAATATAAAAGAAATACAAACAGTATTTTATCTCAGATCTGAAAACTTCTTCCTTCCTTCTTCTTTGAACTTTGCAGCTCTGTCAGAAATAATTGAAGAAGACTCGGCTAGATCTCGGATCTGAAAGTTCTGGACTCGGCAAGATCAAGTAAAGAATCTATCGATGTAAAAAATCTTGATCTGTGAATCACTTGCTCTAAATTGATCTGAATCGAAAGCACTTTTGGCGATGAAGGCGATGAGCAGCGGCTTCCGATTTTGGAAAGAGAAAATAGGGATTCAGAAACAAAATTTCTTTTTACGGCTGCTTAGGGTTGGTCGGAAATGACAAGACCTTTTATAGGACATGCCTAACGGTCATAATCATAATTAATGATAGCCACGTGGACCAATCATGTGCTAATGACATTTGAAATTTCGTCTGTCTGGACTTGAGAAATTTCTAAAAACAGTTCATCTTTTCTCGAGAAGAAAGATTATACTCGAGAAAAAGAAATTTTGTTCTCGAGAACAATGATGGAGAACTCGAGAAAAAACTTTTTAAGAATGTGGAGGTGGAAATCAGCAGTCTCAAGAATGAAGGGAAAGTACTTGAGAAAAATAAATTATTGTTCTCGAGAAGATGCACTTTGGTACTCGAGAACAAAGAACTATCTCGAGAAGTACTCGAGAACTAGACGACTTCTACTCGAGTACAACAAACCTCTCTCGAGAACTAGGCTTAACTTCTCAACGCTTTCAACGCCTCAAGACTGGCTTCTCGAGAATTAAACATAGCCATCTCGAGAACTAAACATGTTCTTCTCGAGAAAAAGACTTAGAGAAATTCTGTCTGGAAAGAAAGTACCTGGAGAAGAAGTGTCATGAAGCACTCGAGTATATAATCCCTTCTCGAGAACAACAATAAGCTTTCTCGAGAACTACTTCTGCCACTCGAATTCATGACAAGTCTAACTCGAGAACTAACTCTAGTCCTTCTCGAGTACAAAATATAGTACTCGAGAAAAACACTTAGAGAATTTCTCTGAAAATCTGAAAACTTAATTTCTTAAAAAATAATCAACATCCAACTTTCCTACCATGCCCTTAGTGCTTGAAAAGGAAATGTATCCCAATAGAGAGGCTACACTTGAGTCAACACCATGGATCACACAATGAGAGATTACATTGTATGGTTCTGTGTTTGGAGACTCATTGTAGACTGACATTAGTCTACACTTGGCAATTAAGTCCCGCAAACACTCAACTAAAGAGAGCATCAAGTACAAACTTAATTCATCTTAGTTCAAGGGTGACTTCATACAAATCTGGGCTATTGTGGATGCAATACCCAACAGTACCCGAGCCGCCTACTTCCTTCTTCTGTCCCGGCTGCCTCCATTAAGGGGGAAACCCGACCTCCCTTCTCCTTCCCTGTCTCGGTTGCCACCAATAAAGAGAAACCTGAACCTCTATCTCCCTTGATGACTTCCATCTCCTCTTGGTCGACCAAAAGGTGTGGGATTTGGAGCTTAGACTGGTGTGTGGAAACAAAATCCGTGACAACCGAGCTATGGCTCCGAAACACATGTTAAGGGTAACGACTTTTCTTCTTGGGCAGGTGAAACCCTTAATTTTAGCATGTTTGTATGGAAACCCCTCCCCACCGACGGGCGGGAGAACGGTGCTCTCCGACTGCTCGATGTGTACATCCCCGCTATTTAATTGCATTTAGTACCCATAAGCGCGAGTACGGTTTTAGGCATGTTGTGTGAAGCCTATCCGGACGTGTGGTCTGGATTGGTGATGTTATATGGGTTCCTAGAGAAGACTCTGTGGAAGTTGAATGTTTCGAAATGGGGGTCTGCAGGAGCGACAGTTAGTGTTGGAGGTGTGCTTCAGGAAACACTCTAATGTTTACATAGGATCGATGTATCGTTAGCATTATCTCCCAAGGAGCTTTTGTTGTGTTGTGTGTGTAACCGGCCTCTCGAAGACCGCGTGCCAGCGTGTTGAGTTGCGTGCCTTGGGTGCCCAACTTTGGAGGCCACGAGTGCCAACCTTGGAACATAACATGCGTTATGTCATGTACGGGAAAGGGGATGCTGACCCGCGTCGTTGTCGTTAATTAACACGATGATTTGAGAAACAAGAAATAGCTGAACTGTACCCGCTCTATGTCGTTCGGCTAAATTTACCTGAAGTACGTGGCAATTGCCGTTGGCATAGGGGTGAGTCGAGGTTAAAGGCCTGGCTAGTAATGCTCAAACGGAAACATCCAATCCGGGACTGAGAATGGTGGTGTACTAGCGGAGTTTGCTGTTGGGGGCTTTATGCACTATTGTATGCCTGTGATGGCAAAATGCGGGACTCGGGGAAACCCAGTACACCGTTAAGGTGCCCTGAGTGCACGAGATGTTTGGCTGGTTGTGCTAACGTCTGTGATGTATGGTTCTTTAGTTGAACATTTATATTAAATATGTAAACATGCTAATTGCTTGTAGGGAAGAAGCACCACCACCCCGAGAAAGGGGTGGAACCATTATAATTTGGTCAGTTCTAGCTGACCGTTGTCTTGTTTGTCACCATTTGGTAGAATGTTTTGCGTGTAGGTGCTGAGGAGCCAAGCGGGAAGTATCGGGCTAGAGCCTAAAGCTGTGCCGTCCCTCGAAGGACCAAATTTTTGCTATAGTTTTCATGTTTTGCCTGCCTGCCTGCATGCTGATGTTTGGAATTCATTGTGTGGTTAAACATTTTATTGTGTGTAAGGCCTTAAGGCCAGGTTAACTTAATGTTTGTTGTTTTGTCATTTCTAATGCGTTGTGGGCATTCCGGTTTCTAGTCGTTTTTTAGCTTGCGTTAGCGTATATCTCTGATATGCTTAACTGGTTTTGTTTGATAATCATATGGTAAAACTTTAGTTTGTTCATTTTATTGTGTTTCACGCAGGGTCCCGCGTGGCCCTCTGGCCGCTCGATTATGGGGTCATGCACCCTAGCGGCTGTGCGTCCACACGCATGATCACGCCTGCGGTTGGGGGGGGCACTCGATTATGGCGGTTCTTTCTCTTCCTACTAAGGTATTGTGGCTCTCGCTGCTAAGGGAGTGGGGTTATCCACTCCTCTATGATGAGCAGTGAAGTTTGCGTTTACTCGTTTATGCGCGACCTGAAGTCCGTTTGGAAGATCAAACGACATTAGAACTGTATGAAAATGTGCCAGTTGGATTAGTATCGGCGAGTCAGTCGAGTTTGCGAAAAAAAATATACGGTTCGTCTGAATCTAGTTTGGAAAATCAACCCCATCAACAGTATTGAAATAAGATGAGTTTATTTTATTTAATTCTTTTTTATTTTAAAATAAATGAATTCATTAATTTTAAAATAAATGAAATTTGAAAAAATAAACTATAAATTAAGATTGAGCTTTTAAAATATATTTCTACAGCTGCTTTTTCTTATATTTTCTTAGATTTTCTTTGAGTTTTATTCAATTAAAAGGAATTTAAAGTAAAATTGGACTCCAATTTTTATGAATCCTGGATCTTCAATTCTAATTAAAGCTCTGTTTGGGACAACTTATGATGATGAATAAGCCGCTAATTGAAAATTGATGTTTGCATAGAGATTTTATAAAATCAATGATGAATAAGCAGTCGATTGTTTGGATAGTTTGGTCATAAGTGTTTATCTAAATTTCTCATTTATTCATAAGGGTCTGTTTGTTTGTACGTGTTTTTTTTTGTACGTGCATGATTTTTTTGCCTGGGGGTCGCTTTTTCGCTCGAGCGTGTTTTTTCGTCCGTCACGATTTTTTTTCGACCGGTCAATATTGTTGATGCGCGAAATGCGACACCGACCAGTTAACGGGTTGTTCGATCTCACAAGCTAAGGGTGACGGAAGAAGGGTTGCGGGGACAGAGGAGGAGCTTGCTTGAGCAGAGGAGAAGCTTGCTCGAGCAGAGAGGGAGCTTGATCAGGTACTGTCGAGCAGACAGCTACTTTGATGGTTAGCTTTGCAGGTTGATGCCGAGAGAGGAGAGAAGAAGAGAGGAGGCTGCTAGCAGCGGCAACAGCAGACTTCGCACGTCGCGGCTTGAATGTCACTCTTGCGACGGGCTTTTCCTTTAATCAAGTAGGGTTACAACTTGTTATTACTCCATTACATGAAAAAGTAGCAAAGGATACAATGGGGAAGCTGGCGGCTAAAGAAGAAGGTGCCAGAAACAAAGTAAAAGAGTTTGCAGAGGACTGGAGAACTGAGGCTGCCGATGCTGCTCAAGCTGTCAGCTGAGGGCAAAAAAAATTAAGTCCACAGCCCTTGACGACCTGGGAGAACTGAAAATCGGAGGCTGCGGAGGCTGCTCAAGTTGCCTGCTGCTGACAGAAAAACTAAGTCCACAGCCCTTGATGATCTCGGAGAACTGGAAATCGGAGGCTGCGGAGGCTGCTCAAGCTGCCTGCTGCTGACAGAAAAACTAAGTCCACAGCCCTTGACGACCTGGGCGGACTGGAGATTTGAGGCCGCAGATCTTGCTTGATCAACTTTGACGAACTGGAAAACTGAGTCTGCAGGCTTTGATCAAGGTGACAGTTCTCCTCTCGTGCGTGCAGAATGAGAGGCCTTGGGGGCTATTTATAGGCCCGGGGAGAATCTTCTAGAAGCGGGCCCAGTGACGTCATCATAGACGACCTCGGCGGACTGAGAAAATGAGGTTGACGACCTCGGCGGACTCGGCGGACTGGCCTTTTCTCTGCTGGGGCAGACTTCCGGTTGGCAGCTAGAAGAAGGCAGGCAGGCTGAGCGACCTGAGGAGCAAGCAGGCGAAACAGCCTTAGCAGGCAGACGGAGCGGAGGCCGCCCCCTAGCGAGCGGCTTGGGCGAACTCCAGGGGGAGTCCGCCCGGCTAGCGGAGGTCGCCCCCTAGCGGGCGGCCTGGGTGGACTCCAGGGGGAGTCCACCCGGCCAGGGAGGCCTCCCCCTAGCGGGCGGCCTGGGCAGACTCCGGGGGAGTCCGCTCGGCAGGCTGGGGCCGCCCCCTAGCGGGCGGCCTAGGCGGACTCCGGGGGAGTCCGCCCGGCAGGCTGGGGCCTCCCCCTAGCGGGCAGCCTGGGCGGACTCCAGGGGGAGTCCGCCCGGCAGGCGGAGGTCTCCCCCTAGCAGGCGGCCTGGGCGGACTCCGGGGGAGTCCGCCCGGCAGGCTGGGGCCGCCCCCTAGAGGGCGGCCTGGGCGGACTCCAGGGGGAGTCCGCCCCGCAGGCGGAGGCCGCCCCCTAGCGGGCGGCCTGGGCGGACTCCGGAGGAGTCCGCTCGGCAGGCTGGGGCAGCCCCCTAGCGGGCGGCCTGGGCGGACTCCAGGGGGATCCCGCCTAGTAGGCGGAGGCCGCCCCCTATTGGGCGGCTAGCGGAGCACCCGTCCTTGAGTGACTTTAGACTCTGGAGTCCGCCTTGCGCGGACATGGTGGACATCAGGGGTAGCCTGCTCCTTGCGGATGGGAACCTGTAAGAGAAAAGCAAAAAAATAGGCACCTTGGAGAGGATTGCCGATTTTGGGGTTAACATAATCCCCGCACTTTTTTAAGTTCCGAAGGGGAACTTCGAAAAAGTAGGAGACCCAAAAAATCGTGATCCTCCCCTCAAAAATCAGGAGAGAGAAAATTAGAGATCAGGAGAGATAGAACCTGATGTTTCTCCTCGGAAAAATCTGTCAGTGTTTATCTTTTACCTGTGAAGAAAAAGTTAATGCAGGCAAAAGGAGGTACATCTTGCGTGTACCTGAGCTGAAGGGGACTTGCTGGTATCTACTAGCCTCTGCAAGAATAGGGTGAGCAAGCAGATAGGAAAAGAAAATAAGCTGCAAGTATCTGAGAGGAACTTGCTACTGTCAGCTAGTCTATGCAAAAAGAGAGTGAATAAGCAGATAAGAAAATAAGCTGCAAGTACCTGAATGTTGACTATTGATGCTAGTGTCTGATTGTCTCGCGTGATCATGATATAATGTCAACATGAAGTCCAGATCATCAAGATAAGAAAATCCGAAATTTGATTTATGAAGGCTTGGCTTGTCAATCAAGAAGAACCGTATGCTTTGAATAAATGATGTGTGGCTAGCATCTGATAAGTGAACTTGTTGATTATCATCTCAGGCAGCGCTTATAAGATGATCATAAGTCAAGAAAAAATATTGCAGATCCTTAGAATAGGTTGGATTTAACCTGTTAATCTGTAAGAAGGCAAAAAAGAGAAAAGAGGGGCTACACCCCGAGGATGAACTAAAAAGGTTGAATGCTGCCACAAATGTTCTCTGTGGGCCTTATGCATCACTTGCCAAAGTCATCCAGGGTGTAGTCCTATCCAAAGAGGGCTGGCCGTATTCCCTTGACAGAGCACAAAAGGGAAACATGCGCAAAAAAGGAAATTCCTTAGAAGGAAGCGACAGATGCACTGCTCTCTTGCCTCGGGTTACAAGCATCGCTGATCAATTAGACTAGTTGCGCCAAGTGGCCTATTGCTTGTCTGTGGATTGATCAGCGGAGTTGTGAGTCCCGCGGAGGAACGGATCGAGAGTACCAAGGAGTGTTCGGCCGTTACAATTGTTAGATGATCGAAGAGACAAGGCTACACTTGATCGTCATTGCTTGTCACGCAAAGATCATCGTAACTGTAACGTATCCTCTAACAAAGCACAGCAGAGCTAACACATGGGTCCTCCCTGGAATCGCGCTCTGTGTTAGATGTTGGCCAGGATCCGAAGTCTCGTCATCCTCCGCACGAGAGTTGAATGGCCCCCACTGCACATATGCGAAAACTCCCCGTGATATGTGGTCATTGTGGTTTTACGCCAGAGGACAATCTCGAGGGGGTACTGAGTAAGACTTGGAGATATCTCGATGGTTTAGTGATCTTTTCGGCAAAGAGAAAAATATAGAGGAGAAGCATCACAAAAAGGGAACTGTGTCAGTATGAGGTCTCTGACGTAAGCTTTATTGAATGAAAAACGAAACACTCAGAAGTGTTGAAAAAGAGAATGTTTGAAGAGTAAAGTAAAGTAAGAGCAACCGGTCATGATCGCGAGGGGCTTTGAGGAGATGCGATTGGTCATAGCTGATGACGCAAGACATGTGTCCTCTTTGCTTCAGAATAGTCTTCCAAGTTCACCTTCGTCAACGACATCGATGCACTCACTTGGAATATCAATGGGCCCCAAATGGCCCTCGTCATGTATCTCTATGCACTCCAGCTGACCCTCAGCCACCTCCTTGCCCTTGGAGGTGGAAGGTTTCAAAGAATCAATCTTCTTGACCAGGTCGTTGATCTTGCCCTCGATGAGCAATCTTTCAACCAATCGCCGAAGGGCCTTGCAATCTTCAGTTAAATGACCTTTCTCTCTGTGGAATTCACAGAACGGATCTGAATTTCTTGATCTCTGATTCGCTGGTTGGTAGGGCCTTTTGGATTATGTCTTATCCTTCATGATTTGGCTAACTTCTTGCATGACCTCATCTAGCTCAAACTCTGGCAGGTCACCTTCTTGCTGCTGATGAACTGCAGCTGCTAGCGGAGATGATGTTGACAATGGTAGCAGTCGTTCTTGGGCACGATCATGGCCTTGGGAGGGGTATTGATGATGATGCTGAAATCTTCTTGCTTTCCTAGAGAGAGATGGAAAGTCTTTCCGAGGAGACCTCGGAGGCTTCTTGTAAGAAGAAGAATTTTTCTCCGACACAAGCCTGGAGACGAAGCTGGGGTTGCTCTTTTAACCGCGGATATATGAGTTGGCTAAGCCGATCAACTCTTGATAAGTTCTTGGTGCTCGAATGTTAGCTTCAAACTTTAGTGGACCTTCACGCAGGTCGTGAATAAGAGCTACTCGGTACATTTCTTGATCAACGATCTCAATGTCTAAAATTTCTATCTGAAATCGATCCACAAAATGAGACCAGGTTTCATTATCTCGCTGCCTGATCTCAAAGAGGGCTTCTGGACCGCCCTTCCTCTTTGAAGAGGTAGAAAATCTGAGCAGGAACTCCCTTTGCAAATCAGCGATGGTAGAGATGGACTGAGCACGAAGTCCATAGAACCAATCTCTCACTTGACCATCAAAGGTTGTTACGAGAAGTTTGCTCTTAGTAGCATCGGAGAGGGTCTTGAGAGCAACGACTGATTCAAAAGCTTGAAGATGCTTGACTGGATCAGTCTCCCCGATATAAATGGGCAATCGTGGCTATCTGAAGTTTACTGGAGTTGGTTCGTGCCGAACACTCTCTGTAAACGGCGATGGTTCTTCTTGTTCTACTACATAAGGAAAGTAAGGAGCATGAGCAGTAGCTGCAAAAGAAGCAGGAGGATAGGAGAAAAAGGTTGCTGCAGGAGGAGCAAATGCAGGAGCTGAAGAGAAGGGATGACTTCCTTGAAAATTCAGAAATCTAGCTGGACTTCCCTGGGAAGCTTCCCGGAAGAAGTTTTGACGGGCTGCAAACTCATCATCCTGAGATCGCAAAGGAGCTGCAGGCTCTTGCGGAAAGGTTGGAGTGTAAAGAGGAGGGTAGACCGACGGATAAGCCGGTGGATAGACTTGAGGAGTCTCTGATGTTGGTGTTGGATTGATTGGAGGAGCTGGCGCTGCTGAAGATTGAGTGGCCAATTGCTGCGTGAGAGCTGCTAGAGTACGGTTGATGACTTTAAACTGTTGGGCAGTTTCTCTGTGAGATTGCTCTAAGGCCTCCCAAAGAGGATCATCACTGGGACTTAGTGCAAGATTCTCGGCTGGTTGATGGTCTGACATGAGTAACCACTGCTTTCACTGTCTGATCGAGATCTGAAGGTCGCGTGTTAACTGTTGATGCGCGAAATGAGACACCGACCAGTTAACGGGTTGTTCGATCTCACAAGCTAAGCGTGAAGGAAGAAGGGTTGCGAGGACAGAGGAGGAGCTTGCTTGAGCAGAGAAGAAGCTTGCTCGAGCAGAGAGGGAGCTTGATCAGGTACTGTCGAGCAGACAGCTACTTTGATGGTTAGCTTTGTAGGTTGATGCCAAGAGAGGAGAGAAGAAGAGAGGAGGCCGCTAGCAGCGGCAACAGCAGACTTCGCCCGTCGCGGCTTGAATGCCACTCTTGCGACAGGCTTTTCCTTTAATCAAGTAGGGTTACAACTTGTTATTGCTCCATTACATGAAAAAGCAGCAAATGGGTACAATGGGGAAGCTGGCGGCTAAGGAAGAAGGTGCCAGAAACTAAGTAAAAGAGGTTACAGAGGATTGGAGAACTGAGGCTGCCGATGCTGCTCAAGCTGCCTGCTGAGGGCAGAAAAAACTAAGTCCACAGCCCTTGACGACCTGGGAGAACTGGAAATCGGAGGCTGCGGAGGCTGCTCAAGCTGCATGCTGCTGACAGAAAAACTAAGTCCACAGCCCTTGAAGACCTGGGAGAACTGGAAATCGGAGGCTGCGGAGGCTGCTCAAGCTGCCTGCTGCTGACAGAAAAACTAAGTCCACAGCCCTTGACGACCTGGGCGGACTGGAGATTTGAGGCCGCAGATCTTGCTTGATCAACTTTGACGAACTGGAAAACTGAGTCTGCAGGCTTTGATCAAGGTGACAGTTCTCCTCCCGCGCGTGCAGAATGAGAGGCCTTGGGGGCTATTTATAGGCCCGGGGAGAATCTTCTAGAAGCGGGCCCAGTGACGTCATCATAGACGACCTCGGCGGACTGAGAAAATGAGGTTGACGACCTCGGCGGACTCGGCGGACTGACCTTTTCTCTGCTGGGGCAGACTTCCGGTTGGCAGCTAGAAGAAGGCAGGCAGGCTGAGCGACCTGAGGAGCAAGCAGGCGAAACAGCCTTAGCAGGCAGACGGAGCGGAGGCCGCCCCCTAGCGAGCGGCTTGGGCGGACTCCAGGGGGAGTCCGCCCGGCTAGCAGAGGTCGCCCCCTAGCGGGCGGCCTGGGCGGACTCCAGGGGGAGTCCGCCCGGCCAGGGAGGCCTCCCCCTAGCGGGCGGCCTGGGCAGACTCTGGGGGAGTCCGCTCGGCAGGCTGGGGCCGCCCCCTAGCGGGCGGCCTAGGAGGACTCCGGGGGAGTCCGCCCGGCAGGTCGGGCCGCCCCCTAGCGGGCAGCCTGGGCGGACTCCAAGGGGAGTCCGCTCGGCAGGCTGGGGCCGCCCCCTAGCGGGCGGCCTAGGCGGACTCCGGGGGAGTCCGCCCGGCAGGCTGGGGCCTCCCCCTAGCGGGCAGCCTGGGCGGACTCCAGGGGGAGTCCGCCCGGCAGGCGGAGGTCTCCCCCTAGCAGGCGGCCTGGGCGGACTCCGGGGGAGTCCGCCCGGCAGGCTGGGGCCGCCCCCTAGCGGGCGGCCTAGGCGGACTCCAGGGGGAGTCCGCCCCGCAGGCGGAGGCCGCCCCCTAGCGGGCGGCCTGGGCGGACTCCGGAGGAGTCCGCTCGGCAGGCTGGGGCAGCCCCCTAGCGGGCGGTCTGGGCGGACTCCAGGGGGAGCCCGCCCAGTAGGCGGAGGCCGCCCCCTATTGGGCGGCTAGCGGAGCACCCGTCCTTGAGCGACTTTAGACTCTGCAGTCCTCCTTGCGCGGACATGGTGGACATCAGGGGTAGCCTGCTCCTTGCGGATGGGAACCTGTAAGAGAAAAACAGAAAAAATAGGCACCTTGGAGAGGATTGCCGATTTTGGGGTTAACATAATCCCCGCACTTTTTTAAGTTCCGAAGGGGAACTTCGAAAAAGTAGGAGACCCAAAAAATCGTGATCCTCCCCTCAAAAATCAGGAGAGAGAAAAATTAGAGATCAGGAGAGATAGAACCTGATGTTTCTCCTCGGAAAAATCTGTCAGTGTTTATCTTTTACCTGTGAAGAAAAAGTTAATGCAAGAAAAAGGAGATACATCTTGCGTGTACCTGAGCTGAAGGGGACTTGCTGGTATCTACTAGCCTCTGCAAGAATAGGGTGAGCAAGCAGATAGGAAAAGAAAATAAGCTGCAAGTACCTGAGAGGAACTTGCTACTGTCAGCTAGTCTATGCAAAAAGAGAGTGAATAAGCAGATAAGAAAATAAGCTGCAAGTACCTGAATGTTGACTATTGATGCTAGTGTCTGATTGTCTCACGTGATCATGATATAATGTCAACATGAAGTCCAGATCATCAAGATAAGAAAATCCGAAATTTGATTTATGAAGGCTTGGCTTGTCAATCAAGAAGAACCGTATGCTTTGAATAAATGATGTGTGGCTAGCATCTGATAAGTGAACTTGTTGATTATCATCTCAGGCAGCGCATATAAGATGATCATAAGTCAAGAAAAAATATTGCAGATCCTTAGAATAGGTTGGATTTAACCTGTTAACCTGTAAGAAGGCAAAAAAGAGAAAAGAGGGGCTACACCCCGAGGATGAACTAAAAAGGTTGAATGTTGCCACAAATGTTCTCTGTGGGCCTTATGCATCACTTGCCAAAGTCATCCAGGGTGTAGTCCTACCAAAGCGGGCTGGCCGTATTCCCTTGACAGAGCACAAAAGGGAAACATGCGCAAAAAAGGAAATTCCTTAGAAGGAAGCGACAGATGCACTGCTCTCTTGCCTCGGGTTACAAGCATCGCTGATCAATTAGACTAGTTGCGCCAAGTGGCCTATTGCTTGTCTGTGGATTGATCAGCGGAGTTGTGAGTCCCGCGGAGGAACGGATCGAGAGTACCAAGGAGTGTTCGGCCGTTACAATTGTGAGATGATCGAAGAGACAAGGCTACACTTGATCGTCATTGCTTGTCACGCAAAGATCATCGTAACTGTAACGTATCCTCTAACAAAGCACAGCAGAGCTAACACATGGGTCCTCCCTGGAATCGCGCTCTGTGTTAGATGTTGGCCAGGATCCGAAGTCTCGTCATCCTCCGCACGAGAGTTGAATGGCCCCCACTGCACATATGCGAAAACTCCCCGTGATATGTGGTCATTGTGGTTTTACGCCAGAGGACAATCTCGAGGGGGTACTGAGTAAGACTTGGAGATATCTCGATGGTTTAGTGATCTTTTCGGCAAAGAGAAAAATATAGAGGAGAAGCATCACAAAAAGGGAACTGTGTCAGTATGAGGTCTCTGACGTAAGCTTTATTGAATGAAAAACGAAACACTCAGAAGTGTTGAAAAAGAGAATGTTTGAAGAGTAAAGTAAAGTAAGAGCAACTGGTCATAATCGCGAGGGGCTTTGAGGAGATGCGATTGGTCATAGCTGATGACGCAAGATATGTGTCCTCTTTTCTTCAGAATAGTCTTCCAAGTTCACCTTCGTCCACGACATCGATGCACTCACTTGGAATATCAATGGGCCCCAAATGGCCCTCGTCATGTATCTCTATGCACTCTAGCTGACCCTCAGCCACCTCCTTGCCCTTGGAGGTGGAAGGTTTCGAAGAATCAATCTTCTTGACCAGGTCGTTGATCTTGCCCTCGATGAGCAATTTTTCAACCAATCGTCGAAGGGCCTTGCAATCTTCAGTTAAATAACCTTTCTCTCTGTGGAATTCACAGAACGGATCTGAATTTCTTGATCTCTGATTCGCCGGTTGGTAGGGCCTTTTGGAATATGTCTTATCCTTCATGATTTGGCTAACTTCTTGCATGACCTCATCTAGCTCAAACTCTGGCAGGTCACCTTCTTGCTGCTGATGAACTGCAACTGCTAGCGGAGATGATGTTGACAATGGTAGCAGTTGTTCTTGGGCACGATCATGGACTTGGGAGGGGTATTGATGATGATGCTGAAATCTTCTTGCTTTCCTAGAGAGAGATGGAAAGTCTTTCCGAGGAGACCTCGGAGGCTTCTTGTAAGAAGAAGAATTTTTCTCCGACACAAGCCTGGAGACGAAGCTGGGGTTGCTCTTTTAACCGCGGATATATGAGTTGGCTAAGCCGATCAACTCTTGATAAGTTCTTGGTGCTCGGATGTTAGCTTCAAACTTTAGTGGACCTTCACGCAGGCCGTGAATAAGAGCTACTCGGTACATTTCTTGATCAACGATCTCAATGTCTAATTTTTTTTCCTGAAATCGATCCACAAAATGAGACCAGGTTTCATTATCTCGCTGCCTGATCTCAAAGAGGGCTTCTGGACCGCCTTTCCTCTTTGAAGAGGTAGAAAATCTGAGCAGGAACTCCCTTCGCAAATCAGCGAAGGTAGAGATGGACTGAGCACGAAGTCCATAGAACCAATCTCTCACTTGACCATCAAAGGTTGTTACGAGGAGTTTGCTCTTGGTAGCATCGGAGAGGGTCTTAAGAGCAACGACTGATTCAAAAGCTTGAAGATGCTTGACTGGATCAGTCTCCCCGATATAAATGGGCAACCGTGGCTATCTGAAGTTTACTGGAGTTGGTTCGTGCCGAACACTCTCTGTAAACGGCGATGGTTCTTCTTGTTCTACTGCATAAGGAAAGTAAGGAGCATGAGCAGTAGCTGCAAAAGAAGCAGGAGGATAGGAGAAAAAGGTTGCTGCAGGAGGAGCAAATGCAGGAGCTGAAGAGAAGGGATGACTTCCTTGAAAATTCAGAAATCTAGCTGGACTTCCCTGGGCAGCTTCCCGGAAGAAGTTTTGACGGGATGCAAACTCATCATCCTGAGATCGCAAAGGAGCTGCAGGCCCTTGCGGAAAGGTTGGAGTGTAAAGAGGAGGGTAGACCGACGGATAAGCCGGTGGATAGACTTGAGGAGTCTCTGATGTTGGTGTTGGATTGATTGGAGGAGCTGGCGCTGCTGAAGATTGAGCGGCCAATTGCTGCGTGAGAGCTGCTAGTGTACGGTTGATGACTTTAAACTGTTGGGCAGTTTCTCTGTGAGATTGCTCTAAGGCCTCCCAAAGAGGATCATCACTGGTACTTAGTGCAAGATTCTCGGCTGGTTGATGGTCTGACATGAGTAACCACTGCTTTCACTGTCTGATCGAGATCTGAAGGTCGTGTGTTAACTGTTGATGCGCGAAATGAGACACCGACCAGTTAACGGGTTGTTCGATCTCACAAGCTAAGGGTGAAGGAAGAATGGTTGCGAGGAAAGAGGAGGAGCTTGCTTGAGCAGAGAAGAAGCTTGCTCGAGCAGAGAGGGAGCTTGATCAGGTACTGTCGAGCAGACAGCTACTTTGATGGTTAGCTTTGTAGGTTGATGCCGAGAGAGGAGAGAAGAAGAGAGGAGGCCGCTGGCAGCGGCAACAGCAGACTTCGCCCGTCGCGGCTTGAATGCCACTCTTGCGACAGGCTTTTCCTTTAATCAAGTAGGGTTACAACTTGCTTATTGCTCCATTACATGAAAAAGCAGCAAAGGGTACAATGGGGAAGCTGGCGGCTAAGGAAGAAGGTGCCAGAAACTAAGTAAAAGAGGTTGCAGAGGACTGGAGAACTGAGGCTGCCGATGCTGCTCAAGCTGCCTGCTGAGGGCAGAAAAAACTAAGTCCACAGCCCTTGACGACCTGGGAGAACTGGAAATCGGAGGCTGCGGAGGCTGCTCAAGCTGCATGCTGCTGACAGAAAAACTAAGTCCACAGCCCTTGAAGACCTGGGAGAACTGGAAATCGGAGGCTGCGGAGGCTTCTCAAGCTGCCTGCTGCTGACAGAAAAACTAAGTCCACAGCCCTTGACGACCTGGGCGGACTGGAGATTTGAGGCCGCAGATCTTGCTTGATCAACTTTGACGAACTGGAAAATTGAGTCCGCAGGCTTTGATCAAGGTGGAAGTTCTCCTCCCGCGCGTGCAGAATGAGAGGCCTTGGGGGCTATTTATAGGCCCGGGGAGAATCTTCTAGAAGCGGGCCCAGTGACGTCATCATAGACGACCTCGGCGGACTGAGAAAATGAGGTTGACGACCTCGGCGGACTCGGCGGACTGACCTTTTCTCTGCTGGGGCAGACTTCCGGTTGGCAGCTAGAAGAAGGCAGGCAGGCTGAGCGACCTGAGGAGCAAGCAAGCGGAACAGCCTTAACAGGCAGACGGAGCGGAGGCCGCCCCCTAGCAAGTGGCCTGGGCGGACTCCAGGGGGAGTCCGCCCGGCTAGCGTTTTTGTCCCGAGCGCAATTTTTTCTCACAGGCGCGATTTTTTCCCTAACACAATTTTTTCACCCTGATGCAGTTTTTTCACCCGGACAAAAATGAAAAAAACTCCCGGATGAAAAAATCATGCCCGGGCGAAAAAAAAACACGTTCGGGCAAAAAAAAAGCGTCCGAGCGAAAAAATCACTTTTCGCCGTGCCTTGGCGAAAAAATTGCTTTCGGGCAAAAATATCGCTTCCGGGCGAAAAAAATCGCTTCCGGGCGAAAAAATCGCTTTCGGGCGAAAAAATCGCTTTCGGGCGAAAAAAACGCGCCCGGGCGAAAAAATCGCGCCCGGGCGAAAAAATCGCGCCCGGGCGAAAAAATCGCGCCCGGGCGAAAAAATCGCGCCCGGGCGAAAAAATCGCGCCCGGGCGAAAAAATCGCGCCCGGGCGAAAAAATCGCGCCCGGGCGAAAAAATCGCGCCCAGGCGAAAAAAACGCGTCCGGGCGAAAAAAACGCTCCCTGGCAAAAAAATCGGGCCTGGGCGAAAAAATCGCGTCCGGGTGAAAAAATCGCGTCCGGACGAAAAATATTGTGCATGACCCAAACAGAGCCTTAATCTTTAATTGATATAATTAATCAGTCTTGACGATGACAATGAATAAGAAATAGTTTTTATAAATTTGTGTTTTTTAAAATAAAATACAAAATAATAAACACATAAAGTAATAATGAAAAAAAACATATTTTTGTTCTTTTGAATTCATTTTGTAATTTTGTATTTACTTTTCAAATATTTTTAAAACAAATAGTTTTCTAGAAAACACAGAAGTATATTAATAACGCATTAGTAAAATGACCTTCTATGCCAGTAAAAATGTCAAAAGAAAGACTAAATACAAATTTTATGTTACCGCCAGCATTAGTACTAACGCGTGCGCTAGCCACAAAAATTGGTTATATTGCATAGAAAACATGATTTTTAATAATTTTTCAATCTAATTTATCTTGATTCATGTTTTTAAATATAAATGACACACCACAAAAAATTTTAAATAATATTGAAAATATTGCGAATACAATTTTTGGCCTATGGTGAAATAAAAATTATTTTTCAAAATACTTATATTTTTCAAAACCATGAATGCCCAAATTGTATATAATAAAGAAAAACACAAGATGACATGTTCGAACAAAAGATATAATATGCATGCCATAAATAATAATAGATTTTATAATAATGTTCATGCAGTAATAGTGATGTCGTATGCCCTATATTAAAAACACACAAACTATATGTCTACACCCTAGCGTCGTACTAAGTGACAGATGGACATGAGAACTGTACACATGCCGTAGATTGGGGTGTTAATCTCATATGCATACAAAAGATGATTTTCAACCTAGAACTCTTTCCCCCCAGTGCCTCGCAAGGCCCCACTGGAACCCTTCCCGGTTAAGGACAAGACATGACTTAGAGGTTAGGTCTCTAATACACACAATCCTATGCCCTCACTAATGTGAGACACAAACTATGGGTAAATAATCATGGATGTACTAAGCGTTTAATCCTAAGAATAATTTCATAAATTATGAGTTTATTTCATATTTAAAGTTTTGTATATTTTAAACCACATAGTTATTATGAATTTAACTTTTAATTTTTCAGTTATTTATTTAATCATAAAAATATGAAATAACTAGTATGGATAATAATATTCAATATGTGTGTATAATAATATTCATTATATGATAATGTTCATTATGTAATAATATGCATATTTAATATTTTAGCTTAAGATTTCTTAATGATGCATTTATATCCATTTTTTAGAATAATTTCATTAAACTTGATAGTATCACGTAAGAAATTTAGTACTTAATTTATCATGAAAATATAAGATAATAATAGTAGACTCACAATTTCTTTCAAACAAATGAATTTTTGTTGATTTTCAATTTTTCTTCCTTGAAAGAAATCATGCTTAGTCAAAAAAACAGAGATGACTCAAATCCTTGTAAAATGGCCAGTGAAGCAGCCTTTGCATGAAATTATTTTTCGGTCCGCCACTATGATCATTTTTACGATCCGGGTATAAAACCCGTCTTCTTACAGCTGGGCCCCACTCTTATTCGGAACTTCGCCTTTCAAAATTCAAAACGGCTCCGCAAAAACCCTCGCCGGAAAAAACATCTCGTCGGAGAAAACACCTCGTGCCCTAATTCTTACAGCTGCCCATTCTTTAAAATTTTAATTAATGAAATCTTCCAAAATCTATTGACAATTAAATCAAATTATATTTGTTATATTTTCTGGAAATTATTAACAATTTAATTATATAGTAATAAACAAACAAATAAAATTTTAATTAGTTACCTAGAGGTGTATGCGGTCATGCGGGAAGTTATAACGGTGATCACTTATGACAAAATTGAAAATGTAGCTATCGTGCGCTGATTCCTCCCAACCTGGCATAACGAAATTGAAGCAAATGTTAAAATCACAAACATCCATGACATTTTGAGTTGGACTGTCACGTCTCCCAATATATAGTATTTGACTTCCAACTGGTATGCATGTGTCTCATTTATTGTTCCAATGCAATCTTTAAAAATGACATGTAACGTCTGTCATATAGAATCTCTGGCGGAGTGTCGTTAAGATGACGGAGGGTCGTTCAGATGGCTCGGCCTCTTGCCGGCGGCGGTTCTCCCGGCGGCGGTTCTTCCTACGAGGGGAGGGAGTGGGGCCCGCCCCCATCATCTCCATGAGAGATCATGGGGGTGGGGGGGGTCCCACCCATGACTTTCCTTGAGTGGAGATCATGGGGGGCTCCTTGCTTCCTATAAATAAAGGGGGAACCCATCAAATGCCCCCCAAATCTCTACTTGGCCGGGAACGAAGTGAGCATGAGGAGAGATTTCTGTAATTCCTTATTGTCATGGTGGGTGCTGGCGAGAAATCCGAGGCGGCGGCGATGGATCGTGGTTCTAAGGTATTTCATCGTGCGGAGGCTTGGCGAACGGGCACCGGATACATGCGGACGGAGGCCGGCGCGGTACACGAGCGTCAAAACGGCGTGCGCAAGGAAAGGCCGCGGGGACGGGCGCTGGCCGCGCGTGCTGGCGGCGCGCAGGCTGACCGCGCGCGCAGGCCGGCCGCGCGCGCAGGCCGGGCGCGCGCAGGCCGCGCGCGCGCGCGCGCGCAGGCCGGGCGCGCGGGCCACGCGCGCACGCAGGCCGCGCGCGCGCAGGCCGCGCGCGCGCAGGCCGGGCGTGCTCATGTCACGCGCGCGCAGGCCGGGCGTGCTCATGTCGCGCGCGCGCAGGCCGGGCGTGCTAATGTCGCGCGCGCACACACGTGCTGGACGCATGCGCAAGTTTTGCGTGCTGCTTGCGCGCGCGGGTCTTGCGCGCAGGCCGCGTGGGCGGGCTTTGCGTGTATTCTGTGTGCGTCGGCCATACACGCGTAGCCCATGCGCGCGCGCACTTAAGCGAGGGTTGTGCGGTTTGTACTGTGCGGTCTTGCAACTGCGAGCTGATTTTTTATTCTTCATCATGTGCAGGTAACGAAGCGCTCCTCTGGTCCGATGTGTTTGCGCTCTTCCTTGACTGAAGATGGTGTGGAAATTTTGAGGGCGAAGTACGGGCTTCCTGCTGACTTAGAAGAGAGTATCCCGCGGCCCGAGGAGCGGGTTCAAAATCTTCCCCGTGGGTGGCTGACGATTTGTGAAGTATCCCTTAGATCCGGCTTCCTGTTTCCGCCCTGTGATGAGGTGATAGAGATTTTGAAGTTCTGTGGAGTGCATGTATCCCAGTTTGCTCCAACTAGGGTTGCCCGAATCATGGGCTTGGTTGCTTTCTTTCGTGAGCATGGGAGCTCGCTTTCTTTGGACCAGTTTCGGGATTGGTGCGACGTGCGTTTTGATGGTGGTGAGCGGATTGAGGTGCGCAGCAATAAGGCTTGGCTGGGGTTTAAGGCCCGTAAAGATCGTCGCCACGGTAATACTTTGTTTGGATATGTGAAGAACTCCTGGGGTCTTCCTGAGGTGTGGAATACGCTTCCCGATCGCTGTCGTCGTGTGAAAGGGAGGGAACGAGACTTTTCCCCAGTGCTGGGATTTTCTGAGCCTCGTGAGCTGGCCAATCGTCTTTTCAACATATATGTTTACGTGGAGAAAAAGCGACTGCTGGGATGTGACATCTCGGTGGGCACGGTTCAGGTGGAGACGACTTCTCAGGGAGGGGGCCGAAAGAGGAAAGCGGCGATGGCTCCTGCTGATGACCTTGATGTTGTGGTGGTAGCTTCTGACGATTCAGTTCCAGAGGTGCAATTACCTGCTTCCCCGGTTCCTCAGGCGCTTGCTAGTACAGCGGCTCCACGGATGTCTTCTTCCTTGAGGGCGATGAGTGATGCGGTAAGGGGGTGACTATCTCTTTTCCTTCCTTTTTTGTTTTGAAAGTGACTGATTGTGTGTCTTTCTTTTGCAGATTGAGACTCAGGCGCGGATTGCAGTGACTTGGAACGATCATTACGTGAGCCTGAAGGACGGATATCTCGCTTTGCAGGAGAAGCTTCGATTGTCGATGAACTCGCTTGCCTCCTTGAAGGAGGAACATGACCGGGATATTGTGCGGCTTTGTCGAATTGGCTCATAGCTGAATCCGAGCTAGAAGATACGCGTGCGGCCTTGGACGTGGAGAAGGCTTCGGTGGAGAGGACCACTCAGATGCTGAAGCATGCAAAGGAGGAGACATCTGGCTTGGGGACCCAGCTGCAAGCGGCGCGAGAGGAGGTTTCAGGCCTTGAGACTCATCTTCGGGCGGCGAAGGCGCAGGTGGAGATGCTGTCCTCTGACGACCATTCATCAGAGCTGAAGGCAGCAGGGCTTGCAGAGTACGTGGAGTCGCTGGACTATCTTTGAGATCGCAACTTGATTGCGGAAGAGGTTCGTGATGACATTTGGTCCAAGGAGGTGGAGCCCCAGATGGATGATATACGCGAGCTAGCGCTCCGTCGCGGCGTCTCGAAGGCCTTTCGCTTTGTAGGCAAGCGCCTTGGGTGTGACACCTCCAGTTTCAGCTTTGCGGACGTTTCCGGAGACGAGCCCTCTGACTCAGATGCCGATGGAGAGTAGCTGTAGTGCTTATCTGTTGTTGTATGTTTTGTCGTACATTTGTTGCTTTTTGTTTTCGTTGTAGCTTTTGAGATTGTCGCCCTTAGGGCTGAGATTTGTTGTCTTCTATGATAGCTTCATTTTTATGTCATTGTCATATGCTTTGCACAGATATGTTTTGCCACAAGGTGATAGTGCAGGAGGGCGTTTGTAGCGTCTTCCCCAAATCTTTGAGAGCTTGTTTGAACCATCTTCGATTTTATAGCCCAGCTACCAAAATAGAGAGGGAGTGGGCCCTTGCGAGGTGTACGAGTCAGGCTCGTGACTTAGTTGCGTTGAGCTGGTCCACGGCTTTGTGCACGAGGCTGTCTCGCGGCTTGGTTGCGTAGAACAGGTCCATGGCTTTGTGCACGAGGCTGGCTCGTGGCCCGGGTGTGTGGAACTGGTCCGCGGCTTAGATTGCGCAATGGCTGCTCGCGGCTTAGATTGCACGATGGTTGCTCGCGGTTTAGATTACGTGAGGGATGATCGCGGCTTAGTTTGTGCGAGGGATACTCGCGGCTTAGTTTGCGCGAGGGATGCTCGCGACTTCTTCGTGAGGGGGGCAGTCCCCCACGGTGTCGTCGGAGAGTGTAGTACTCAATCCGACCGTCGGAGAGCGTAGGTGCTCAATCCGGGCATCGGAGAACGTATGTGCTCAATTCGGGTGCGATCGCGAGGGGGGCAAGCCCTTGCGATGACGTCAGAGAGTGTAAGTACTCCATCCGACCATCGGAGAACGTATGTGCTCAATCTGGGTACCAGAGAACGTATGTGCTCAATCCAGGTGCGATCGCGAGGGGGCAGGCCCTGGCGATGGAGTCGGAGAGTGTAAGTACTCAATCCGACCGTCGGAGAACGTAGGTGCTCAATCCGGGCACCGGAGAACGTATGTGCTCAATCCGGGTGCGATCGCGAGGGGGGGGGGGCAGGCCCTGACGATGACATGAAGTTTGAGGGGCAAAGTTGCTGAAGGATCTGCTTGTTCGGTTTGTAAGCACAGTTTTACCTTAAAACAAATGTGATATTGTATTTGGAAATAAACTTGGTTCGCGCGAGTCTGAGCTCATGACTTTTACTGTTCTAAAGTGGCAAAACAAGATGATGGAAAAAACAGACGATTAACATCATTAATAAAAGATAAAAATGCGGAGGGATGAATGCGACATAAATTCCAGGCTGCAGGTGTGTTGTAGAGGGTCGTCCTGTGTTGGGGAGAGCGTCCGTCCTAGGTATTCATTGTTGGGGATCCGACGATGGTCTCTATGTTGCCTACCATCTGCCTTCCTCCACCGTTTCCTTATGCTGGGATCTGTGCCTGTCTTTGCAAAAATCTCTCGAGGAGCCCCTGGCGAGCAAGACGTTCAATTTCATCTTTGAGACCGGCGCACTCTTCAGTGTCGTCACCCGTTGCGCGGTGGAACTCGCAGTATCTTGTCTGGTCTGCCTTGGGGTTTGACCGCGACGCTCTTGGTCGTTGGAAGGCCGGATCATTCTGAATGGCGTACATCATATTTGTGTGGGTGGTATTCAGAGGGGTGTATTCCTTAAATGGATGTTGCCCCCCATTCCTTGGAAGGTCTCGTTGACGGCTATTGCGGCGACGCTCACTCTGGTGTCATTCTTCTTGTCTTGTGAGAGTTTGTTCCTCTTCTTTCTTCCTTTTTTGTCCTCCTCCAAACTGTTGTCGGTGCGCTTCAATAGCTTCATCAGCTTCTATCTGGGCCTCGATCTGATGAATGAGATCTGGATAACTGGGCACGGTTTCCCTCATGAATGCTGAATAGAAGCCGCTGGGGCGGAGTCCGCCAAGGAAGATGCCTCTGAGAAGCTCGGGGTCGACGCCTGGAATTTGACGTGCCTCCGAGGTGAAGCGGCGAAAGAAGTCCCTGAGAGACTCCCCTTCATTTTGTCGAATACCTGAAAAGTGAGAGGGATCGCGAACAATTCTCCGATTTGCGATGAACTGGTCAGTAAATTGCCTGGTCAGCTCTGCGAAGTTAGTAATGGTGCCAACTCTCAGGGAATGGAACCATGTACGAGCCTATCCTTTGAGTGTTTCTGGGAACACTTGGCAGAGCAACTGATCTGGAGCATTGTAAATCCTCATGATGGTGGTGAAGTGGTTGATGTATTCTAGTGGATCATCGGTCCCGTCAAACATCTCGATATTTGGAAGCTTGAATCCATGCGGAATGGGATGATCGATGATTTGTGGCGTCAAGGGGGAGCCTTGGCAGAGCGGTCGGTGAGCCTGAAAGTCTCTTCTTCCAGCCTGGCGGTAATCTTCGGCTATAACTTCCCGAATTTCCTCCCGAGTAAATCTTTCGAGAGGAGGGGGTGAATGTCGCCGGCGAGGTGGTGATGAAGATGATCTACTCTTACTCCTCTTTGAGCTGGGTGAGTGGAGTCGGCGGCGTCAGAATAATCCTCGGGCTCTTCCTGGACCCTTTTCGGGTTTGGTTGCAGCGGAGGATTTGCTGGGGCTGGCGGCATCGGGGGAGCAGGAGGTGCTCCCATGTTTCGGAGTAATGCAAGCATTTCCGTTTGTTGTCCTTCCATTTGACGGACGCGCCCCTCCAGGGCGATGACGTGGGTGAAAGCTGCTTCAACGGTCAGTGGCACGTCTACCAGAGAGTGAGATCGTGCTGGTTCAGTGTGTCCGCCAAGTGCGGATCCTTCGGCAGTGCGGGCACTTCTCTTTGCCATCGCGGTGGTAGGGATGATGAACTTGTTCTGCGAAGGATGTTGTGAATGTTTCCCACAGACGGCGCCGAACTGTTGCGGACTAACTCGATGCCCCGGTCGGACCGGATAATCTTGGACCGTCTCAGCTCACAGAGCGGTCGAGCGCGCACACAGTCGGTGAAAATGAAACAGTGAACACAAGTCTTGATGACGTGGAAAAACCCCATAAATGGGTAAAAAACCACGTGATCGGGTCTGTGCCGGTCAAATTCCACTAGCTTCCGGGGGTTACAACTTGCTTGGTGAATCGGGGCGACAAGCCGCTCCCGTTACAACTTCAGGGGAGAGATAAAGACTGGAGCTTCCAGCGGGCAACAGGCTGCTCCGCGGAAGTGACTTAGGCGGGGAAACGTGCGTGATGCTTCTGGCGTGCGCGCTCGGGGCGGCGCGTGCTTGCCGGCTTCGGATGTCATCTTCATTCGGCTTCCACGCGGTCATGGGCGTCCATTGGCTGACACCGCGCTGGTGGGGTGCTTATAGCCGCTGGCACCTACTGGTGGCCGCAGGTGGCTGCCGGTGACTGCTGGTGGCTGCTGGTGGTTCACGGCGAGCGGTGGCCGACTCGGTGGAGGAGGCGGGAGAGCTCTCACCTGAAGAAGAAGAGTAAGAAGCGGAGAAGAGAAAAGGTGAGAAATAAGAGTCCCCCGGGGGTCTTTTTATAGCCTCCAGGGGCGGATCATGGCGGGCCCCACCACTAAAGTGGTGGGGTAGTGGGTGGTTACCCCTTCGATCGGACGGCCGGGAGGGCCTCCCCCTTGATCGGACGGCGGGGAGGCTTCCCATGACGGCGGGCCGTTAAGATGGAGGCGACGGCCGGGCGGCCGGGCGGCCGGGGGCCGGGCGGCCGGGCGGCCGGGGCTGGCCGTGGCCGGCCGGGCCGGCCGTGGCCCGACGGGCCGGCCGTGGCCGGCCGGGCCGGCCGGCCGGGGGGGCCGGCCTGGCCGGCCGGCCGGGGCGGCCATGGCCGCAGCGGTCATGGCCGGGCCGGCCATGGCCGCGGCTGGCCATGGCCGCGGCGGCCATGGCCGGGGGGCCGCGGCGGCCATGGCCGGGGGGCCGCGGCGGCCATGGCCGGGGGGCCGCGGCGGCCAGGGGGGGGCCGCGGCGGCCATGGCCGGGGGGCCGCGGCGGCCATGGCCGCGGCGGCCATGGCCGGGGGGCCGCGGCGGCCATTGCGGTCGGCCACGGCCGTGGCGGCCGTGGCCGGGGCGGCCGAGGGAGTGCCGGCCGCCGGCGGTGGCTCGGCCTCTTGCCGGCGGCGGTTCTTCCTACGAGTGGAGGGAGTGGGGCCCGCCCCCATCATCTCCATGAGAGATCATGGGGGGGGGGGCCCACCCATGACTTTCCTTGAGTGGAGATCATGGTGGGGGGGGGGGCACCCTTGACTTTCCTTGAGTGAAGATCATGGGAGGCTTCTTGCTTCCTATAAATAAAGGGGGAACCCATCAACACTCATACAACACACAAACAACACACACACAACACACACACAAACACATAAACAACACAGACAATACACACACATACAATGAGATGATAGAAGATTTAAAATAAATACAATAAAAGAGACCAAATACAATGAATCTTCAAGCTGGTGCGCCAAATTTTTATGGCAGGACAATGAATATTTGAAATCTTGACTGAATTTTTGAAAGCATGAAGAAACTGTTGTGATTCCTCAAGCATCCATGAATGGAAGAAAATACCAAAGAAGTGCTATTTTTATAAATCAGATTTATTGGCCATTTGCATTATTTTTTGAACCTTCATAATATGAAGTTCTTACAAGATAAAATACTGGCCAAAATTATACTAACAATCAATAAATGTGTTTTTTTTAACATGGCATATTGTTCACGAGGCAAGAAAGAGTAATTTAACATGACAAGAAAGAGCTTGAATATTCACAATGCAACATGATTTCTGATCCATGGCAAGAAGAGGGGGATACCTTGTATATTGGCGTGCTACGTGAGGAAGAAGAAAAGGCGCGTGAGAAGAAGAGGTGCAGATCCAGGAAGAAGAAGAGGCACGGATCTAGAAAGAGGTGCATGAGAAGAAGTGGCGCAGATTTAGGAAGAAGAAGAGGCACAAAACTAGGAAGAAGAAGAGGCGCGAATCCAGGAAAAAGAGACATGCGTGGATCGAGGAAGGAAGGCGTGTGAGGAGAAGATGTTAAAATTCACAGATACCAAGAGGACACCTCTGATACCATGTTAAAATTTGTGATTGCGAAAAACGGGAAACAAGGCGAAAGAACACTCAACCCGCTTGAGTCAAATAATTCAGATGCATAAAGTAGAGCAAGAATCTTGTAATATCAAAAATCTTCTTTACAAGACAAGACATACATGACGAGCCATGATTCGCCTATGTACCCAGTGAAAAACAAGAAAGAAAATATAAGGCAAGAAAGCAAGTCGCGCGGACACAAAAAGAAACCGTCAATTTTCCTGCTAACTGCTGATGGAGTCTACTTAAATTGACAGGTCGTCAGATCACAACCTTGCCGCGCGGACTACTCGTTATTCTGAGGCCGAACTCTGTTCGTCGATCTACTGCTGCCGAACTTAACCAAGCCGCCAGAGCGGACAACTTATTAAACACGGAAACTAGTTGCAAAAGAGAAACCGTCTGGTCGCAAGCAAGCTGTTGTTATCCGCTGGTTGATATCCGCAAAGTCCACACGATCTTAGAACCAAATCTCTGGCTCTTCAATGCTATCCGCACAACCTGCACAGCAGAAACCTGTCAATCTCTTCAAACCGTGCGAATAGAAAACTCCTATCTGCAGCAACTATCCGCGAGTTAACTTACTGTTCATTTAGTTTTGTTGATGTGACAGGGGGGAGGGGGGTCCTATTTATAGGCACAGAGAGGAGTGTGGTCACCGCCCCATCGATAAGAACACCACCCGAGCTCGCGGCGAGCACGGAGAGTATCCGCACAACCCTGCGGATACAAACCACAGTCCGCCGCGACAAGGCGGAAGCCAGCCTGCCACATATCAAAACTAGCCGGATAGAGATTCTATCCGCCAGATCGCCAAGGACAAGGCTGGACTTGCTCACCAGCAGGGGCGGATCTAAGGGGGGGCCGACGGGGGCCCGCCCCCCCCCCCCCCCCCCCAAGAATTTTTCAAAATTATTAGTAGATTTGGATTGCTCTCGTCGAGCCAATGAATTTTGACTACTTACACGTCAAAAACGGTGACTAGATGAGGGAGAAATGACTCTGATAAGATGAAGACCTTCAAATTTATTTTTTACGAGCGGAGGACGATGTCTGACTCCCCCCCCCCCCCATGTGCGAAGCCGATGTCATTTTGACCTGTTTCGCCTCTTTGATTTGTCAAGCGTGCAACGACCCTACGTCAATAGACGAACACAACAACACTTGCATCATCTCCAGCCATGTACAGACATACTCTAGCATGTGCCCGGGTGTGAATTTCGGAAATGGAAAGGAGAGCCTGCGATTTCATCTTTCTTTCTCCAAAACAAAGCGGGTGCACGCCCTAACTCCTTTCCCTTTCCGGTTTACTCCACTGCGACGAAGAAAAGCCATTTCGAGCCTACAAGCGCCGTAGTTTGATTGTTTTGACGTGTCCTAGCTTCCTCGATGTGAAGACAATGAGTGGGCGCCAGATAGTGGAAATACAGGATGACGACTCGATTCGTCATTTCTAGTCCTTTCCATTTCCGTCGTCGGTGTCCTAGACTACATCGCCTCTCGAACTTCTCTCCATCTCCATCAACACCTTCCCCCCATTACAACTCCTCCCTGGCTCCGTCCTACACAGATAAATTACACTCCTTGGTTTTAAGATTTAATACATTTTGGTTTTGTTAATTTGCTGTTTTTTTTTATTATCATCCCGAGACATGTTACGTCACAATACGTTCCCTACATTTGTCGTCTCCAACGCCTCGGTACGAGGAAGAGCGACCTTTTCCGAGCCCCGGGACATTTGCCCACGGTACGACTGTCGTTTCTTGTTGAGCTGCCCGCTACATGTCCCATCGAGCCCAGCCCGTTTGGGAAACCGTGTGAACCCATCCGTTTTCCCGTGGTTTTCTCCCCCGGCCGCACCACCGCCGTGATCCCTCCACCGACCCTTGTTTTACTGGCCTTTCCGGTCATCTCTCCGCCACTTTTTCCTGGCCCCCCATTGATGAAATTCCTGGATCCGCCCCTGCTCACCAACAACAACCTCTGCGAGAACCACCACCGTCCGCACACCTTTGCGGACTCGGCTCCAGTCCGCATAACCTGCGGACTCTGCTCCATCCCGCACAAACCAAGCCCACAGCCAAGGCATCAGAAAGACAACTGCCGCATTCGGCGGATAAGGAGAACAGTCTGCGCCACAAGAAGGAGCCCGCCTGGTACTTGGAACAAATCCAAGACCACCACCAATCCGCTGGAACAAGCGGATACACACTAGCTCGCCCAACCTTGCCACCAACACTAGTCCGCTTCCCGGACAAACCAAACGGCTACCGAGTTCGAACAAACCGCGGATACAAAGATAATCCTCCCAGTTACTGCCTTAGGAACAAGACGCAGAACACTGACCGACTTGGCTAGTCCCCAGCTCAGTCCGCACAGACCACGCGGTCTGCCCTCTGAGACCACGATACTGTCCGCACAGACCGCGCGGACAGTCCTCCCCGGCTGCCACATGACGGCTAACCAAATGACTAGTGGCGGCGCTTGCTCCGTTTGCACCAGCCATGCCATGGGAAATGGAGGAAAATGAAGGGATTTCAACCTCGACCTCCCCCCTCAAGATTGAAGTTTGAGAGGATGGCCGCTTTTCAAACTATCATTTCTTTATGAAGCATAGTTATAAATTATATTGTCTTTGAGTTTGAAAGGATGGCGGACATAGAGTGAATATAAGTTTAAAAGAAAAGACAAGTTGATCAACTATTCAAAATAAAAAAATATATAACAAATTTTGGGGGTGGCCGGTGGGGGCATATAAATCTAAATTAGTCTTTTGTAAAGTTATTTTTAATTTCATTGTTATTAATCTTGCCATTTTTTTCTATTTCATCATGAAAACACGTCAAATTATTAAAAATAATCCAAAAAAATATTAATTCCCCGATGTTTGCAAATTAAATGACTTTTTTGTAAAATAATTTAATTAAAAAAATGAAATGGGAAAAATCATTATATACTAAGAGTGAATTCGTAAAAAACATGGGATCAGTAAAGCCAAGCTTGTGAAAAATAGAAAATCTCTTAAGAAAGATTATGAGGCAATTCATAAATATTTGTCCTGCTTCAGGAGGATTAAGGCTGAGCATCATTTGCGATACTAATTAGTCATACAAAGATCGCTCAACTTCCTAGTCGAATCAGAATCAAAATATAATAATTTAAATCAAATTGAATCGATTCAAAATTGCTTGAAATTGATTTCTAGCTTCTAGCCTCGGGCTAGTCACGAGTTAATTAATATCATATATATATATAATTATTTACATGTATGATATGTTGTGCGAAACGATGCGGAAAAATTCAAATCACGCAACCAAAATCAATAAACACGATGTGATTTCCGTGGTTCGGCGAGAAATGCCTACGTTCATGGGAAGGGCTATCCACTATCACCGATGGAGGAGAAATATAAGAGTCCGATACAATATTACAACTCCACACAACTCCAAATCTCTCTCTCAAAAAAAAAAAACCTAACCCCCTTTATATTTTTAGGAAAAATTAGGACAAACTCAAAAAAGACCAAAATAGTCGTAAAAAACATGATATACTATCTATACATCACAAAACAACACGGAACTAATCACATAGCAATTATCACTTACATATCACAAAGAGAATCACAAGTTAATTAATTAATATCACGAGTTAACCAAACAATAATATTTCATTGAAGACGATGCAAAATACATAGAAATCATTCCCGCCATTGTAGAGCTTAATTTAAAAGAAAAATACAACATTCATCGACGAGATAGTGATGACACATACATACTATAAAATCCCCCCTTCCACACACACAAAGAAACTTCAGTACATGCTGCAGCAAATCGTTTTTCTAGCTGGCTAGTCTCTTATTCTATTCAACAGTTCATCACGTCCCAGAAAATGGATACCCTTGAGGCACGCCTCGGGATTAAACTTCAAATTCAGTCTAATACTTTGATATAAACATACACATGTCATAAGACTAGGATCCAAGCAGTCGCTTCTCTTTAACGTGCAAGACTTCCATGACTTGATTTGAGTCATACATAGTGCATGGCATGAAGCTGGCTGACATTCCGGCCAAAATAATTTCCTACGAACGAATTTTGTTGTCACGGCCATCACTTTCAAAGAAGAGAGATCATTATTATTATTATTATTATTATTGTTAATAATCAAGAGAAGAAGATGAGAGAGGAAGAGAGATATGGAATACACACCAGTGTGTGGGAGAAGGATAAGGAGGAGGAGCGCAGGAACCATTAATCTTCGGGAGAACTCCATTAATATATATTAATATATTGCTTGCCGGAGATAATGCCTGAAGTGCATAGAATGATGGCTCCTACAGGACGTACTTATTTATACTGATTATTTATACTGATTATTTTGAAATAGTCATACAGTTGATATACAAATTTTAGTTTGGCAGGTCAGTGGCGTTCATGCGGTGGCTATGAATCATAGTTTGTGAACATCCCATCACACATAAGAAATTTCATTCATTTTTATGATCAAAATTATATAAATTTTTTTCTTGGTGGAGGTTATACACATTGTCATGTCAAACACATATTTTATAACGGTAACACTTTTTCTACACACAACGGGGCTAAAATGCCAGCCGCAGCCAACGAACGCTTAATTACTATTTAATATGCCAATGCAGTAAGCATAGTTATAAATTATATTGTCTTTAGGTTTGAGAGGATGGCCGGTGATAAAGTGAAAATAGGTTGAATAATTAACGATTTCAAATAAAAAATATAGAAAATATTTTTGTGGGTGGCCGGGCATATAAATCTATATTAGTATTTTTGTAAAGATATTTTTAATTTCATCGTTAATCTTGTAATTTTGAACACATCTAGACGCCAATGGATGTTTGCAAATTAAGTCACTTTTAGTTAAATCATTTAATTTTGGAAAATGAAATGAGGAAAATAATTGTCCCGAATTAGAGTAGTGTTGAGCATCGTAATCGATTTTAGTCAGGTGCTTGAAAATTTCTCAAATTTCTAGTCAAATCAGAATTGTTGCGGACTAACTCGATGCCCCGGTCGGACCGAATTAACTTGAACCGTCTTAGCTCACGGAGCGGTCGAGCGCGCACACAGTCAATAAAGATGAACAGTAGACACAAGTCTTGATGACGTGGAAAAACTCCTTAAATGGGTAAAAAACCACGTGACCGGGTCTGTGTCGGTCAAATTCCACTAGCTTTCGGTGATTACAATATGCTTTGGTGAATCGGGGCGACATGCCGCTCCTGTTACAACTTGGCGGGAGAGAGAGACTGTAGTTTCCTGCGGGCAACAGGCTGCACCGCGGAAGTGACTTAAACGAGGGAACGCGCGGGATGCTTCGGGCGCGCGCACTCTGGGCGGCGCGCGCTTGCTGGCTTCAGATGTCTTCTTCCTTTGGCTTCCTCGAGATCTTGGGCGTCCCTTTGATAACAATGCGCTGGTGGGGTGCTTATAGCAGTTGGTGGCCGCCGGTGGTTGATGGAGGAGGATGGTGGTTCACGGCGAGCGGAGGCCGACTTGGTGGAGGAGGCGGAAGAGCTCTCACCTGAGGAAGAAGAAGAAGAACCAGAGAAGAGAAAAGGTGAGAAATGAGGAGCCCTTGGGGGTCCTTTTATAGCCTCCATGGGGAGGTCATGGTGGGTCCCCCCACTAACTAGGTGGGTTAGTGGGTGGTTACCCACAGAACGGATGGCTACGGAGGGCCCATCACAATCGGATGGTGGAGGCACGGGAGGCGTGCAACCGGCCGACGGTGGTCGACGGGAGGAGGTCGGTCGGCGGCGGGAGGCGGTCGGCCGGCGGCGGGAGGCGGCCGGCCGGCGGCGGGAGGCGGCCGACCGGCGGCGGGAGGCGGCCGGCCGGCGGCGGGAGACGACCGGCGAGCGGGCGGCGGCGGGCGGCAGCCGGCCGACGGCCGCGGTGGCCGGCGGTGGTTGGCGTCGAGTGGTGGTGGTTTCCTCCTTTTGTGGTGGGAGAGGAATTAGTGGAGAGATAAAAGAGGGAGTGGGCCCTCCCACTCTCCTCCTATCATGATGGGGATCATGGGGAGTGGGTTGACTAGTCAACCCCATGATCCCCTCATTTGGAACGGTTATGCGCACCCCCAAATGCCTTAAAAAGGGGTTAATCCCCATCAATTGACCCCCAAATTCTTGGTTGTCGGAGATTGGCACCAGCGACAAAACAAAGATTTTCCCTCATTCCTTTTGACTATGACGACGTCCAGTGACATGCTAGAAACGTCCGCGAGCGACACCCGACGAGCTCAGGTGGCTGCATATTAAAAATTTCTGCGGGAGAAGGGGGGACGACACGTCCATGATCAGACGGCGTGACGACAGCCAACGCGCGGGCATGCGAGGTGTGCGGACCAAGTCGTGTGGGTGTGCGTGAGCTGCGCGCGAAAAACTGTAGCGCGCGGGCTGCGCGCGCCCTGTTGCGCTGTAATTAATTGCAGCGCGCGCACTGCTGCACGCACACTATTGCGCACTATTGCGCACACGCACTACGCGCTGCAATTAATTGCAGTGCGTACTGTTGCGCGCGCAGTGCGCTGTAATTAATTGCAGCGCATGCACTGTTGCGCGCGCAGTGTGCGCGCACTGTTGTGCGCGCCCTGTTGCGCGAGCAGTGCACGCGCACTGTTGCGCGCGCAGTGCGCGCGCGCGCACTGTTGCGTGCGCAGTGTGCGAGCACTGTGCGCTGCAATTAATTGCAGCGCGCACTGTTTCGCGCAGTGCGCGCGCGCACTGTTGCGCGCAGTGCGCGCGGGCACTGTTGCGCGCAGTGCGCGCGAGCACTGTTGCGCGCAGTGCGCCCGGGCACTGTTGCGTGCAGTGCACGCGCACTTTGGCGCACTGTGCGCGCAGTTAGCATGTTGTGCGTGCGTAGTTAGCGCGCTGCACCACGCACGCTGCGAGCGCAGTTTGTATGCGTGGTGGGTGCGGTGTGCGCGATGTGTTTAATTTGGACCTTTTGCGCGCCTGCCGTGATATGCACAACTGTGCCTTGTGTGTGCAAGGCGCAAGGTATGTGACGTGTGCACGAGGTACGATGTGTACGGTATGTAATGCGCACGATGGGTGAGTGATGCATGCGCGATGCACGCTGCATACGCGATGTGCGCATGGTGTAACATGCATGACGAACTAACCGCCCAAGGGAAGAGATTAATGAGATGTGGAGTTTTTGTTGCCCCCCGAGTGTATCACTGAGTACTTCTTATACAAGGTCTGACGGGGAAACATGCTCCGGCGAGGTTCCCGGATGTGAAGACGGTGATTTCAGAATGGTACCCCAGTTGGCAAAGTTCATGTTGTTTCGCGTGAATTTGACACGTAACGTTGTTTTGCGCGAGACTGACTCGCGAATATTGCTTGCACGAGCTTGGCTCGTGACTTTTGCTTGCACAAGACTTGCTTGTGAATTTGCCTTGCGCGGTTTGTGACTGCGTCTTAGTTTGCACGAGGCTGGCTCGCGGCTTCGCTTGCACGAGGCTGGCTCGCGACTTTATTTGCGAGGTTTGCGACCGCGGCTTAGTTTGCGTGAGAATTGCACGCGGCTTAGTTTACGCGAGGGCTGCTTGAGGCTTCATCGTGAGGGGGGAAAGCCCCCACAAGGAGTTTGCGCGAGGGTTGTTGCTGTAAGTGTTGGAACACCCTTGTTATATTTGGGTCAGGATAACTATGCTAAGGATGTTGACCTAATTGTATAGCCAAGGTCATTGAGTGTGAGTTTAGAACTTAGGTTATTTGAGATTTAGTTCTGCTCAGCTCGACGTAGAGTCGTCCTCAGCTCGACGCATAGTCGACCGCTGCTCGACGCACAGTCGATCGCAGCTCGACGCAGCGTCGTTCTCAGTTCGACGTAACGTCGAGTTCTGCTCGACGTTTTGGCGTGTATTTCTCTGCTTCAATTTTACTCTCTGATCGACGATCAGTCGAGCTCAGATCGACGCTTCAGGTTGAGTTCGACGTTTTAAGTTCTCCCGTCCGTTGACATTTGAAATTCAAATGAGAGATTTTTCAAGCAGTTATTGCAAGAGATCCCTTGGCCGTTTCAAGATTTAATTGCACCATATCTCAAGGAATTTTCAATGGAAATCAATTAAGGCTTTCCTTCAAGGCATGGACAGTTATGGAATATATTAAATGCCCTGCCAACGGCTATCCCATTACTCAGAGATCTATTCGAGAGAGACAAGTAGAACAGAAAATATAATTCATTCATTCTGACAACACAGAGAACATCAAGCTTCATCTCTTGCTCAAGAAATCTGTCTGCAGAGAATTTACAGAGAAGAACCTCACTCAGAGAAACATCTTGATCAACATTCTCTGAAATCTCTTCTGCCTCTGCATTCAACTCTTCTCAATTTGCTTTCTACCTTCAGACATCAAACACTCAGTTCCTGAGTCATCTATTGCTGAAGAAGGACAAGCAGTGAAGAGCCTGTCACCCTTGTGCAAAGCTTCTTCTACCTGAACTTCTACATCTCAGGGGGAGCTTTGACAACATCTACATCCACTTGTGCTTCTCTCATTTGACTGAGAACAGAGAAGACAAACTCAACTTTTACTTTTTCTTTTCCTGCTGTAAAAGGGTTCTTGAACTCCCTTCAAAAGTTCTGTCTGGTTCTGAGAGCCTTGTCAAAACTCAGTGGTGGCAAGACACCTTATCAAAAAATCTAGATTTGGTTTTTGGGCACCTTATCAAAAGCTCATTGGTGTCAGGACACCTGATCAACTCAGTCCTGAGTGGATTCCTACCAAGGGTGGTAGAAGAGTGGATGTACCCAGTTTTGGGGAACCACTATATTTCCTTGTGTCTTCTGTGGATTGTTTTTCTTCTTGCTTGTGTGCTGTGTGATTTTATTTTAAATATATTTATCTGCTGCATCACTCACTACCTACACTAAGTAAATCAAAAAGTTTTAAATATATCAATTTATTTGAACTTGCTCTATTCACCCCCCCTCTAGAGGCTGTTAGATCTTATCACCTAACTTTCAATTGGTATCAGAGGAGCTGCTTTGGCTATGATCATAGGGATCATAAAAATCAACTTTTGATGCACTTGCTGAAACAGGAGGAAGAGCAATTGCCAGTGTAGATGACTTATCTAGCACTGCAGGGAAAGAAAAGGTTTCAGGAGCATTAGGCACTGAATCAGCTAGGTCACTCAAGACTTCAGAAATCACAGCCTCAACAGAAATGGCTGGATAACTTTCACTAGCAGGAGCTGAGGCTACCACTGCATCAGAAGCAGAAGAACCAAAAGAACTGGCAGGAGCAACAGCTACCACTGCCTCAGAAACAATAACTTCAGCAGGAGCAAGGGCTTCCACTACATCAGAAGTGTTAAGAACCTTATCAACAGTCATGTTATCAGCAGACTCATTTGCAGGAGCATCAGCTACCACTGCCTCAGCTTCAAGAATTATCTTATCACACCCAACACCAGCAGCAGCAAAGGGAATGATGGCCCTGGACAGATCTTCAGCAAGCAGTAGCTTGTGAGAGCCGAAGGATCTTCTGAAAAATGATGCTGGTACTGTCACAATAGAATCTTCAACTGAAGGTGGACTGAATTCTTTATCTGCAATCTGAACATCTGAAATAAGCATTTCTTCACAATCAACAGAAGGCAGCTCTTCTTCTACCAAAATCTCCCCCTGCCTAGATTCAGTAGCAACTGATTCTAGGCCCCTAGAAGAAGGGCCAGCCACAGCAGGAGAGAGGGAAGAAAGCTTTGAAGAGATAGAGTCCAAAGATCTGATTATTGGAGCTAGGGAAGCATCCAATAAGGAGGACAACCTTGGAGCCAAGAGCTCATAGAGCTTATTAGCCAAGGGAAGCAGATCTACTTGCTCAGACTGTTTAGCAGAGGTAGAGGGGAGAGAAACAGATGCAGCAGGAGAAGATGATGGTATAGAAGGAAAAGGAATGGAGGACATGATGAGGTCTGAGAGTGAGGTCTCAGCATTGTTATCATGTGAACCATCCAAGAAGGAAAAGGAACGGGCTGCACGGAGGCAGTTGTTGTGAGGAGCGCGCTGCACGGAGGCAGTTGTTGTGAGGAGCGCGCTGCACGGAGGCAGTTGCTGTGAGGAGCGCGCTGCACGGAGGCAGTTGTTGTGAGGACCATGCTGTATGGAGGAAGTTGTTGTGAGGAGCGCGTTGTACGGAGGCAGTTGCTGTGAGGAGCGCGCTGTACAGAGGCAGTTGCTGTGAGGAGCGCGCTGCACGGAGGCAGTTGCTGTGAGGAGCATGCTGCACAGAGGCAGTTGCTGTGAGGAGCGCGCTGCATGGAGGCAGTTACTGTGAGGAGCATGTTGCGCGGAGGCAGTTGCTGTGAGGAGCGCGCTGCATGGAGGCAGTTACTGTGAGGAGCGCGCTGCGCGGAGGCAGTTGCTGTGAGGAGCGCACTACGCGAAGGCAGTTATTGTGAGGAGCGCGCTGTGCGGAGGTAGTTGTTGTGAGGAGCGCGCTGCTCGGAGGCAGTTGCTGTGAGGAGTGCACTGCGCGGAGGCAGTTGATGTCAGGAGCGCACTGTACGGAGGTAGTTGTTGTGAGGAGCGCGCTGCTCGGAGGCAGTTGCTGTGAGGAGCGCGCTGCGCCGAGGCAGTTGCTGTGAGGAGCGCGCTGCGCGGAGGAAGTTTCTGTAAGGAGCACGCTGCGCGGAGGCAGTTGCTGTGAGGAGCGCTCTGCTCGGAGGCAGTTGCTGTGAGGAGCGCGCTGCATGGAGGCAGTTGCTGTGAGGAGCTCGCTGCACGGAGGCAGTTGCTGTGAGAAGCGCGCTGTACGGAGGCAGTTGCTATGAGGAGCGTGCTGCACGGAGGCAGTTGCTGTGAGGATCGCGCTACACGGAGGCAGTTGCTGTGAGGAGCGCGCTGCACCGAGACAGTTGCTGTGAGGAGCGCGATACACGGAGGCAATTGCTATGAAGAGCGCGCTGCACGGAGGCAGTTGCTGTAAGGAGCGCGCTGCACGGAGGCAGTTGATGTGAGGATAAATGGACGTCTTTGCACTTGGGCGAAGTGAGTACGCATTTCAAACTGCACGAATGACGCTCGTCATCAACAGACCTAAAATGAGAAAATGTTAACTTTTTTAGAGTTACAGTCGTAAAACTGTTCTTGTGGGAATACAGAATTCATAGGAAAGTAAAATTGATAAATGCTATAATAGACAGAGCCCATCTGAGGTGTGAAGCCCTTTCTTGGGTTGGTCGTCTAAGGGGTTGCCCCCCAGTCCTGTCTAGCAAACGGTGGGCAGATTTCCTTTCAGCGGACTTGGTGCCTATCCCCGTAAGAATCTCCCCAGGAGGCCTTGTTTGATGAGATACTCGATCTCCTCCTTGAGCTTCGAGCAATATTCTGTGTTGTGTCCTTGTCTATGGTGAAACTTGCAGTACTTTGTCTGGTCCCCAGTATTTTTAGCGAGAGGTCTGGGCCTGCGGAGCGCATCGTTGCCTTGGATCACATAAAACACATTTGTCCTGGATGTGTTTAGGGGTGTGTAATACCGGCTGATCTCTCTGATGGTCACATCGGCGCTTTTTGTTCTAATGTTCTTGTCGGAATCTTCCTTCTTGGTGTTGAGGGGACGACTCTTTTTCCTTTATTCGCTTCTGGTTGTTGTCAAACTGTTGACGATGAGCTTCAATAGCCTCGTCGGTTGCGATCTGCGCCTCTACGCGGTACACGAGGTCGGGGTAGCTAGTGACGGTTTCCCTCTTTAATGACGAATAGAAGCCGCCAGTACGGAGGCCCCCAAGGAACACACCTCTTAACAGTTCCGGGTCGACCCCTGGGATTTGGCGGGCTTCTGCGGAGAACCTGCGGAAGAAGTCCTTCAAAGACTCCCCTTCATTTTGGTGGATTCCTGATAAGTGGGAAGGGTCGCGGACGATCCTCCGATTTGCTATGAACTGATCGACAAATTTTCTTGTCAGTTCAGTGAAATTGGCGATAGTACTGGTCCTCAGCGAATGGAACCATGTTAGGGCCTGTCCTTTGAGAGTGATCGGAAACACCTGGCAGAGAAGCTGATCTGGAGCATTATAGATTCTCATAATAGTGGTGAAATGATTGACATGTTCTAGCGGATCATCGGTCCCGTCAAACATCTCAATGTTCGGGAGCTTAAATCCATTCGGGATTGGATGGTCCAAGATCTGGGGTGCCAGGGGGGAGCCTTGGCAGAGTGGTTAGCGGGTATGAATATCTCTTGCAGCAGCCTGGCAATATTCTCCAGCGATGACTTCTATAATATCCTCCCGAGTGAACCTTCCAAGTGGAGGTAGACGAGCTTCATTAGAGGGATCGTGGAGGAGATGGTCCGCTCTCATTCTCCTCTGGGCCGGGTGAGCGGAACTTGCCGCTTCAGAATACTCTTCGGATATTTCATGTCATGGAGGAACCTCTTGGGCTCCGCCCTGATTTGGTTGTGGTAGTGGATCCACATGAGCTGGTTGCAGTGGGGGATCTGGAGGCGCACCAAGGTTCCGCAGCAGGGTGAGCATTTCAGTTTGATGTTCTTCCATTTGGCGAACGCGTCCCTCCATGGCGGCGACAGGAGCAAATGCGGCTTCAGCGGTCAGTGGTACGTCCACCAGAGAGTATGAACGTGCGGGCTCAGGGTGTCCGCCAAGGGCGGAGCCTTCAGCGGTATGGGTGCTTCTCTTTGCCATTTGGGCTGAACTTGGGAAAAGTGATGCTTGCGATCTTGTCCTTTGAAGGATGTTGGGGAAATCTTGTTTCCCACAGACGGTGCCAAACTGTTGTGGACTAACTCGATGTCCCGGTCGTACCGGATTAACTTGAATCGTCTTAGCTCACGGAGCGGTCGAGCGCGCACACAGTCAATAAAGATGAATAGTATACACAAGGCTTGATGACGTGGAAAAACCCTTTAAATGGGTAAAAAACCACGTGACCGGGTCTGCGCCGGTCAAATTCCACTAGCTTTCGGTGATTACAATATGCTTTAGTGAATCGGGGTGACAGGCTGCTCCCGTTACAACTTGGGGGGTGAGAGAGACTGTAGTTTCCTGCGGGCAATAGGCTGTACCGCGGAAGTGACTTAGACGAGGGAACGTACAGGATGCTTCGGGCGCGCGCACTCGGGGCGGCGCGCGCACTCGGGGAGGCGCGCTCTTGCTGGCTTCGGATGTCTTCTTCCTTCGGCTTCCTAGAGATCTTGGGCGCCCCCTTGCTAACAACGGGCTTGTGGGGTACTTATAGCCGCTGGTAGCTGCTGGTGGCCGCCGGTGGCTGATGGTGGCTGATGGTGGCTCACGGCGAGCGGAGGCCGACTTGGTGGAGGAGACAAAAGAGCTCTTACCTGAGGAAGAAGAAGAACCGGAGAAGAGAAAATGTGAGAAATGAGGAACCCTTGGGGGTCCTTTTATAACCTCCATGGGGAGGTCATGGTGGGTCCCCCCATTAACTAGGTGAGTTAGTGGGTGGTTACCCACGGATCGGACGGCTACGGAGGCCCATCACAATCGGATGGTGGAGGCACGGGAGGCGTGCAACCGGCCGACGGTGGTTGACAGGAGGCGGCCGGCCGGCGGCGGGAGGCGGCCGGCCGGCGGCGGGAGGCGGCCGGCCGGCGGCGGGAGGCGGCCGGCCGGCGGCGGGAGGCGGCCGGCCGGCGGCGGGAGGCGGCCGGCCGGCGGCGGGAGGCGGCCGGCCGGCGGCGGGAGGCGGCGGGAGACGACCGCCCGGCGGGCGGCCGGGGGCCGGCGTGCGGCGGTGGCCGACGGTGGCAGACGGTGGTTGGCGTCGAGTGGTGGTGGTTTCCTTCTTTTGTGATGGGAGAGGAATTAGTGGAGAGATAAAAGGGGAGTGGGCCCTCCCACTCTCCTCCTATCATGATGGGGATCATGGGGAGTGGGTTGACTAGTCAACCCCATGATCCCCTCATTTGGAACGGCTATGCGCACCCCCAAATGCCTTAAAAAGGGGTTAATCCCCATCAGGAATCAAAATATAATGATTTGAAACAAATTGAATCGATTCAAAATTGCTCGTAATGTATTTCTAACCTCGGGCTAATCGCTCGATTATTGATTCAAGCTAATTTGAATTATATACACACGAAATACATGGAAGATCATCATTTGAACCATCATACTTCTAGGGTTTGAATCAACCAACAAAAGTTGGCTTTCGTCATTATGTATTGAACATATATAAGGAAAAAGCCAATGTAACAGTTGGACAATAATAAAAGGTTTAGGGTTTGAATCACGATAATAACAAAAGGTACGGAGTTGCTGAGTCATGATATCCATCATGGCTGATCATGTTAATGATATTAGAGGTTCATGAGAGTTGTCTTAATTTCAAGGGAAAGTTCACCGCCTCTATTGGACTGAGTTGCTTGCCGGTTGATGGAGTTTGTGACTGTTGGAACCTGGATTTCAGTACAACTGCATCTGGACCAAGATGGAGTAGTATGAGTTACTTATCTCGCAGTCAGATCCAATAAATTAGAGAATTGACCATTTCAAGGAAAAATTAGCTATCAATTCGTAGACCCACGAGCAGTAGCGAGACGATCCCGCCACTTACCCGGAAGTCTAGAAGGTAATTTCCCCTCCACCACCAAAGGCTGAGCCGAGCACCTCAGACCACTCGAAGGAAAACCGCTCGACCATCCCATCTCTCGATACTATCACATGGTGCGAGCTCGCTCCCGTGGTTAGGACCTCATTGGACACTAAGAGACCTTCCTCAGTCTCCTCGACTAGGAGTATCAGTTGATTTCTCCTCATCTTGGCATTTGTTGCATAACTCCTTACCTTCTGATAATCGAGTCTCCTCGTGCATTAGAGAAGAGAGGGACAAATTCACAAGTTATTCTCGCCCTGGTTAGTCTAGTGATATATAGAAGTCATCTGTATCGTGGGGCGAGCTCACCTCTTACCCCGTCTTCTTGTCCACCTATTGTACCTGGTTAGACACTATTCTCTAGCAGCTGCCGAGTAGCGGGTGCTGGCTCATCGGAATTTTGACAGTTCCTCCATTCATTGATCTACATTAGGACTCGCTGCTTGGTGTGGCGACTCCTGAAGACATTCCTCATGCTCCCAAAGCAAAACAATCTTCACTAGCTGGCATCTCCAAGACTCTAACTCCTCGCCACCAATCTATCATGAATTGAATGAGAGTGTTCACTGCTCTCATGGTGGAAAGTTGCTGGCAATTGGGACAAGCAGACTTGATCAGGCTGAAGGGCATCTTTAGGAATGATAACCACTGGCAAAAGGATTCTTCCCCTGCCCAGAATGCGCAGAGCTTGCGCCACATCTATCAATAATTTCCCTTTTTCCTACTTTAAGACAATGAGTCGTAAGTTCAAACGTGTGTGATTTCATAATTGTTATCATAATCATTTCCTGAACTTCAATGCGGGTGTCCGAGCATAAACCTCCGTGTGAATGTAGCAACTACCTTCAATTAGTGTGCTCACTTACATCAAGTACCTACGGGAAGTGCTTTATAATTTACAGCAATGACTTCTGGGAAGCACGCCCACTCACAGCGATTGCCTACGGTAACGTGTTATCTATTGCAGTAACTGCCTTAGGGCAGTGCGCTCATTTGCAGCAACTACCTACGTGTTGCGCGCTATCGATTACAGCAGCTGCTTCTGAGCAGAGCTCTCACATGTAGTAGCTGGCTAAAGGAAGTGTGTTGTCATTTTTAAAATCTATATTTGAGTTGTGCACTCACTTTCAATAACTAACTCCGGATAACGTTTTATCAATCCCGACAATTTCCTTTGGACAGCACACCCATTTACAGCAACTGCCCATGTGTAAGACCCCCCCAACCAAAGCCTAGGTCAGGTCAGAGGAGGGTCTTACTACCCAAGTTGACCACCCTACACTTCCCAAGTGGTAATGATCCACTTTCCAAGCATAGGATGATCGTCCTGTCAGGTTTGAAACACATCAAATCACATCACATCAGTACACAGTTGGAAGAAATATCGGAAAACTATATATATATATATATATATATATATATATATGAAAATCTTATTTTCAAGGTAGCTAGAACCCTAGAGGTGGGGGGGGGGGGGGTGAATAGGTCTACTTAAGTCTTCTGAGAGTCTTTTAAAATCTCTTGATTGTTTCTTTTAGCTTTCATCTTATGGTGATCTAGAGCTTGTCCTTAGCACCTGCAATTAAGAAAATGAAAGCAAACACAGAAAAGCACATAGGTATTTTATAGTGGTTCCCCAAAACTATGGGTACATCCACTCTTCTCCCACCTTGCTAACTTCCTGTTAGTCAAGGCACTTCTCCAAACCAATGCTTCAAGGAGCTTACACCTCAGATTCCTCAGAATCTCTCAGTCTCCTCCAAGACTTACACCTCAGCCACAAAGACCTACATTCAGTGATACAAGTATCACCAACCTCAGGCACTTAAGCCCTACCACTCAGGTTATGGAGGATAGCCCTACCTCAGAGCAAGCTTGCTCCTATAATTTAGAGATATATACTCTCCTACAGTTCAGGAAAAACTGCCATACTACTCAGTGAGTAAAACTCACCTACCTCAGATAGCAGCACTCTCCTACAGCTCGGGCAAATTTGCCCTATCTTAGACCCAAAGGTCCTACAGCTCGGATCCAAAAGGATCCTATAAAAGTACATAGTTTAATTAACTTTGACACGGAGAAATTTCTCTGTGTCAACCACTTGAGCAGAAAACTTTCTGCTCCAACTCTTCTCACAGTAGGGAAAGGATTTGTTGGAGGAACTCAGAAGATAACTCCTGAACTTGCTGCTGAAGGCTAAAGATCTTTTGATCTTGAGTCTTCAAACAGCTCATAAAACCTGTCAAAGGATGAATGTTCTTCTTTCTTCAGAACAGATTCTGAATCTGCTGTGCCAGATGGAGACTTGCACAGCTTACTGAACTTTTCTTGCTGGAGGGCTTTAAGCTTTTCACATGCAACAATGGTGAAGAAGATGAAGATGGCTGTTCTCCCTTTTTGAATAATATATGCCCTAAAAGTTGTCTTTGTCTTGGCCCTATCTCTTCCTTTTGTAGTTCACCGATCAATGGCTCTTAGAGATCGGTGGGCCCCACCTGCATCTTCTAGCTGTGCCTTGCTTTAACGGAAGAAGACGTACAGTAACTCAATAGTAAGTTTTGTCGTGTAGTGTAACTTTCCCGTGTCTGATTTGACCTTAGTTGACTTTGTCTATTTTGTTGACGTCAGCACCTGTGGACTTAGCCAAAATCGAGCATCAGAGAATAGGCGTTGAGTGAGTAAGCATCACTCAATGCCAAAACACTTAGACAGATTTACTGTCTCTTAGCGTTGAGTGAGTAACCTTCACTCAATGCCAAACTACTTAGAATATCAATCTGTTATTAGGCATTGACAGTGTTGAGTCAGTAACCTCCACTCAACGCTTTTTGCCTTAACCAAATTTCTACTTATTCAACAATATATGCGTCGAGAGCATTGAGTGACCACGCCTCACTCAACACTTTCAGTCTTAGTCAATTTTCTGCTTATTCAGCAACATAAGCGTTGAGAGCGTTGAGTGAACATGCCTCACTCAACGCTTTCTGCCTTAGCCAATTTTCTATATTTAGTAGAATGGCGTTGAGTGAGTTGACTTCACTTAACGCCTATGGACTTAGCCACATTTTAGCTCATTATAACTTCAGGCTTTTACTGATTTAGCCTATCTCATAGCCTTTTGTTGTATGGCATTGAGTGAGTTGACTTCACTCAATATCTGTGGACTTGGCCATTTTCTCAGCTTGCCACTACCTTGGCTTTGACTGTATAGGCTTCACTCAGCGTTATAAGTCATCTAGCGTTGAGTGTGTTGGATCCGGAGGCCAACCTTAGAGGGGGGGGGGGTGAATAAGGTTTTATAAATTTCGCTTGAATAAACGGAATCTTAACGTAAACCACACCACAAGTGAAGATTTAAAACACAAGTATTAAATTCAATAACAATCAATTTCATACAAGTACAAGATGAATGTTTTACAGTACGATGTTCATGACGTCGAAGATCAAAGACGAAGAGAAGAAAACTTTGGGTTTTCTATACCGACCCAAAACCCGGATCGGTTGGCTCTCTCACTTTCTCCCCGAAAGGTCTTAGAGCCGCTCTTCACCTCCACACCCGGAAGGGTCTTAGAGCACCGCTAGATCCCCGATATAGACGCCCCAAATCCCGGGACGATTTTCCACGGAATCCAACCCGGATTCCGACGACCTTCCCCGGTCGATTTCCCTTACCACTTACAACAATAGAAGAAGAAAAAGATACAAAAAGAGAATACAAAATATATTCGTTAAAGTTTAGGTTCTCCCTCTTGAGAAGTTCTCCGGATAGATCTACGGCCGGTGCTTGTGATCTTCGATGGAAAGCACCCGGTCGCTAGACGTAGACGATGCGAAGCCTTGATCGCCGGAGTTCTTCGATCTCGAACGGGAGGAAGAAGCCTTGCTTTTTCTTAGACGAAGATGAGTAGAACGGTCGTAGGAAGACGGCCGAACTTGGTATTCCTGGAGCACTTCGTCAATAATCTCTGGAGGCTTAGGTCTTGAGGAAACGGCGCTGCTTTTTATACGTCTTGGAGAAAATAGACTACCGCCTGCGATAACTCTATCGCCGGGCGGTAAGTTCGCGCGTAACGCCTGCCAGCTGTCTCCACACGTCTCCCGAAACGGAAACTATAACTGCTCATTAAGGAAACTGCCGTTTCAAGAGAGCTATCGCCGGGCGGTAATAGTTACCGCGCCCAGTTAGAGCGATAGCGCCATTTCGCCAAATAATTCTACCGCCTGCGATAAGACTATCGCCTGAGCGGTAGGTACCATCGTCGACGATCGTCCCCTTGATGCACGTCGACCAGATACCGCCGGCGGTAGCGTCCTGTCGCCGGGCGGTAGCTTTTGATTGTCGACGATCCTTCCTTAGCTGATAATTGGGCCGTCGACCATCGAACCGATATGCGTCGATCGAGATGGTTACCGCGCTGCGATAAGGTTATCGCCGGGCGGTAGTAACCTTTTGAAGCTCTTCTCCTTTCCTTTCACCTGTCAGCCTGCACACTCTATCACACAACCAATCTCATCAAATACAAGCAGGGAGTTGATATTCTCAAACCTAAGGAGTGTGAAACCATGTTCCAACAAACTCCCCCTTTTGATAATATCAATCCCGTTCATGATAAACCAAAATCAAGTAGATAGAGTGCCAGAATAGATGTATGTAGCAACGTAGAACAGTATAAAGTAGAGTATCAGAGTAAAATGAACATAGAACAGTATAAAGTAGAGTATCAGAGTAGAATGATATTGAACAAATAAGCAATACACACCTATATCGATCCCGTTCAATCCTGTTCTATCCTACTACATACTCCCCCTATCGGTGGGACGCTCCCCCTATCTATGAGCACACACACACCTCAATACGCTCCCCCTATCATGAACACTACCGCCAATACCTTCTCCCCCTTTGATAATATCAAAAGAATGGGCGAGGCCAACCGACCAAGGAGGATGAAAATTGTAGGCGAGAGATAACGTAATATAGACCCACAAAGCACTTGAAATCAGAGAATTGTAAAACAGGGTCAAAATCAGGAGCAAACGCTAATCAGAGTGAAGAAATTGGACTATATGCACGAGACATAGCACACATCAAGTATGACATGAATGTTTGCAAGGTTTAGATAAATAGAGAGAAAAATAGGCAAACACAAATATCGTCATGAGAGAAAAAATGTGCCAGTACGTATTGTGCGAAAAGCATCGAATGTAGTTGAGGTCCAATTCTTATGCGCGGAAGATTTAAATAAGATAATGACATGTGCACGTGTAGCATCAAGAGACAAAACATTCAACAGAGATATCATGCAGACATGTTTTATATCAAGCAAACTAACGATGCTAACACCAAAGAGATATAGTGAAAAATCACGTCACATGACATAGTGCGGCATAAAGAAATTAAATCAAGGGCACAAATCATAAAGTGTAGTCCATGCACAAGATCGAAACGACTTTGTAATCCAAGGTGCTCACCCTCACAACGCTTATGAAGACTTATCAGGAGGGATGAGTAGTGCTTGGGGGGTCTGTAAGCGGGATTTGATGGCCATCATTTTATTTTGAGTTAGGCCATCAATTTTATACATAATCAAAGCAAAACAAGACCCCAAGTCAATCGAAATCTACCCACATAGGTAGATCCACTTTAACTTGTTTACATTGGACATATGCGTTTCTAGTTTTGGCCCAAAAATTTAATTAGCATAGACACGCGCAATTTGATTTCATGACATTGATTGTTCAAGATATATCAGATATTTTAAATTTAGTGTCACGATTTATAGCATGTCAGCTTATTATCTCAGGTTGAGTGCATGATCAAGTGGTGTGTGAGTGGTGTAGTCATTATCGTAAATAAATCCTCACACATACTTAGAGGCGTAGACAACGTACACCCACATTAATTTTCGCACTCAATAGCTAGACAAAAATTTAACTTCGCTCATCATGACCGGATACCAATGTGCCGTACAAATTGACAAGAAGATTAGCAAACATTGTATATACTTGAAAATATACCACGACTCGGTCATATGAGCCCCAAACCAACTTGTCAGTTTTTTTGTTTTTTAATTTTTGAAAACAATTTTAGCCACAAACAGGGAACAACCAAAAACAACACGAGCAGGGAATAAAAAACGAACAGAACATATTTTTTTTGTTTTTTTTTTGTTTTTGGAGTTACAACTTTGAACAGAACAAAAACGAAACCAAAAAAAACAAAACTACAAACACAAAAAAAAACACATATAACAAAAAATTAGGACGATAAATCAAGAATCCCAAGTTCGAGTCGTAGAAGTGAAAAACGAGCATCCGGAAGCGGTTTAGTAAGAATGTCCGCGAGTTGATCATCGGTCCCAATAAAGACGACACTCACATTCTCTTTCTTAATGTGGTCGCGAATAAAGTGATGTCGAACGTCTATGTGTTTGGACCGAGAGTGATGCACCGGATTATACGTTAAGTCTATCGCACTCTTGTTGTCGCACCTAAGTGTAATGTTGCGAAAAGAAAGACCAAAGTCTTCTAAAGTTTGCGACATCCAAAGTGCCTGTGCACAGCAACTTCCTAAGGCGATATACTCGGCTTCGGCGGTCGAAAGAGCCACCGAGTTTTGCTTACGACTTGACCACGAGACAAGTGCCGGGCCTAAAAAAATGACAAGTACCGCTAGTGCTCTTGCGGTCAAGAGAGCAGCCGGCATAATCGGAGTCAGAATATCCATGAAGGGTAAAATCATTCGAGTGAGGGTACCACAACCCGAGGTGTTGCGTGCCAAGGAGATAGCGAAAAATATGTTTTACCGCTTTAAAGTGAGACTCCCTAGGGTCAGCTTGATAACGGGCACACATACTTACCGCAAACGTGATATCGGGCCGTGACGCACTCAAGTATAACAAAGATCCAATCATGCCCCGAAACATTGTTTGATCCACAGAGATTCCACTCTCGTCTTTTCCTAATTTAAGGGACGCACTCATCGGAGTTTTGACTTGTTTTAAAGACTCAAAACCAAAACGTACAAGCATATCTTTTATATATTTGGATTGATTTATGAAAATTCCGTCTTGTCGTTGAGAGATTTGAAATCCTAAAAAATAATGGAGTTCTCCCACAAGGCTCATTTCAAATTCAGATTTCATTAAACTCACAATCTCTTCAACCAACCTCTCATTAGTCGCTCCAAAAATAATATCGTCAACGTAAATTTGGAGGATAACGAGATCCGAATTTTTGGCTTGTACAAAGAGAGTTGTGTCCGCAATACCCATCTTGAACCCATGATCTAAGAGGAACGTAGTTAGCCTATCATACCAAGCACGGGGTGCTTGTTTCAATCCATACAAGGCCTTTATTAATCTGTACACATGATGAGGGTGGGCGGCATTTAGGAAACCGGGTGGTTGCTCGACATACACTTCTTCTTTTATATAACCATTTAAAAATGCGCTCTTAATGTCCATTTGAAACAACTTTATTTTCTTATGGCTTGCGAATGCCAAAAACATTCGAATGGACTCAAGACGAGCAACCGGTGCAAAAGACTCCTCAAAATCCACACCCTCAATTTGTGAATATCCTTGTGCTACCAACCGAGCTTTATTCCTCGTGATCCTAGACTCACCATCAAGTTTATTCTTGAACACCCACTTTAAACCAATCACGGGATGGTTGTCCGGACGATCAACTAGAATCCAAACTTTGCTACGCTCGAATTGGCTCAATTCCTCATTCATGGCAAGGAACCATGATTCATCTTGAAGAGCCTCGGACACGTTTTTGGGCTCAATATCTGATAGAAAGCATAAGTTGGAGAACGCCTCATGAAGAGCAGATCGAGTTCTAACTCCATGGGATGGTTCTCCAATAACTAGATCACGAGGATGTTGTTTCGTAAACGTTAGATCCTTAGGAGGCACATATGCGTGCGACTCACTCTCCTCGTTACTCTCAACCGGAACACTCTCCTCAACCTCTTCTTCGGACATCCTAGGCTCACTAGATGGTGGACTCTCATCAAAATGCACATGAGCCGATTCTTCAACCACTAAGGTTCTCTTATTATAAATCCTATAGGCTCGACTTTTGCTAGAATATCCTAAGAATATGCCTAGATCGGATTTTTCATCGAATTTTCCTAAGTGATCCTTAGTGTTCAGAATATAGCATGGGCACCCAAAAACTCTAAAGTACGAGACAGAGGGTTTTCTATCAAAGTAGAGCTCGTAAGGGGTTCGCTTAAGAAGTGGGCGAAGCATGACATGGTTCATCACGTAGCTTGCCGTGTTGACCGCTTCGGCCCAAAACGATCGAGGTAAGCTGAACTCCGCGAGCATCGTACGTGCTAGCTCTTGAAGTGTGCGATTCTTTCTTTCTACCACTCCATTCTGTTGAGGCGTGCGAGGAGCGGAGAATTCGTGCTTAATCCCTAAAGTCTCACACAACTTCGAAAAATCCTCATTCTCAAACTCTCCACCGTGATCTGATCTGATACACTTAATGTTTAGTTCTTTCTCATTTTGAATACGCGTGCATAAAGTAGAGAATTCCCTAAACGTGTCAGATTTGTTGGCAAGAAATATTGTCCAACAATAACGAGAAAAGTCGTCTATGATGACGAATGTATATCGCTTTCCTCCTAGGCTACATGTGGAAAGCGGTCCAAACAAATCCATGTGCAAAAGTTCTAACGGTCTAGAGGTGGAAATCTTTGTTTTACTTTTAAACGAGTTTTTGACAAATTTTCCCTTTTGACAAGGCCTACACATAACGTTAAAACTACCGCTTAGAGACGGAATTCCTCTAACAAGTTTCTTTCTAGATAACTTAATAATTAGCTTGCTACCCGAGTGTCCTAATCTCCTATGCCAAAGGTCTAGTTCTTCATTCTTAGTTACTAGGCATTTTAGATTGGACGAAGAGAAATCATCAAAATTAACTGTGTACACATTGTGATTTCTATGGGCTACAAGCAATACATTAGAGGTTTTAGCATCAATGAGTTTGCACGTGTTCGATGATGATTCAAAAATAACATCTATACCTTTATCTCCTAGTTGACTTACAGAAATAAGGTTATGTTTTAAACCATCAACAAACAGCACATTTGAAATAGAGAAAAACTTGTTACCTATTGTGCCGATTCCCAGAATTCTTCCTTTACCATTATCTCCAAACGTGACCACTCCACCTCTCTTCTTTTCCAGGCTAAGGAACTTATCTTTATCATCCGTCATGTGCTTGGAGCATCCAGAGTCCAAGTACCACACGTTCTTTGTGTCCCTTGCCTGCCAACATACCTAAAAAGGAGATGAGAGTAAAGATCTGGTTACCTAAGTTGTTCCACCTATTTTGTAGGTAGTAGACTTTGGTAGCCAGACTTGCGCGTTTTGTTTAGCACCTTTCCTCCCGCAAGAGCTTGAAGCATGTCCGAACTTATTACAGTTGGCACATAGAGCATAAGCTGAGGAAATGACTTTCATCACCTCACTCGATCTCTTGCTAGAGGAAGGAGATAATGTATTCAGATTTTTGATCTTATTTGTTGACTTAGGCGTGGACAGAGTGCTATAGTCCTCCAATGGTGATGATGGACTTACATAGCCGATGCCAAACTTTCCAGACCCATGACACTATGCGCCCAATAGCATGTTTAGAGATTTTTGGCCTACACCAAATTTTTGAACCGCACAGTTGAGATCATGGATCCTCGCTTTTAGAGCGATGTTCTCAGTTACTAACATCACACATCGATTAGCAAACTGTTTCTTTCCTTCCTCAACTTTAGCAAGGGAGATATGAAGCTTCTTCTCCAAGACATTCTTCTCATTTTTGAGAGATACTAGTCTCAAGGATGTCTTGGAGAGACTTGCTTTACCCTCCTCGATGGATGCTACCAAGTGAGGACATTCAAGGCATTCCACCTTCTCTTTCCCAATTTTAATTACTTCTTTCTTCAGCTTTTCTAAACTCTTGTTTAGACGTTTATTTTCAGCTCTTAAGGAATTTTTCTTAGATGTTACTTCTTCTAACCTACCAACTACATGATCATAAATCTCAAGTAATTCAGAGTAAGTAGGAGGAGTTACCTCAGTGTCGCTTTGGACACTGGACTCAGCATCAGATTCAGATTCCTCTTGACCTTTTCCCATGAGACACAGATTTGCTTCGTTGTCACTTCCCGAGTCGGTGCTACTCGAATCTTCCGATCCATCCTCATCCCAGGTCAGAGCCTTCAGTACTTTCTTCTTCCCTTTATACTTGTTGTCCTTTCCTTTCTCTTCCTTCTAGAGTCTTGGACAGTCTCTTTTTAGATGTCCCAGCTTGTGACAATGAAAGCATTCAGGCTGATACTTTTCATCATCGCTATCGGTCTCCTTTACCGACTTGTTCCACTTCCTACCCTCTTCAACTCCCTTCTTCAGAAACCGTTTGAACTTCCCTTGTTTTCTGGGGTTCTTCATGAATTTTTTGAATTCCCTTACATAGAGACTTTCCTCTTCATCTTCTTCAGAGAAATCAGATGTTTTCCTCTCTTTTGAAGCCTTCAAAGCCAATCCCTTTTTCTTCATTTCCTTGGGATATTCCTCGGCTTGTATCTTCAGTTCCACTTCATGAGTCTTCAGGTTTCCGATAAGACTCTCAATCTCCAAGGCGCTGATTTCATGAGATTCAGCGATAGCAGTCACCTTGGGGTTGAAGCGGGGAGGTAGAGATCGCAGTATCTTCCTCACTAGATCACCATTTGGAAAGTTCTTTCCAAGAGATCTTGATGCGTTGACGATCTTGGTGAACCTTGTGTACATGCTGTCAACATCTTCATCGATCTCCATCCGGAACTGTTCATACTCGGATTCAAGCCGAAACAGCTTTGATTCTTTCACCTGCGAGGTACCCTCATGAGTAAGTTCAAGAAGTCGCCAAATATCAAAGGCAGTTTCGCAGTTACATATTCTATTAAATTCCGTCTTATCTAACGCATAGAATAGAGAATTCATAGCCTTGGTGTTATTAGTACATCTAAGCTTGTCTGCATCGTCCCACTTATCGCGCGGTTTTTCAAGAACGACTTCTCCAACCGTGGTAGTGGGTGTGGTGTACTTAGTCTCTATCATGGCCCATACGTCCATGCTGTGCGTCATCAGAAAGATTTTCATCCTTGTCCTCCAGTGACTATAGTCACTACCCATAAAGAGTGGAGGACGACTCACACCTTGTCCCTCAGTGAAAGCATGCACTGGGTTGGCCATCTTACTTCAGGTGGTTAAGCCTATTCGAAGTAACCTGGCTCTGATACCACTTGTTGGATCCGGAGGCCAACCTTAGAGGGGGGGGGGGGGGGTGAATAAGATTTTATAAATTTCGCTTGAATAAACGGAATCTTAACGTAAACCACACCACAAGTGAAAATTTAAAACACAAGTATTAAATTCAATAACAATCAATTTCATACAAGTACAAGATGAATGTTTTACAGTACGATCTTCATGACGTTGAAGATCAAAGACGAAGAGAAGAAAACTTTGGGTTTTCTATACCGACCCAAAACCCGGACCGGTTGGCTCTCTCACTTTCTCCCCGAAAGGTCTTAGAGCCGCTCTTCACCTCCACACCCGGAAGGGTCTTAGAGCACCGCTAGATCCCCGATCTAGACGCCCCAAATCCCGGGACGATTTTCCACGGAATCCAACCCGGATTCCGACGACCTTCCCCGGTCGATTTCCCTTACCACTTACAACAATAGAAGAAGAAAAAGATACAAAAAGAGATTACAAAATATATTCGTTAAAGTTTAGGTTCTCCCTCTTGAGAAGTTCTCCGGATAGATCTACGGCCGGTGCTTGTGATCTTCGATGGAAAGCACCCAGTCGCTAGACGTAGACGATGCGAAGCCTTGATCGCCGGAGTTCTTCGATCTCGAACGGGAGGAAGAAGCCTTGCTTTTTCTTAGACGAAGATGAGTAGAACGGTCGTAGGAAGACGGCCGAACTTGGTATTCCTGGAGCACTTCGTCAATAATCTCTGGAGGCTTAGGTCTTGAGGAAACGGCGCTGCTTTTTATACGTCTTGGAGAAAATAGACTACCACCTGCGATAACTCTATCGCCGGGCGGTAAGTTCGCGCGTAACGCCTGCCAGCTGTCTCCACACGTCTCCCGAAACGGCAACTATAACTGCTCATTAAGGAAACTGCCGTTTCAAGAGAGCTATCGCCGGGCGGTAATAGTTACCGCGCCCAGTCAGAGCGATAGCGCCATTTCGCCAAATAATTCTACCGCCTGCGATAAGACTATCGCCTGAGCGGTAGGTACCATCGTCGACGATCGTCCCCTTGATGCACGTCGACCGGATACCGCCGGCGGTATCGTCCTGTCGCCGGGCGGTAGCTTTTGATTGTCGACGATCCTTCCTTAGCTGATAATTGGGCCGTCGACCATCGAACCGATATGCGTCGATCGAGATGGTTACCGCGCTGCGATAAGGTTATCGCCGGGCGGTAGTAACCTTTTGAAGCTCTTCTTCTTTCCTTTCACCTGTCAGCCTGCACACTCTATCACACAACCAATCTCATCAAATACAAGCAGGGAGTTGATATTCTCAAACCTAAGGAGTGTGAAACCATGTTCCAACAGAGTGATGTTTCTTCACTCAACGGGTACTTCTGATGTCTCGCATCGTAGTACTTGGTCTGCCTACTCTGTGCCTCCAGCATCTGATCCCTGATCAGTCGTATTTGGGCATCTGTATCCTCAATATATTCCGATCCAAGTGACCTGGGGGTCCTCATCCTGAACCCAAGATAGTGGTGTTCGACACTTCGTACCCTATATGCCTCGTGGTTGTTGTTATAAGAAACTCTATCAGAGATAACAGTCCCCTTCCAAATGTACTTTCGTTAAATTTTGGGATACTCACAATCAAAATTATGTGGACATATTTCCAACTCTCCCGACATATTATCATTGAAATAAACCTTAATCACACATTGGATTTGGAGTCCCTTACGACTCATGATCACCAAAACACGTGAAAATCAACAATCTCACAAGTAGAAATTTTTTCTATTCATATCCACCTAGATTATTACTTATCACCCAACGTGAACTTACAATCACCCTAAAAATATCGTGTACATTAGACTAACACTATTATGTATAGTAGTTAACTAACTTCCGAGATCATGACGTGTTCAAAGATCATCATTTTGTTTCTCCCAAATTCAAGACTTATCACATCTTTACATAAACAATAATACATAATTCATAGAGTGTTCACCTTTCAAGCGTACATCAAACGATCATTATTGATATTGATACAGATGACTCCCAATTGCTTTTCACATATAGTCTAATTCATAAATTTATAAGCTTATCTTTTCAAAAATGGTGAGGTCTGACACAAATCAATTTCATCATAAAGCGAATCTTATTAAACACTCATTACTTCTCGTGTAATTTTACCGTATACACCTTTGCAAATCAAAATTGATATTTTCAGTCATGAATTTTCCTAAGGTGATCATGATGTTATCAACGTACATGTCCCGATTCTTGATGCTATCATAATCGAGGGGTCATACCTGTGCGTACGCTTCAACTAATCATCCACCACATTCCAATTTGCTGAGTCATTACATTTTCAAGGTCATGCCTTGACAAATTAATCATTTATGTGCTCAAAGTTTCAACAAAGGTATGCTCGTACTAACTTTCCTATACATGTTCATATAGTTGTCTTTATTAGGCAAGCGTGGGTGAATACTCATCTAAAGCCATTATATTCATGAGATTAGCTCAACCGTGTGTGGAATATGTATGAGTAACCTTCAATCTAACCTCCAAAAATTATGTCATGGTAGAGACTATCATTTCTCTAAGTTCATGAGTTATCATCACTTACAAACGCCAAAAAAATATAATTTGCACTATCCAATATATGCATGGTTGAATTTATTCATTCCTTGGTGCATATGATATGATTGCATTGTCTACTTATGATCAAATTTTTCTAAGTTCACTAAACATAATAGTGCATTTGTTACCCGCAAAGTGGGCATTTCAAATCCTCTGAATTATTATAATACTTGATTCTAAGGATAATAGCATATTCATAATCATGTGTTTGTTCTCAAAATCCAGAATCTTTCTGAAGGCGATTATTATATCATCGAACAATTTTGTTTTGATTCTTGTAATCATCAGAGTCACATCCAAAGGATCATACCTATAATATACGTCTTACAATTTTGATTTTTCACTTGACTTTAAGTTTTTCTGGGATCGTTATACCCCCAGTATTATTGACGTAATTACTCAAACATTTGAATCCTTACTTGATGGGCTCCAATCACGTCATAGTTAAGACCCATAATCACTCCTTCACATTATCATGATGTTACTCTATCTCGATCTGTATGTTTCTAACATAATGACTTGAGTATGTCAGGTAGGCATGGATAACAGTGATCAATCATCATTTTCACTTCTCCCAATTCTGTCCATTTAATATGTGACAGTCATAGTCACTTTCCTTAGAGCCATAGCTATGCAGAATTTCCAACTATCCTTCCGACTTATACTGAATTCTCAATTCAAATTGGCTCTCTCTTGCAATATATCTGAGTTCCTTAATCAAATCCTTAACCGATAATATATTCATTAATCGTGTGTAACATCGATTAGCTTAAAGTGTTAGAGCATCTAGGAACGTGCTTTGTTGAGATAACACACTCCTTTAGTTATACATAGAACCTTTGTGTCGTCGAAACTGCTTTGATTTTTAATTTTTTTTTTCCGGAAAGCCAGATGTTCGAATTCTTGTGGATTGTACACAACTTGTTTTGTTCTTTAGATATAACATGTCATTATGCATCAATCTCTTTAAGTTGTGTCAAGTAATTATCTAATTCACAAGCCCGAGAAAATTTCTAACGTCTCATGATGAATTTACTTGTTCTAGGGTTGTGATATATCCAAGCAGGCAACCCTCTATGTATATCCCAAACCTCTAGGGAGGGTTTATCATCTTACCAATTATCCATACACGAGTCTTGATTGTCATCCGGGCAATGTTCAAATACCAATTCTTCATGATCACTATGTTTGCGACTCAACATTTTCTAAACAAGATCTAGGGAAATCCAAGTCGTTATCAATTTAGCTCAATAAACAAAAGGATAAGCCCCCATACATTTTGGGCCAAATTTCTTTAATACCTATGGTACATTCATCCTAGATATGCACTCAATCCTTAGGACTAACAATCTTAGACTTGGAGTTCCACTTTGAGACTTATTGATATGCTACATACCTTAAGCCCTAAAGATTACTATTTATGACAATCTTCTCAAGATCAACATGTGACCCAAACAAAAATGGGTCTCTTCTGAAACTTGAATTTTTTTTATTCGACCTTTGGTATTTGTCACTGTGGTTGTCTCAATGTAATCAAGTCATCGGTACGAGGGTTAAGTTTACGAGTACCCTACTATTTCACCAATATACTATAGGCACCAATTCTCCTTGAGGCGGTCCTATCGATTTGGGTAAGAATTGATAATATCACTTGATAGGTGGAGTAGGGACATCGAAGTTTAAGCCTTAAGTAGTGACTCTTGCGTTAAATTCTTTCCTTATTCAATTTGTGTATCCTCATACCTTAGCTAATCTTTATCTGAGGTCGATTTTAGACTAAGGTATGACTCAAACTCATCTTGGTAAGTCAAACTAAAGTGATGTCCTAATTGAATTGGTCTAACTCATTGTTTAAATGGACTATTTTCTGTGACTTTACACATGGGCACGTCATTGCTTCCGCTGCATAGTTTGTCCGCAAACTAATGCTCGAGTGGGGTATTTCAGTGTTGTGGACTTCTTTCTCATATGATCGTTTGTAAGACCTCGCCCTCTTACAAAGAGGTAACTTGGTATTATGCCTAGAACCGCACCTTACGGTGACACTAATACACAGGTTAGTTGACACCGTAAGATGCCGATCCTCTCGGCTAGTATGATCATTCAACCTGTTCGGCCAATCGAGAATAGAAGCAAAGCAAGTAGTAATAAAACTAACAAGTCCATAAAGATCACAGTACATATCATATATAAGAAAATGAAAGGTGCAACAGTAGTCCACAATGAGTACAACGAAAGAGAAAAAGGGCTTATGCCCTGTACATGATATCAAATCTCTCTCACACAAAAATAAACAAGCGGAAGCTAATATATCAATGGCATACGCGTCGTCACCTGACGCCGGGTTGTAGTAGTAGTAGTAGGTACCAACTCCTCAAGTCCTGCAACCTCGTCCTATTGGTCGTCCTAGTGCTCCATCTCCTCGAGCTTCTAAAATAATACGGTCATAACCGACCGTTAGTCAAATAAACTAAGTCATTTCCTCCACACCTCGCCCTCGCGACTCCTAGGTACCAAGCGGGAGGACGAAGCTGAAGACAACCAGGGGTATAAAAGTAGAGTAGGTGACAATGGAACTAATCTATCAGAGTTATATATAGTAACAGGTATATCTCTACTCTAGCAGTTCTATATAGTACATGTAAAGTAGGTAAAGAATAGTACTGTAAGTAAAGTAAAGAGTAGAGTAGTAAGTAAACTACATTAATACTAATCTACCATTACAGAAGTACCTTAACTTATATGAATGCCCATAAAACTTATAAGTTAAGGTTTCCAAATATAACTTATCATATAAAAGATCCCATACTAATTTACATGATAAGGATCTTTGGTGCGTATGACCTAAATATGTATGTATGTTATGTATGCAGGTTATGATTCATACAAGTGCAACTCACCCACGCGACTCTGTGATCATATACCTTTAGTTTCTGCTTTTTGGAGTTAGCATCACTCTCTGGTACCACGGTTATGGCTACGATAGCAGCGGAATGGGCGCTTCCGCTTCTTAGGCAGGTATACACATTACCTATCCCAGACCCTTCGTACGCCTCTGTACACATCCTAGATGCGCTCTAGAGTCTTTGCATACTAATGTTGGTTACCTTCCAGACTTTCTTGGTCGAGTGTGCGTTTTCAAGGATTTTCATCCAGACCGCAGTATAAACAACCACTGGCCCCTCAAACCCTCACAGCTCACCAGAATCACCGTAATGCCATCAGTGTGATGATTGGCCCAGTACCACATGACCCTCCACTAGTTTGTTTCTATGCACATGCAAAGTATCACAACCCGAGCCTCCAGCTCGCAGGACCCAAACCCATCTTATTGTCAAATTCTCGAGCCTTTAGCTTGCAGGACCAACCTGTCCTGAATTCCTCCAACCCTTCACGGGTGAGATTGTCACATCATTCACTTAGTTCTGAATCCCTCCAACCCTTCACTGGTGAGATTATTACAATTTTCTCTTAGACTATGAGACTACTCTTGTCTAATGTTTATTATACTTAGCAATTTAGGGTTAATTCTAGAACTGCCCGGGGAATGCCCGGTGAAGGGGTCTCGGGGCACTAGGAACTAAGATGGGCATGAAACCCAAAGTTCCCTTTCTCAAGGATACATACTTTTATTAATGTCTACCTATTATCCATACCCAGCTCTTGTTGTTACTTTGGCGTGAACCTAATAAGTTAAGATATTATTGGGAGAGCGGCGGACTTCTGCCGATCTCCGTTCTAGCTACTATCCTTGGGGTTTTGCACTCTAACACTCGTTACTAAGTAGTGACATACTAGACACCAACCAGGGTTTAATTTCCCAGTATTGTTATCAATCCAACCTTCTATCGTATCCCCTGTGGGTCCTAGTATTATATGCTACTTTTGCTAAACGCAGCCCACGACCTAATTCTAACCCGTATGTGATGACTTTCAATTATTTGGGCCTGATGCACCTAATTATTTATCATGGGTTTGTAAGGTGTATGATATTGACCATTTAGGATTTCATTGTTTTTCTAAGTATTTAGGTCCCTAAAATAAATCAGTTAATTAAGTGACCTAGGTCACTTTGTACATGAACTACTATATCCAATGATCACATATGCCTAAGTAAACTACCTGAAGATCTTCTAGGTTTAATATGACTGTATGCCAAGGATCTGATTTTTCCCATTTGAATTTCCATTTATGCTCTATTTATGATTAAAACCATAATTAATCCTTTTTCCAAATGAAGTACTTCAACTATACAACCAAAAATTCTTAGAAAATTACTTGTGATCCACATTGATATAATAATACTAAAAACAGAATATCATGATCCTGGCCAGTGATTTGACCTAACAAAATTCCATAAGAACATTATTACCAAAATGTCACTACTTTAGTTTTTAGCATATATAATCAACCAAAAATTCTCAAACAATTATATAGGGTTTTAATCACAAAAATAAGATACTATAAATTTTCCATAATTTTTCAACAGTAATTTCCTTTATTTTAAATTAATATCCAAAAAGAGAAATATGGTAATTCTATTAAAAACCCAAGATAAATTTTTCATACAAGCTTATAAAATTTTCCAGAGGTGTATAATGTCCTACTAGGGGTTTTAACAAAGTTTCAAAATTTAATGAAATCATTAGCCCTATTTTCAAAATTTATTTCTAAATACGTGTATTTTCCAATAATCCCAATTAATGGATTTTTGATCCCAAAAATCCCAACCTTACTATGAGAGTTGTATTTCATCCCGATAAATCTATGTCGATAGTTTCAGGGACATGCATTTGGCCAAATGGGCAAAATTTCTCATTTCCCCATTTCTACTATAGGCACGCCAATTATAATATACCTTCATTATGCATGTTGGATTTCCCCAACATGCAGAAGTCAAAATGGCCTGAAATTTTTACCATGGTCACACATTGACCCAATGGTCATGCCACTCAAATTTGGGGCATTTGTAGTGGGGAATCTCCCAAAATTTGAATAATTTAATAATTGATATTTCTCCAAAAACTACAGAAAAATACTTTCCAAAAATTCTTATTTTTGGTCAGTACCTAAGTCTAACCTAATCAAATGCATGGCCAAAATCTCATTACATGTGGAATTAGGGTTTGGCTTGGGCACTCAATTAAAAATCTGCCCTAGCCTAGGACCAGTCATGGTAGAATGGCCCTATAGGGAGCTGTATTGCTCTAATTTACAACTTTAAGGTGTCAAAATGAAGGTGAGACCTAGATCTACCTTTTTTATGTTGGACACTAGTTCTGGAAATGCCTTTAAGAGGCCTAAATATTCCATGCAATGTGACTATATTTAGGTGACAGAAATTACACAATTTAAATAATAACATTTAATTTAATTACTTAATTTTGATGGCATCGGGTTATCGTCCCCGATAGCCGAAGACTGAGATCGAGCCATCACGTTGCTTTTGATCCTTCATTCCCGGCCACCTGGGCAGCAGCCGCCACCGGCGATTGTCTCCACCACCTCCGTTGAGGTGGTGGCTAGCATTTCTCGGCGATATGGATGCCGGAGGCGTCTCCTCCAGAGAACCCGAGCAAGAAGAAATGCACGGAAATTAAGCCCACTGCTCACATGGTATCGGGCTAAATTGAGCTCGATATCTCGCCTAATCGAACTGGATAACTAGCACGGGGTAAGGGGAGGTGAAATGGACTTATAGTCGTGCTTGGCGACGAGTTTGGTGGCGGTGAGCCATGTCCAACGCTTGCTCCGGCAAACTAGCTAGCTCCCTGGTTTCTCCGGTTAATCCTCTGCTCCAGTTGTCGAATTCTACTCGTCTGGGCTTAGGGAAGGTGATGGTGGGCTTGGTTTTGTCTGGGAGTGGCAAGATGTGGAGTTTTGTGTTTAAGGGGGGTGGCCAGCCTCTTCTTTGGATGCTTCACCCCTACTGTCAAGTGGACACTAGACCCTCATTTTGGCTGAAATGAAGCTTGGGATCCCAGCCAAAGGCTTGGGCAGAGGGGAGGAGGGCCATGTGGCCTTCATCCCCTCTTTCCCTCTCTTCACTCTCCTCGTTTTGCCTTAATTTCCAAAACTACCCCATTGCATGCAATTTCTCTCCAATTTCAGGGGGTAGGGGATGTTAATGACCATTTGGGCTGGTCATGGGCCTTGGCTCATGGGCTTTGCCCATTGGGAATGGGCTTGGCCTTCCTTTTTCCTTCTTTCGGCTATATGTTGACTTGTTGACTTTTTAGGTTGACTTCGTCAACATGATGAGTGGGCTGACCCCACTTGATAGTCATGGATCCTATGATACCACCCAACTTGGGTTAGGCCATGGTGGTCCCCCACTTGGGCTAATTGGGCATATAGGTATGGGTTTGACCTATTTAGGGTTAGTGTTGACTTGGGTCAACTTGGGTCAACTTGGGTCAATGAGTGACCCAATGATGTGTCTTTTAGTTCACTTAGATTGCTTTTAGGGTTAGGGGCATAGTGGTGGGGCCAATGTGTAGCTAAGTTTCCAATTTGGGTTAGTTTAACTTGAGTTAACTTGGGCCCTATGTGACTACACCCTAACTCCATGGGTCAAACCTAGCCTAAACTCATACCACCACCACCTGTCCTAACCTAATCTAAGTTAAGGGGTCTAATAGGAAAGGGTATGTTACACCAGGAGCTCCAGGTTATTTTGGCTCCAGGGTAGAGGCTTCTGGTTCAGAAAGCACGAGGAGCGATGCTTTAGGTGCTTCTAGTTCTAGGGCGGAGGCTTCTGGTTCAAGAAGCAGGGGGATCGATGCTACATGTGCTTATACTTCAAGGGAGGTGGCTTCTTGTTCAGGAAGAAAGGGGAGCGATGTTCCAGGTTTGCCCAAGAACGGATCTAGCTCAGAAGGAGTAGCGGAGGTGGTTTGCCGTGATCAGGCTCTTCGGAGGTCGAAGAGGATCGCCAACCCACCAGCTCGATATAGCGAAGGAAACGCGATGAGCTTAATCTCTTGTTTCTTCATAGGCCCTCAAATCGAGCGGGTGCCTTCTAGATATGTTGACACCACTGGAGTCGAGAAGGTGGTTAATGCCAAGGACGAGGAGGTGACTGCCCTCAGAGGAAACGAGGCTTGGGACCTTATGCCCAAGGTTGTTGGTGTTACTCTTACGACGTATAAGTGGAGTTTGAAGCTGAAGAAGAAGGCGGAGGGATGCATTACTCCTTTCTGGAGGTGCTGGAGGGATTCCTTATAGTCTAGGATATGCGGAGAGAGGACTGTCTCAAACATCTTCTCAAATACGCTATCAGGGGGCATGTTTTTGGTTACGGGGACTCCTGGGACTGGTTATCACTTCTCACTTCAAGGGGGAGTATTGAAAATCATGAAGTGAATGTTGTGGACTGGGCGACCTGTTCGCGTGGCTTGTGCGGACAGGACTGGCGCCTAGCCAGGTCGACAAAGGTGCTGCAGTCGGCTTGTTCTCTAGAGGCCTGGGCGGTCTTTCCACGCGGCCTGGGCGGATAGAGGTGGCGGCTAGCCAGTTCGACTTGTGTTCAGTAGGCAGGTTATTCCATGAAGGTAATCGGGCGGTTAACTTGGCTAACCTCGGAGTTCGCCAAGACCAGAGTGTTGCGGACTAATGGAGTTTGCGGGTTTGGGCGATCTATTGTTTGAGTCTATTTGTTCGAGCGGACTGGTGTTGTGGACTTGGTTTGGATCTAAACCAAGTACAGGTGTGCTTAGTCCTGGTTGTCGAGAGCGGTTAGGGCAGACTGTCTTCTGTGTCTGATAACGTGCAAACTGTTGGTGTTTCCGCAGTTTTTGCTAGTGGCGATCTATCCTGGCTTGGTCTTTTGGAGACAAGGCAGATAGGTTTTCTATCCGTCCTTGGTGGTGCGTCTAGCGGTTTGTCCGGCTAGTCGCGGCGGACAGATTCAGTGTTCGCTGCGAGTTTAGATGGTGATCCTATCGTATAGGGCGGTGATCGTATTCTTCTCTGTGCCTATAAATAGGACCCCCTGTCACATCTACAGTATCTAAATGAACAGTAAGTGAACTCGCGGATAGTTGCTGCGAACAGTTTTTCTAGTCGCGTGGATTGAAGTGTTGACCGGTTTGTGTTGTGCAGGTTGTGCGGATAGCGCTGAAAAGCCAGGGACTTGGTTCTAACTTCGGTCAGGGACAGTACGGATTCTGTGGTTAGCAACCAGCGGTTAGCAGCTGGTCGTGGTCTGCGTCCATGTGGTCTCTTCTTCGGCAACTTCTTTCCTAGTTCAATAATTTGTCCGCTTCTGGCGGCTTGTTCAGGTCGGCAACAGTGTTCACGACGATCTGGTGGCTAAGCGACCTTGCGGTTAGGCGGCTAGCAGATCAGCAGACATAGTTCTTCTTTAGCTTTGGAATAACGTGCAGTCCGCGCGACTAGGTTACGGTTTGACGACTTAGCGGCTTCAGCGGACTCCTTAATGCAGCAACAGAGCCGGCGGCTTCTTCTTGAGTCCGCACGGTTAGTTTCTTGTTCTGTATTTTTTCTGCTTCCATCGGATACATTGGCGAATCATGTCTCGCCATGTATGCCTTGCCCTGTAAGGATTTTATTAGTACAAGATTACTTGCTCTTCTGGTTGCATCTGATTTACTTGGGCTCAGATTTGGTTGAGTGTTCCTGCGCCTAGTTTCCCGTTTTCGCGGTTCTCAATTTTGTTCAGAATGGTCTACGGGCATGACTGACTCGGCACTTTTCACCGCAAACAATTAACAATATAAGCAGTAAAAAATAGATAATTGGCACGGTCGGGTCCACGGTGGCTTGTCCTACTCGACATAAAATAATTCGGGCAGTCGACCATATGTCATCAACGCGTTGCTGAACTTTAGACAAAGAACGCAATGAGTGTGAGAGTCCATTATTTAGAGCTAGACTTAGAAGAATTTCTCAACTACAAGTTATCCCCAACAAACATTCAAGTAGATATTTTTTCCATAGTGGAGGTTATACTCATTGTCATGTCAAACACATATTTTATAATGATAACAATTTTTCAAAACACAACGGGGCAAAAATGCCAGCCACAGCCAACGAACGCTTAATTACTATTAAATATGTCAATGCAGTAATATATTTTTTAAACTATCTTTTTTTATGAAGCATAATTATAAATTATATTGTCTCTAGGTTTGAGAGGATGGCCGGTCATAAAGTAAATATTAGTTGATTAATTAACTTTTTCAAATAAAAAAAATATAAAAAAAATGTTGGGGGTGGCCGGGCATATAAATCTATATTAGTTTTTTTGTAAAGATATTTTTAATTTCATTGTTAACCTTGTAATTTTGAACACATCTAGACGCCAATATTGGCTACCAGATGTTTGCAAATTAAGGCTTCGTTGGGGGGGGGGGGGGGGGGGGAATTTATTTTCACCCATCAAAAGGTTATGATCGTAACCGTTTGACCGATGAAAACAAGTCCTCTCAAATGGAGCCTTAGTTAAATCATTTAATTTTTGAAAATGAAATGCAAAAAATAATTGTCCCGAATCCAGAGTAGTGTTGAGCATTGTAATCGATACTAATCTGTTGCTTGAAAATCTCTCAAATTTCTAGTCAAATCGGAATCAAAATATATTGATTTGAATCAAATTGAATTGATTCAAAATTACTCGTTATTGATTTCTAGCCTCAGGCGAATTGCTCGATTATTTATTCAAGCTAATTCAAATTATATACACATGAAATACATGAAAGATCATCATTAGAACCATCATACTTCTTGACCATAGATGAACTGGTAGAATTAACCAACAAAAGTTGGCTTTCGTCATTATGTATTGAACATATAAGGAAAAAGTCTACGTGACAGTTGGAGGATAATAAAAGGTCTAGGGTTTGAATCACGATAATAACAAAAGGTACAAAGTAGCTGAGTCAGGATATCCATCATGGTTGATCATGTGAATGACACTAGAGGTTCATGAAAGTGAAATATACCTGCTCAATTTCAAGGCAAAGTTCACCGCCGCCATTGGACTGAGTTGCTTGCCGGTTGAGGGAGTTTGTGACTGTTGGAACCTGGATTTTAGTCCAACTGCATCTGGACTAAGATGGAGTAGCATGAGTTACTTATCTCACAGTCAGATCCAATAAATTAAACGCAACGAGCCGAGAATTGATCATTTCAAGGAAAATTAGCTATCTATTAGCAGACCCACGAGCTGTAGTGAGATGGTCCTGCCACTAACCCGGAAGTCTAGAAGGTAATTTCCCCTCCACCACCAAAAGCTGAGTCAAACACCTCAGACGACTCGAAGGAGAACCGCTAGACCATCCCATCTCTCGATACTATCACATGGCGCGAGCTCGCTCCCGAGGTTAGGACCTCATCGGGCACTGACAGACCTTCCTTCAGTCTCCTCGACTAGGAGGATCAAGTGATTTCTCCTCATCTTGGCATTTGTTGCATAACTCCTTACCTTTTGATAACTGAGTCTCCTCGTGCCTTTGAGAAGAGCAGGAAAAATTCAAAAGTTATTCTCGCACTGGCTAGTCTAGTGGTAGATAGGAGTCATCAGTATCGTTGGGCGAGCTCACCTCTTCCCCCTCCTTCTTGTCCACCTATTGTACCTGATAAGACAATATTCTCTAGCAGCTATTGAGTAGAGGGTGATGGCTCATCAGTATTTTGACAGTTCCGCCATTCATTGATCTTCATTAGGACTCGCAGCTTGGTGTGGCGACTCCTGAAGACATTCCTCATGCTCCCAAAGCAAAATGATCTTCACTGGCTGGCATCTCCAGGCCTCTAACTCTTTTCCACCAATCTGTCGTGAATTGAATGAGCCTGCTCACTGCTCTCATGGTGGAAAGTCGTTGGCGATTGGGTTTAAGCCTGGTCAAACCCGTGCATCTCATCGTCGGCCAGTGAGATCCCGCCCCGCCGCTAGAGTATGAATTTCACCTCCTATGCAAATCTACCTTGTTTTCCTCCCTTTCACTTCCTCAGCTAATGTATCTTTTCCAAAACTTCTTAGGTCATCGCCCATCTGCCTCTTCAAAGCATTTGACGTATCTAGCTAGACTTGCTTCTGAACTCACTTTTGGACCCACCTCCTACCATGATGATGCCCCCCTTAAGGGAGCTTGAAAGTGAAGGGATAGATACTACTCTAGAGGGGGGGTGAATAGAGTTATCAAATTTTGCACAGACAAAACTTAATAGTCTACTCAACTCCCTTGGAGTGAAGTGCGGAATGAAAAGATTATAGATATTGATTTAACCTTAAAGCCTAACACAAGTGAAGTGTACAAACTCAAGCTAACTGTAATTACAGTTAAGCTTGGAAAAACCTAATCAGCAACTAGCAACCTAGTTATATCTACTCACAGCCACAATGCAGGAATTAAACAAAGGAATCCAGACGACACAAGGAAATTTATAGTGGTTCCCCAAACAACTTGGGTACGTCCACTCTTCTACCCACACGGTAGGAATCCACTCAGGTTTTTGATCAGGTGCCCTGCCACCAACAGAATCTGCTTCAGGTAGATTCAGAAACCCTTTAGACTTTTGATCAGGTGTCTAAAAACCAAGCACAGGTTTTTGATCAGGTGCCCTGCCACCAAGGGATACTTTTGAAGGGAGTAATAACCCTGTACAGGAGGGGGAAGAAGGTTAAGATGTCTTCTCTATTTTACAATAGATTAGAGAAGCACAAAAACTTGCACTGAGCTAGAATGCTCTAAGGAATCAAGGCTCCCCCTGGCTCAAAGATGTCCAGGTGAAGTCTTGCTTCAGTGCAGAAAACTCTTCAGAAAGTTCTGAAGGAAAAGCTATAGGAAGAAAATAAATAACAAAAAGAAATCTCTTCAAGCAGCTATTCTTCTTCTTCTTCTTCTTCAAAAGCTCTCTGAGTTTGAACTTCCTGAAGGCAGGAGAACTCAGGTGAAAAAGAGATGAAGATCTTAACACTTCTCAGTTAGATGGAGTTTGTTGAGAGCAGGAAGCTTGAGCTTGACGAAGGCTTGAGTGCTTAAGAATATATGTTACACTAGCTTCAATCCTTCTTCAAAGGGTCCTTTATATATTAGCAGCAAGCAACGGCTCTCTTCCATTTGAATTATTTGTCTTCTTCTGAGCCTTGAGACCTGGGCTGTAAATATCAAGAAGACAGAAATATCTCTGCAGCAAAACATTCTATAAAAGGAATAACCCTTTTTCTAAGAAGCTGCAGGTTTAAATCAAATAACAAAGGACTAAATAAAGTCACATCAGAAATAATCTCTTTATAGCAAATAGAAGACTTTTTAGTCCAACGGCTATAAAGGGGCTGTCAGCAGATAAAGTAATTTAAAGAGACAGCTAATAAGACAAACAACTTTATCTTAAGAGATTTGAACTCAGGCAAAAAGAATAGAGCAAATAATGCCTGGAAACTTTATCATACAGCTTAAAATAATGTGCTAGATAATGTATTAAATAATTAAATATATTAAATAAATACAAAATACAAAGGCAGGCAGACAGCGTCGAACGACCTTCGGAGATCGTCGACCGACGCACGGAGATCGTCGATCTATCGGGCAGATAGTCGAACGATCCAGATAGTCGATCTATTGAAGAAGATAGTCGAACTACCTCGGCAGATAGTCGACCTATCAGAACAAATAGTCGAACTATCAGATAGTCGATCTATCTAGGACAGATAGTCGAACTATCAAGCGCACAGAGATAGTCGACCTATCAAGCAGATAGTCGACCTACCTCAGAAAACAGATAGTCGATCTATCAACAGATAGTCGAACTATCAGCGCAGAACAGATAGTCGACCTATCAACAGATAGTCGAACTATCAGCGCAGAACAGATAGTCGACCTATCAACAGATAGTCGAACTATCAGCGCAGAACAGATAGTCGACCTATCAACAGATAGTCGAACTATCAGCGCAGAACAGATAGTCGACCTATCAACAGATAGTCGAACTATCAGCGCAGAACAGATAGTCGACCAACTGACAGACGATCGTCGATCAGCCGATAGACGATAGTCGAACGGCGTTCGACTATAGTCGAACGAAAAAACTACTTAACCAAATTCTCAATTTGGAAAAGCGAGGACTCTACAGCTAGACTTCTAACCATTGACCATAGATATTTCTTGGGTCAAGGAACACAAAGGAGAGGACTAAACTCAAATCAAACTAGGGTACCAACAATCTCCCCCTATTTGAGTTCAGTCTCTCAAAATCTAAAACAGCTAGCAATAGAATACTAAAAATAAATTCAGCAAATAGTTAACAATAAACTGGCAGATTATCAATCAGATAGACAAATATAGCACATCAGTTAATTAAACTATTAAGAATCTTTAGAGTCTGGTAAAGGATCAGAAGAACTAGAAACAAAAGAAATTTTTCTTAAGGGATCATCTGATTCTTTCTTCGACATCTTTAAATCCTGCACCCCAATGATCTTTAATTCTGTAGCTCTTGGGACTACAGCTTCCGGATGCTTTTCTATGTATTTGGAGGGGTCAAAAACCTCAGGATTCACCTGGAACTTTTCAAGCTCTTTCTTTCTGTAAATAGACATGGTAGTAAAACCTGTTGTATCTCTTCCTTCAGCTTTAGCTTTTCTAATTTGAGCTGCTCCTACAAGTTCTTGAAAGCGAGCCATCCTAAAGTTAGGATCGAGCTCAGGATTTTCATACACGGGCTCAGGAGAAGCAGCATCAGCTATTTTATCTAGATAAGATATAGAGCATACTTAGCAAAGGATTCTTGCTAGAAATTTTTAAGACAAAATAAACTATTTACCTTTTGATACAATTTCCTCAGACTGTACTGGAGTTGGAGATGAAATTCTCTTCTTTGGAGAGGGAGGTGGGGAAAAGGTTGGTCTTTGAACCACAGTCTCCCTCATTTGTCTTTGAGAACCATAAAATGATTTGCCTTGAGAGCTTTGATAACCTTGTCTTGGCGAGGGCTGAACAGACGCAGATTTTCCAGAGGAGGCAGTAGGTTTAGCTGAAAGGTTCCCAGAGGCTCCTGCACCTGGAGGAGGAGGAGGACCTCTGGGAGTCCATCTAGAGACAGGACTATCATACCTCTTGGTTCTTTTTCTTTCTTTTTGCTGATTCTTCGAAAACCACATCCAATGTTGAAAATCTTTGGATTTAGGGTCAATGCCCTTCAAAATATAATAAGGTATATCATTATCCTTGCTAGGAGGAGGAGCAGCAGCAGCTTTCCTTTTCTTTGCAGCAGATTTCCTTTTCTTTGACTTCTCAGAAATGTCAGAATCATCATCATCAGAATGAGATGAGGGAGGATTTTCATATGGATCATAGGCTTCTGAAACAGCCTTTTCTTTAAGCTTAAGATCAGATTTCTCTTTTTCCTCTTCCATGGCATCCAGAGCCAGAAGGGAGTCTAAATCCAGCCCTGGAGAGTCATCCCAGAGGGTTGACTTTTCACTTTGCAAATCTTTCTCTTTCTCTTTTAAAGATTGAACTCTTAAATCCCATGCTGCTCTTGCTTGAACTTCTTCCAAACTCAGGACAGGAGAGTCAACTTTGACTTCCTCTTTCTCAGACTCATCTTCTTTATTATCTAAGAAGGATTCCAACTCAGGGTCAACTTGAATATCAGGAATACTTGGTACAGCCTCAGAAACAACTTCTATTATTTGGGCAGCTAAATCTTCTCTAATAATATCTGTAGAATTATGAATACATATCTGCTAAATAAGCGATAATCATTCCTTCAAGGTATTCACAAACTAACAAATTAATCGACTCATCAACAAAACGAATGAAAGAGTTACCTTCATATTTAACCATCTCCCAGCAGTCATTCAGATATGACGTTACAATTCCTTCCAGGAATCTAACAATCACAGGAGTGGTAATATCTTCTAAGCAGACTTTAACTGCAATCTCAGATAACAGGATTCCATCTGTTATTTCCTTCTCAGACAAAACATGAGCTCTTTCTATCTCAGCAGGAGCAGCTAAATCTTCAGACAAAACTTGAGCTTTTTCTATCTCAGCAGGGGCAGAATCTTCCTGAACAGTCATTACTGTATCTTTGACAACTGGAGGAGAGGCAGGATGGTCTGAGGCATCTTCATTGAACATCTCCCCCTGCCTGATTTCAGTGGCTACTGAAACCAGGCCCCTAGAGGAAGATGGCTCAGCAGACTTAGAAAGGGATTGGATGGAGGCGGTTAAGAGATTAATGGAGGCTGCAAGGGGAGCGATTGCCTCGTCAATCATGGTTTTGATTGACGGTGTAATCAGCTCCACAATGCGGGAGATAATCTCAGGAGAGATTTCAAAAGATGAAGGATGAGAGGTGGATGGAGCTGCAGCAGATATGGTAGGGGTGCTGGGATGAGAAATGATGTGGACAGGTGATCGAACTGGAGATGGAGCAGGAGAGTTAATTGGAGAATGAATTGGGGAATGAATTGGAGATACAGGAGGAGTAGGAATTCTCTCTGATCCTAACAAATCGAAGCTAGGAGCAGATATCCTAGCCAGATGAGTAGGCAGAGGAGAGGCTGGAGGGGAAAGATGGACAACCGTAGTTGTTTCAGGAGCAGCAGAGGAAGAAGGTCTTACTTCAACTGAAGTTGATGGTACTTCAGCTGAGGCAGACGACAATGCAGAGGAGGAGGAAAGAAGAGCTGAGCCAGCTTCACCAGGTTGAGGAGCGACTGATACAGTCCTTGTGTCCTCAGATGTTGCTGGAGCAGATTTCACAAACGTTCTCTTCCACTTTGAGAACAGATGGGGATCCATCTTCTTACTGGCGTTGATCGTTGTTGCAGTCGAACTCAGCAGATGGGGGAATCTTTCCTTCAGAAAAATACCGATGACCCTTCCTAGGGTGACTTCCTTTTTGCCATTCTTTTTCCTGATTAAATCAAACAAAACTGCTGCCCAATCTATCCTTTTTCGATTAACAATTGCACACATGAGTGCGAATTGCTGCCTTGTTATGTTATCGTGGGCAGAGTGCTTACCCAGAAGCACTTTTCCTACTATCTCAGCCAAAAAATTGATTTTGAAAGGAAAGTTCACCTTGAGCAGCTTCGTGGGAATGCCCTCAGCATGTCCCAGCTCAACAAGCATTCTACTGAATTCCTGAGCATCTTGCTCATAATCCTCGTCACCAATCACTAAACCAAAAACATCAGATAAGATGGCCGGAGTCAGGATAGCTTCTTCTCCGCCTATGGTACCAGTCATCGCTTCATCTGTGGAAGACGACGTGAAAGCCCATTCTTTAATTTCTGGAATGTTGATCTTAATCCTTTCAGACATTAACTTTTCTAAACCTTGATCCCTGCAGAGCTGGAGAACTTCCACGATTCCGGCATCGCAGCTGCTGAATGCTTCGAAGTCCACACTGAATCCTGCATCAAACTTGACGACGGCCAGAACTGCTGGAGAAAACGCCATTGATTCGCTGGAGAAACGCGAGAAGGACGAAGAAGACGAAGGGGACGAAGCAGCATAAAATCGCAAGCGGGAAAGCAGAATGCGAAAGGGCACGCTCCGTCGACGATAAAGCACAAGATCTTTTGACCTAGGTCGACTATCGGCTTTATATCAGACCGGATATAGTCGATCTATTAAAAAGGTCTAGACCCGATGGTCGAACGGCCGTTCGACGATCGGCTCAGAAGCAGAGTAGTCGGACAATCGTTCGACTATTTCTGGCTTCTCAAACAACAGGCTATCGTCATCCAGAGATCGACGATGAGCTCAACCTGTTCGACGATGGTTGAACGTCGATCGACGATCTTCAAACAGATAAGCTATCATTAACCAGAGGTCGACGATAGGCTTAAACCGTTCGACTATCTTCGAACGTCATTCGACTATCTTCAAACAGATTTCAACATAGGCAGAGATAGTCACACTTAGTCTCGTCCATTAATCATGCCTAGTTGAACTAAAAAGAACAGATGCTTCTGTTCATCTAAAGGCTTGGTGAATATATCACCTCTCTGAAACTCAGTGGATATGAACTCAAGACAGATCTTGTTCTTTTCCACACAATCTCTCAGGAAATGGTGCGTAATCTCAATGTGCTTCGTTCTAGAGTGGTGCACTGGATTTTGTGCAATTGAGATAGCACTGGTACTATCACACATGATCTTGGTGTTCTTATGTGAGTAACCATAATCCACAAGCTGGTTTTGAATCCACAGGATCTGTGAACAACAACTAGCAGCTGCTATATATTCAGCCTCTGCAGTTGAAGTTGAGACAGAAGCCTGCTTCTTACAGAACCAAGAGACCAATCTCTCTCCCAGGAACTGGCAAGTTCCTGAGGTGCTCTTCCTGTCAACTCTGCAACCAGCATAATCAGAATCAGAATATCCAATTAATTCAAACTCTGACTCAGCTGGGTACCAAAGTCCTAGATCTGGACATCCTTTCAGGTATCTCAGGATTCTCTTTAGAAGAATCAGATGAGATTCCTTGGGGTTGACCTGAAATCTAGCACAAAGGCATGTAGCAAACATTATATCTGGCCTACTTGCAGTTAGATATAATAGGGAACCAACAATGGCCCTAAAATTCTTTTGATCAACTGGCTTGCCGTGATCATCAGAATCAATAACTACATTAGTAGCCATGGGTGTAGGCATTGCTGAAGCATCAGCCATCCCAAATTTCTTTACCAATTCCTTGGCATATTTGGATTGGGAGATGAAGATACCATCAGCATCTTGCTTAACTTGGAGACCAAGAAAGTAAGACAGCACACCCATGCTACTCATCTCAAACTTAGAGTGCATCAGGTCAGAGAACCTTTTGCAAAGTTTGGGATCAGTGGAGCCAAAAATAATATCATCTACATACACCTGAACTAACAGGATTGTGTCCTTGTGATGCTTGACGAAAAGGGTTCTATCAACTACTCCCCTAGTGAAGTTGTGCTCTAACAGGAAACTAGCTAAGGTCTCATACCAGGCCCTAGGAGCTTGCTTTAGTCCATAAAGAGCTTTTTGCAACTTAAAAACATGTGAGGGCTGAGTTGAAGAAACAAACCCTGGTGGTTGTTCAACAAACACCTCTTCCTTAAGCTCACCATTTAAGAATGCACTTTTGACATCCATTTGGAACACCTTAAACTTCATGTAGGCTGCATAGGCCAAGAAGATCCTTATTGCTTCTAGCCTTGCAACAGGAGCAAAGGTTTGGTCATAGTCTATACCTTCCTCCTGTCTGTAGCCCTGAGCTACAAGCCTAGCTTTATTCCTTACTATGATTCCATTTGCATCTAACTTGTTTCTATACACCCACTTGGTGCCTATGATCAGTTGGCCTTTAGGTCTTGGAACCAAAGTCCAAACTTTACATCTCTCAAACTGATTGAGCTCCTCTTGCATTGCAATGATCCAGTGGGGATCTAGCTCTGCATCATTAAAGGTGAGGGGCTCAACCTGTGAGAGGAAACAAGCATGCATCACATCCTGTCTTAACTGATGTCTTGTTTGCACACCAGCTGATATGTCTCCAATCACTTGAGATGTGGGGTGATCTCTAAGTGTGACAATATCAGCAGGTGGGATGTGATCTTCAGCAACAGTTGGGATTAATTCCTCAGGAGGAATTTGATCTACTGTTGGTCGAACAACAACAGCTTCAACAGCTTCAGCAATGTCTTCATCACTGTCTGATTCAGTGATCTGAAGAGTTGATAGTTGAAGAATTTCTTGAGGGGCATCAGGTACCTTCAAAGAACTGGAGGAAGGAGAATTTTCTTTCTCCTTGTAAAACATCTGAGACTCATCAAAAGTCACATGCACAGATTCTTCTATCTTACAGGTTGATTTGTTATAAACCCTATAAGCTTTGCTTACTTGGGAATATCCAAGCATGATTCCCATTGAAGCTTTTGCTTCAAACTTTCTAATATATTCTTTATTATTGTTATGAATATAAACAATACAGCCAAAAATTCTAAAGTAATTAATTTTTGGTTTCTTTCCTTTAAGCAACTCATAAGGAGTTTTACACTTAAGTTTGTGTATCAAACTTCTATTCAAGACATAATTGGCTGTACTAACAGCTTCTGCCCAATAGGATAGAGGCATATTAGCATCTGCCAACAATGTGCTAGCAGCTTCAATTAGTGTTCTGTTTTTCCTTTCAACTACCCCATTTTGTTGAGGAGTTCTAGGAGCTGAGAAGCTATGTTTGATACCTTCTCTCTCACAGAATTCTTGCATGAGAAGAGAGTCAAACTCAGTACCATGATCACTTCTGATCAAGGCCACATGAGTAGAGTACTCAGTCTGCACACAAAGTAGAAAGTCTGTAAGGGCTTTGAAGTTATCAGACTTAGATCTCAAAAAGAAAACCCAACTGAACCTAGAGAAGTCATCTACAATTACTAATGTGTAATACTTCCCTCCTAAACTCTGTACATTTATTGGGCCAAAAAGGTCCAAGTGTAATAAATACAGGATTCTAGGAGAATCACTTTTATTAACAGATTTAAAAGAATTCTTGGTTTGCTTGCCTAGCTGACAAGCCTTGCATAGGCTCTCCTTCTTGTAGGGGCAAGAAGGTAAACCTCTAACAAGGTTGTGCTTAGATAACCTAGATATATTTTTAAGGTTTATATGACTAAGCCTTTTATGCCATAGGGAATTATTATTAAGGGTTACTTCATTAAACAAGCAGATTTCAGAATGAGGTGAATTAAAATCTACTAAATAGATGTTACCTATTCTAATACCTACTAAAACAATATCATTATTTAAAGTAATGCTGCAAGAGGAGTTAGAAAATGAAACCTGGTAGCCAGCATCACATAGCTGGCTAACTGAAATCAGATTATGCTTTAGTCCATTGACATAAGCAACTCTTTTGAAAGTAACTGCTCCAATGGTGATCTTGCCATAGCCTTCTGTCTGACCACAGCTGGAGTCTCCAAAGATAACCTTTGGGCCGAGCTTAGCTTTGAACTTTGACAGTAGATCTTTATTTCCTGTCATATGCTTAGAGCATCCACTATCCAAATACCACTTATTTTGAGTGATTGGATAGGCCTTCACCTGCAATACAATTATTTAGACAGAGTGGACCCAGGTAACCTTGGGTCCCTTGTTTTTCACATAAGAAAAACTGGAAATATATGAGAATGCAGGATGAGGGTGATAACCTAGTGGGTGAGATCTCCTAGGTGGGATTCTCCATGCTGATGATGGGTCAACAAACCTAGAGTTTCTATTCTCATTTAGGTTTCTATGGAATTGATGATGGTTTTGAAAATCATATTGAAATCGTCGATCGACGTTCGACGATGGGCGCTCCGATCGTCGACCTTCGTTCGACCATGGAGCTTCCGATCGTCGAGCGGCGTTCGATGCTCTTTGCATTTCTTTAAAAAACTTCTTTCTCTTTTCTCTCTTAGCTTTATTTAAGGTTTTATTAACAAGGTTTACTTGCTCAGTGTTCTTCTTTCCACTAGCTGAAATGAAGTTCACTGGAGTTGAAAGATTATTTTTAAGAAGGACTGGGGGTTCACTAGGAGAAGCTCCTAAGCCTAGTTTATCATTACCTGACCTAGTGTTAGTCATGCTGGTAATTTCTAACAGCTTAAGGCTTCTACCATTAAGGGATTCTTCTAATCTCTTAGACTTAGCTAACTCTACTTTAAGAAATTTGATTTCTTCACTACAAGTAGTGAGTTCTTCCTTTAACCTAATGTTTTCAGAGGCTATTGATTCTGAGTCAGCTAACCTATTTCTAAGCTCTTTTATTTCTTTTTCTGAGCTAATTAAATCTAAACATAAAGATTTAAATTCTAACTTAAATTCTTCAGAAGTAAAATCATAAGAAGAAAGTACCTCATCTTCAGTAGGCATTTCTTCATCAGAATCAGAACTCTCTGCAGCAGAGTGGTTGCTGCAGGCATCTATTGCCATGAGGCAAATTTCTTTTGCCTTCTTCTCTTCCTCATCTTCACTGGAACTTGATGAGGAGGATTCTTCATCAGACTCACTCCAGGTTTCAGCAATGAAACCTCTCTCCTTCTTTTTGTTTTTGTAGGAGGATGACTTGGAGTGCTTCCTGTGTTGTTCTTTGTCTTTTCTCTTTTCCTTGTTCTTCTCCTCTGGACACTCTGGCAAAATGTGTCCAGGCTTCCTGCAACCATAACATATAATTTCTTTAGCGGGAGAGCGATCATACCTTGGTTTGTCTTCATATCGTGAAGACTTCTTTCTGAACTCCTTTCTTCCCATCTTGAGAAATCTTTTGGCAAACAGTGCCATGAGTTCCTCATTAGATTGGCTGCTTTCAGAAACATCTGCAGCCTTAAGAGCAAGAGACTGCTCTTTTCTTGTTGGAGTGGGGGTCTTGGCTTCAGCTTCTGCTTCTCTGGTCTTCAGCACTTGCTCAAAAGACTTGAGCTTGCCTAGGAGAGCTTCAGTTGAGATCTCATTGGTACTTCTGGCTTCTTTGATGGGCTAGATTCTTAGATCCCATGTGCTAGGGAAGCACATAAGAATCTTATCATTGACCTCTGTCAATGATATGTCCTTGTCCAGGGTCCTCAGCTCATTGATGATTGAGCTGAGCCTGGTGTACATTGCTTCAACTGATTCAGCATCAGTTTTCTTGAAGTTCTCGTACTGTGAGATCAGGTTGGACCTTCTGTCCTTCCTTTCATCAGCTGAACCAGCTACAATCTGGTTCAGTGTGTCCCACATGGCCTTAGCTGAGGAGCAGTCAGCCACCTTCTGGAACACCTCATCAGACATTGTCTGAGCCAGTATGTTCATCGCCTTAGCATCTGCTATTTTGGCCTTCTTGTACTCATCATTATAATCTGGAGGAGGCACTGCACTCATATCAGATGATGAGGCAGTGGCAGCAGCAGGTGCTCTTGGGGGACCTGACAAAATAGAAGCAAAAATACTTTCATCAATAGAATTCATATATAATTTAATCCTTGCCTTCCAGATGCCAAACTTTGCTAAGTTGCATGCTGGAGGTCTGGTGCTTGAATAATCCTTAGATTGGGCCATGATAGTGAATATCTATAAGCTCTTGGTATCTATCAGGATCTTGTGACTTAGGTGTTAGCCTATACAGTCAGTCAACCTCCCTCTGATACCAATTGAAAGTGAAGGGATAGATACTACTCTAGAGGGGGGGGGGGGTGAATAGAGTTATCAAATTTTGCACAGACAAAACTTAATAGTCTACTCAACTCCCTTGGAGTGAAGTGCGGAATGAAAAGATTATAGATATTGATTTAACCTTAAAGCCTAACACAAGTGAAGTGTACAAACTCAAGCTAACTGTAATTACAGTTAAGCTTGGAAAAACCTAATCAGCAACTAGCAACCTAGTTATATCTACTCACAGCCACAATGCAGGAATTAAACAAAGGAATCCAGACGACACAAGGAAATTTATAGTGGTTCCCCAAACAACTTGGGTACGTCCACTCTTCTACCCACACGGTAGGAATCCACTCAGGTTTTTGATCAGGTGCCCTGCCACCAACAGAATCTGCTTCAGGTAGATTCAGAAACCCTTTAGACTTTTGATCAGGTGTCTAAAAACCAAGCACAGGTTTTTGATCAGGTGCCCTGCCACCAAGGGATACTTTTGAAGGGAGTAATAACCCTGTACAGGAGGGGGAAGAAGGTTAAGATGTCTTCTCTATTTTACAATAGATTAGAGAAGCACAAAAACTTGCACTGAGCTAGAATGCTCTAAGGAATCAAGGCTCCCCCTGGCTCAAAGATGTCCAGGTGAAGTCTTGCTTCAGTGCAGAAAACTCTTCAGAAAGTTCTGAAGGAAAAGCTACAGGAAGAAAATAAATAACAAAAAGAAATCTCTTCAAGCAGCTATTCTTCTTCTTCTTCTTCAAAGGCTCTCTGAGTTTGAACTTCCTGAAGGCAGGAGAACTCAGGTGAAAAAGAGATGAAGATCTTAACACTTCTCAGTTAGATGGAGTTTGCTGAGAGCAGGAAGCTTGAGCTTGACGAAGGCTTGAGTGCTTAAGAATATATGTTACACTAGCTTCAATCCTTCTTCAAAGGGTCCTTTATATATTAGCAGCAAGCAACGGCTCTCTTCCATTTGAATTATTTGTCTTCTTCTGAGCCTTGAGACCTGGGCTGTAAATATCAAGAAGACAGAAATATCTCTACAGCAAAACATTCTATAAAAGGAATAACCCTTTTTCTAAGAAGCTGCAGGTTTAAATCAAATAACAAAGGACTAAATAAAGTCACATCAGAAATAATCTCTTTATAGCAAATAGAAGACTTTTTAGTCCAATGGCTATAAAGGGGCTGTCAGCAGATAAAGTAATTTAAAGAGACAGCTAATAAGACAAACAACTTTATCTTAAGAGATTTGAACTCAGGCAAAAAGAATAGAGCAAATAATGCCTGGAAACTTTATCATACAGCTTAAAATAATGTGCCAGATAATGTATTAAATAATTAAATATATTAAATAAATACAAAATACAAAGGCAGGCAGACAGCGTCGAACGACCTTCGGAGATCGTCGACCGACGCACGGAGATCGTCGATCTATCGGGCAGATAGTCGAACGATCCAGATAGTCGATCTATCGAAGAAGATAGTCGAACTACCTCGGCAGATAGTCGACCTATCAGAACAAATAGTCGAACTATCAGATAGTCGATCTATCTAGGACAGATAGTCGAACTATCAAGCGCACAGAGATAGTCGACCTATCAAGCAGATAGTCGACCTACCTCAGAAAACAGATAGTCGATCTATCAACAGATAGTCGAACTATCAGCGCAGAACAGATAGTCGACCTATCAACAGATAGTCGAACTATCAGCGCAGAACAGATAGTCGACCTATCAATAGATAGTCGAACTATCAGCGCAGAACAGATAGTCGACCTATCAACAGATAGTCGAACTATCAGCGCAGAACAGATAGTCGACCTATCAACAGATAGTCGAACTATCAGCGCAGAACAGATAGTCGACCAACTGACAGACGATCGTCGATCAGCCGATAGACGATAGTCGAACGAAAAAACTACTTAACCAAATTCTCAATTTGGAAAAGCGAGGACTCTACAGCTAGACTTCTAACCATTGACCATAGATATTTCTTGGGTCAAGGAACACAAAGGAGAGGACTAAACTCAAATCAAACTAGGGTACCAACAGAGCTTTGGGTGGGCTCACAGGACTGTGACAAGGAGTTTCAGACTCGCCTTTCAACATTACTTAGGGCGCACGACTCATTCCACATGGCCCTACAATTTGATGATATGAGACTGAGGCTAGCTGCCAATGAGGATCGCCTCGCCTATGCGGAGGGGTTCCACTAGTAGGTGGAAAGTGATGAGGGCTTGTACACGTGTGTCCAAGACATAGAAGAGAGGGTATACGAGTTAGAAACTCATCTATTCTCCATGGAGGATGATCTATTTACGCAGGTCACTAACACAGTGGGCGAGACCTCCCGACTCAAGGAGTACTTTAGGAGAGGCGAGAAGAACCTTTGGCGAGGTGAGGAGAACTTGTGGAAAGCAAGGGAAGATCTCTGGGTTGCCTGCAATATTACTTGGAGAGCTCTCCATCTGCTCACCGCAGGGGTCGAGGTCCCTTAAGGCACAAATGATGTATTGTAGTTAATGTAATGTTTGCTAATTTTTGTGTGTATTTGTTATATTTACTTGAAAGAACTTTTATTCTGAGCCTATTATAAAACGTTCATTTTACTCACTCAAACATGTGTTTTCTGTTTCTAGAGTACTAACTCGTTTTAATCAATAGTTTTCTTATCGCCGTCAATTCTATTTGCCTTTTGATGAAAATGTACAAGAATGCGAGTAGACAAAACCACGCGCAAGTACAACAAAGTCATTGGCTATAAATTGGGGGTCCTTCTCGATAGTCACGTCGTCATTACTTCTTGACCCACCTACCTCTATAACTGTTAGTTTTTTTTCTTAATGCGAGTGATTTCTCGCAAATCACCACACGAAAATGAATAATTAACAGTTTAATGATTACATCCATTAAGAAACAATTAGGAACTAGTGATTTGGCATTTGGTTTTTCAACAAACAAGAAAGGGAGAAATGTACCTCTTCTAGGTCAACCTAGAAGGTGAAGCGGAGAGTTAATCCTTGCGGTTGTAGAGCAATCCTTGCAATGCGATTTCTGATAAACTTAGCCTCGAGTCCACCAAGGAGTTCAACCACCTCTTGTTTCACTTGTGCTAGCAAGGGGAAAAGAGGAGCCAATCCAATCGAAAAGCCTTTGACGAGCACGTCAACATCCACTGCGGGTTTCACCAAATCCGGTGGAGAAAAACTTTGCACGAAAGGAGGAAGAGGGGGCGGCCGACCTAGGCTCGGCAAGATAGAAGACCGACTAGAGCGAGGTCTTCTTCTTCTCTCGGTCGCCGACAGCCCACTAGGGAGAGGGAAGGGGAAAGGCCTCCGGCGAGAGGTTAGAAACCTCCGGCGAAGTCGATCGAGGGAGAGAGAGAGGGGCGCCGATCGGATTTCGCGAGAGAACCCCTAGGGTTGCCGAAACCCTCGTTCGCCTTCCTGTTCGCTCGGGGGGGGGGGGGGGGGCGATTTTTCTCTGTGTTAAAACCGGGGGGAGGAGAAGAGTGCTAAAAAAAAATTATTAGGATATATATATTATATGTTTATATATATTATAAAAACTGATTTTATATATATATGTATAACAATAACCCCTCTCAAAATCCCCTTAATTTTGATCACTTATCAAAATCACCTCAATCGATAAATCATCAAACCTTTTGACTGTTCATCGAATCGCTTAAATGATCGCATCATGAAAAACGCCCCTATGAGCTGCGAGTTGCAATTATGGATTTCAAACGACGAATGTTTCGTATTTGAAACTTCCATCAAATCTCCTATTCAATGGAATCACGATTCGCATCTTGCTTTGCCTTTCAAATCTCATTGCGCAATTACGAATTAATTCAGCGTCGCAAGATCCCTTTTCCTCGTTTAATTATTGCGTTCATCAATCATATTGATGATCAAAATTGGATTGGTTTAACTGTGGCCTAATTCCTATTTGTGTGACCCTTTGAGGATTCATGTTATATCGAACATGAAACGTGAATCTCTATTCACTTCCAATGGTCGTAAGCGGCACCATAGCAATGCGTTATGATCCTCGATTTACATAAATATCATGCTACCTTAGCATATCAATCCTACATACGAACACATAGAGTGTCCCGTTCGATTCTTATGTCATATGATATCCTTGTATAACGCAAGCTTGAAGCGTGTCACCCTTGCCGTTCATACATTTCTTGATATAGTGTTGGTCGCACAAAGTTGCTAGCAAACGACCCAACACCATCAAGGAGGCCTCAACAGATATCATCGCTCACGAGACGATCTAATGAGAGACATGGTTTTCTTGACGAACGATCTTCTCCACACAACTCAAGAGAACATAAATATCGTCTGTATGGCAGCCCTTGACGGGAATCAGCGTTGGACGAAATTTAGTGAACCTATCCTTGTGAGTTGAAATCGGGCGTCTCAAACATAGAATCAAACTAATGAAATAAATAGTGACACATAACACAATACATGTATTTATTCCATCGCGGTCATGTTCTGTACTATGTTCCAATAACATAAACATCTGCAATTAAGGCGGCAACTCCTTACCTATGATTAGTAGAACTTAATCATCATTTAACTTGCAGACTGGTCTTATCCGACAATCAATGCTCCTTGTTGATCCTCAAGACCATGAACTTGTTTTAGTTTTATCGTCGCCATTTCACAAATGGGACACATAGCTCTACTATTCAGGTCATCAACCCGAATGGTATGTCAACAATAAAACTAGGAACAAATGATCAAAATCATCAATTACATAAACTAATAACATATCATTATATGATTGGCTACTGGGGCATATCCCTAACAATCTCCCACTTGACCCAGAGTCAATCAAAGTGACATCTAGCAAGAGAATAGTATTCAACAAAAAATATATATATGTCTCATACTAAAACCATAAAATACAAAACACTCAAAGCCACTCAGGCATGCGTCTAATCCCCATGGATGCAACATGCAATTCGTGCGCGGCTCGAGATAATGGCTTTGTTAGAGGGTCTTCTGTGTTCGCAACACCATCTACCCTTTTCACCTTTATCCATCCATCATTCACAAACTGTCGGATGAGATGGAATCGCCGTAGAATGTGCTTGGTCCTTTGATGAGACCGAGGCTCCTTTGACTGGGCTATGGCTCCCGTGTTGTCACAGTAAAGATCTACCGGACCCGAGATGCTCGGAACTACTTCCAGCTCTGTCAGAAATTCTTTCATCCAAACGCCCTCTTTCGCTGCTTCACCAGCCGCTAAGTACTCAGCTTCGGTGACAGAATCTGCTGTAGTATCTTGTTTGGAACTCTTCCAACTTACAGCACCACCATTAAGCAAATATACAAAGCCGGTTTGAGACTTCGAGTCATCTCGATCGGTTTGGAAGCTAGCATCGGTGTAACCACTTACAACGAGCTCTTGGTCCCCACCGTAAATGAGAAAACTATCCTTAGTCCTCTTGAGATACTTGAGAATATTCTTAACTGCAGTCCAATGTGTTAGGCCTGGATTGGACTGAAAATGACTAGTCGTACTAATGAGATACGCAACATCTGGGCGGGTGCACAACATGGCATACATGATCGAACCAATGGCTGAAGGATATCTGAACTTTTTCATGAATTCCTTGTCACCATCAGTTGAAGGACACTGAGTCTTACTCAAGTATGTGCCATGTGACATAGGTAAGAACCCCTTTTTGGAACTAGCCAAATTGTGTGATTCCAACACTTTATCAATATACACCTCCTAGCTTAAACCTATCATCCTTCTTGATCTATCTCTATAGATCTTGATTCCTAGGATATAGGTAGCCTCACCCAAGTCTTTCATTGAGAACACTTTCTTCAATGAAGTCTTGACTGCATTTAATTCGGAAACTTCATTTCCAATTAATAGAATATCATCAACATATAGAATAAGAAACACCACTACACTCCCACTAATTCGCTTGTAAACACAAGCTTCCTTCTCACATTGAATGAAATTCAACTCCTTGATCTCATTATCAAAACGCTTATTCGAACTCCGCGATGCTTGCTTCAATCCATAAATGGATCTTTGAAGCTTGCAAATTTTGTTAGCATTCTTTGGATCTATAAAACACTCCGGTTGTGTCATATACACATCCTCTTCCAAATCTCCATTTAGGAAGGCAGTTTTAACGTCCATTTGCCATATTTCATAGTCATAATATGCGGCAATCGCTAACAAAATCCGTATTGACTTAAACATAACAACGGGCGAGAAAGTTTCTTCATAGTCAACTCCTTGAATTTGTCGAAAACCTTTCGCTATGAGCCGTGCTTTGTAAATAGTCAAGTTGCCATCCATGTCGATCTTTCTTTTAAAGATCCACTTATTTTCTATGGGTTTGACCCCTTCGTGATGATCAACTAAGGTCCACACCTTGTTGTCATACATGGATTGCATCTCAGATTCCATGGCCTCAAGCCATTGCTTGGAGTCGGGTCTCTTTCTCATGTCATCAGCGGTCAACGGTTCATCATTCTCAATGATTAGAACGTCATACATATCCATATATCTATTGGGTGGACGACTATCCCTTGTCGACCTTCGTGGGACCACATTCGGTGGCGTTTGAGATTCTTGAACTTGTTCCACAACGACTTGTGGGATTTGTTCTTGAGTCTCAACAGATTGAGTGCCTCGTCTACTATCGGCGAGCGATAAATCCGAAAACTCAATTGAGGGAATAGGCTCATTAACCACATCCACAACGACTTGTGGAATGGGTCGAGCTTCTACCTCATTCGGTGCCACGTCGGGAACAACTAGATCGCCTACTTGAGGTGCATCTTGTATTGGTTCATGAATTTCTTCAATGACCACGTCATTCCCACTACTAGGTTTTGAGAGAAACTCTTTCTCCAAAAATATCGCATGACGAGCAACAACTATCTTGTTCTCTTCACGATTGTAGAAGTAGTAACCCTTCGTTGCTTTAGGGTATCCCACGAAATAACATTTGTTCGATTTTGAGCTAAGCTTATCGTTTGTTAACTTTTTAACATAGGCTTCGCATCCCCAAATCTTGAGAAACATCATGCTTGGTTTCTTACCAAACCAGCATTCATAAGGCGTTGTCGCAACAGACTTAGAAGGAACTCGATTAAGTGTAAATGCTGCGGTTTCAAGTGAAAAACCCCAAAATGATTTAGGCAAGTCAGCTTGGCTCATCATTGATCGAACCATGTCAAGCAAGGTCCGATTTATCCTCTCGGATACTCCATTCCATTGTGGAGTCCCAGGTGGAGTGAGTTGAGGAACAATTCCACACTCTTTTAAATAATCACCAAATTCTACGCTTAAGTACTCACCACCTCTATCAGAACGCAAGGTCTTGATCTTCCTATCAAGTTGGTTTTCAACTTCATTTTTGAATTCCTTGAACTTTTCAAAGGATTCAGACTTATGCCTCATTAAGTAGATATACCCGTATCAACTATAATCATCGGTGAAAGTGATGAAGTATGAATAACCTCCTCGCGCGCAAAAGTTCATGGGCCCACATACATCGGTATGTATGAGTTCCAACAAGTTACTTGCCCTTACACCCCTTTTGGTGAAAGGCGCTTTTGTCATCTTTCCTTTTAAACACGATTCGCATATATCAATTGATTCAAAATCAAACTGATCCAAGAGACCAACGGTTTGCAATCTCTTGATGCGATTTTCGTTGATGTGACCCAAACGGCAATGCCACATAAAGGTCGAACCTTCATGCGAAAATTTACGTTTTCTATTATTATGTTCTATACTCAAGATATGTTCACTTGTATCTAGCACATATAAACCATTTAAATTTCGTGCAATACAAAAGCAAACATCATTACGAAATAAAGAGCAACAATTGTCTTTAATGGTTATACTAAAACCATCCATGTCCAAACACGAGATAGAAATAATATTGCGAGTGATAACAGGAACAAAATAAACATCTTTGAGTTCCAAAACCATTCCGGAAGGCAAAATCAACTCCACCGCTCCAATGGCCATAGCAGAGACGCACATGCCATTGCCTACGCGAAGTTGAATTTCACCTTTCTTTAGCTGCTTCTTACTCCTTAGTGCCTGCACATTTCGACAAATGTGAGCACATGAACCGGTATCAAATATCCAGTCATTATCAGAAGAAGCTAAAAGGGTTTCAATGACAAATATACCTGAGGTGGAAGGGGGAACAATTCCTCCCTCCTTGTCTGAGAGATACTTGGGACAGTTCCTCTTCCAATGGCCCTTGCCACTACAATAGTAGCACACCGTATCGGAAGTGGCAGGATTCTTGTTCTTCTTAGAACCCTCGGGGACAACCTTAGCAAAAGCCTTGGGTGTCACCTTGCCTTTGCCTTTGCCTTTATCATTCCTATGGAATTTCTTCTTGACTTTCTTTCTCTTCTCACTCACCGCCAGAACATCTTTATGGTCCTTTTGTTTCTTTAAACTCTCCTCGGTTTCAACAAGCATGTTATGGAGCTCGTCCATAGTCTTGTCCATACCGTTCATACAATAGTTTACAATAAACCCCGTATAAAGAGAAGGAAGAGAATTTAGGATGAAATCTTGAGCGGCCCCTACCGTGAAGGGTGTGTCAAGTTTCTCCAATTGCCGAAAATACCCCGCCATCTTCATGACGTAAGGACCAACCTCTTGGCCCTCTGCTAATCTAGCAGTAGCAATGGTTTTGATCAGCTTTCCTATTTCAGTGCGGGCCTTAACTTGAAACATGTTCTTTAGGCGAGTCATGATGTCATATACACCAAGACCACTATCAATGAACTCTTTTTGGAGCTCAGGATCCATGACTGCTACGATCAGTGTAGATATCTCCATATCATCCACTACGTACTTGTCAAGATCACTCTGTTCCTTTTCAGAAGCCTCAGAGTCTATGGCTGTAAAAGGAGTGGTCAGGAGATACTCTTTCTTTTCAAACCGAAGGGCTAGCCTTAGGTTACGGTTCCAATCTAGAAAATTGGCTCCGTTAAAAGCGAGTTTCTCCTTTTCAATGATTGAGCGAAGCGAAAAAGACATATGAGAAGCCATTTCTCTTCTAAAAAAAAATATCAAATAATTAGTTTATGTATAATTTTATTTTCAACAAAATAAAATATCCATTACATCAAAAAGAAAATTCCCTCTGTAATGGATTTCCAAGATCCCTACTTTCATTGAAATGACGACGGCGTCGGCACAATCATCAAACCAACTAGTGTAAGGTAGGTTCTCTAACCAATCGCATCAACTTATACGATTCTTGGTTCGCATTGCGAACTTCGTCCCAATGTCCTAATCAAATTAGGGTCCATTGATAAGTAACCGCTCTCTATTAGCACTTTGCAAATCTGATTTGCACTCCTACTATGATGATAAAACATGATGTCCGCATCGGCGGAAAAACATCAACGAAATATCAAACATCACGAAGGAGTTAGAGAGAAGGAGGACGATTGACTCATTCAATTAGGGAATAAAAAAAATAAGCATACCACCACGGATTTCACCAAATCCGGATGACAACCACACAAAATTCTCGCTTATGAAAATCCAAATGCCAAAATCACGCAACCTCCCTCTGATACCACTGTTAGTTTTTTTTCTTAATGCGAGTGATTTCTCGCAAATCACCACACGAAAATGAATAATTAACAGTTTAATGATTACATCCATTAAGAAACAATTAGGAACTAGTGATTTGGCATTTGGTTTTTCAACAAACAAGAAAGGGAGAAATGTACCTCTTCTAGGTCAACCTAGAAGGTGAAGCGGAGAGTTAATCCTTGCGGTTGTAGAGCAATCCTTGCAATGTGATTTCTGATAAACTTAGCCTCGAGTCCACCAAGGAGTTCAACCACCTCTTGTTTCACTTGTGCTAGCAAGGGGAAAAGAGGAGCCAATCCAATCGAAAATCCTTTGACGAGCACGTCAACATCCACTGCGGGTTTCACCAAATCCGGTGGAGAAAAACTTTGCACGAAAGGAGGAAGAGGGGGCGGCCGACCTAGGCTCGGCAAGATAGAAGACCGACTGGAGCGAGGTCTTCTTCTTCTCTCGGTCGCCGACAGCCCACTAGGGAGAGGGAAGGGGAAAGGCCTCCGGCGAGAGGTTAGAAACCTCCGGCGAAGTCGATCGAGGGAGAGAGAGAGGGGCGCCGATCGGATTTCGCGAGAGAACCCCTAGGGTTGCCGAAACCCTCGTTCGCCTTCCTGTTCGCTCGGGGGGGGGGGCGATTTTTCTCTGTGTTAAAACCGGGGGGAGGAGAAGAGTGCTAAAAAAAAATTATTAGGATATATATATTATATGTTTATATATATTATAAAAACTGATTTTATATATATATGTATAACAATAACCCCTCTCAAAATCCCCTTAATTTTGATCACTTATCAAAATCACCTCAATCGATAAATCATCAAACCTTTTGACTGTTCATCGAATCGCTTAAATGATCGCATCATGAAAAACGCCCCTATGAGCTGCGAGTTGCAATTATGGATTTCAAATGACGAATGTTTCGTATTTGAAACTTCCATCAAATCTCCTATTCAATGGAATCACGATTCGCATCTTGCTTTGCCGTTCAAATCTCATTGCGCAATTACGAATTAATTCAGCGTCGCAAGATCCCTTTTCCTCATTTAATTATTGCGTTCATCAATCATATTGATGATCAAAATTGGATTGGTTTAACTGTGGCCTAATTCCTATTTGTGTGACCCTTTGAGGATTCATGTTATATCGAACATGAAACGTGAATCTCTATTCACTTCCAATGGTCGTAAGCGGCACCATAACAATGCGTTACGATCCTCGATTTACATAAATATCATGCTACCTTAGCATATCAATCCTACATACGAACACATAGAGTGTCCCGTTCGATTCTTATGTCATATGATATCCTTGTATAACGCAAGCTTGAAGCGTGTCACCCTTGCCGTTCATACATTTCTTGATATAGTGTTGGTCTCACAAAGTTGCTAGCAAACGACCCAACACCATCAAGGAGGCCTCAACAGATATCATCGCTCACGAGACAATCTAATGAGAGACATGGTTTTCTTGACGAACGATCTTCTCCACACAACTCAAGAGAACATAAATATCGTCTGTATGGCAGCCCTTGACGGGAATCAGCGTTGGACGAAATTTAGTGAACCTATCCTTGTGAGTTGAAATCGGGCGTCTCAAACATAGAATCAAACTAATGAAATAAATAGTGACACATAACACAATACATGTATTTATTCCATCGCGGTCATGTTCTGTACTATGTTCCAATAACATAAACATCTGCAATTAAGGCGACAACTCCTTACCTATGATTAGTAGAACTTAATCATCATTTAACTTGCAGACTGGTCTTATCCGACAATCAATGCTCCTTGTTGATCCTCAAGACCATGAACTTGTTTTAGTTTTATCGTCGCCATTTCACAAATGAGACACATAGCTCTACTATTCAGGTCATCAACCCGAATGGTATGTCAACAATAAAACTAGGAACAAATGATCAAAATCATCAATTACATAAACTAATAACATATCATTATATGATTGGCTACTGGGGCATATCCCTAACAATAACATCCTACCTCAACTCTTAATCATGGGTCGCAAGTTCAAGAGCGAGGAGGGTCGAGTGTATTACATTGTTAATTTCGGCGAGCACAACTTTCGGTGCCTGGAGACCTTCTCAGAAGACTTCAAAATCTTTCGGAGTCGCTTTCTTCCTAAAGGATTTTCCGCTAGGCTCTCGAAGCTAGGTGAGCACATAAACACATTTTTCAATAATCAGCTCGCCTTCCCTCTGACCCATTTTAGCGTTGGGCTAAGGATGACACTTTGGCCTAAGCTCCTTGTGGTCCTCAAGTACTTTGAACTTGTCCTGACACAAGTGAGCCCCAATTCCATTAGCGCATTGGTGTCCTTCATCTGTTATATGTACGAAGAGCAAGTCGAGTTCGACCTCGTCACCTACCGCAAGATTTTGTCAAAGAAGGCGACTGGCAATGGGGTCATCTTCTTCTCTACCATCTGCGTCAAAGTCTCATAGACCCTCAAAAAAGTCCATCACTAAACTGATAAGTTCACTTTATGCGAGGCAAGTTCGGAAACCTCTTGCTTGTGTCGATCTAGCGGAGTGAGAATGATTACAAGTTGCCTCGCGTAGAATGGAATGCCCTCTCTCGGTACAAGTTTCGGGGGGGGGGGGGGGGGGTCTACGACGTCATCTACCTGATATGTTACATCAACCAATCTGCCTTCATCCTTATAGGGACATGTCAGTCGAGTACCCGATCCATTCATTTTGTCATGCCCTTTTTGTTGCTTATTCTTCCTATTCAGGTGAGCGCGTGTTGCCGATCCAGCCGCCCTTCGATAGTTCAATGGTTTTGCCTCGTGCAAACTCCCCATCTTGTGCCACCACTGTGATCAATGTTGTTGAGACCACGCCCATAGGAAGGGGTGAGCAGACCCTAGTGGACGATATGGACAAGAGGAAAATCCTCCCAAAAAACTCCTCGACGGGTGAGGCAAAGCGGAAGAAACAGAAGCTAGAGAGGGCGAGTCATTCTACCATCCCTAAGCTGGCCGAGGAGCCTAGCTTGCACCGAAACTTCATGCTCGATAGGCAGCGCAATAATATCACGGGGATCCCTCTTGATCTGGGACGACTCGTGAAACCAAGTACTCCTGAGCTCGGCCCTCCCATCCTGGATGGAGGATGAGTCACTGGATGATGACACCTTCAACGTCATGTTCGGGCTCTATGACTGCGAGGATGTAAAGGTGTTCGATGAGACTCTCATCCAGGAGTTGGCGAATCGAGGCAGCAGGTCCACTCTATAGAAAACTTTTGGTACACATGATGCACCATCCTCTATGTGCAAATGAGAATTTTTTATACTTAAATTGCATTTTTCGATAACAAAAAATTGATTATCGCAAAAATAAATTACGGAATATAAATTATGACATTTTTACAATCAATTTAAGTACTTATTTGTCCATATTTTGTACAGTTTTGAAAAATAGCAGTTGTAATTTTTTTTATTTTGACTGGAAAATTCGAACTGGAATTTTGAAATGTTTCCAGTGGATTATGAAGGAGTCGAAACCGGCTTTCGCCTATTAGTAAAAGCTAGAACTCGTGCCTCTCCCGATGATTTGAGCCGCACCTCTTCCGCCTCTATGTTTTTGCTAGTGTTCGGCGAGCCTCCTTCTTGATGACGACATCATCTCTTCCTTCTCTCCTGGTCATTCTCGAGGTTGGGGTCATCGTTGCAGGAAGCCGTGTTGAAGCTCGATGTTGCTTTTTTCTTTCCTCGGAAGAGACCGACGGGCGTTTCTTCCTCTCCCTCACTGTAAGCCCTCTTTTACCTTTTTTTTCTCACGCCGCTGATGAGTTACATAATAATGAAAAGAAATTCGGGTTTTTATTTTCTTTGCTACACATAGATGCTGGAGTCACTACAAGATAATGTCATTGGCCATGTTTTTAATAGGCTACGACGACGTTTTTCAAACATCGCCAATGTTTTGGCGATGCTTTCAGAAGCGACGCACATGCGCCGCGACATGTTTCATCGCGAAAACATTCCGTGATGTTTTATTAAAAGCGTCGCTAAAGAGTAATGTATTAGCAACGTGTTGTGCGAAACGATGCGGAAAAATCAAAATCAAACTACCGCAAACAATAAACACGATGCGATTTACGTGGTTAGGCGAGAAACGCCTACGTCCACGGTGAGGGGTTGATCACTATTACCGGTGGGGGAGAAAAGAAGAGGCCAATACACAATACAACTCCACACAACTCAACTCCCTCTCTCACTCACACAAAGAGAACCTTAACCCCTTTATATTTATAGGGGAAATTAGGGAACCCAAAAAGACCAAAATAACCCTCAAAACAACAATCTCCACCTCATCTCTTATTTGACAAAAAACAAATATGAGATGATCCAATAAACAACAACACCAAAATGGCTGCGCCAAGATGGTTGCCTGCGTACCCCCCTCCTATGGGATCAAGCCACGCGTAGTTCTTCAAAAGTGTCTCTCAAGGCACTCACCTTTGAGCTCGAACGATCAGCAACCCATTACAATATGTGAACTTCTGGACTGAAAGCACTTTCGTGAGCATGTTTGCTGGATTCTCCTTAGTATCAATTTTCTTCAAAAGAACCTCGCCTGTCTCGATCAAGTCTCGAACAAAATGGTACCTTACATCAATGTGCTTAGTAAGAGCATGATGCACTGAATTAGACGCCAAGAAAATCATGCTTTGACTGTCACAAAAGGAAGTTAAAGCCATATGCTACACTCTCAGATCATCCAATAGGCCTTGCATCCAGATGGCCTCCTTCATAACTTCTGTCGCTGTCATGTATTCAGCCTCTGTTGTAGATAAATCCACCGTCGACTGTAAAGTTGACCTCCAACTCACTGGACCTCCTGCCAATGTGAATAAATATCTGATTGTAGACCTGCACCTATTTATATCACCTACATATTCTGAATCAGTGTAGCCCATACACAACCCAACACTGGACTGTTGCCTCTCGTACACTAAACCAATATCAATTGTACCCTTGAGATACCTCAGAATTCACTTAACTGCCTGTCAATGACCCTGACTGGGATCATGCATGAATTTGCTCACCACGCCAACAGCTTGTGCAATATCTGTCCTTGTACAAACCATGAGATACATCAAACTGCTCACTGCACTAGCATATAGAACTAGCTTCATTCCCTTCCTCTCTTGGTCGTCTTTAGGACATAAGTCATCACTCAATTGAAAATGTGCTGCCAATGGTAAAGTCACTGCCTTAGTAGTGTCGTCAATCCCAAACCTATTCAACACCTTCTCAATATAAGCACTTTGAGTGAGCCAAACCTTTCCAGCTTCCTTGTCCCTGCAGATTTCCATCCCGAGAATTTTGCGAGCCTCACCTAACTCCTTCATCTCAAACTGCTTTGATAGCTGCTTCTTCATTCTATCAATCTCTGACTAACTTGAAGCGACAATCAACATATCATCAACATATAATAGAAGATAGATGAACTCACTAGTAGCCAATCTCTTGAAATATGCATAGTGATCATACTGACTCCGCGTGTACTTCTGTCCCAACATAAACTGATCGAACTTTCTGTACCACTGTCTCGATGACTACTTCAAATCATAAAGTGACTTGTCCAATTTGCATACCAAGTCACTCTGAGCCTCATATCCAGGTGGTTAGTTCATATAGATCTCCTACAAATTTCCATGCAAAAATGCAGTTTTCACATCAAGTTACTCAAAAATCAGACCATACCGCGCTACTAAGGCCAAGAGAACACGGATCGACGGATACTTGACAACTGGGGAAAACACCTCGTCATAATCAATATCTTCACGTTGAGCAAAGCCTTTGGACACCAATCTTGCCATATAATGCACATTAACAGCTCCATGAGATCCTTCTTTTTCGCATACACCCATTTGCACTCGGTTGCTTTTCTACCTAGAGGTAACTTCACTAATCTCCATATAGCATTTTTCTTCAGAGAAGTCATTTCTTCATCCATCACATCCCTCCAAAAATATGCTACAGGACTCTCTACAGCCTCCTTGAAGTGACAAGGGATTTCAGCCTCAGATGTTGAAAGTGCAAATGCAATGTAGTCCCTCAACCAAGCTGGCTTCGGGACATTCTGCCTCCTGGTCCGAATCCTGGCAATCAATCCTGAACATGACTCTCTATCTCTACTTCCTCCACCTCCCGATCATCATTACCTAATATCTCATCAACAGTCTCATCATCTACCTCATAAGGAGTGGGAGGAACTGGTGGAACAAATTGAGTCATATCAAACTCCTTCTTCTGATCAGTAGTAGTGATCGGCTTCAAACTCTCCACCTGCTCTGAGTCCCGAGGCTTCAGCAAACTCGCCTCGTTAAATGTAACATCCCTGTTAATAACAATCTTCCTCTCTGCCTGATCATATAGTTTACAACCTTTAACTCCATGCCTGAAGCCAATGAAGATTGCTTTCTTTGCACGTGGTTCCAGTTTATCATTCTTGACATGAAAATAAGCTGGACACCCAAACACTTTAATGTGCACATAATTTATAGCAGGGTGCCCCGACCACATCTCTTTTGGTGTCTTCTTCCCAATAGCTAAAGAAGGCAGACGATTCACCAAATGGCAAGTATAATCAACAACCTCAGACCAAAAAATCTTGCCTAACCCAGCATTAGACAACATGCATCAAACCTTCTCCACCAAAGTGCGGTTCATGCGCTCTGCCACCCCATTCTGCTACGGTGTCTCCCTGACTATAAAGTGATGCTCTATACCTGATCTCTAGCACTCTTTGCAAGAACACTTTCAAAGTGTATTCGCCTCCATTGTCTGATCTGATACATCAAATCTTTTTGCTAGTCTGGTTCTCAATCCACTTCTTCCAAGTCACAAATATCTCCAGAACTTTGCTCTTATTTTTCATGGTGTACACCCAAACATATCTGGAATAATCATCAATGAAGGAGACAAAGTATTGTCGCCCGGTAAAAGATTTCTTCTTCGTCGAGCCCCAAACATCTTTGTGAACATAATCTAAAATACCTTTCGTACTTTGGATGCCCGTGCCAAAAGATACTCGCGAATTCTAGTCAATCATGCAATGCTCACAGAAATCCAACTTGCAGCTTTTCGCTCCCTTAATAAATCCTTGTATTGATAAAGACTAGAGGGAAGCCTCTCCAGCATGAGCAATCTCATATGCCATAAAGTACTAGCATCCAAAGAATCATCAGCAACGACCACTGTTCCGGTAACTGTATTCCCCTGGTGATAATATAGGTTGTGGTGCCAAACTCCTCTCATGAAAACCAAAGCTCCGCGACTGATCTTCAGAACTCCTGCCTCGATTACTACCTTGTAGCCCTTGGCTTCTAAAGTGTTGGATCTAGTGACCAACCTTAGAGGGGGGGGGGTGAATAAGGTTTTAACGTTAAATAGAATTTAGAAAATTTTTGCCTTAGAAAATCGAGTTCTGGAAGCTACCGCGGGGCGTTAGGTAGCTAACGCGTGGCTGTAAGTCACAGTGCTAGTTTTCCTGTGCAGATCCAAGTTCCATTCCCACAAACACATGCACTCGCTAAACAATCATATCATACACCCAGAAGTAATTAACACGTAAATAACAGATTTCATTGCATGAATTCAAAATAACAATAGTTCTATATGCAAAAAGGTGATCTTCGTGACGCTGAAGATCTAAGGCGATGAGTAGAAATGATCTTTTGGTTTCTATACCGATCCGCTCCATGGATTGGTTGGCTCTCTCCTTTTCCCTCTAGGAAAAGTCTTCGAGCCGGCTCTTCACTTCCTCACAAGAAAGGGTCTTAGAGCCCCACTAGATCCTCCGATCTAGACGTGCCTATCCCCAGGACGATTTACCGCAGAATCCTACCTGGATCCCGACGACCTATCCCGGTCGATTTCTCACGAAACCCTTCCCGGATTTTGACGACCCTCCGGTCGATTTCCCCCGCATAAGATTTAGAAAATGAAAATATTACAAGAATAAAAGATGTAAATAATCTAAAAGTTGAAGTTCTCCCTCTTGACAACTCCTTTGAGCGATCTGCAGCCGGTGCTTAAGATTTTCGTTTGCTAGAAATCGGTTGGCACTTCGTATTCGATGTAGATCTTGGATCGCCGGAGTTCTTCGTTCACGAATGGGTGGGATATAACTTTCTTCTTCTTCAATGGAGACTTTTGGAATGGAGTATAAGAAGGCGGCCAAACCCAAGAATTCACGAACTCCCGTCGCACTTCAGTCCTTCAAAAATCACAGGGTATAGGAACCAAGGCGGACTTTTATACGTCTTCATGAAAATAGGCTTCCGCCGACGGTAAGACTAGCACCCGGCGATAGGTTCGCATGCTTGTTGTGCCAGCTGTCCTCCAAATTTGGAATAATATTCAAAACGAATATTTGTCGTATTATCGTTGTTAGCCCCGCACGGTTACAGCTACCGCCGCGCGGTAATTTAGGACACGACGATTCAGAAACAGTGTGTCGATATTCGTCGATAGGCTAGCGCGGTGCGATAGCTGCTATTTCCTGGTGGTAGCATCCCGAGAAGCTGGCCAAAATGGTTCCTTGCGTTAGCGTGGGCGGTAGGACTAACGCGACGCGGTAGTTACCCGAGGGCTCTGTCCAATTAATTCACGTCTACCTCCCAGCGGTAGCTTCTATCGCGCGGTGGTAGTATCCATATGAGGTTTCTTCTTCCTTGCTTGCACCTATCAATCTGCACACTCTATCAACACAAGACGTGATTAAATACAACCTGGGAGTTGATATTCTCAAACACAGGGAATGTGAAACATCGGTTCCAACATAAACCTCCAACAGACAGTAAACTCTTCCTGATATCCGGAACATGTCTAACCTCTGTCAACTCTCTCACTGCTCCGTCATGCATCCGAACCAGAATACTCCCAACAATAATAGTACGACAAGTCTGATCATAGCTCATAAAAACAGCACCAGTATCCAAAGAGTTGTAAATACAGAACCACTCCCGATTGGGACAAATTTGATAGCTAACACCCATGTCCAGAATCCAATATGAATCATCACTGAATAAACATTGAGGAGTGACAAAGAGAGAAACATCAGACTCATCACCACCAGTAGTCTCCTGAGTAATATGCGCCTTCGCCTCTGAGGAAAGCCCCTTATTTTTTTTCCTTTAACTTAGGGAAATCCTTCTTTCAGTAACCCGTCTCCAAACAGAATGCACACTGATATCGCCCAAGACTTCGACCACATGAATTTCCACGCTTTTGAGTACTGTTATTATTCTTCTTGTGTCAATTCTTCTTTTTCTCAGATCTTCCTCGATGAGGCAAAAGTGCTTCGGCCGACTCCGCATTCGACGACTCTTTATCTCTTTGACGGAATTCGTAATTCAACAAAGTCGTAGACACTTCACTGTACTTTAATACCTCCTTCCCATGAATGAGTGACATCGTGAAGTTCTCATACTCATCTGGAAGCAAATTCAATAGAAGGGGTGCCTTGTCTTCATCGCCAACATCCTCGTCCAAATTCAACAGATTTGCTAATAGCTTCGTAAACTCATTTAAATGCTCATCAATCGATACTGCACGTCTGTTGGGTACATTGGGAACAGTGTACCTGATCTGGAGAAGTCCCTTTGATAACTCAATAATATACCCAAAGGTTTATTTGATGTATGCTAATTTTACATATGCAGGTTCAATGTTGAACAAATTATTCTAAGTCAAAGTGTCGAGAAAATATGATGTAGGGTGGTTCATGACACGCGATTGTTTACGCTAACGGAACAACCAACATCACAGAACATGCAAAAAAAGGAGGAGGGCTCAGACCAAAAGCGAACGAAAAGGAGTCGGTTGGCTCCCAAAAATCCGGGACTCGATACCACGTCCTTAGGACCTACCTCTCCAACAAGCACACAACTCATCGTAAGTTAGTCTTGATACAACGTCCTTAAGACCTACCTCTCCAACAAGCACACAACTCACCGCACCTACACAAGCATCTAAACTTTCAACATGAGCCGTTTCAAACGCAGCAAATGCTTTATTTAGGAGCAGCGAAAATTTCAAAAGGCGGTCGAGTTCAAGTTGAGATTAAATCCCTTGTTAACACAAAGAGTGCCAAACTTGGAGAGCAAGTCAAGGCTAGGCCTAGTTTGCTCCCACAATGGATCATCCAATCCGGAATACAGGAGATTCAACAACAATGAAATCGAATCAAACTTGCAAGAGATGTATTAAAAATCACAAAAAAGACAGTTCGAATACAACCTCCACAAATCTCACAAGAAGAAAACACTAGAAAGGAGAGGGATTACCCAACCAAGAAGAACAAACACACAAGATAAGTGGGAGAATCACTCTCTCCACAGAACCACCGACTTCACACCGAATGGGGCTGCAACCTTCTTCCTCGGAGTCGCACCGATGGAAGCCACACCGGAGTCGCACCGAACGGGATGGAGATCACAAGGGGGGGGGGGAAGGCTTCACACCTTGGGTGGGGGGGGGGGGCGGCAAGAGGGAGACCTCCTTGGCCGAAATTTCACAAGAGTGAAAGTAGGGGTTTTTTTCTTCTTCTATTCTTTAACTCATCATAATATCCTCCTTATATAGGAGTTACAAAACACATCCAACCGCCCAAGATGGAGATGAAATCTCATCCATCCGAGCGGTTAAATACACACCAAATATTTAAATGCAGGAAATAAAAATAATACAAGTCCTCAAGTGAATATAAAATTATTAACCAAGTATGGAATAATTTTATATTCACAAATAGTTAAATAAAATACTAAAACATGATATTTCAAAGAAATTAATCTTCAAGTGGGCCTAACACGCCGCGGACGGAGGTTGTAACGCGGGCTTCCGTTAGCATCATCATTGCGCCTAAAGTCTTTATGTTGTAGCGCCTCGGCAACCGGGTCATCATCAGGTAGCGTCGGGGGGGGGGGGGGGGCGCCATCAATCCTCCCCCACTCAAAATCACGTATCTCCGATGCGTGGTCCGAGAGATAGAGGAGGAGAAGCTCGGAGTCCAAACGTTGAAGCTCAGTTGCGAGGACCCATGAGTCGTCTGAAGAGGGGAGGTCACGCCAACGGATGAGGAAGCGGTAGGTAGCACCATCAGGAGTAGTAAGTGGCTCAGTAGCGAGAATCACATCTGAAGTGAGAAATGTCTTCGGGAACCTGGGAAACATGTCAGCAGTAGGAATAAAAGAAGGCAACTTACCATCCGATGTTATACCTATGGGGACCGAAGGAGAGAGATCATCCGAACTACCACTCCCTAACCCATCAAAATTTTTAGTGGAGGGAGGAGACGACCAAGAATCCAAATATTGCGGAGGCGAAACAAACGGCGTCAAATCCGAGACATTAAAAATAGGGGAGATACCCCAATCAACAGGCAAATCCAACACGAAAGCGTTGTCACCTAGCTTCTTTATAATCCGAAAAGGGCCGGCGCGCTTTGGTGCTAACTTTTTAACGGTGCCAGTTGGCATTTTTTCGGGAACTAACCGGACTAAAACCAGATCGCCGAATTTAAAGTGTGACACCCTCCTATGTAGATTAGCGTGTGTTTGATAAGACTCGTATTGATCAGTCAAGGTAGCTCGTATACGTGCATGTAAGTCATGAATATGTTGGGCAAAGGATTGTGCAAACTGACTTGTTTTGTACGTTGGAGGCAATGGGACCAAGTCAAGCGACACAGGGGCCTTGTACCCGTGAATAATTTCGTTAGGAGACATACCCGTGGACCTATTTTTTGAATTATTGTAGGCCAATTGGGCATGTGGAAGAAGTAAATCCCAAGTGCCTTTGTGATCGCTCACTAGACATCTAAGAAGATTTCCTAGGCTCATATTGACTACCTCCGTCTGCCCATCAGTTTGCGGATGATAAGCCGCGAAGAATAGTAATTTTGTTCCCATAAGAATCCACAAGGTTTTTCCAAAAGTAGCTAGTGAATTTTACGTCCCTATCCGAGACAATAGTCTTTGGCACTCCGCGGTGACTAACGACGTCCTTAAAATACAGCTTTGCTATGTGAGAAGCGTCGTTGGTCTTACTATATGGAATAAAATATGCCATTTTGGAGAACCTATCCACAACGACGAGAATAGAGTCGTGACGTCGAAGGGTGGGGGGAAGACCTAATACGAAGTCCATGCTCACGTCTTCCCACGGTACGGACGGGATAGGTAGCGGGGTGTACAAACCTACATTGGACTTAGTACCCTTAGAAACTTGACACGTACGGCAACTATTCACTACCCTCCCAACCATCGCCTTTAGTTTAGGCCAATAGAATTTCTCCTCTACGAGCGTAATCCTTTTGTCTCTCCCAAAGTGTCCACTCAATCCACCACTATGTAACTCCCAAATGATGTGTAGTCGCAAAAAGGAGCGAGGGATACACAATTTCCCGTGCTTGAACAGATAACCGTCCCTAAGTGAAAAGGCCATAATGGTCGTGGGAGAGCTAACCTGGGCAGATAAATATGGCTCCTGAAAATCAGGGCATGTGGCGTATTCATCCTTTATGCGCTCGAACCCTACCACGTGGACTTGCATGGAGGAAAGCAAGAGGGTGAGGCGACTGAGTGCGTCGGCGACTCGATTTTCGGACCCCTTAAGGTGCTTAAGATTAAATGTGTATTCCTGCAAGAAGGATACCCATTTAGCGTGGCGCGGGCTGATTTTGTGCTGACCGTTGATGAATCGTAATGCTTCATGATTGGAGAGGATGAAAAACTCCTTAGAAAGGAGATAGTGCCTCCAATGATGTAAACACCTAACGATCGCATAAAACTCCCTATCATAATTGGAATAATTTAACTTAGCGCCCGCTAATTTCTCACTAAAATAACTAATTGGGTGACCCTCTTGACTCAAGACACTCCCAATTCCTATGCCAGATGCATCACATGTAAGCTCGAAGACCTTGGTGAAGTCAGGGAGATGCAACACCGGTGCTTCGGTCATAAGCTCTTTAATACGATGGAATGCAAACGTGGCGGATTTCGTCCATGTGAATTCGCCCTTCTTCATGCAGTCAGTAATGGGCGCCATAATGTTACTAAAATCGCGTATGAAACGACGATAGAAGGTAGCTAATCCGTGGAAACTACACACCTCCTGAAGCCTAGTGGGCTCGAGCCAGTCTCTAATCGCTTGAACCTTTCATGGGTCAACACAAATGCCTTCAGAACCAACTATGTAACCCAAGAATTCGACCTCCAAAACATAAAATGTGCATTTCTTAAGGTTTAGGAATAAGGTTTCCTTCCTTAAGGTGGTGAGGATCACTTTGAAGTGGGAGATGTGTTCGGCGGGGGAGGTGCTAAAAACTAGGATGTCGTCGAAATATACTACAACAAACTTCCCCATATACGACCTAAAGACGTGCGTCATCATCCGGGATAAGGTGCTGGGGGCATTGGATAACCCAAAGGGCATCACCAGCCACTCATACAACCCATTCTTAGATTTGAACGCTATCTTCCACTCATCCCCCTCTCGGATCCTAATCTGGTGGTAACCACTCCGTAAGTCTAACTTAGAGAAGATAGTGGCACCCGAAAGGACATCCAAGAGGTCATCTAGTCGCGGGATTGGAAACCTATATTTTATAGTAATTTTGTTGAGACCCCGGCTATCAACACACATGCGCCAGGTGCCATCCTTCTTAGGGGCAAGAAGGGCTGGGACAGCACATGGGCTCATACTCGTCGTAATGAATCCCTTACTCAGTAAATCCTCTATTGGGGTTTGTAACTCTTTGTGGGCGGAGGGATTAAGCCTATAGTGAGGTTGGTTAGGTAGGTACGATCCGGTGATAAGGTCTATGACATGTTGTATATCTCTAAGAGGTGGCAACGACGAAGGCAGCTCGTCCGGGTAATCGTCCCTAAACTCATCCAATAATACTCGTAGCTCTCGAGGTAAATCATCCAACACGCAACTGTCAGTCTTTGCACTCATGAGAACGAGAGCGTACATCATACACTCAATGAAGGAATCCTTCTCAAATTCTTTCCTACCAACTAAACTCAACGCCTTCCTCTCTACAGGGACAGTGGTATCCCTAGCCAACACTACAGGCTCTCTCGGCACAGTCGGTCTCAAGGTGATGATCTTACCATTGAATTTGAACTCATATGTGTTGGCACGACCATAGTGCGTCACGTCACAGTCGTAGAGCCAGGGGCGGCCTAACAACACATGACAAACGTCCATTGGCAGGACGTCGCACCAAACCTCATCCGTGTAGGATTTGAATGACAGGGGGACTAAGCATTGTTGGGTTACTTTAATAGTAACCTTACTGATCCAAGCAACCTGATAGGGGGTCGGATGCGGTTCAGCAGTCAAGGACATACGCTTAACGGCATTCTCAAAAACGGCGTTCACACAACTACCACCATCAATAACTAGTTTGCAAAGCTTCTCGCCACTCTTAAAGATCAGGGAGAATATACTCGCCCTCCTCCAGTCGTCTACGGGACGAGGGGTGGTCAAAATACAATGCATCACCATAAGGCAGTGATCGTCCTCCAAGTCACTAGGGACTCCTTCTGGGTCGCTCTCCTCTGCGGTCTCGTATACATAATCGTCAGGGTCGGTAGCTGGCTCTAATAAGGCTAGGGCTTTTGTCTTTGTTGGGCATTCGTAGGTATAGTGGCCTTGAACGCCGCAAGAGTAACAAGTGTTGTTAGCCTTGCTAACCTTCCCTATAGGGATACGCTCACTCGCAGGGTTCTTGGTGTTCCTAGCGATGATCACGACTGACTTCGACTCGGTGGATTTAAACTTTCCCTTATCAGGATATGTGGAAGAAGATGCCCCAGTGGTGGACTTGTTCTTCGCATGAGTGTAACGGGAGTGAGCCTTAGAGGCTAGTTGTTTTTCAATGTCCAGGGCGGCATTGAAAGTCGTGTTCAAATCCGTATGCCCATATCGCAAGAGCTTTCTTTGGATATCGGGGTGAAGCCCCTTTCGAAATCTAGATAAAGTGACTTCGGGGATTTCCCTAAGGTCACATCGCACCATACGGTCCTTAAGTTCACCCATATATTCAGCTACCGACATTGAGCCTTGCCGAAGGGTGGCAAGCTCATCGAACATCTGCGTCCGATGGTACGTGGGGACGTACTGGTCGGTCAACAGGTTCTTCATCACCGGCCAACCTATAAGGGGGGCTCCGTGTCCGGTTCCTAACCTCCGCTCCTCATTTAGCCAAAACGTATTTGCATGACCTTTTAACTTCATCCGGGCAACTTAGACCTTTTGGGGATCCGTTAGGTTGTGCCACTCGAAGTAACACTCCATGTCCACCGTCCAGTTAAGGAAGATCTGGGGATCTCCCATGCCATCGTAAGTTGGGGCATTAATCTTAATGGCCCTCGTGATATCAAACCCTCTCTCGTGGCGGTGTTCTCGATGGGGTGCTCGAGAGGAGTCCTCATCGGAATCTGTATCAGGAGTTTGTTGGCGCCGGTTGGGCTACTCAACATTAATGGGTGGTGGGGGAGGCCTAGCTTGATTTTGTAGGATCTGTGCCAACATGTTCCTAAGCTCTATCATTTCGTTACGTAACCCTGCTATGGTCTCGGTGTTGGGATCCCCACGCTCGTTCGCAGACATCCTAGACGTAGAAGGTGTAGAGTATTCCGTTCCTAGTCTAGTGCGCATGCAAGTGTAAAATATTTGGAAAGATGAATTTTTCTAGGGCTGACCCTACATGAAAAATAGAATATTTTTATAGTTTCCCGATGTGACGAGAATGTAGAACGTTAAAAAAATTTGTTTTTAACTTTTCGCTGAAAATTGCAAATTTTGGAGCGCTATTGGCAGACCAGAAAAAAAAAATTGTTTTTTTGTGCGTGCCGACAAGACTAAAGCGAGGATGTTCAATTAGAAAATTGACACGACCGCCTCTGATACCAAATTGATGTAGGGTGGTTCGTGACACGCGATTGTTTACGCTAACGGAACAACCAACATCACAGAACATGCAAAAAAAGGAGGAGGGTGATGAACATTTTCGCTAAGTCTAAACTTGATGCGGATTCATTCTACATTTTATCATAACTATGTAGATGGGCATAAGCTAGATTGAATTATCTTTCAGGCAAGTGCACCTATCAATCATAGTATAAGAGAATTCTACATCTCGTATCGTATTCCACAGGGTCATTTCAACTATTCGTACTCACTCTCACTCTATTATCATACCTAAACTTAAAATTGCGTTCTAACATAGATTAATCCTAACTATGACTATTCGGATAAAAATTGTATTGGAGAATTACAAAAATAATTTCAAATCGAAAGTTAAGAGCATTCAATGAACATAATCACTTTGTGTAATCATGAAATAACAAGACTATCAAATTCATTGTATTGTAAAGGGGTAAACTAATTATCAAATTCTCTCTCGAGCAATTTAAAATCTAAGTTAAGTTAAGTAAATTTTCTCTCGAACAATTTACAATACTCAAATGTTTATTGAATGAAATACCCTATCTAATACATGGATTCATGAAGCTTTATTTCTAAAATATCATAATTCCATTCATTCGTATTCTAATTTTCCAAGAAACATATCTCTCGATCATGAATTTTGAATTACAAAGAGAAATAACACATGAATATGAAGATTTAACCATCATCCAAACAATCCAATTTCTCAATCTAGACATTTGGAATTCATGTAAAAATAAAGAATCATTCATAATAAGGATAATTCTCAATGTTTGCAAGCCCATATACGAATAAAATACAATGAAATTGACGAAAACAAAACGATACATGATTACTAACTTGTTCAAACACATTGTTCATGAAAATTAAAAGATAAATAAAGTTGGATTACCAAGAGAGATACAAGATTAAATGAGATAAATTAAAGAATAAATGCATACAAATATCTCCTTCAAGCTTTCCTTCTCTTGGATGCTCCACTTTCGTTCTCCAGAAAAATCTCCAAGCAAAATAATCCAAAAAAGTCCAGAATAAAATTTTCTCCAGGTTTTTATAGTCCAATAGCAAACATGGTCGAACACGGGTTCCGACACGGCCGTGTTGCAGGCCGTGTCGGCAGTTCCAGGGCAGTTCCACACGAAAAGATGTGTTTGATCATGGGCCGTGTTGGATCACACGGGTACTGACACGGCCGTGTTCCAGAACACGACTGTGTTGTTCTTCATGTTCTTCAGACACGGGGGCTGGAAAATTGTTTCAGCTGGGATGGAACACGGGTAGGCACACGGCCGTGTTCCTACCCGTGTGTGAGCAACTCTTCTCCTGTGATCAGTCCTGTTGGCCCCGTAAACTCCCCTGTTTGCTCCAAGACTTTTAGTTCCACTGGCTAGTTGTACCTGCATTAGAAAAATGACATAGTAAGGGAGAAGTTCAATACATAAAATAGTAACAACTTTAAACTATGCTCTACTATTCATGACAATACCAATTCTCAATTATTTAGTGCAATTACTTGAATAAAGAGGTAGAAAACAGCGGATATGATTACAATTATTACAATAAAAATCTACCATAATTGTAATCATCACACATCCCCAGACTTAAGTGTTTGCTTGTCCCTAAGCAAACTAATTCAAACAATTGGGTTACCAGTACATAATTCTTCTTCCGCACACTGATTGTTTTGAATTCGAATAGAGATTTGATGCTGCAATTGTATAGGAAATAGTATAGCAGACTTTTCTAAATATAACTTTTTCTTAAAAATTTCTCCAATACATATCTTAACTACTTTTCGCTCTTTCTTAGAATTATAATTATAGTTATCCATAACTATTGTAAGGAGAAAATAACAATCTTGATAACATATGCATTAGTCTTTCAAAAAATTAAAAATCTCCCTATTGATAATCATACACTTTCCTTTACACACCCTCTCCATAACACTAATGAGAATTAGTAAAGTTGGATCCTTAGGACTTGTATGGTGGTGTATTGTTTTGGCTTAGGATAGGTGATTATAGGTGGGGTAAGCAAAAAAACTAGATCACAATTGAGCCCTTTGTATGACAAAGACCTTTAACATACATTGATATTTTATGAGCACCCCCAGACTTTGCACGTATTATCATTCCCTTATTTTTTCCAGAGGAAGGATACTCTATATTTTTTCTTAACCAAGGATCCATAGTAGGGATCATTCCGAATGGGTGCAAGTGTACACTCACTCAGGCCACATATCACTATGTTATTATAGGGATTTCATAGTAGGGATCATTCCGAATGGGTGCAAGTGTACACGCACTCAGGCCACATATCACTATGAAAAATCATTTTATGACGAGCTCAATGATAGGTGCTACTAGACGAGAATTGGCCTTGGTGTATTTTAGAGGTAGAGTATTACAAAAATATAGGGATGAGGTCCAAATTGGGTGAGCAAGGGTATAATGTTTAAGGTTTTGGGATTGAACGGCTCAAGCTATCCAAAAGGAGGCCTAAATCATTTCCACCTTTACTAATAAACATGTGCAAAAGGTTTTGAGGATCGCTAGTAAGTTCTAGACACCAATAGAGAAAATTTTTGTTATTGTTGATCTACTAATACGAAATTATCAAAATATTACACTCATCAACTCACTTTAGTATAGATAAATAATTTTTTCTAAAATGGAGTGATTATTAGTTAATAATATAAAGGACAATCTTTTTAAACCAAATTATATGGAGAAAAGTAATCTAATGAATTTCTATACGTAGTTACTAATCAACAAATTTGAACACGAATTCGGTTTAATCAGCGTGCGAAAGTGAATTAGATAGTTATATTCCCAATGAGTGAAGTAATGAAAGCTTAAAGAGAAGTAATCAAATTTTTTGAGGGGTGTATAAGGAAATATAGAGTATTATGATAAAGAGAAAATAAGTAATTGTAATCATGAATTCCACTGTCAATACTCATTATAAAAATACAGCATACCCCCAGACTTAAGTTGCAATGTCCTCATTGCAATACATAAAGAACTGCACTACATAAACAAGGGGACAAATATTGCACTACATAAAGAACTGATGAGCATGAATATAAAGCATCACAGCACGAAACAGGAGCAAAATCTGAAATAAAACATTTTTTTTATAGATATACTGATCATACAAATACTAGATGATAAAAACAATACTAAAGACATAGTGCTACAGAATCAGATATGCAAAGCCAGATGTATCAGAAATACATTGGTGAGTCATCTTGATCCGTCGGATCATCCTGAGGGCGAGATGGACAAGGAGCTGGTCGCGGTGGGCTGCTGATCCCCATGTGCTGCCGGATTTGATACATGACGTCCTCAGTCCGTTGCTGCTGCTCCTCTATACGCTGAAGGCGCGGTGACAACTGAGTGTCATAAAAATGCTGTAGCTCCTGTGCAAATCGAGACTGTCGCCGAGGCTGGGCAGATGATGACTCTCCCTGAGTATGCGTCGAGCGGGCCGGTGGAATGAGAGGCTCATCGAGATCTGGATCGACCTCATCGTCTTCGTCGTCGTGGATATGAAGGCCACGAGCCGCAATGGTATATATAGTCCCTCCTCGGCCTTGACGAGCAGTAACGAGGCGGATGGCTCGAATATTGGCCATGGTGATAGGCACAGTCTTCGATACCACCGCCATCGGGGGAAGAGGTAAAAAGATGCCCATATTCTTGGTTAGACGCGTGATGTAGGGGGCTACACAGATAGACCCGACGCGGGAGTTCTCCGCCTGATGAAGAAAAAAATGAGCAAGCATATAGCCCAAATGGATAGGATAGTGGGCTGTCATGCTGTGCAGATACAGAATGTCCTGTCGACTCACAACACCGGAGCTTTCGCCCCGGCCGCTCAGTGTATGGCTAAGTAGGTGATGAATATAATGCACGGCGGGGGAGACCAACTTTGAGGCCTTAGACCTCTTGGCTTCGTAGGCGCCGGTGTCGAAAGATAAACGTCGCCAAACACCACCTGCCTGCTCGCGACTGGGGAGATCAAAATGTAAATCAGAGTAGGCGGCACTAAGGAGGAATGCCTCGTCGTATAGTCCTAAATACCGTGTAAACTGGTAGAGGGAAAGTGTGTAGAAGGTGCCCCCCACTCGAAAAGAAATATTCCCCTCTGTAGGTCTTCCATCATCGGCTACACAGGATCGAAGGTTTACATAGAAAGTGGATAAAAATTCAAGTGTGAGTTCTCTAAATCCTATCTCTTCTATGGCGAAAAACTGTTGCCACCCCACTACAGAAATCAAATCCCTCACATTATCCGCTAGACCTATAGTTTCGAGGACATCCCAGTCTATGATTCGTATGTCCTGATACTTCTTGGCCTGTAGCCGATTATAGCGGTTTGTGTGGATAGGATCTGTGAAAGCTAGTGGCGGAGCGACGTCGCGTCTCTCGGTAGATAATGCTTGAAGATCCGGGCGACGTCGGCGACCACCTTGGCTACGAGATGATGCCATGATCTGAAAATAATAAATAAAAACAAATCTAAAGTGAATTTAGAAGGAAAATAGGAATAGAAGTGATCAAGAGGAGATTGGATGGAAATAACCCAGGAGTTTTACCGATTATATTGAGCGCGAAGAAATGATACGATTCCGCGAATTTTGGAGAAGGAGAGTGATTTCCCGGCTGGAATGGAAGCAAGAATGGAAGGAGGAGATAGTGAGAGTGATGAGGAGAATGAAAAAAAATCGGCCCCCTATAAAAAGAAGTCGAACACGGGTGCACACACGGCCGTGTGTGTACCTGTGTTGAGGAATCTTTCTGCGCGGGAAACACGGTCTTCAAGGAGACGTGTGGTCAAATCGCGGGAAACTGCCCGTGTCAGTTGGACACGGTCAACAACACGGCCGTGTCCCCTAACCGTGTGGTCAACCTCGATCGGACACGGCCAAGAACACGGGTTGGTGGAAACCCGTGTACTTCTCTGACTGGAAATAATTTAATTCGCCGTTTCGATACGGGTGCGCACATGGCTGGGTGGACAGTCGTGTATATTACACACGGCTATGAACACGGCTTGGTGAAAACCCGTGTACTTCTCTGACTTGAAACAATTTAATTCGTCATTTCGACACGGGTGATCACATGGCTGGGTGGATAGGGCGTGTGCTAGACACGGCCATGCACACGGGCGTGTGCATGGCCGTGTACACTTCTTTTTTGGTGATTTCTCCTGATTACGTAATTTATTTATTTTTAATTCAAGTTTCATTAAAATTTTTATTCTCCTATATAGACAAGATACTATACTAGTCTATACTTTCTCTTAGTCTAGGTGAAGGCATGATTCTAGTCGAATAAGGTCTTGGGGAAGTGCACTATTATAAAGCTTTAACCGGTGCCCATTGACTTTAAAATCTCCCTTTTCAGGGTGAGTTAGTTCGACGGTGCCATAGGGAAAAACTTCTTTAACTTGGAACGGTCCGGACCACTTAGACCTAAGCTTCCCGGGAAATAGACGCAGTCTAGAATTAAAAAGGAGCACTTGATCACCCTTGTTGAATGTTTTAGTTTTCCGGAGGTGACGGTCATGAAATAGTTTGGTTTTCTCCTTATAAATTCTGGAGTTCTCATAAGCCATAGTTCTCCATTCATCTAGTTCATTAAGTTGAAGTTTGCGTTTTTCCCCTATAGAATTTGTATCAAAATTTAGAGAGCGTATTGCCCAATATGACTTGTGCTCTAATTCTATAGGTAAGTGACAAGATTTACCATAGACTAATCTAAAGGGAGTGGTACCTATAGGCGTTTTAAATGCGGTCCTATAAGCCCATAAACAATCGTTTAGTTTCCTAGACCATTGTTTTCTATTCCCCTCTATAGATTTTTCTAGGATGCGCTTAAGTTCTCTATTGGATACTTCAACTTGGCCACTAGTTTGGGGATGATATGGTGTAGCTATCCTATGTGTGACTCCATATTTCTGCAATACCTTATCTAACTGTAGATTACAGAAGTGAGAACCCCTATCGCTAATAAGTGTTCGTGGTGTGCCAAATCGCGCAAATAGAGATTTTAGGAATTGAATTACTACTCTACTATCATTAGTAGGTAAAGCTTGCGCCTCAACCCACTTTGATACGTAATCTACGGCTACTAAGATATACTTATTCCCGAATGAAACTGGAAATGGACCCATAAAGTCTATCCCCCACACATCAAATACTTCACATTCAAGGATAAAATTTTGCGGCATTTCATGTAATTTAGAAATATTACCTGATTTTTGACAAGAATCACATGAAAGCACATACCTTTGGGCATCCCTGAATAGAAGGGGCCAATAAAAACCCGAATCAAGAACCTTTTTCGCAGAGCGATTTGCTCCATAGTGACCACCAGTAGGACCTGAATGACACTGCTCCAGGATTCTCCACCCTTCCTCGGCAGATACACACCTTCGGATCACGGAATCTGCACATATCCGAAAAAGAAAAGGGTCCTCCCAAAAGTAATATTTCAAGTCGGAGAAAAATTTCTTTTTCTGCTGGTATGAAAAATCTTTTGGGAGGACCTTAGCCACAAGATAGTTTGCATAATCTGCAAACCATGGATAATCATTATTAATTTTCGAAGATAAGGCAAATAACGATTCCTCAGGGAACGTATCAGAAATTTCAGACTCATCTAACGTTGCTCGTAATGGATTTTCTAAACGTGAAAGATGGTCTGCCGCTAAGTTTTCTGCTCCTCGTTTATCCCTAATTTCCAAATCAAATTCTTGCAATAAAAGTACCCAACGGATTAAACGAGGCTTAGCTTCCGCCTTGGCTAGCAAATATTTAAGGGCAGAATGGTCCATGTAAACTACCACCTTGGATAATGTTAAATAGGATCTAAATTTATCAAACGCAAAGACTACTGCTAGAAGTTCTTTTTCAGTTGTAGTATAATTCTCTTGTGCATTATTAAGTGTTTTACTAGCATAAAATATAGGATGAAAATGTTTGTTTCGGCGTTGTCCTAAAACAGCTCCTACCGCAAAACTGCTAGCATCACACATGATTTCAAATGGCTGAGTAAAATCAGGCGCTATCATAATAGGAGAATTAACTAATCTCTCTTTTAAGAACTCAAAAGCATGTAGGCACTCTTGATCAAAGATAAACGGTGTATCCTTTTCTAATAGTCTCGTAAGTGGTTTAGCAATTTTTGAAAAGTCTTTAATAAACCGGCGGTAAAATCCGGCGTGGCCTAAAAAACTTCTCACTGTCTTAACGGATGTGGGTGGTGGTAACTTTTCGATCGTTTCTATCTTCGCTCTATCTACTTGAATTCCCTGATTGGAGATTTTATGACCTAGTACTAACCCTTCTTGCACCATAAAATGGCACTTCTCCCAGCTAAGTACTAAGTTCGTCTCCTCACACCTCCTTAGAACCTTCTCTAAATTATTCAAACATAAATCAAATGCATCTCCAAAGACGGAGAAGTCATCCATAAACACTTCCATGATATCTTCAACATACTCGTTGAAGATAGCTAACATGCATCTTTGGAAAGTGGCGGGGGCATTACAAAGACCGAATGGCATACGCCTATAGGCAAAGGTACCGAATGGGCATGTGAACGTGGTTTTCTCTTGGTCTTCTGGGGCTATTGGGATTTGGAAATACCCAGAAAGTCCATCTAGAAAACAATAATAAGAATGTCCTGACAAGCGTTCTAAAATTTGGTCAATAAAGGGTAAAGGGAAATGGTCTTTCCTAGTGGCATCGTTTAACTTCCTATAGTCTATACAGACACGCCAACCTGTTACTGTTCGCGTCGGAATTAATTCATTTTTTTCGTTTGCTACCACAGTTAAACCACCCTTCTTAGGAACCACTTGGACAGGACTAACCCATGAACTATCGGAAATAGGGTATATCATACCAGCGTCTAATAATTTAACAATTTCAGCCTTAACTACCTCTTTCATATTAGGATTAAGCCTACGTTGCGGTTGAATAGATGACTTATAGTTTTCTTCCAAAAGGATTTTATGAGTGCAAAAACTAGGATTAATACCTTTTATATCAGAGATTTGCCATGCTATTGCACCTTTACATTTCTTTAACACAGTTATTAATTTAGCTTTTTCAATTTCAGAAAGATTAGAAGAAATAATAACTGGGTAAGAAGAGTTAGTTCCTAAGAATGCATACTCAAGATGATCCGGTAATTTTTTTAATTCAACTACAGGTGGATCCTTAGTATTATTCTTATGAACTTCATTATCTCCTTTTGTAAGTAAGTTATATTCAGTATTTCCATTCATCGATACAGAGTTATCTAGAAAAAGTAAATGATTAACAATATCTTTACTAATTTCATCTTCTAGAAAACAATTAGTAATGCAAATTTCTAAAGGATCTTTATAATAAAAATTAGAATCAATAGAAGATAATAAGTTGTCAACACCATGAGAAAAATAGCAACAATCATCACTATCTAAAGATTATTTCATAGTATTGCCAATTTGAAAAGTGACTTCATCCTCCCCTACTCTCAAAACTAATTTACCATCAAAAACATCAATAAGAGCTCTAGAAGTGGCTAGAAATGGGCGACCAAGTATAAGTGGTACTTCGATATTTTCGTCCATATCTAAAATAACAAAATCGGCAGGAAATATAAATTTGTCTACCTTAACCAATACATCCTCCACTATACCTCTTGGGTACTTAACCGACCGATCTGCTAATTGAATACTCATCCTAGTCGGGCTAAGTTCTCCAAGGCCTAGTTTCAAATATAATGTATAAGGCATCAAATTTATACTAGCTCCTAAATCCGCTAAAGCTTTATTAACTTGCAAATCACCGATTAAACATGGAATTGAAAAAGAACCGGGATCCTTAAGCTTTTGTGGTAATTTATTTTGTAAAATAGCAGAGCATTCTTCACTAAGTGTGACTAACGATAATTCTTCTATTTTCTTTTTATTAGAAATTAAATCCTTTAAAAATTTAGCATACTTAGGCATTTGAATAATATCAGAAAAAGGTAAATTAACATGCAATTGTTTAATCATAGAAATAAATTTACCGTATTGCGCATCCATGCGCTCCTTGTTCATCTTTGCTGGATATGGTACTGCTGGTTGATATTCCATCGGTGTCACGTTCGGTGCTTCTCCACTAGACTCCTCTTGAGGTGCATCCGGTGCAAGCCTTGGGTCTTGTAACTCCTTCCCGCTCCTCTACTGAATTGCTCTTGTATGTTCCTTTGGGTTTGTCTCAGTATTTCCTGGAAGTGTTCCTTGTTGTCTCTCTGATACCATCCTTGCCAACTGCCCAATCTGATTCTCCAAATTTCGAATAGAACCTTCTTGATTACGGAAGGCAACATCGGTAGTTTGCATGAACTTTGCAAGGACATCTTCCAATTTTGGCTTCCTTGGCTCCAATGTTGGCTTCCTTGGCTCCAACTGTTGTTGTTGTTGTTGTTGTCCAAACATGGGTTGTTTACCTTGGTTGCCTTGCCCTCCCCAAGAGAAATTGGGGTGGTTCCTTCATCCTTGATTGTATGTAAAACTATATGGGTTGTTTCCTGTATTGAAAGGTGGTCTGGTATTATTACCCATGTAGTCTACATGTTCTTGCACTTGAGGTTCACCACTAGGGATTCCAACAAGGGAGGGGTCCCATTGTTGAGGTACCATTGGGGGTGGCGCTAAAGAAAGGTTGTCCATCTTTTGATGGAGCTTCTCCACTTGAATTGCTAAGGCAGTAACGGCATCCACTTCATACATTCCGGCGGGCTTGGTAGACTTCGGTCGCACGGTAGTCCATTGGTAGCTATTCATTGCCATTTCTTCTATCAACTGCTGGGCTGCTTCAGGTGTCTTATTGTTCAAGGTGCCTCCACTAGCCGCATCAATCATCTGTCTAGTGGTTGGATTTAGACCATTATAGAAAGTCTGAATCTGAAGCCAAGAAGGTAAAGCATGATGGGGGCATCTCCTTAATAATTCTTTGAATCGTTCCCAAGTATCGTACAATGATTCAGCCTCCACTTGAACATACGTAGAGATGTCGTTCCTTAACTTTACGGTCTTTGCCGGTGGAAAATACTTCATCAAAAACTTCTCAACCATCATGTCCCAAGTAGTAATGGATCCTCTAGGTAACGAATTGAGCCACTGCTTTGCCTTATGCCTCAATGAGAATGGGAACAATCTCAATCGAATGGCATCGTTGGAGACACCATTAATCTTGAAAGTATCACATATCTCTAGGAATCCGGCTAAGTGTGTATTGGGATCCTCGTCTTGTAAGCCATCGTATTGAACATATTGTTGGACCATTTGTATCACGCTCGGTTTCAGTTCGAAATTATTGGTTGGAATAGGTGGTCGAACAATGCTTGACCCAGTTCCTTGGAGATTGGGTCTAGCAAAGTCAGACATGGTTTGCTCATTTTGGTTGGCCATGGTATCTAGATTTTCAGGATGGTGTTCTCCTTGATTCACTGTTTCTTCTTCTCTCAGATTGTCTACAATATCTGTGGTGTTAATACCCACGTCTCTGTGATTGGTGTTGTGAATAATTCGTTCCGGTTCAGAATGAAATGGTTCTAACCCAGAATTTCTTGCCCTGGTCATAGACTAACAGACTACAAAACAGAGATTAAATAATATAATTTTACTTTAAACTAATCTACAAAGATTTATTAGTAAACAATAATGGTAGATTAATAAAGTTAAAGCTTTCAAAATATTGAAAAGATCCCCGGCAACGGCGCCAAAAAAAACTTGATGAACATTTTCGCTAAGTCTAAACTTGATGCGGATTCATTCTATATTTTATCATAACTATGTAGATAGGCATAAGCTAGATTGAATTATCTTTCAGGCAAGTGCACCTATCAATCATAGTATAAGAGAATTCTACATCTCGTATCGTATTCCACAGGGTCATTTCAACTATTCGTACTCACTCTCACTCTATTATCATACCTAAACTTAAAATTGCGTTCTAACATAGATTAATCCTAACTATGACTATTCGGATAAAAATTGTATTGGAGAATTACAAAAATAATTTCAAATCGAAAGTTAAGAGCATTCAATGAACATAATCACTTTGTGTAATCATGAAATAACAAGACTATCAAATTCATTGTATTGTAAAGGGGTAAACTAATTATCAAATTCTCTCTCGAGCAATTTAAAATCTAAGTTAAGTTAAGTAAATTTTCTCTCGAACAATTTACAATACTCAAATGTTTATTGAATGAAATACCCTATCTAATACATGGATTCATGAAGCTTTATTTCTAAAATATCATAATTCCATTCATTCGTATTCTAATTTTCTAAGAAACATATCTCTCGATCATGAATTTTGAATTACAAAGAGAAATAACACATGAATATGAAGATTTAACCATCATCCAAACAATCCAATTTCTCAATCTAGACATTTGGAATTCATGTAAAAATAAAGAATCATTCATAATAAGGATAATTCTCAATGTTTGCAAGCCCATATACGAATAAAATACAATGAAATTGACGAAAACAAAACGATACATGATTACTAACTTGTTCAAACACATTGTTCATGAAAATTAAAAGATAAATAAAGTTGGATTACCAAGAGAGATACAAGATTAAATGAGATAAATTAAAGAATAAATGCATACAAATATCTCCTTCAAGCTTTCCTTCTCTTGGATGCTCCACTTTCATTCTCCAGAAAAATCTCCAAGCAAAATAATCCAAAAAAGTCCAGAATAAAATTTTCTCCAGGTTTTTATAGTCCAATAGCAAACATGGTCGAACACGGGTTCCGACACGGCCATGTTGCAGGCCGTGTCGGCAGTTCCAGGGCTGTTCCACACGAAAAGACGTGTTTGATCATGGGCCGTGTTGGATCACACGGGTACTGACACGGCCGTGTTCCAGAACACGGCCGTGTTGTTCTTCATGTTCTTCAGACACGGGGGCTGGAAAATTGTTTCAGCTGGGATGGAACACGGGTAGGCACACGGCCGTGTTCCTACCCGTGTGTGAGCAACTCTTCTCCTGTGATCAGTCCTGTTGGCCCCGTAAACTCCCCTGTTTGCTCCAAGACTTTTAGTTCCACTGGCTAGTTGTACCTGCATTAGAAAAATGACATAGTAAGGGAGAAGTTCAATACATAAAATAGTAACAACTTTAAACTATGCTCTACTATTCATGACAATACCAATTCTCAATTATTTAGTGCAATTACTTGAATAAAGAGGTAGAAAACAGCGGATATGATTACAATTATTACAATAAAAATCTACCATAATTGTAATCATCAGAGGGCTAAGACCAAAAGCGAACGAAAAGGGGTCGGTTGGCTCCTAAAAATTCGGGACTCGATACCACGTCCTTAGGACCTACCTCTCCAACAAGCACACAACTCGCCGTAAGCCGGACTCGATACAACATCTTTAAGACCTACCTCTCCAACAAGCACACAACTCACCGCACCTACACAAGCATCTAAACTTTCAACTTGAGCCGTTTCAAATGCAGCAAATGCTTTATTTAGGAGCAGCGAAAACTTCAAAAGGCAGTCGAGTTCAAGTTGAGATTAAATCTCTTGTTAACACAAAGAGTGCCAAACTTGGAGAGCAAGCCAAGGCTAGGCCTAGTTTGCTCCCGCAATGGATCATCCAATCCGGAATACAAGAGATTCAACAACAATGAAATCGAATCAAACTTGTGAGCGATGTATTAAAAATCACGGAAAAGACGGTTCGAATACAACCTTCACAAATCTCACAAGAAGAAAACACTAGAGAGGAGAGGGATTACCCAACCAAGAAGAACAAACACACAAGATAAGTGGGAGAATCACTCTCTCCACGGAACCACCGGCTTCACACCGAATGGGGCTGCAACCTTCTTCCTCGGAGTCGCACTGATGGAAGCCACGCCAGAGTCGCACCGAACGGGATGGAGATCACAAGGGGGGAAGGCTTCACACCTTGGGGGGGGGGGGCGGCAAGAGGGAGACCTCCTTGGCCGAAATTTCATAAGAGTGAAAGTAGGGTTTTTTTTTCTTCTTCCATGCTTTAACTCATCATAATAGCCTCCTTATATAGGAGTTACAAAACACATCCAACCGTCCAAGATGGAGATGAAATCTCATCCATCCAGGCGGTTAAATACACACCAAATATTTAAATGCAGGAAATAAAAATAATACAAGTCCTCAAGTGAATATAAAATTATTAACCAAGCATGGAATAATTTTATATTCACAAATAGTTAAATAAAATACTAAAACATGATATTTTAAAGAAATTAATCTTCAAGTGGGCCTAGCATGCCGCGGACGGAGGTTGTAACGCGGGCTTCCATTAGCATCATCATTGCGCCTAAAGTCTTTATGTTGTAGCGCCTCGGCAACCGGGTCATCATCAGGTAGCGTCGGGGGGCCGCACCATCACAATATTTCTGTGTCGACACAAGACAGATCAGTAGTCAACACAAAGAACAGAAGATGTGTCGAGACAATACTTCTGTATCGACACAAGACAGATCAGTAGTCAACACAAAGAACAAAAGATGTGTCGACACAGATAATAGATGTGTCGAGACAATACTTCTGTGTCGACCCACGATAGATCAGTAGTCAACACAAAGTATAGAAGATATGTCGACACAGATAATAGATGTGTCGAGACAAAACTTCTGTGTCGACACAAGGCAGAACTAAGATGTGTCGACACAGATAACAGATTTGTCGAGACAAAATTTCTGTGTCGACACAAGGCAGAACTAAGATGTGTCGACACAGATAACAGATGTGTCGACACAAATAACAGATGTGTCGACACAACTAATCTATCTCAACGCTTTTTGTTCTGAGATGATAACTATTCCAATTATGCAAGTGTTGGGTCTGTCAAAGTTGTCTCAGCATATATTTCGAGACAGCTTGTTTACATCAATGCTTATGTGTCAGAATGTGTTGATTCAACATTAAACATGTCAAGAAAAGTCAGATCATTTTGGTCGGCACAGAAAGGCTTTACTTCTATAAAGACAGTTCTAGGAAGGATTTGTTGGCAATTGCTGATGTCATCAATACCAGTTCAAGCCGTCTGAGATTTCTATAAATAGGAGGTGCTGCCTTCAGAAGATAGAAAAAAGATACCAATACATTGACCGGTTCTATTCATCAAGAAAAGGAAAGTGAAGAAGAAGTTGATCTTCAAGAAAGTCTTCAGATCCCTTTTCTAAGGTTGATCTGGGGATTTAGTAATCTGTTCATCAGCATCTTCAAACTATTCAATCTGATCTTCATCAAGAAGTTGCTGATTCAGAAGAAATTCAATTCATCCTGCTAATCTATCAAGAAGAAATCAAACTGCAGATGAGTGAAAGAAACTGTACACACAGATCCAACAGATTACAGGTTTGATGTTTTCTTTAAACTATTTTATCAAATTTCATTGTAAGATCTCCTAAACATCTGAGTGGGTAGGAGATCTTATTCTCTGAGTTTTGTAAGCCTAATCTATAAAAGCTGAGGTAGGATTCTGAGTGAATCTGAGGTAGGTGATTTGGGGTAAATCACTGAGATTGTAGGCCTAATTTATAAAGGCTGAGATAGGAGATTGATGAGATCTCTGAGGTAGGAGATTGTGATATCTCTGAGGTAGGACCAGTGGGTCTGAGTGTAGGTTTCTTGGAGAGAAACTGAGCCTTGTAGGATCTGAGGATCTGAGTTGAGAAGGAGGAGCTATAACCTTATCTAGCACATTGCTAGTGAGGAAGAAGAGGGAAAGTGGATGTATCCTAGATAGGGGAACCACTATAAACTTATTGTGTCCCTTGTGTTGTGTGCTGTGTGCTGTGTTCTTTGTTATGTATGTTGTGATCAGTTTTGTTATTTTTATGCTGGGTACATCTTATATTCTGAAATGCATTAGGACTCATAGCAAAAGTTAAAAGAACTTCAAAGAAGTTTAATAGGTCACATATTCACCCCCCCCTTGGTGACATTTTACCCATAGGATTGACTTTCAAGAAATATCAGAGGGAGATTATCCAAAGATAGACCTAACAGTCTGGAAAAGATCCTAAGGGTAGTTGAAGGTTATCAGACCTATGGCTTCTGAATCAAACAGAAAACTCTGTTTCATGAAATTGCCCATCTACACTAAGGATAATTTTGTTATATGGAAACAAAGAGTAAGACTGTTCATGGAAGCATCAGGCCCAAGAATCTTTGTTACAATTCAAGATGGACCCTATGTGCCCATGAAAACATCTTTCCTAGATGCAAATATTCAAACTCCCAAGACATTGTCAGAAATGACAAAGGATTAGGTCATACTTGCTACTATGGATAAAAGAGCACAGAATATAATAGTGAGTGCTATAGACAACTCCACATTTCAAAATCTGGTGCAATGTAATTCTTCTAAGGAAATGTGAGATACCTTGATAGTGTATATGGAAGGCACAACAGAGGTGAGAGATGACAGAAGGTCACTCCTTAACCAGCAATATGAGGCATTTAGACAAGGGAAGACAGATTCTATTGAACAAACTTATGAAAAGTTCTTTATGATAGTCAATGACTTGAAGAACTATGAGAGAAACTTCTCAAACTATGAATTGAATGACAAGTTCCTGAGATCCTTAAATAAAGAATGGGATATCAAGATTTGTGCAGTAAGGGAAATGGGAAATCTGAGAAATCTGCTTTCCCAAGACTTATTTGGGAAATTAATGTCACATGAGCTTCAACTCAATTCAAGAAAAGCTGAAGCAGAAACTACCAGACAATCATCCCAGTCTAAATCATTGGTCTTTAAAGCCGACTCTTTTAAGAAAACTAGAAGGTAAATTCCATCATCACCTAGAAGAGATGAAGAGACAGATAACACTGGATCTTGTTCTTCTTTAGAAGAGATATCAGATGATGAACTTGCCTTATTTATAAGGCAGTTCAAGAAGATGTTAAGAAGAAGAAAACAGTGGAGCAAAAGGAAACCTTCTGGTTCTAATTCTCACTAAAGCAAAGACAAACACAAAGACAAATCTGTGATCAGGTATGACTCCAATCAGAACAAACAATCTAAGTCTGATATTATTTATTTTTATTGTAACAGGCCTGGGCATGTCATTGCTGATTGCCTAGTAAAGAGAAAGGAGAACAGAAATTCTAAAGAAAGGAAGTTCTTTAAGGATAAGAAATCAGAAAAAGGTCTGATGGCTAAGAAGACAAAGACCTTATCTGATAGTTATTCTAATTCAACTGAGTCAGAAGAAGAACATGTGGGGTTGTATTCATATGAGGAGGAGTTCATCAGAAGAGCCATCTACAAAGAAAATAACTCCACAACTTCATCATCCAATGGTGATTCTGAAGAAGACATGGAAATCAATCTGATGGCTATAGCTGATGATCCAGAAACTGAATCTCACAACTGTGAGAATTCTCAGGTAATTTATGATAACTCTTCCTGCATTAAGACTTCTGGCTATGAGTCTGGAGATGAGGCAAACTCAGGTGAATTACTGGTTGATCCATATGAAATTAACTCAGGGACTGAAGAGAAGCAACTCATATTTTGTTTTGGTAAACTACTAGCTGCTTTAGTCAAAAGCAAGAAGCTTGTTAAAGAACAAGCTATAGAAATTGCATCACTAAAAAGTCTTGAGTATCATTACAAGATGGATACTCAAAAACTTGGTCTTCAGGGGTTTAAGTTAACAATGTTAACCAAGATCATTGATGACCAAATAAATGAAATTAAGAAAAATGATGCAATCATTAAGGAGCTAGAAATCAGATTCCTAAATGAAAGGAAATTGGTTGAGCAGTTCTCAAAACCAAAGACTATTTTGCCTATTATAGACACCTTCTCAGGAAAACCTAGAGGTGGTCTGGGGTTTATTAAACCCAAGAGAAGGAGGGGCAAAAAGCAAAAGGGATCAAAAGGTTAGACCATTCCACAATCAACTGTACAATCTAACAATCCAAGAGAACATCTTAAATCTGTGAGACAAGACCCATCTTGTGTTCACAATCAAGATAAAGCCAAAAGTGCTAACTCCTGTCCAAAGGGGTGTCAGCACAAAGATTCTTTTGTTCCTCCTAAAAGGAGATATAATAGATTTGAATGTTGGTGTTGTGGAAAGGTAGGACACTTTGCCCTAGATTGCTGGTTCAATCCAAATACCTCATAGTCTGAAGACAATTCCATTCAAGAGATCAATTGGTGGCTTTGATAGACTTACAACTAACAAGAACCTAGGACCCATGACTACTTGGGGTCCTAAGGAAAAGTAATTTCTTATTTTGTAGGAATGTCCAAGCTCCAGACCAATCTGGTACTTGGATAGTGGATGTTCCAGACATATGACTGAAACTAGAAGAAATCTTAGGGAATATATTCCTGTGGAAAATGGACCAAAAGTGATCTTTGGAGGAGCTGACAAAGACATCACCAAAGGTTTTGGTAAGATCGCAAATGGTCTAGTCATAATCACTCAGGTTGCTTATGTGGAAGGGTTGCAACACAATCTTCTAAGCATTAGCCAATTTTGTGATTTGAGATATGACACATTGTTCTACAGAGATGTGTGCCTAATAAAAAGACCAAGTGATCAAGAGGTCATCTTGACTGGCACTAGATGTGGAAATGTAAACTGTTTAAATTTCCTATGTAATAAGTCTGACTCACCCCTATGTCTAGCTGTAAGTGAGAAAGCTTCATAATATGTTCTATGCCACAAGAGGCTACCCCACTTGAACTATAAGGTGTTGGATCCCTAGTTGGATTTGGGCTAGGTTCACTAAGTTAGGATATGACCCAACATGTATAGCCAGGGTCATGATTGTGTCCTAGAGTCTAGGTCTAGTCCTTAGAGTCAACAATACCAGGGACCAGCCTCAAACACTGCCAGAGACTCAAGACTTAGAGAAAATTCAAGATTTAGAAAAAGAGCTCTATGTTCGTCGATCTCAGGTCGACGAAAGTCGTGCTCAGCTCGACGAACTCAGAGACAATTCTCTGAGCTGAGCTCGACGAACTCTATTCTCTGGTCCTAGATCGACTAATTCTGGATCAGATTTTTCAGCACTCAACGCCAGAGGACATCACACTCAATGCCAAAATGATGTTTCAACACTCAGTACCAGAAAATAGTCTAAGTACAGAATCAAAACTCAGGTCGACAATCTTGGACCTCAGCTAGACAAACTCAGTTCTCAGATCTTAGTTCGACGATCTTGGACACCAGCTCGACGAACTTGATGTGCAAAATAGGAAAGTTGTCAAGCAGCAGTCAGCCATTCTGAGATCGATGATCTTGGTTATCAGCTCGACGAACTATGGACTCAGGTCGACGAATCCTGACTTGGCTATTTCCCTCTTATATTCCTATTATATTGAAATGATTCCTGAGTAATTAATTCTCTAATATTCTCTGAATATTACCGTTAGACAAGAGCATTAATTATGGTATTCATCAGGATTATTGCCTGCCGTTTTCCAAAGGGACAGTTGGGGAAACTAATCAATGCAAATTTTCCAAGGCCGTCAGCATTGATTACAGAAGGGATTTCGAAATTCAAAATGGACTCTTACATGGAAAATATAAAAGTATAGATTCCTCTTCTTTCTGTACAACGCACACGATAGCAGACGAGATACAATACAGATAGATATACAGAATACACGAGATACAAAAAATCAATTAGTCAAGAAATCAACAACTGCTAGACCAGAAGAAGAACAATTTCTGAAGAAGAAGAACAATTATTCAAATCAAGAGTCTTATTCTGTCAATCTCTCAAGAACTTTCAAAGGACAACAACTACTACATCTGTCAAGGAGTTCCTAAAGTTCTTCTGGTTGAAGTTGAAAGCTTGAAGGCTTATCACCCTGAAGCAAAGTTCCTTTTACCCTGAATAAATTCAGTATTTTAGGGGGAGCTTTTGACACCATCAAATCCACAGAGTCTTCTCAGTTGAATACTTGAGAAAGAGAAGACATCATCACTCTCTCACCCCCTCTGTAAAAAGGGTTCTCTACTCCCTTCAAAATTGATTCCTGATTGCAAGTCTCCTAACCAAAAGACTTGAGGTTTGGTTTTTGAGCACCTTACCAAAAGCTCATTGGTGCTAGTCACCTGAACAAAAACCTGAGTTGATTCCTACCAGGGTGGTAGAAGAGTGGATGTACCCAGGTTGGAGAACCACTATAAAATTCTTGTGTTGTCTGGTTGCCTTTTTCTTTTGTTCTTATTGTGGCTGTGATAGTTAGGCTTCTATGATTTTTATTAGTTTAATCTATTGTGCTGTGATATAGCATCTGAGTTTAGGAACAAGTTCTATTATTCAGCAATAGATTTTAATTACTCAGATATACTCTATTCACCCCCCCTCTAGAGTATATTAGATCTAACCCTCACTTTTAATTGGTAACAGAGAGGAGTTCTTTTGGTTGTACAAGCTAACCCTTGAACCAAAGATCCTAAGTTAGATCTCTTTACATTTCTATTAGATTCACATAGACAGCATGGCCCAGAACAAAGATTATGCAAGCACCACACCTCCAGTGTGCAACCTGAACAAGTTTGCCATCTGTAAGGCAAGAATAAAGTTATATATGAATTCTATTGATGAAGATATTTTTAACTCTATCTTAACAGGACCACCAACTCCAGTAGTTTCAACTCCATCTACATCAACTGACATGAGTGCAGTCCCACCCCCTAGACGGACAGATGCACAAAAAAGGCAAAGGTAGCTGATGTCAGAACCATAAAATATTGGCTCAAATAATGTCTGATGAAATCTTTCAAAAGGTTGCTGAGTGCTTATCAGCTAAGGCCATTTGGGACTCCTTGAACAAAATGATGGCTGGATCAGCAGATGAGAGGAAAGATAGAAGATCAAACCTCATTACTCAGTATGAAAATTTCAAGAAGGATGAAGCAGAGACAGTTGAAGAAATGTACAGTAGGCTTAGTTCCATCATCAGTGAACTAAGAACCTTGGACAAGGAGATTACTCTAACAGAGGTCAATGAAAAAATTCTGATGTGCTTCCCCAGCACATGGGATTCCAGAATATGGCCCATTAGAGAAGCAAGGAGCATGGCAGAGATATCAACTGAATCTCTGTTAGGTAAGCTCAAGTCCTATGAGTAGTTGGTGAAATCAAGAGAAGCAGCTGCAGAACCAATAGCTCCAACACCAACAAGAAAGGAGCATAGCCTAGCATTCAAAGCTGCAGAAGAATCACCAAGTTTGCCAGTGAATAATGAACTTATGAGTCTCTTTGCAAAGAGATTCTACAAGATGGCTAGAAAGGATTTTAGGAAAATGCCATCTAGAAGTCAAGACAAACCCAGGTATGACAAGACCCCTACTAAAGAGGCTGTCTATTTTGGTTGCAAGAAACTAGGACACTTCATCTCTGAATGTCCAGAAGTCCAAAAGAAAGATAGGAGAAAAGAAAAGGACTCCAGAAGAAGTCATCACAGCAAAGCCTCCTCCAGCAAATACAATTACAAGAAGAAGGAAAAGGGCTCTGTTGTTGAAACATAGAGTGACACTGAAGAGGAATCAACTTCCTTCAGCTCCAGTGAAGATGAAGAAGAAAAGAAGGCAAAGGAAGTTTGCCTCATGGATATAGAAGATGGAAGCTACAGATCTGACTCAGAAGAATCAGATGATGAAGAACTCCTCTCTACAGAAAATCAGGTAATTGCTTCTTATGATTTTCAATCAAAAGAATTTAAAGTAGAATTCAAAAGCTTGTGTTTAGACCTAATAGGATCTGAGAAGGAAATCAAACTCCTCAGGGAAAAGCTGTTAGAGCAAGATAAAATCATTGCTGAAAATGTCAAACTGTCTGAAGAACTAAAATCTGTTAACCATCAAATAACCTTTCTAAAATCTGAATTAAGTAAGGCTAAAGAATTAAAAGAAACTCTTAGAGGAAGAAGCTTAAAACTATTAGACATAACTAGTACTGTAAATTCCAGAATAAATAATAGTAAGCTAGGATTAGGTGCTTTCTCCAATGAACCAATTCTAATTCAGAAGAATCACATGTCAAAACCAGTAAATTTTATATCTGATAAAGGCAAGAAAAATATTGAACAGGTTAACAAGGTTAATGAAATTCTTAAGCAACTAGAACTTAAGAAAACCAACCTTAACAAGGAGAGAAAGAGAAATCATACATTTTTTGTCGAACTTAGAACGACGAAATGGGCACGGTTTGTCGAACTCAGAACGACGAACTCTGAGCACAAATAATAGCCCAAATTATTCTACGAACTACGATCGACGAAATCAGTTTGGGTCGTGCACTGGAGATCGACGTTTCAGGGGCTCTGAGAATGGATACTTCCATTCTTCGAGCAGAGATCGAAGAACTCAACCCAGATCGTCGAACTCAGATCGACGAACTCACTTAACTTCGTCGAACCCAGTTCATAATCAGAGAAACATAAAAGCTGATAAAAATTTTAATCCTTTTAGTCAGTGGAGTATATCCCCTAGAAGGTATCATCCTCTAGGATATAAAGATCAGCCTGAATGTTCCTTTATTTCAAGTTATGGTTTTGTCAAACAACAAGGACCCAAGATATCCTGGGTCAGAAACCTCTAATATTTTTCTTTGCAGGTAGAAGAGAACCCTGTCATTCAAATCAAGTGGTACCTAGACAGTGGTTGACCTAAACATATGACAGGTTGCAAGGAATTTCTTATCAACTATAAAGCCAATGCTGGCCCTAAAGTAATTTTTGGGGACTCAGGCTTTGGGTTGACAGAAGGCTATGGAGATTTCAGATGTGGAGATATTACATTCAAAAAGATGACCTATGTCAATGGTCTCAAGCATAACCTGATATCAGTAAGCCAACTGTTTGATACAGGTTATCAAGTAAGATTCACTAACTCCTTATGCACTATCTCTTTAAACAACAAAACTGTTTTAACAGGAATTAGACAAGGCAACATTTATTTAGTCAATTTTGAATCTGTTATTTCTGAAATTTGTTTATTTAATTCTGTTAGTAGTCAAACTAGCTTATGGCATAAAAGATTAGGTCATGTAAACCATAAGAATATAGCTAGGTTATCTAAGGATAACCTTGTTAGAGGTTTACCTTCTGGCCTCTACAAGAAGGAAGACCTCTGTAGGGCTTGTCAACTAGGCAAGCAAACTAAATCTGGTATCAAATCTATTAATAAGAGTGATTCACCAAGGATATTGTACTTGCTACATATAAAACTTTTTGGCCCCATTGCTGTATAAAGCCTAGGAGGGAAATATTATATCTTAGTGGTTGTAGATGACTTCTCATAATTCACTTAGGTATTCTTTCTGAGATCTAAGTCAGATACCTTTAAGGTTCTTACAGATTTTCTCAAGACCATACAGATTGAGTATTCTACTCATGTTGCATTGATCAGAAGTGATCATGGTATAGAGTTTGAGTCTCTTCTTATGCATGAGTTTTGTGAGAAGGAAGGTATCAGGCACTGTTTCTCAGCTCCTATAACTCTTCAACAAAATGGGGTAATTGAAAGGAAAAAATAGAACACTCATTGAAGCTGCAGGTACATTGCTTGCATAAGCTTACATATCTCTATCCTATTGGGCAAAGGCAGTAAGCACAACAAGCTATGTACTGAACAGGAGTTTAATACATAAACTAAAGCTTAAGACTCCCTATGAACTACTCAAAGTGAAGAAACCAATAATCACCTATTTTAAAGTATTTAGATGTGTATGCTATATTCATAACAATGATAAGAAGTATCTTAGAAAATTTGAAGCAAAGGCTGAAATGGGAATTTTTCTAGGATATTCCCAAGTTATCAAAGCTTATATGATGTTTAATAAATCATCTTTGAAGATTGAAGAGTGTATGCATGTAACCTTTGATGAGACTAACATGTTTTACAAGGAGAAAAACATTTCTACCAATAGTACTTTGTAGGTATCAAATTTGTGTGAGAATTTGGATGATCTAGACCTTCCCCAAAAGGCTGAATCACATCCTCCTCCACAATCAGTAGTAGAAGCTGATAGTGATGAAGAAACTATGGAAGCAATTCAACTTCCTTCAATAGTTGATGCAATTCCACAAGAGGAATTAAATTCAATGACTGTTGCTGAACCAACTCCACCTAATGATCTTGTCACACTTAGAGATCACCCTAGATCCCAAGTGATTAGAGACATAACAGTAGGTGTACAGACAAGGCATCAACTCAACCAAGACTTGACGCATGTATGTTTCCTCTCTCAAGTTGAACCTCAAACCATAAAAGATGTTGAGCAAGATCCCCACTGGATTATTGCTATGCAAGAGGAACTCAACCAGTTTGAGAGATGTAGAGTTTGAGATTTGGTTCCAAGACCCCAAGACTACCCAGTTATTGGAACCAAATGGGTATACAGAAACAAATTGGATGCCCAAGGTGTAATTATGAGAAATAAGGCTAGGCTTGTTGCTCAAGGTTATAGTCAAGAAGAGGGAATAGACTATGACCAAACATTTGCACCAGTTACAAGATTGGAGGCAATCAGAATATTTCTTGCATATGCTGCCTACAAGAAGTTCAAAGTCTATCAAATGGATGTGAAGAGTGCCTTTCTGAAAGGAGTGCTAAAGGAAGAGGTTTATGTTGAACAACCTCTAGGTTTCATCTCTCCAACTCATCCTTATCATGTTTTCAAATTGCATAAAGCCCTCTATGGTCTAAAGCAAGCTCCAAGAGCTTGGTATGAGAATCTAGCTAGCTTTTTGATAGAGCATAAATTCATTAAAGGAATTGTAGATAAAACATTATTCACTAGACATCATAAGGATCAAACCTTGTTAGTATAAATATATGTGAATGACATTATATTTGGGTCTACTGATCCCAAATTATGCAAGAGGTTCTCTGACCCCATGCATTCAAAATTTGAAATGAGTAGCATGGGTGAGCTCTCCTACTTCCTTGGTCTCCAAGTGAAGCAGCTCCCTGATGACATCTTCATTTCCCAGGCTAAATATGCTAAAGAGCTTATTAAGAAGTTTGGGATGGCTGATGCCTCAGCAAAGAAAACACCTATGGCTACAAATGCTGTAATAGACTCTAATGCACATGGGAAACCTGTGGATCGGAAATTATATAGGGGCATTGTTGGATCCCTACTATACATTATAGTTAGCAGACCTGATATTATGTTTGCCACATGCCTTTGTGCTAGGTTCCAGGTGAACCCTAAAGAATCTCATCTAATCTTTCTAAAAAGGATTTTATGATATATAAAGGGTTGTCCTAGTCTAGGTCTCTGGTATCTTACTGAGTCAGGTTTTGAGTTAACTGGATACTCAGATGCTGACTTTGCTGGATACAGAGTGGACGGAAAGAGTACCTCAGGAACTTGCCAGTTCCTTGGTATGAGATTAATGTCCTGGTTTTACAAGAAGCAATCATCTGTGTCCACATCAACTGCTGAAGCAGAATATATTTCAGCTGCCAGTTGTTGTTCCCAGATGCTGTGGATTCAAAACCAACTCTTGTACTATGGATTCAACTTAAATAATTCAACTCTACTATGTGATAACACAAGTGTTATTGCTATAGCTCAAAATCCAGTCCATCACAGTAGGACTAAGCATATAGACATTAGACATCATTTCATTAGAGAGTGTGTAGACAAAAACAAAGTTAAACTTGTCTATATCTACACTGATTTACAAAAAACTGACATATTCACCAAACCCTTGGATGAAAGAAATCACTTGTTCTTTGTAAATCAGCTTGACATGATCAATGGAGAAGACTTAGTTTAGTTTCTGTCTGCACTCGACAAATTTTTCAGAGTTCGTCGAACGGAGGTCAACGAACTAGGAAAGGTTCTTGAGATATTTGTCGACCAGAGATCGACAAACTATCTTTGAGTGAAGTTAGTCTCGTTGAACTGAGATCGACGAACTTACGTCAAAAAAACTTTCGTCGACCAGAGATCGAAGATCTATTTCTTTTTCATAGAACAGAGTCTATCGATTCATATTCCGAAAAACTTTATATTTAGGTTTTCTTCGACCTCCATCCCGCTCTTTCAGTTCTCTTGCACTTGATCCTCGTTTTCTCTTGCAGGTGCTCTCATAGAGATTCCCGCTGGAACTCTAACGGCGATGAAGTTTGACACTGGATTTGACCTGGACTTCAAATCTTTCCAATACTCAAGTCCCATCTTCCTGAACATTCTATAATTACTTGAAGACCAATAGTTGAAGACTCTGCTCTCCACCCGCATCAAGATATCAGGAACAGAGATCAGGGAATGGGTTTACACAGCTTCTACAGAGGAAAATACGATGACTGGAACAATCGCGGGTACTACTGTTTCTCTTACCCCCGATATTTTAACTGAAATTTTTGGATTGAGTAATGGTGATGAAGAATTAGAAATAAATTCGGAGGAATTTGATATGATGCTTAGCATGATGGGGTATTCGGGACAAACCCCCAATAAATTGCTCAAGAAACTTTTGTCTGCAGAGTATAAGTTTCTTGCAGACATTATGAGGAAGGTGCTGCTAGGGAAGAACACTACACATGACTATATCACCAGGCATGAGTTCCTGGTCATGTGTGCTAAAGTGAATAAAAAGACAGTGAACTAGGCACAGATCTTATTTGATCTGATTAGAAAGAAGAACAACAAAAAGGAGGTTTGCTTTGGAAGGATCCTAAGGATCTTCCTCAAGGAGAAGACTGCTGAATCACTGGTCACCCCGACCATATTCATTAATGCTATCAAGAGACTCACTTGTGCTCTGTTTAGCAAGTGGGAGAGGACAATCACTAAGCCAACCAAGGCTTCCTCCTCTTCCACCAAAATTCTGAAAGTACCAGGGTTGTACCAGCCACTCCCCACCCCATTGAAGAGATCCCTTCCACCCCTCCACCACCTCCAGCTCCTCAGGTTCCATCCCAACCAGCAGTACAACCAACCCCACCTTCCACTACCATTAAAGTCCCTACCTCTACACCTCTAGCATCCCAACTTCCTGCCTCTCCAACAAACATTCCCTCTAATACTCCATCCCCCCAGCCTGATATACCCCAATCTTCTCTTCCACATCATCTTGCTGATATCCATCAAACCAACCTATCATCCCTCCTATCCTTCAACCTCTTATCATCCCCACTAAAAACTCCCTCTCCTCCAAATGACTCTCCCCTAGACACTCAAATCCCACCTCCACCTCCACCTCTAACTCCACTAGCACCTACCATATCCACTCAACCAACCACTGCCACAACATCTACCTCTCCATACTTGGATCCCTCCCTTGTCTCCCCACTCATTACTCTCCTCACACCCCTCTTAAAATCACTCATAGCAGAGGCTATCTCTCCTCTTGCTGCCTCCATCTCCTCTCTAGCTGCCCAAATTACTGTCTTCACTACTGCTCCCTCTTTAGTTGGGGGCCTGGCTTCAGTCCCTCCTGAAACCAGGCAGGGGGAGATACTTGATGAAGAAGCAGCAGCAGTTGTAGCAGAAGCAGTAGCACCAGCAAAATCAGTTGAAAAGGATATGAATACAGAAGATGTAGCAACAGAAGAAGAAACAGCAGCAGATTTACAAGAAGAAGTTATAACAGAAGATGTACAAGAAGAAGTTATAGCAACAGACAACACTAAGCCATCTATGGCTATAATTCCATATACCACACCAACTTGGCTCAAGACCACTTTTGTAGCTCCAGAGTCTCTTCCCAGAGTTGCTTCCCCCGCCATCTCATCCCCTATAGCTCCAGTTTTTGTAATGGATGACTCTCCCATGCCTGATCTAGATGCACTGATCATGGCTGATATTGAGGAAGAAAATAAATCAACTGCTCAAAGCGCTGATGTACACAGTTCTCAAGTTTCCCCTCCAGTTCCTTCAAAAATAGAAAAGATAACAATTTCTGATGACACAATAAGAGAGATTGATGTCATGTATGACAATCTTCAGCCTTTTGATGATGATGATGATGATGATGATTCTGATGAGGACCCAAAGAGGAAGAAAGTTTCAAAGAAAAGGAAAGCACCTCCACCTCCTGCCCCAAAACCCAATCCAGCAAATGACACATCCTATTACATTCTACATAACATAACTCCATACAAGGGTATGCCAGCTTGGATGTGGCTGTCCAAAAATGAACAAAAGGCAAGGAAGAAGAGCACAAGATATTCTCCTCCCCCACAGAAATTCAAGAGAGGTCCTCCTCCTCCTCCTGCTGCTGCCTCAGGAACTACTTCCCAAGGGACATATGCACCTTCCAAGCCTACATCCTTCACCAGAACATATCAAAGGCAAGAAAGGCCATCTAGACATCATTCTCAAGGAAGCAGCCAACAAAGGAATGTCAGTTCTACAGAGCAAATAAAGGAGGTAGTTTATCAGAAACTAGAGTTCTCACCTCCCAAACAGCAAGCTCAACAAAGAAGGCATACAGAATCCCATAAGCCCAAAGGAAAATATAGTGAGACTATTCCTCCAAAGTCTCTGTATACTCAGAGTGATGAAAGACAAAAAGTAACAAATTTCCAAGCACAGTCCACTCAATTCAAGCCTGTTACCCTACTACCCCCACAAGATGATCAATCATCTGTTAGTCAGGATGTTGATCCCAACTTCAGGATGGCTAGGCTCCAAGAGTTGATTTGTCTGTCACAAATAAAGAAGGCTAGAGAAGAGGGTGAAGATCCAACAAAGTTCACAACTATGTCTTCATACAGAGAAAAAGAACTGGATAAACTTCAAGTGAGAAAGAAAGTGTTTAATCCTGCAGAGTACATGGCAATACACCCAGAGGCTGTAGTACCCAGAAACTCCACCCTGACAATAATTAGAGCAGCAGATATGTACATGTCAAAGAAAGAAGCTGCTAATCCTAACAGGGAAATCATCCTTACTCAGCCTGGGGATAAGAGCAAAGAAGCAAAGAAACAGAAGAAATAGAACCTGAACTCCTATGTGTATGGTATACTTTTAAAAAACTGTGTTCTATGATACAAAGCTAACTGTATAAATATATCTGCTGCATATATATTATTTCATTCTCTGCCATATATATATTTTCTTGCTTTGTACATTTCATTTTTATCATTGAGTCTGTAATTAGTGACCTCACCCAAATAGGGGGAGATTGTTGGATCCCTAGTTTGATTTGGGCTTGGTTCACTAAGTTAGGATATGAACCAATATGTATAGCCAGGGTCATGGTTGTGTCCTAGAGTCTAGGTCTAGTCTTTAAAGTCAATAATGCCAGGGACCAGCCTCCAACACTGCCATAGACTCAAGACTTAGAGAAAATTCAAGACTTAGAAAAAGAGCTCTATGTTCGTCAATCTCAGGTCGACGAAAGTCGTGCTCAGCTCGACGAACTCAGAGACAATTCTCTGAGCTGAGCTCGATGAACTCTGTTCTCTGGTCCCAGATCGACTAATTCTGGATCAGATGTTTCAACACTCAATGCCAAAGGATATCACACTCAACGCCAAAATGATGTTTCAACACTCAGCACCAGAAAACAGTCTAAGTCCAGAATCAAAACTCAGGTTGATGATCTTGGACCTCAGCTAGACGAACTCAGTTCTCAAATCTCAGGTCGATGATCTTGGACACCAGCTTGACGAACTTGGTGCACAGAATAGGAAAGTCATCAAGCAGCAGTCAGCCATTCTGAGGTCGACGATTTTGGTTCTCAGCTCGACGAACTATGGACTCAGGTCGACGAATCCAGACTTGGCTATTTCCCTCTTCTATTCCTATTATATTGCAATGATTCCTGAGTAATTAATGCTCTAATATTCTCTGACTATTACCGTTAGACAAGAGCATTAATTATGGTCTTCATCAGGATTATTGCCTGCCGTTTTCCAAAAGGACAGTTGGGGAAACTAATCAATGCAAATTTTTTAAGGCCGTCAGCATTGATTACAGAAGGGATTTCGAAATTCAAAATGGACTCTTACATGGAAAATATAAAAGTATAGATTCCTCTTCTTTCTGTACAACACACACAATATCAGACGAGATACAACACAGATAGATATACAGAATACACGAGATACAAAAAATCAATCAGTCGAGAAATCGACAACTGCTAGACCAGATGATGAATAGTTTTCTGAAGAAGAAGAACAATTATTCAAATCTAGAGTCTTCTTCTGTCAATCTCTCAGGAACTTTAAAAGGACAACAACTACTGCATCTGTCAAGGAGTTCCTGAAGTTCTTCTGGTTGAAGTTGAAAGCTTGAAGGTTTATCACCCTGAAGCAAAGTTCCTTTTACCCTGAATAAATTAAGTATTTTAGGGGGAGCTTTTGCCACCATCAAATCCACAGAGTCTTCTCTGTTGAATACTTGAGAAAGAGAAGACATCATCACTCTCTCACCCCCTCTGTAAAAAGGGTTCTCTACTCCCTTCAAAAGTGATTCCTGGTTGCAAGTCTCCTAACCAAAAGACTTGAGGTTTGGTTTTTGAGCACCTTACCAAAAGCTCATTGGTGGCAGTCACCTGAACAAAAACCTGAGTTGATTCCTACCAGGGTGGTAGAAGAGTGGATGTACCCAGGTTGGGGAACCACTATAAAATTCGTGTGTTATCTGGTTGCCTTTTTCTTTTGTTCTTACTGTGGCTGTGATAATTAGGATTCTGTGATTTTTATTAGTTTAATATGTTGTACTGTGATATAGCATCTGAGTTTAGGAACAAGTTCTATTATTCAGCAATAGATTTTAATTACTCAGATATACTCTATTCACCCCCCCCTCTATAGTATATTAGATCTAACCCTCACTTTCATAAGGCTTTAGGTAAACTATACAGCAAGGAGCTTGTTAGGAATGGTCCTAACTTGAGATGCACTAAGGAGAGCATCTGCCCAGCATGCCAAAAAGGCAAGCAGACTAAAGCTTCATTCAAATGTTGTGTATCCAAAGACTCTGTGAGGTGTTTATACCTCCTGCATATGGACTTGTTTGGTCCTATGCTAGTTCATAGCTTAGGAAGGAGAGTCTATACACTAGTAATTGTTGATGACTAATCCAGATTTACTTGGATATTCTTTTTAAAGAAAAATTCTGAAACTTCTGATGTCTTCAAGAATTTTGTGAAACAAATTCAGAATGAACTTAAAAGTACTATGGTCAAAATGAGAAGTGACCATGGAACTGAATTCTAATCTAATTATATGACAAAGTTTTGTGAAGAACTAGGAATTCAGCAAGAATTTTCTTCACCAAGAACACCACAACAAAATGGGATAGCTGAGAGGAGAAACAAAACTCTCATTGAAGCTAGTAGAACCTTGCTGAGTGATTCCTCACTTCCAGAATATTTCTGGGCTGAGGCAATTAACACGGCTTGTCATGTTCTAAATAGGGCTTCAATCAACAAGAGATTAAATAAAATTCCTTATGAATTTATGAAGGGCAGAAAACCAAACATAGGCTATTTCAGAATCTTTGGATGTAGATGTTATGTCTTAAACAATGGAAAAACCTATTTAACCAAGTTTGTTGAAAAGTCTTATGATGGGATATTTGTTGGTTATAACAACCATAACAAAGCCTACAAGGTTTATAACTTGAAGGATCAAGTTGTAGAACAGTCAGTCCATGTTGTATTTGATGAAAGTTCTATGTTCTATGATGATAAGACAGGTACTTCAAACACAACACAAGTGAACTTGAGGCTAAAAGAACTGGCCATGGATGATACAAAGACTTGCAAGCATAATTTGCAAGAGGAAATCAATACTATTGAAGATGTACTAGGACAGGAAGAACCTAGAGAAACAACTCAACAACATGATTAAGATGGTCCATGAGAAGAAGTGATACTACCAGTGGATGTCAGGCACCTAAAGAATCATCCAATAGAATTGATCATAGGTGATGTTGCTCAAGGAGTTACCATAAGAAGAAGACATCATAATACAGTGATGTATTCAAGTTTTCTGTCACAAACAGAGCCTAAGAAATTTGAAGAAGCAAATATGGATCCATTTTGGATTGGTGCAATACAAGAAGAATTGAACCAATTCAAGAGGTGCAAGGTCTGGAAATTGGTTCCAAGACCTAATGATTACAATATCATTGGAACAAAATGGATTTACAGAAACAAACTAGATGAAAATGGAGTGGTAATAAGAAATAAGGCTAGAGTAGTTACAAAGGGTTATAGACAAAAAGAGGGAATAGACTTTGACCAGACCTTTGCACCAATGGCTAGGTTGGAAGCTATAAGACTCTTCCTAGACTATGCAGCTTATAAAGGTTTCAAAGTATACCAAATGGATGTTAAGTCAGCTTTTCTGAATGGCAACCTTAAGGAAAGAGTATATGTAGAACAACCCTCAGGTTTTGTTAATCCAATTAAACCTTCTCATGTCTATTTACTTTCAAGAGCTCTCTATGGATTAAAGTAAGCTCCAAGGGCTTGGTATGAGACTCTGTCAGAATTCCTTCTAGAGAATAAATTCTCTAGAGGAAAGATTGACAAGACACTATTCCTAAGGAAAGTCAAAGGTAGGATAATTTTAGTACAGATATATGTTGATGACATAATATTTTGATCAACTGATGATTCACTTTGCACTAAATTTGCTAAGCTAATGCAAAGTAAATTTGAGATGAGTAGCATGGGTGAACTTAAGTTTTTCCTAGGTCTCCAAGTTAAATAATCCCAAGATGGACTTTTCATAAGTCAATCAAAGTTCACCAAGAAGTTAATCAAAAAGTATGGCATGGAAACAGCCACTACTATGAGAACTCCTATGGGATCAACCATGTCTTTGGACAAGGATATTACTGGAAAGACAGTTGATATTACCTTGTACAGATGGATTATTGGATCACTACTTTACCTAACTGCCAGCAGACAAGATATAATGTATGCTACTTGTATCTGTGCTAGATATCAAGTCTGGCCTAAAGAATCTCATTACAAAGCAGTCAAAAGAATACTGAGATATCTAAAAGGCACACCAAATCTTGGCCTTTGGTATTCTAGAAGTAATGATTTTGAACTGATAGGACATTCAGATACAGATTATGCAGGTTGTAAAGAAGACAGGAAAAACACCTCAGGATCATGTCAATTTCTGGGTAGAAGGCTAGTCTCATAGAGTAGTAAAAAGCGGACAAGTGTAGCCATATCAACAGCTGAAACTGAGTACATCTCAGCTGGGAATTGATGTGCTCAACTTCTGTGGATTCAGCTTCAGCTACAAGATTATCAGTTACAGATAAGTAAATCTACTTTGTTTTGTGACTCTACTAGTGTTATTTCAATTGCAAATAACCCTGTATCTCATAGTAGAACTAAACACATTGAAATCAGATATCATTTCATTAGGGAACATGTAGAAAACCAAGACATCAGCTTAGAATATGTTCCTACTAATAAGCAAATAGCTGACATATTTACAAAACCACTAGAAGAAGAAAAGTTTAATTTCTTCAAATTTGATCTAGGCATGTTAAGTCTTGAATGAGCCTAAACATAGACTAAGTCAATAAAAATACAAGCCTACTATCCTGCTGTCACATCAAAATATAGACATCATCAGGATTAGGTGTCAAAATTTAAGGAGTCAAAAATCTGGCTAAGTATGTTTTGTGTCAAGACAAATTAAGTGTGTCGACACAAACTAGGGTTGTCGACACAAGTTATTTATATGTGTCGACACAATCTACACAGTCCTGTGTTGACACAAGTAAGTGTGTTGACACTATTTGTCGAGATGGATGGAGGTGTGTCGACACAAGTTGACACATTTTCTCTGTCGACATATTCTGAGTGTTGACCTAAGGAATTTTTCCAAATTTATGAATATGTCTTTAGGCGACGCGCCCTTCCACCTTCTCAGTAGAATGGACTATAAAAAGGACATAAACTATAGAAAATCTCCACCAGATCCTTCTCTCTTGCTTAGTGTTGAAACCTAAATTTTCTGCTGTCGACTTTCGTCAATTTCTCGATTCAACTATTTCGAAATCAACAACAATGGATTCAAAGATGGTTGATAATATAAATGAGGGATACAAACTGGTGTGTCATGGATTCAACTCGGCAGACGAAGAGATTACAAATGTCATTGGACTAATCCAAGAAGTAGGACTTGAGTACCTATTATCTGAGCCGATGATCATATGGAAAAGGGAAGTAACAGAACTTCTGACAAAAGCCTCGATTGATTCTCGTTCCTCAAAGATCAAATCGACTGTAAATGGACAGAAGGCAAGATCATAGGCAAACGGTTGGCTCAAGTATTTCAATTACCTAGATTTAAACAAGAAGATATAATCGACTCACCCAAGACTACTGCTGGACTTCAATGGTGTGGTTTCGAATCAGTTTCAAAGATAGGGAGTTCACTGAATAGGAAAGGTATGAACACCCAAGGAAAATTTCTATCTGAAATTGTTGGGAAGGTTATGTTGTGCAAGACTGGTGCATATGATAGAATCTCGGCTCACATGTTTGAAATAATGACTAGGATCATTTTCAAACTTCAGACGGACTGGAGCAGACTTTTGTTTGATTTAATTGTTGAATGTATCCAGAAACCCAACATGGGTAGAATACTGAGTTTGTATCTAAATAAAGTGATTCCTACTGAACTTAATCCAAAATTGGGTTCAAAAATAAATCACATACGACGGATGGATATAAGGATATTGTCCAGATGGTACAGAGTCTTGGCCAAAGATACACCAGAACCACAGAAGCCTATGGATATCAAGAAAAAGAAACCATTACAAGAAGAAAGTGAATCCTCCAGTGATTCAGAAGAGTAGATCAATTTCAATTCAGATGAAGCTGAAGAAAGAATCCATAGGAAAACTCCTAGTATTACAACTGGAACTGGTGATCAGGTCCAGGGGGAGTTAGAATCCTTTGCAGTAGTCATTACAGAGAAACCCATAGATGAAACAACTGTGTTAAATAGTGATATTGTCACTAACATAATACAGGATGTTCTCAAAGATCTGACTACACAATTAGATGAGAATATGCCTGATATTGTGAATGATAAATCTCCTGACAAAGATCCTACTGACACAACTGGAATTGATGCTCACATCCAGGGGGAGATACCAGATCCTCCTAGGGAAAATGTAGCTCCTGTAGAAGGTCAACAATCTGCATTAAGTTTAGTAGAAATACACCTTGATCAACATGGTACAACAATTAAGGGGGAACAATCAGCCAAGTCTCCTAAGATTATAACTGAAAAGACAGCTGATATAGACACAGCTGTTGAAATACCCAGTTCATCTGACTCTGATAAGGAAGAGGACACAAGGCAACAAAAAACAAGAATTTATGAAAGGAAAAAAGAAAAGTCTGAGCTATAAGAAAGATTTACAGTCACTCCAGTCCACTCCATCTGCTTCAATAGATGAGAGTTCTCTCATGGTTTAGCTGCAGATAATGCTAGTTAAACAAAGAACTAATCTAGAAAAGTATGTGGATGAGAATATGAAGGATATGGAGTTCCACCTAGATCAAGACATAAAGTCAATCAGATTTGAAGTGAATCTGATGAAGAAAGAAATGACTGATTGTTTTCACAAAGGAGGCAATGCAATGGTTTATCTTGCCAAGCAACAACAAGAGTTAAAAGTTCAGACAAATGATATAGTGCAGAAACAAGGCTATACTCTGGAGAATCAGAAGAGACTGAATGAAAATTTAATGGAAATTCATACAATCACTCTGAAGAAGATAAAAGATCAATCCACTTTCTTAAAGGATAAAGTAAATACTCAACTAACTGAGTTACAAACCAAGCTTACCATGGATTCAGCTGCAATACTGCAAGCTATAAAGGATTCATCAAAGGCTTTCTCTGATCAAATGACAAAATACAAGAATTACTACACCACAGGTAACCGTTATGTGGTGGATCAAGTGAGATTTCAAAAGGATGATTTGAGAGATCATATTGAGAGAGAAGTCATAAAGGGGGAGAGAGTGATGGTCAAGGCTTGCTCAAAATATGCCAAATGGACTTCTAATAGCATAGAGCCACACTAGGATACCCTCCTCTGTGTGATGATGATCAAGTTGCAGAATATGGTTGCCAACCAGCTCTGAATGAAGGAATTGCTCAGGAGCCACACAAAATCATATACCCTCCTTCCCAATTTGAAGACATTCATGATCAAGTTCAACTTATGTATAGTCCACCTCAACATAAACATAGAGTTAATTCTGAAGAGGTGGAAATGTCTGAAGCTGCTCTACAAAGGGAGAGGGAGGTCCAATTGTCAAAGAAAAGATTTAGAGAACAGACTGAGGAGAGGACTGACTTTGAATAATAGAGTCCAAAATCAAGGAACATCATTCTTACTGCATGGAAATCAGTCATGGACAACAAACATGACAGGGGTAAGTTGTATTCATAGCAGGAATGGAGGAAGCATGAAGAGCAACAAGAGCCTATTTATAAGTTCAGAAGAGAGCAGAAGGAAGGCTTAATTCCTGCTATTGCTATTGAACCATGCAAATACTTTCCTAAGCCCTTTCATTACTTTGAAAGACAAAGACTTAAGGCGGAACAACTTTCCAACATCAAAGACAAGAAGGGCAAGCAGGTTGCTGATGAAAGTATTCCATCTGTTCAGGCCAAAGTTCAGTCAGGGAAAGGCATTGTGATTACAGAACCTGATCAGTCTTAGGATGCATTTACTTTAATTAGAATTAATGTAATTCTATATAGGCTCATTGTAATTTTAAGATTGATAACATTTTCGAATATGAATGTGTTATGGCTATTTTTATTTCTGTTGTAAAAGTTCATCTGATTGTATGTTAAATCTTTTTTGTTATAATCATCAATATTATTATGTTGGTGTATATCATTATTTTGGGATTATGACTTCTCCATATAGGGAGTGATTGTTGGGTACATTGGGAACAGTGTACCTAATCTGGAGAAGTCCCCTTGATAACTCAATGATATACCCAAAGGTGTATTTGATGTATGCTAAGTTTACATGTGCAGGTTCAAAGTTGAACAAATTATTCTGAGTCAAAGTGTCGAGATAATACTTCTGTGTCGACACAATATAGATCAGTAGTCAACACAAAGAATAGAAGATGTGTCGAGACAATACTTCTGTGTCGACACAAGACAGATCAGTAGTCAACACAAAGAACAAAAGATGTGTCGACACAGATAACAGATGTGTCAAGACAATACTTCTGTGTCGACATAAGACAGATCAGTAGTCAACATAAAGAACAGAAGATGTGTCGACACAGATAACAGATGTGTCGAGACAAAATTTCTATGTCGACACAAGGCAGAACTAAGATGTGTCGACACAGATAACAGATGTGTCGAGACAAAATTTCTGTGTCGACACAAGGCTGAACTAAGAAGTGTCAACACAGATAACATTTGTGTCGACACAAATAATAGATGTGCCGACACAACTAATCTATCTCAATGCTTTTTGTTCTGAGATGATAACTATTCCAATTATGTAAGTGTTGGGTCTGTCAAAGATGTCCCAACACAAATTTCGAGACAGCTTGTCTACATCAATGCTTATATGTCAAAATGTGCTGAGTCAACATTAATTAGGTCAAGAAAAGTCAGATCATTTTGGTCGGCACGGGAAGGCTTTACTTCTATAAAGATAGTTCAAGGAAGGATTTGCTGGCAATTGCTGATGTCATCAATACCAGTGCAAGCCGTCTGAGATTTCTATAAATATGAGATGCTGCCTTCAGAAGATAGAAAAAAGATACCAATACACTGACTGATTCTATTCATCAAGAAAAGGAAAGAGAAGAAGAAGTTGATCTTCAAGAAAGTCTTCAGATCCCTTTTCTAAGGTTGATCTGGGGATTTAGTAATCTGTTCATCAGCATCTTCAAACTATTCAATCTGATCTTCATCAAGAAGTTGTTGATTCAGAAGAAATTCAATTCAGCCTGCTGACCTATCAAGAAGAATTCAAACTGCAGCTGAGTAAAAGAAACTGTACACAAAGATCCAACAGATTACAGGTTTTCTGTTTTCTATAAACTATTTTATCGAATTTCATTGTAAGATCTCCTAGAGATCTGATTGGGTAGGAGATCTTATTCTCTGAGTTTTGTAAGCATAATTTATAAAGGCTGAGGTAGGATTCTGAGTGAATCTGAGGTAGGTGATTTGGGGTAAATCACTGAGATTGTAGGCCTAATTTATAAAGGCTGAGGTAGGAAATTGAGGAGATCTCTGAGGTAGGACCAGTGGGTCTGAGTGTAGGTTTCTTGGAGAGAAACTAAGCCTTGTATGATCTGAGGATCTGAGTTGAGAAGGAGGAGTTATAACCTTATCTAGCACATTGTTAGTGAGGAAGAAGAGGGAAAGTGGATGTACCCTAAATAGAGGAACCACTATAAACGTGTTGTGTCTCGTGTGCTGTGTGCTGTGTGCTGTGTATGCTGTGATCAGTTTTGTTATTGTTTATGCTAGGTACAACTTATATTCTGAAATGCACTAAGGCTCATAGCAAAAGTTAAAAGAACTTCAAAGAAGTTTAATAAGTCATCTATTCACCCCCTAGGTGACTTTCTACCCATAGGCTTGACTTTCAACGTCTCATCTGAAACCGGTACAATCGACGCTTCATGTGGAGACGATTATCCATGCTCTTTGTAAGATATTTATTCTCCAGCGTCCTCCAAAGGTTTCCCGCAAACGTCTCCAACATAACTCTACATTTGATCTCATGTGTTAGACAATTTCTGATTAACCCGCAAGCACTTCGGTTCATCTTCAACCAAGATTTTTCAGTCATCTCATCAGGACATTCATCACAATCAAAAACATCCTCCAAATTCAGAGAGAATAGCACATCCATCACCTCACATCACCGCATACCAAAGTTAACATTTCCATCGAATTTGGTAACGTCAATTTTGACCGGATGCAAACTCGTATGATGGATCGTAGATTCTACTGCCCCAGAGGATGAAGAAACGAAATCGGAGTCTCCCATTTTTCCAGTTGATTACAACAATAATAACACGGAAACTCAAACATCACGATGCAACAAAATATAATTTTGTTAGTTAATCCAAAACAAAACAAAAAAAATATTCGTTATCTCTTCTAGATCACCACTCTAAGCAAAATAACTCTAATTTCTTTCACGTCGCACACCTCTGCAATGAAGATCTTATCCTCTTCTTCCTTTTATGCTGAGAAGAAGAAAGCAAAAAAAACACAAATTTTTTCTTCGTCGCATGCTCCTGTAAGCCGGAGGGGAGAACAAAAATTTTCCAATACTCTCTTGTACTGCCGGAGAGAGAGCGCCCTTTTTTTTACTGTATCGACTGTACCGCTAGTGAGAGAAAAAAATCAAATCCCCCCTTTTTTTTCTTCGGTTCCCATGCTACCAGTGTTGATCTTCTGCCATCGCGGATTTGAACGGCCTCTGTAGAGATGAGTGAGCGTCCCAAAAAAAAACTCTTTTTTTAGAGCGTTGTTAGGAGCACGCCTATTTTGGATACTAGCACACCATTGAGAAAAAAAATCAAGTCCCCCCCTTTTTTTTCTTCGGTTCCCGTGCTACCAGTGTTTATCTTCTGCCATCGCGGATTTGAACGGCCTCTGTAGAGATGAGTGAGTGTCCCAAAAAAACTCTTTTTTTAGAGCGTTGTTAGGAGCACGCCTATTTTGGATACTAGCACACCATTGATATTGGCACACCATGAAATTTTATTTGCAACCCATTTTTTTATGAGCACACCGACTTGATTTTTTTAAAAAAATACTTCTAATGAGCATAAAAAATTCTTTTAATAAGTATAATACAATTATCCCAAAATGAAATTAAAACACTTTCCACTCGATTTGTTGTACAATTATCCTAATGACACTGCAAGGAATCTTTTGAGCTGATTGTAACCACTTTTCACTCGATTTGTTGTGCAATTGCCAAAGTGCAAAAACATATCAACCCAGGTTGAAATGAAGGACTCTTTGTACGGCTCAATCCACGTACTAACAAGATACTGCATAACCTCCGGATATTTTTCAGCATAAGTGTTGAACATTGAATGCAACCTAAACCATGAACCCAAAAAGAATGCATCCATAATTTTTCACCCATGAGCTCCAAATCACATCAGACCAAACATTAAACAAATTGCTAAGAGCATCCAAATACTAACCCAATGAATCCCAATTTGCCCAAAACACAATCATGCACGGCTAAAAGCATAAAATCATAAACAAGAAAGAACTTCAAAATATGAATTAGATTGGTAAAATTCTATTAGCCACTATGAATAAATAAGATCAGATTATGGGAAAAATAAAGAAGAGAAGAGCTTTCAGGAATCACCAGAACTCCTTCCCACCATCCATGGCAACCCTCCCTCAAGATTGGATGCATCAGAGATTGGAAGCTTCCCCTTCCTGTTTGGCCACAACCAGATCTACAACACCGAGAAACTCTCTCCCTTGCTTCCCGCGTGCAGCCTCTTCCCCTCAGCTGCCCCTGTCTCGGCTGCAGAATTCCAGGCCGGTCCCAACCTTGCCCTCGAACTTCTTCCCTCGCCGCCGCTGCCCCACCTCTTCACCTCGCTGCTCAACGCCACCTGAAGATTTGCCTCTGGAACGACGTAATTATAAGAACCCATCGAAAAGCACCGCCTTGCATCCAAATTGTTGGTGTTGTTGCTGGTCTGACCTTCCTTTGCTCTCAAAACCACGTCATCGCTCCTGTCGATCATCCGGCTGCCGCCTCCAACCCTGTTGCATGGAATGGGCGGTGAGCGGTGGGGATGTCGTCCGTTGGAATGGGAGGCGAGCGGCTTCCGGGCGGTGAGCAGCGGGGACATCTTCCGTCGGAATGGGCGTCGAGCAGCTTCCGGGCGGGAGAGGAGGAAATGATTACGGATTTAGGGTTTGCGGGAATGAAAGATTCGTGAGGGGTCGGGTGTGCTCATAAGACCGGGTCTTGGGTTTAAAATATTGAGTATTATTTAGATTTTGGGTGTGCTAATATCGTAAATTGGTGTGCTCCTAACAATGCTCTTTTTTTATTGTCAAGATTGGCTCCGTCGGCTCCTCCTAAAACAATCGCCTCCTTCCTGTGCCTGGGTGAGAAAGGCCGAAAAAATGCCTCAAATAGGTGCTGCCAGCATGAACGAAGTGATTTGCGAGCGCCTCCTACAGTCAGATCTGCAAACGATGATTCAGAACAGCCCTTGAAACCAGCGCCACCAACGAATCCTCTTAAACGAGCGTCCCCTCCAACCAAAAAATCTGCACCGCAACCTGCCTCTGATACCATTTGTTGTGTGAAATGACGCGGAAAGACCAAAATCACACAACCACAAACAATAAACACGATGTGATTTACGTGATTCGCCGAGAAACTCCTACGTCCACGGGAAGGGGTTGATCACTATCACCAGTGGAGGAGAAAAGCAGTGGCCAATACAGAAATCTACTCTTTGGCCACGTTTTACTAAAAAAACGTTGTTACCATTGGGCAGGTTTTGAGAAAAATTTGTTGTCAATGACATTGAATATGTATATAAAAAATTCTCTCGTCATATAATAACAAAACCCATAAATAACTTATAGAATAGCAACATATAATACTAATATTCTACAAATTTTGCACAATATAATATAAATAAATTGCTATGAAACTCCAAGATTACATATGCTCATATATTTTAAACTTCAAATACAATATCTTTTTTACAACTAGTCTAACAATGATATAAAATTACAAAAACATTTCTCATTTGTCTTGACTATTCGGGCTTCACCCCATTCCTGACCTTAGAGCATCTCCAATGGGAATCTCTATATTTAGAGATTCCCATTGTATCATGTTCTTTAAATATAGAGAACATGCTTAGAGCAACTCCAATCATGTTCTCTATATTTAGAGAACATGATGTATCTTTGTTTATTTTAGGTATTTTAGGTTTATATAAAATATATTTTAGGTTTTTATAATATGTATACATGTATTTTAGATTTATATAAAATATATTTTAGGTTTATATAATATATAATACGTATTTTTTTATTTTTTTTTACATGTAATTAAGGTTATTAAAAAAAATTTTAATTTTAAATTTGATTGGTCTCGAAGTAACGGGAAGAGCGCCGTTGATCTCATCGGTCGGCGAGAGCAGCGAATGGTTTGATTGATAAAAAGCCGGGAGGGGAGCTGAGTGCACTCAAAGCCGCAGAACCGCGGCTTTGAGTGCACTCAAAGCCGCAGATCAGAGACGGGATTAAACAGTGGCGGGATTAAAAAAGTGTGGGAGGCGGTCTGGCGGTATTATTTTATTTTTTACATGTTATTAAGGTTTTAAATTTTTTTTAATTTTAAATTTAATTAGTCTCTAAAAGACAATAAACATTACATTATTGTAATAAAAATATTACATTAAGCATTACTTAATTTAAATGAAAATATTACATTTAGAATTTAAACTAAAATTCTGGAAGGTCATCACTGGCTCTATCATAATTCCATGCGTGTCTTCCCCCTGTCGTTCTTCTCCATACCCGGGTATTCCATAGACGCTTCCTCCATATTGGCTTCCTCCTTGTTGGTCTCCTCCGAATTGAGGTCCTCCAAATTGGCTTCCCCCGTACTGGATTTCTCGGTAGTGGCTGTCTCGGTACTGACTTTCTCGATACTGACTTCCTTCAAATTCAGGTCCTCCGAATTGCAGCCCTCCAAATTGAGGTCTGTCGTGTGGACGACCTTCATACTGACTTCCTCCATAACCACTACCTCCATACATGCCTCCTCCATATTCAGTTCCTTGGAGCGATGAAGATCCACCAAAAAGTGGTTTTCTAATATTTCTATTCATAATTTCTTGTTTTTTTTGTTGAAAATATTGCCGCTCCGGAGTTTTTTTGATGCTATCTAAATCTATCATCATGATATCGTGATCTTGTTTAGCGCTATGAAGATCTAATTTTCTTTTTTGATTTTCTGCTTTTAACCTCATGAGCTCTTGGATAGCAGACATATCGTTTGCTCGTTGTTAATGCCCTCTCTTTAAAACTTCTAAGATTTCTTCATTTTTTTTAGTATGAGCCTCAATATCAAAACTCTTAGCACTCAATTGTCTCCTCCTCTCCTTTTCTTGCTTTCTCCCAGTAGGTCGATTATTGTAAGTTGAGATTGAAGATTCTTCATCCCTAGTACTATCAGAATTCATGTTATTATTATCTGCATTTAAGTCTATTCCTCTCCGTTGATTGGGAGAGTTAGAACCTAATGTTGGTGACATGTCAATATTTTGAGAGTTCATTCCTTTTGTAGACCCTAGCGTGTCCATCCACTTCTCTGTATTTTTTAAGATATTCCAAACATGCTCGAACTTGAAGCCTTTCTTCTCTTTTGAATCGGAGGCATATAACATTTTGGCTTCATTGAGCTACCAAAAAAATTATTTTAATCACACATTATTTAAGGAATTTAAAGATTTAAATTCTAAAAAATACTTACAATATCAAGTTCAGATGCACCGCTGGGGTTTCGTTGCTCTATCTGTCGAATACATCCTCGGAATTTGCTTATTTTACTTGCCAAAAAGGACCAACGGCAAGAAAGAGATTTTGGGGTTCTCTGTCCTACGCAAGTTTGAGGTCTTGTATTGTGAAAAATGGTTGAAACGCTTTCCCACATTCTGTGCTCTTTTTGATTACTCCCCATAACTGGGTCTTCAGAGACCTCAAGCCAAGCATACCATAGTGCTTGATCTTCTTTGGGAGAGAATGCTAGCCCACGGTTGACAGACATAACGACAAGTAAAGACAGTAGAGAGTGCTTGATTTTGGAGATAGAGTGATGGGAAATTAGAGAGAGTGCTGAATGGGTACTTATAGAGAGTGCTGGAATAGATACTTATGAAAAAACAAGGCTCCAATGCTGGGAGAGGGCATCCAATGCTGGAAAAAAAATAAGCTCCGGATTTGATGTTGAAAGGATTGATGAGACAAAAGAGAGGCTTGAGTGGAGAGAGAATCCAATGCTTGGGAGAAGGGATCCAATGCTGGGAAAAAACAAGGCTCCGGATTTGATGTTGACAGGATTGATGAGACAAAAGAGAGGCTTGAGTGGAGAGAGAATCCAATGCTTGGGAGAGGGCATCCAATGCTGGGGAAAAACAAGCTCCAGATTTGATGTTGAAAGGATTGATGAGACAAAAGAGAGGCTTGAGTGGAGAGAATCCAATGTTTGGGAGAAGGGATCCAATGCTGAGAAAAAACAAGCTCCAGATTTGATGTTGAAAGGATTGATGAGACAAAAGAGAGGCTTGAGTGGAGAGGGAATCCAATGCTGGCGATCTATATAAACGCCACTTTAAGATAGGCAATCATACTTTCAAAACAATACTTCCCTCCTTAAAAAATGAACTATGGAGAAGGGTCATCCCATTTGCGATCTTCATCATCTTCAGATGATGATGAATATGATCAAACACTTCTCAAGTGGGAAGAAGACCTTAATAAATGGGAGAAAGAAGATGAAGTTTTAGCTCGCATGTATGCCTCCAACAATGCCATAATCGCAGCTCAGCTTCAAGAAGATGCACGTCCACGATGCAGAGGTTCAATACCTGACCACGTGGTAATCAATCGGGGGAGGATTGAAGGTAACACTAGACTTTGGAATGATTACTTCTCTGAGCACCCCACATATGGGGAAACTTTTTTTCGACGAAGATTTCGCATGCGAAAGAATCTTTTCCTTCACATTGTCACTGTAGTGCAGAAGCACGACAATTTTTTTGTTCAAAATAAAGATGGTGTTGATAAGCTTGGACTATCAACAATACAAAAAATTACAGCAGCATTTCGTATGTTAGCATACGGAATATCAACTGATAATTACGATAAATACATTCGAATTGGCGAGTCAACTGTGATTCAATGCTTGAAAAGATTTTGCAGGGCAATTGTACAATTATACAAAGATGAATATTTGAGATATCCCAATGCAAATGATGTAACAAGATTACTACAGAAAGGTGAAGAACGAGGTTTTCCAGGGATGTTGGGAAGCCTAGATTGTATGCATTGGCAATAAAAGAATTGCCCAACGGCATGGGCATGCCAATATTCAAGACGTCATGGTGGACCTACAATCGTTCTCGAGGCAGTTGCATCATATGACCTGTGGATATGGCATGCATTTTTTGGCTTACCTGGATCTAACAATGATATTAATGTGTTGCAGTCATCCAATTTATTTGCAAACTTAACACAAGGTATTACGCCTCCTACCAAGTATACAATATTGGGTAAAAATTATGATGCTGGTTATTATTTAGCCGACGACATCTATTTGAAATGGTCAACACTAGTTCAAACAATTTCTCATACACAAGATAAAAAAAACAACACTTCGCAATGATGCAAGAGGCATGCCGAAAAGATGTAGAACGAGCATTTGGAGTTCTTCAATCACGCTTTGCAATTATTAAGGGGCCATGTCGTTTTTGGGATAAACATGTGTTACACGATATCATGACTGCTTGCATTATAATGCACAATATGATTATCGAAGACGAGCGAGATGAAAATGAAGATGTGGTTATTTCTCCACCGCCGCCAACTCAGAATGTAGAAGAGATGGACACAAATGAAGTCAAAAGATTTCGGTAGTTCCTAAATCGGCATAAAAAAAATCAGAGACAAAGAAGCACATTTCGCACTTCGAGATGCACTGATTGAACATTTGTGGGTACGACATGGTAACGAAACAATGTAATTTGAATGTATTTGGATTTATGTATTTGAATGTATTTTGAAAAATTGTATGCATTTTAATTTGAATGTATTTGGCTTTATGTGGAATTTTATTTAGTAAATCGTGTTCTCTACCTCTTTGTATGATCAATAATAATTATAAAGTATGCAATATTAGTCTCGTTTTGTAGATCCGGAAAAAACAAATTTATTGCTATATTATACGTCAAGATTGGAAAAATATTTTAATGACTACACGAGTTATTGTGTAATACAATTTTTTCGTAAATATAATAAATAAATAATTAAAATAAAAAATATACAAAAAAAAATGGAGGGCCGGCATTTCCTCTCCCCCTCCTCTAAATTTAGAGGAGGAGGGAGAGGAAATGCCTCCTCTAAATTTACAGCCTCCAATACCGAAGCATTGGAGTGCTCTGGCCTGCATTTCTAGAGAAATGCAGGCCGGTTGGAGCTACTCTTAGGATCCTCCTGGAGCTATCATGCTGCAAATTCTAATGATCTAGAGCTGCACAAGATAAAGAATCATCATGTCAGGCCCGAATCTTAAATCTCTACTATTACAAAAGAGATATCAAATGACATTTAAAAGCCATGCTTTTAAAATCTATGAAAGAAAGTGAGTCCGCCAGATCAGCCTCCTAAAATCAGGCATCATCAGATCTGATGGGTTCCATCATCATTTATAGAAGAAAGTCCCCCCATGATCTCCTTCCAAAGTGGGATCATGGGTTGGCCACTCCCCTCATGAACTCTCATGATGAGGAAATCATAGGGGGGGGGGTGCCTACTCCCTCTCCCCATGGAGGAAAACCGCCGCCAACCGGCCTAACCATCGCCGGCGTCCGGCCTCCCGCCGGCCCTGCCACGATCGGACCGGCAGGCCGACCACCACCGCCGACCGCCAGACCGGCCGCCCCCGCCGTCGGCCACTCGGCCGACCACCTCCGTCGTCGGCCACTCGGCCGACCGCCCCTGCCGTCGGCCACTCGCCTTCCGATCGGAAGGGTAACCACCCACTAACCCACTACGTTAGTGGTGGGGCCCGTCATGATCCTCCCCCGGAGGCTATAAAAGGATCCCCAGGGCCTCCTCATTCTTCACCTTTCTCTGCTCTGGATCATCCTCTTCCTCAGGTGATAGCTCTCCGGCCTCCTACCCTGAGTCGGCCTCCAGCCGCTGTGAACCACCAGCAGCCACCAGCACGCCACCAGCATGCCGCCGACAGTAAATCACTCAAGTCCCTGAGCAAACCAAAGGAGGAAGACTCCCCCTGCAAGCAAGTGTACGTCGCCCCGAGCGCCAGAACACCAGGACCATCCCGCACAGTTCAACACCCGAGTTACTCCCGCGGCCCAGTCTATTACCCGTCGGGAGTCATAGTCATACTCTCTCTCCCCTAAGTTGTAATAGGAGTGGTATGTCGCCCTAACTCTCAAACACCTTGTAATCAGCAGGAGCTAGTGGAATTTGACCAGCAAAGACCTGGTCACGTGGTTTTTTACCCATTTGAGGGATTTTTTCCACGTCATCACACCTTGTGTCATCTTCTCATTTTCATTGACTGTGTGCGCGCTCGACCGCCCCGAGAGCTAAGGCGGTCCAAGAAACAACCGGTCCAACCGAGACATCAAGTTAGTACGCAATAGTTTGGCGCTGTCTGTGGGAAACGATTTCCCCAACATCCTTTGAAGTACAAGATCACAAGCATCGCCCCTTCCAAGTTCAGCCTTAATGGCAAAGAGAAGCACCCGTGCCGCTGAAGGCTCTGCCCGTGGCGGACACGACAAACCTGCACACTCCCACTCTTTGATGGACGTGCCGCTAACAGCTGAAGTCGTTTCCGCCCCTGTCACCACCCTGTAGGAGCGTGTTCACCAGATGGAAGAACTACAGACCAAAGTGCTCACCCTGCTCCGAAGCCTGGGAGCACCACCTGCTCCCTCACCACCAACAACACCGGCATTCCCCCGCCTCTACCAAATCATGGCCTGATGTAAGGATCTCCGCAAAGAAAAGGACAAACTCTTCCGGGACAGGAAGAATGGCGTCAAGCTGGGCCCCGTCAGTATTACCCTCAAGGGACTGGGGGGCAATGCCTGCCTCGAGAATACTCCCCTCTGAATATTACCCGCACTGACCAGATACACACAATGCGGAATGATCCAACATTCCATCGGCCAAAAGCTCCTCAACCATTTAAGCAAGCTGATTCACGGCCATTGGAAGAACTCTCTGCCTCAGCCAGGCATTGCCTGTTCAGGGAATACGACATAGAGAAGGAATTCTTGAGCACAAGCAGCTCCCCCGCACCCGCTCCATCATTTCAAGAGATGTACGATCATCACCTCGCCTATCCTCATTACGAAGAGAGCGCCGGAAACATGATGGATCCCGATACCTCTGCCATGAAGCAAAGACTAAATGAATACCTACCCAACAATAACTCACATAACTGCTGGGCAACCATGGGTACAGAAGATGGCCATGAAACTCGTAGTTTCAGCGGAACAGGCAACCCACTAGCACACGTGGAGTATTTCAAAGCTATCATGCAGGATCACAATGCCTCAGATCAACTCATGATCCAAGCATTTCTGACAACACTAAAAGGGGAATCTCGGGCTTGGTTTCATTCTCTACAAGAAGAAAAGATGGACAACTATATTGAACTCGCAACTCTCTTCATCGAAAGGTTCACGACAGTCAAGAAGCCCTCACCAGAAAAGCCAGGTCCAAGTAGAGTCCAGAAAAGGAAACTAGAGAGCGATACGCGCCTCGAGCACAAGAGAAACTGCAATCAGCGCACAGATACTCACAAAGGATGAGAGTTACGTCAGTTTGCGGCACTCAATGCCCCTCAGGGCAAGGTCTTCGAAGCAATTCGTGACCATCCGGCCTTATGCAGGCCCAGGCCGCTCGCCCCCGATAGAGGAGATTTATCAAAATATTACGAGTATCACCAGGGTCATGGCCACAACACCAACGAATGCAATCGACTAAAGGAAAAAATTCGGCCACTGACCAGTCTGGGGGAAGTTGATCGGATCCTATCAAGAAAGAGACCGCGTCCCAGTCAGAGTATGATATCTACAACAATCTGAATCGGCGAGCCATCTACCGAGTTGAACCAAGTTTTGGTGGACGGAGAGATCACCGTTAATGTGCTATTATTATCAACACTACTTCAACTCAAGCTGACCACGGGCAACCTCAAGCTAACATCTGCCAGCGCGCATGTTTCGGGGAATAACCCAGTGCCAGTCATTGGCATCATCACTCTCCCAGTCACTCTTGAAGACACACATTGACATGCATCCTATGACGTATAGTTCGTCGTCATCCAAGTTGATTTCGACTACACATCAATACTCCAACAATCGCTCCTAGACGTCTTCCAATCCCTCTCTCGCCACTTCCATCCTTAAGCAGCTTCCACTTTCGTTCATATGTTTATTTACTATTGTAAAAATCACAAACCCGAGCTTGCGAAGATTATCTTTTTATTTTTTATTATTGCAGTGCCTAATCAAGAAATGGTTTTGCCAGACTAGGTCGCGCAACCAAATCGAACGCATACGCCAAACCGTCGCGAAAGCACCGTGGGGGCCTGCTGTAACGCCCCAAAATCCAGAGTTAAAACGGGCGGTGTTTGTACCAAGTTTGGATCTTGATAGGGTGAACACGGCCTGTGACACGGGAGTGTCACACGGTCGTGTCATGCTTGGGTAGTCCAGTGAAGGACACGGCCTGGGACACAAGCGTGTCCCAGGGCGTGTCAGTGCACACGGCATGGGACACGAGCGTGTCACATGGCCGTGTACTTCTCTGGAAAATTTTGGGTTTTGTGTCGACTGGCAGACACGGCCGTGTACTGGTTAACACGAGTGTGTTAAATTCGACACGGGTGTGTCGTCACCCGTGTCCACCAAGCGTCGTGATGGTTGGCATGCGGTTATTGGTGACATGACCCCTAGTCACGGGCATGTCGATCACTCGACACAGGCGTATCAGGTTGGGACACAGGCGTGTCCCAACCCGTGTCCTTTTCTATGCTCGATTTGGGTGGCTGGATCGAGGCACATGGCCTGGTACACGATCGTGTGCAAAGCCGTGTCCGACCCAGGATTAAAGATTTCAGGCTAATCTGAGCCATTCATTTTCCTTAAATAAGATCTAACGGCCCAGATGAGTTCCTTCTTGTGTTTTGTCCGGGATTAGAGGTTTAATTCCTCATTCCATCTTTAACTCCCTCTTTCTAAGAAGTTAGAGAGAGAAGAGATCAAGGAAGAAGGAAGGGAGGAATCTGGCCGCCGACGAAGTTTCAGAGCACCAATCTGAGAACCGAGACCGGATCCGTGGAGAGAATTCCGTTGCGAAGCTTTCTACCCAACTAGTTTTTCATGGCGCCGAAGCGGACTTCAAGGGTAACGATTTTCAACTCGAGCACTTGAAGCTTTTCTTCCTTTGCATGGGAAAACTCGCCCCCGCAAGTGTGCGGTGAGTGTGCGGTGTTCCTTGGGGTAGATATGTGAAGTCCCCCTTGTTTAGAGTCCGGAATCGAAGTACGGGCATAGGCATTGTGTGTGAAGCCTACCCGGACGTGTTTGTCTGGATTGGTGATGTTGCATTGCATGAATAGCCGGAGAAGACTCCGTGCGTTGTTTTCGGGTTTCTACGCAGTAGATTGCGACAGGGATCCTTGGAGATTAACTCCAAGGCGCACCCGGAAAACTGGGCGGAAACGTATTTCTGCTAACTTGGCCGTCGGGGAGTCAGCCTTGAACATAACTGGGTTATGTGTTGTTTGGAAATGATTTAGGATCCGGGTGAAGCTTGGCCCGCGCGCACATCTTAAAGTGACTAGGCGGCGTGAGCAACGGGTGGGTGGATACGGGCCTGGGGTATGTGGTTCGGTGCTAGAGGCCCTAAAGTGGAACTGGCCATTGGCATAGTCGGGAGTCTTGGACTACGGTCGGAAGGACTCAAAAATGCTCACATTGCTTTCCATCCTAAGGATGGTGGTGAAGCCACGGAATTGATCGGATTCACCGTAAATGTGCCCTGAGTGCACGGGGTGTTTGGCCGAGCGTGCCTACACCTGTGACGAAAGTCTTTAAGCGCACTATTATTTAGCTGGGCTAATGATATGCAGGGAAGGACCACCGCCGTCCCTAATAAGGGGGCGGGGTCATTATAATTTGGTCAGCTTTAGCTGACTGTTGCTCTGTTTGCCACCATGCGGTGGAATGATTGCTTGCAGGTACTGCGGAACCAAGCGCCAAGTAGCGGGTTGAAGCCTAAGTTGCTGTGCTGGACCTCGAAGGACGAAGTGAACTGCTATTTTTATTTTCGGTCATGTATGGCCGGCCTGCAAGCCGATGTTTGTAAGACATTACCTTGTTAAGAGAAACTTTGTAAGGCCATGTACTCTTTCGTGTATTCGTTTTATTTCATTCCTGTTTTGGTTAGTGGACATTCAGGCCATGGTTGTGCAAGTTTTTGGGTTCTATTAACTGTTTAAAAGCTTCTGCTAGAATGCTCTGTGTTAGGACGAGTAGTTGAGTCTTTGGTATTATTCTGTAACCCCTCTGACTGTCCGTGGTATTTGGCGTTGAGTTCCAGCTGGACCTTCTGTTATATGTCAAACAACGGATGGGGGTGTTACAATTTGGTATCAGAGCAGGGTGTCGGTCTTCTGTAGTTGAATTTGTGGGCGAATTCGTCTAAGGGGAGATGAGCACATGTATGTGCGTCATCGTTATAACATAAAAGAACCCATGAATGCCCACTTAAGAATGAAAAAAAATTAATTACACTTGTTTGGGAACCTAAGTGTTCCAATAATTGCTTTTAGCAATTTGTGTGTCGCCTAATCAAGGGTTTATGCTATTATAGGTGTCTAGAAGCGGTGCGGGGCAATCAGAGCGTCCGCAATCAGCGGAAAGTAGTGCACCAAGAGACGTGACTACAACACCTCCTTCAGCAGAAACCATCAGATTGGTGGCTGAAGCAGTTTTTGCCATGATAAATGCCCAGCAAGTGCAGCACGCACCACCTGTTAATGAGCAAGAACCGATTAGAGTGGCAGTGCCGGGAGTAGTAGAGCGTGGGGTAGTTGATCCGGTAGCACCAAGAAGAGCCACGAAAAAACAGCTCAAACATGTGATGAGCTTTAATCCTCCGGTATTTGATGGGTTGGGAATGTCAACTCAAGCTGAAGATTGGCTCTCTACGATGAAGAGGGTCATGACCACCACAGAAATGGCAGAGTGTCAAAAGACCATAATAGCGACTTTCCTATTGGCTGGTGAGGCAAGGATGTGGTGGGACGAGTTGGAGGTTCATCTCTTAGTGGGAAGACAACTTGCTGATGTACCGATGGAGGAATTCTCAAGGTTATTCCTAGCTAGATACTTACCTTCTGCCCAAAAGCTTGAGATGGAAAATAAGTACCTTAGTTTGGCACAGGGAGAGAGAAGCGTGGATGAGTATCTCCACGAGTTTACTCGGTTAGGTCGTTATGCTGGTACTATGTTTACTGAAGAAGAGCGGAAGACCAATCGATTTTATGAGGGTCTACGGAGCGACCTACAGCTACTCCTTGCTGGGCCTAAGGCGCAGGGATTCCTAGCCTTGGTAAATGCGGCTCGGTCTTTGGAAAGGGTTGCAAGGAAAGTGCAAGAGAAGAAGGACCCAGTGGATAAGAAGCCAGAGTTTAAAGTGCCAAATACAAAGTCAGGTTTCCGCAGATGGAACAAGAAGCAGAAGGCTTCGAGCTCAGCCCCTTCGTCTGGTACGACGGGGGCAAACCCTAGTCGAGTCCTAGGAGCCTGTTATAACTGTGGAAAGGTGGGACATTTTGCAAGAGAATGTTGGAGCGGACGTGCAAAGTCCGAAAGCAGGCAAGGAGCAACTTATGAGGAAAAGGGGAAGGCGACGGAGTCAACCACATCCCATCATGCTCCAGCCTAGCCTAGAGTTTACAACCTTGGTCTGCAAGAGGCCATCAAACAAGCTGACGTGGTGACAGGTATGAATTAACTTTATTATAGTTTAGCTTTTGTTTAACTGTTACCTTTGTACATGTTAACTTATTTATGTTGGTGCTAGGCTTTGTATTGATTTTTGATAGTCCGGTGAGAGCCCTGTTTGATACGGGAGCATCGCATTCCTTCTTGTCCGAAAGATTTGTATCGCTCATCGGAGTCCCTTCTTCGATGGCAAAGGACAAGCTGGATTTTTTGTTGCCCAATGGGTGCTCAATGCGCGCGGATAGAGTCTGCGTGGTAAAGTTGCGGATTGGGGATCAGGAGTTCGATTTGCAAGCATCGGTGCTACCGTTAGTAGAGTTCTATGTAATCTTTGGAATGGACTGGCTTTCGGAGCAGCGAGCCTGCATTGACTGTAATCGAAAAGAGGTTTGGTTGAGACTGAATACTGAGTGGGAGACTACGTTTGCAGGCATGAAAGGGTTGAGCAAGATTATGATGTCGGCTCTTCAGGTGATTAAGGCAGTTCGGTCTGGTGCTGGGCTGTTTGTCATTTCAGTACAGGCTTCAATGCCTAATCCTAGTCTAGATAGTATTGCAGTGGTGTCCGAGTATCCTGATATATTTCCAGACGATCTCCCGGGAGCCCCTCCTCAACGGGAGATTGATTTTTCAATCGAGCTGGTGTCGGGTGCCAAACCGGTGTCACGCTCTCCGTATCGAATAGCGCCTAAGGAGATGGCGGAGTTGAAGGTACAACTGCAAGAGTTGTTAGAGCAAGGGTATGTGTGTCCCATTTCGTCGCCTTGGAGCGCACCGGTCCTTTTTGTTAAGAAGAAAGATGGGAGTTTGCGACTTTGTATTGATTATCAGGAGTTGAACAAACTTACGGTAAAGAATAAGTATCTGATCCCAAGGAATGATGATCTATTTGATCAGTTAGTTGGGTCAATAGTATATTTGAAGCTAGATCTGAAATCTGGATACTACCAGTTAAGGATAAAGGAATGTGACATCCCTAAGACAGCGTTCAACACGAGGTTTGGACATTACGAGTTTACAGTCATGCCGTTTGGGCTGACCAATGTGCCACCCGTGTTTATGGATCTAATGAACAGGACGTTCAAAGAGTACCTGGACCAATTCGTGATAGTGTTTATCGACGACATCTTGGTGTACTCGCGGTGTGAGGATGATCACTACAAGCATCTGCATATGGTGTTGGAGACGTTGAGGAAGAATCAGTTGTATGCTAAGTTCTCCAAGTGTGAGTTTTGGTTGTCCTCAATAGCGTTCCTTGGGCATATTGTTAGTGGTAAAGGGATTGCGGTGGATCCAGCGAAGGTAGCGGCAATTCAGGAGTGTCCTGAGTTGACTACGGTGGCGGAAGTCCAGAGCTTTCTGGGGTTTGCCGGCTACTACAGGCGCTTCGTGGAGAATTTCTCACGGATCGCGCTACCACTCATGACGTTGACAAGGAAGGATCAAAAGTTTCTATGGACGCTGGAGTGCGCGCAGGCTTTTGAAGAGCTGAAGAGGCGGTTGATCTCGGCACCTATCTTGTGTTCGTCGAGTGGGTTCGAAGGATTTGAAATTTATAGTGATGCTTCGGGAAGTGGTTTGGGCTGTGTTCTGCTACAGTATGGGAGAGTAATAGCGTACAGATCGCGTCAGTTGAAGGTCCATGAGAGAAATTATCCAGTCCATGACTTGGAATTAGCGGCCGTAATATTTGCTCTAAAGCTGTGGAGGCACTATCTGTACAGTGTAAAGGTCGACATTTACACCGATCATAAGAGCCTGAAGTATTTACTAGATCAGAAGGACCTGAATATGAGGTAGCGAAGGTGGATGGAGTTCTTGGGGTACTACACTTTCAAGATATATTATGTGCCTGGGAAAGGAAATGCAGTGGCGGATGCTTTGAGTCGTAGGGCTCCAGCGCAGGCCAACTGGCTGGCGGTGCATGATGAGAGATTAGTCCGTGATTTGGAGGCATTGGAGATCTCTTGCGTCGACAAGCAGACTAGTGCTGAAGCAATATTGTGTTGGACGGAGGTGCAGTACGACCTAGCTGATAGGATTCGGCGGGCTTTGGTTCAAGATAGCAGTATGAAGCAGGCATTGGATGAATCGTTGGATGGGTCAAATTCCCAGTTTGCAGTTATGGATGGACTGCTAAGGAAGGATGGTCTCCTATGCATTCCTAGTGCGGATAGTCTTCGGGAGGAGTTAATGCACGAGGCTCATCACACCAAGTACTCAATCCACCCGGGGAGCACGAAGATGTATAGGGACATGAAGAAGTTGCTTTGGTGGTCAGGGCTGAAGAAGGATGTAGCATTGTATGTGGCAAAGTGCAAAACATGTGCCTTAGTGAAGACGGAGTGCCAGAAGCCTGGAGGTTTCTTAAAGTCCTTGCCCATCCCAGAATGGAAGTTCGATGACATATCCATAGATTTTGTGCATGGTTTGCCAAAATCGCAGAAGGGAAATGACGCCATCTGGGTGGTCGTAGATAGATTGACAAAAGTGTTGCATTTCATTCCGAATAAAAAGGAAGATCCGGTGGAAAAGTTAGCCAAGCTCTATATGGATAATATTGTACAGTTTTATGGTGTGCCCGTAGTATTGTTAGTGACCGAGATGGGCGCTTCACGTCCAATGACTAGAGGCTGGTGCATAAGTTGTTGGGAACTAAGCTGAGTTTCATCATAGCCTTTCATCCACAAACGGATGGTCAGACCGAGAGGGCCAACAGGACGATTGAGGATATGCTCCACATGTGCGCCCTAGATTTTGGAAAACACTTGGAGAATCACCTGTACGTGGTAGAGTTTACATACAATAATAGTTTTCAAGTAAGTATTGGAATGACGCCTTTAGAGGCCCTGTATGGGAGAAGGTTCCGCACACCATTGTCTTGGTTGGAGACAGTCGAGTCAAAGCTGTACAAGCGTCAGGCAGTAGAAGACGCCACTTCAATGGTATGTACGATTCAGGAACGACTAGAGATCACTCAGGACAGACAGGCAAAATACTATGATGCCAAACATAGGAAGGTGGAGTTCAACGTTGGCGAATGGGTGTATTTGAAAATCAAGTCGTTCAAGGGTGTCTCATGGATTCGACGCCTGAAGAAGCTGAGTCCGAGATAGCTTGGGCCGTTTGAGATCCTGGAGCGGATAGGCAAAGCAGCGTATCTGTTGAAGTTGTTGGTGGAGTTGAGTGGGCTACACGATGTGTTCTACGTATCAGTGTTGCGGAAGGTGGTACAAGAGCCATCGCAGGTTGTTGCGGTCGATCAAGTGCTGATTGAGGATGGGTTGGCGACAAAGGTCAAGCCGATTCGCATTGAAGACTTTGAGGTCAGACCGCTCTGCAACAAGGAAATCTGAATGGTTAAAGTCCGTTGGGATAACTGTGGTCGGGAAGAGCTTTCTTGGGAGCGAGAGCAATCTATGTTGGAAGAGTACCCCGAATTATTTCCCTTAGGTATCATTTAATTGATTTGTGTACCTTTTTCTTAATTTCGTGGACGAAATTCTTTAAGGGGGAGATTTGTAACGCCCTGAAATCCAGAGTTGAAACGGACGGTGTTTGTACCAAGTTTGGATCTTGGTAGGGTGAACACGGCCTGTGACACGGGTGTGTCACACGGCCGTGTCATGCTCGGGTAGTCCAGTGAAGGACACGGTCGTGTCCCAGGGCGTGTTAGTGCACACGGCATGGGACACGGGCATGTCACATGGCCGTGTACTTCTTTGGAAAATTTTGGGTTTTGTGTCGACTAGAGGACACGGCCGTGTATTGGTTAACACGGGCGTGTCAAATTCGACACGGGCGTGTCGTCACCCGTGTCCACCAAGCATCGCGACGGTTGGCGTGTGGTTATTGGTGACACGGACCCTAGTCATGGGCGTGTCGATCAACCGACACGGGCGTATCAGGTTAGGACACGGGCGTGTCCCAACCCGTGTCCTTTTCTGTGCTCGATTTGGGTGGCTAGATTGAGACACACGGCCTGGGACACGGCCATGTGCAAAGCCGTGTCCGACCCAGGATTAAAGATTTCAGGCTAATCTGAGCCGTTCGTTTTCCTTAAATTAGATCTAACGGCCCAGATGAGTTCCTGCTTGTGTTTAGTCCGGGATTAAAGGTTTAATTCCTCATTCCATCTTTAACTCCCTCTTTCTAAGAAGTTAGAGAGAGAAGAGATCAAGGAAGAAGGAAGGGAGGAATCCGGCCGCCGGCGGAGCTTCGGAGCACCAATCTGTGAACCGAGACTGGATCCGTGGAGAGAATTCCTTTGCGAAGCTTTCTACCCGACTAGTTTTTCATGGCGCCGAAGAGGACTTCAAGGGTAACGATTTTCAACTCGAGCACTTGAAGTTTTTCTTCCTTTGCATGGGAAAACCCGCTCCCGCGAGTGTGCGGTGAGTGCGCGTTGTTCCTTGTGGTAGATATGTGAAGTCCCCCTTATTTAGAGTCCGGAATCGAAGTACGGGAATAGGCATTGTGTGTGAAGCCTACCCAGACGTGTTCGTCTGCATCAGTGATGTTGCATTGCATGAATAGCCGGAGAAGACTTCGTGCGTTGTTTTCGGATTTCTACGCGGTAGATTACGACAGGGATCCTTGGAGATTAACTCCAAGGCGCACCCAGAAAACTTGGCGGAAACGTAATTCTGCTAACATGGCGGCCGGGGAGTCAGCCTTGAACATAACTGGGTTATGTGTTGTTTGGAAATGATTTAGGATCCGGATGAAGCTTGGCCCGCCCGTACGTCTTAAAGTGGCTAGGCGGCGTGAGCAACAGGCGGGTGGATACGGGCCTGGGCTATGTGGTTCGGTGCTAGAGGCCATAAAGTGGAACTGGCCGTTGGCATAGTCGGGAGTCTTGGACTACGGTCGAAAGGACTCAAAAATGCTCACATTGCTTGCCATCCTAAGGATGGTGGTGAAGCCACGGAATTGACCGGATTCACCGTGAATGTGCCCTGAGTGCACGAGGTGTTTGGCCGAGCGAGCCTACACCTGTGACGAAAGTCTTTATATGCACTTTATTATTTAGCTGGGCTAACGATATGCAGGGAAGGAGCACCACCGTCCCTAAGAAGGGGGTAGGGTCGTTATAATTTGGTTAGCTTTAGCTGACCGTTGCTCTGTTAGCCACCATGCGGTGGAATGATTGCTTGCAGGTGTTGTTGGGTTTCTCTATGAGGATGGCACAACACTTGTGCACGCAGCGGAAGTAATAAAACATCAAGAACAACCCAAAAGAGATGGGATCGGGCCATGAAAATTGAATCAAGAAGTTAACAAACAACTAGGTAAAAGTTACCTTTCCGATGTTGAGTCAACACTCAATAGAGATGCTCCAAGCTTTGAGTCCTTGTCGGTGGCGATTTCTACATAGAATAATGTCTACGTCTCTGCAGAAATCCACACGAGCAGGAGAACACTGAGCCTCATCGCACGAAAGATCGGGAAGGAGATCAACTGCACCTTGCACTTCCACAGACTGCTAGGTCCGTGCCAGGAATAGCAACACCGGCGACTATCGCCGGAGAGGAGGAGGTCGGCGGAGCGAACGATCGGCGGAAGCGGAACTCTTCTGTCGGCGGAACACTTCCGTCGGCGGAATCGGCGGAACTCTTCCGTCGGGTCGGGGAAATTCTTCTTCTGTTCCGCTCAAAACCTAAGTGTCTATTTATACCCAAAGCATAAATAAACCTAGGTAAAATCGTTATCCGCAGACCACAGCAAAATAGGGTTTCAAAATGATTCGCCGAGAATCAACTCCAGGTTCGGCGAGAATCAGTCGGCGAGAATTAGCAGGCAGAATCAGCGAGAATCAGTAGACAGAATTGGCGAGAATCAACAGATTGACTCTCGACGAATCTCGACGATTTTTCCTTAGTCGACGAGTCATACTCGACGAATCTCGATGATTTTGCCTTAGTCGACGAGTCATACTCGACGACTCTGCCTTAGTCGACGAGTCATACTCGATGACTCTCGACGAACCTGTTTTGGCAACGTTTGCCTGACCCCCCATTCTGTATGGTGATTGGTAACCCTTACCAACACAGTCAATGTTCCAACTTCTCCACTTGCTCTTATGTGCGACCCTACAGGCTCATATCGCATTGGCAGTGAGATTACATGTTTGACCACTTCTAGATCACCATGGTAACTCCAACAGTTTCCACTTGATTTTGAAAGTATCAAACCAAAAACCTCACAAACAATGTGTAAGACCCCCCCCCCCCTTTTTCTTTTTAAACCACCGGGGTCTTAGCCCAGAATTGCCGCTTTGCGGTGGCACCGACTCACGGGAAGGCAACCACTACAAAACGCCAATTCTGCCAGCCCTTTTCGATCACAAGAGAGAGAAGTAATCGTACATAAAATGTAAACAAGTCCACAGAAACATGTAAATAAAAGTGAAATCACATCCAGTCCATCAAAAGATAACAACAGGAAATAGATAAATGGGCTCGAGCCCAGTACATCAGAGTCCTCACTACAAATCACTCAAAGCGGAAGCTATAAAACTACTAATCACTCACGGATCTCGTCGCAGGTGCACCGGTGCTAGACTGTCCCACCTCCATGCGCACCGTACTCCACTGGTGCTGGTCCCTGGACTGCTGGTCCCTGTCTCCCATCCGGAGCTCCTGTAATGTTGTGGTTCGAAAACCATTAGTCATAAAGACTAAGCCCTATCATCCCCTACCCCTCCTACCACGGCTCCTAAGCACCGGGCGGAGAGGAGGAAAGGAAAGCTACAAAGGTGGAGAATAATGAAGCAGATGACAAGGAAGCTAATCTAGCAGTTATTTAGAATGAAGCAGGTCTAACAATCCTACGACAGTAAGTAATAAGGAGAACAATTAATAAGTAGCAATTTGTATAAAAAGGCATCTAGAGAATAGTAAGTCAACAAGAAAGTAAATAAGTATGTAACCTTAACTTATATGAATGCCCATAAAAACTTATAAGTTAAGGGGTCTTCTGCAAGGCTCCCATCGTATAAAAAGTCCCATACCGATTTATACGTTGGGGTGTCGGTTGTATGCAATTATGAGTGTAGTGATATGCTATGCCATGACTCATGCAAGTGCAACTCACGCACACGACTCTATGCGCACAGACCTTTAGTTCCCCCTATTCGGGCAGCTAGCTTCACTCCCAGGAACCTAAGTAGTGGCAAACGGAGACAGTGGGTCGGGCCCCCCACTCCTAGGCGGGTATCCACACTACCAGGCCTAGCCCTTCCGTACGCCCCTAGAAGAGCACAACCTAGGGTATCCGCGTACTACTGCTGGATGTACCCTCCAGACTTTCTTTGGCTAAGTGTCCCACACCGCCGAGTCAGCGTACCGATGTCGGTGTGAACGACAATCAGATACCGAAGACCCACCACCTTTATTCTGTACTCCAACCCTCGAGCCCTCGGCCCCCCCGGATAGTCCCGTCCGTGCATCTACCTTCAGAGCTACCGTCTGAAAGGCAACCAAACCAATTATTCTACCTTCCTAGCTACCGAGGTGTGTGCGTGTGCAACCCTAGCTATACTAGTTGCTCTTTTAATTTATTATCCCTATGATTTACGTTAGCCCAGGACTGCCCCCGGCATACCCTGTGAAGGGCTCTCAAGGGACACTAGGAACCAAGACGGCGGCATTACGGCCCGAAGTTCCCTTTCGCAAGGCACTTATTATTATTGGTTGATTTCCCTTTAACCCGATCCCCTTTTTGTTACTTTTGATCTAACCCTAGAGTTTTAAGACTCTTCCTCTCCTACCCGGGGTGGACGATCTTTCGTCGCTCCCGTACTCCCTTATCCTTATCCAGTCTCACACTCTACTTATCCTGACCTCCAATGATGAACTCAATCTTAACTTGCCCTACCAACCATCAACTACCAGAATTCCGTGGCTTTACTATATGCAGACCATCCTAAGCTATATGAGGTACACAAGGGGAGGTACTCCAAATTGTCTTCCAAATCTCCTATAATATTTACTGGAGGTCTACCATAACATAATTTTTCTAAATCCAGAAACTTATAATTTTCCTAATTAATCTGATATTTATTTAATTTTCTCAAGTGATGGGCCATGGGTCATTTTAAACATGAACTACATGATCCTCCTAAGTAATGGCTACCCAAAAATCATGATCATTAAATAACAGCAAGATAACCTCAAATACAAGTTTTCAGAATTTTATAGAAAGTATTTAGCCTCTAAATAATTTATCCAGTATAAACACGTTAATCCTACGTAAAGAAGGAAGTACTGAAATTATTCATCGAAAAATTATAGAAAAATTACTAGTCAGTAGTATGATATAGAAAAGATCTTTGTGCAAAGAATCATAATTTTACCAGCTTGCTAAACACCACTAAAGATTTAATCAAATTTTCAAAGTAAAACATACTTAATGAAGTAAGCCTTAGAATTAGACTTCCAAAAATCCCATAAAAGTTCACAGAGATTTAAAATCATAATAAACGTTCTCTGCTTAAATTTCATCAATTTCCAGGAAGTGTGTATTCCATAATAAATTTTCTAAGCAAATCATTCAAGCTTCTAAATCGTTAATGAAGTATCCAAAATAATGATCTTAAAATTCATAGAAAAATATCCAGAGCTTGTACCATCCCTATAATTCACTCTACCCAATTCTCATCACTTTTCAATATGATTTAGTGTCATTTCCTATATCTACAAGTTTTGCACCCTAAACTAGGGTTAGATTATTAGGTATCCCAACAGTCTCCAAATCTACTAAGATTTCATCCAGAGGACTATAATGGCCCTGTGGTCCTCTTCACTAAATTTTGAGTCAATTCAAGGTCATTTGACCCCATGACCTTCACAAGCCACCAAGATCCATCCCTAGGGTTTGGCCTTGGTTCTTAGGGCCAACTTACCCCGATCCACCTCAAAATCTATGAGAGGGGTGCTAGAGACTATTACTAGCCAGTGGTAAAAATCTCAGCCTCTGTTGAGGTGATCCGACCACTCAAATCTCAAAAGTGCACCTTTAACCTAAGACCCCTTATTAGGGCAAAACTTAGGTTTGATCATTTCTATTCCAAACCATCTCCAAATGAGATGAAAAATTATACATAACCTTATGGTGAACCCAGGGACCACTCACCATAATTTGGGAGGGTTTGGAAATTATTTAACCATCTAATTAAATTAAGCTAGGATTATTGAATTTTTTCTAAAAACTATAGAAAAATATTTCCCAAAAATCCTAATTTTTGGGTAGCATCTAGATATAAATAAGATTAAGCCACACCCCAAATTTCAAGTCATTTTGATGACTGGTTGGGGGTGGGGAATTTTTCTAAGGTCAGGACAGCCCTATGGATAGACCTCACCAAAAAGGGTGCTGTGGTCTAACCAGGACTCCAAATTGAGTGAAATTAATTTTAAATTAAACTAGACTTCACGGGCTACATTTTCTATGTTGACCACGTTTCCTGTAGGAGCCTCTAGGTATTTTTCCCAAATTATCTAAAATGACAGATATTTCATTCAGAAATTGTTTTAAAAATAAAATCTAATTTAACGGCACTGTTCATCTTCTTCTACAGCCCGAAACCAGAGCCCTGAAACTTAATTTCCTGTAGCTTTTCCAAGCTATTTTCCGGCCATCCAGCCATCTCCCTGGCCGGCCACCACCACCACCACCTCTGTTGAGGTGAGGGCTATCGTCGGGCGGCGGCACGGCCGCCGGAGAGGCGGTTTCCGGCGAACCCGCCACCATGAAATTTTCGGAAAAACATGGAAAACGCTCACCCGATCTGGCACTTTTGAGCCCGATATCTCTCCTAACGACTTCTAAGATCTATCCGCAGAAAAAGAGGGAGGGGAGGACCTTGTTCACGGGCTGGAGGCGTGCAGAGCGTCGGGAAGCCATTGGCGCGGTGGTGGCGTCGCCGGAAATTCTTCAACAGCAAGGGGGAAATCTGAAACAGTTTGATGGAGAGTGTAACCTTTTCCCCTTGCTCTTAGGAGTCTTTTATAGATCAGCAAGTGGGGAGGGGAACGGATGAAACTTCATGGCCATTAATATTTCTTCTTAATAACGTTTCTATTATGATGCAGGGAATTGAATTGCTGGAAACGAAGAGATGTTTGTCAGGTGGCGATTTCCTATTGGACCAACATTTCCTTATTTATTTAAATAATTACAGTAGGTAACGGCCCATAAATACTCTTGGTTTTCATTCCCATAGTCAGAATTTATTATGACGTCGGTTACCGAAATTTCCAGTCTGGCTGACGTTTCGGCCTTGGTCACGGGCGTGACACATAGGTCACGGGCGTGACAGGCCCGGTTAGCCAAGTCTGGGTTCGACGATCGTCGAACTGAGATCGACGATCGTCGAAGGGTGGTCACGGGCGTGACACCTGGGTCACGGGCGTGACTGGCCCGTGTGGCCAATTCTGGGTCGACGACCGTCGAACTGAAATCGACGATCGTCGAGCGTGGTCACGCCCTATGTCACGGGCGTGACATTGCGGGTCACGGGCGTGACATGCCTGGTGACTAATTCTGGGCCGACGACCGTCGAACTGAAATCGACGATCGTCGACCGTGGTCACGCCATATGTCACAGGCGTGACTCTGTGAGTCACGGGCGTGACAGGCCATGAGGCAAATTCTGCGCCCGACGATCGTCTTCCTGAGATCGACGATCGTCGAAGGAGTCACGCCCCAGGTCACGGGCATAACACTTGGGTCACGGGCGTGACAGGGCCGGGTGGAAAATTCTGTGCCCGAAGATCGCCTCCCTGAGATCGACGATCGTCGAATGAGTCACGCCTTAGGTTACGGGCGTGACGGGTCGGTCACGGGCGTGACCAACCCGTGACCCGAAATCTTGGTCGATTTATTTCAATTTTGGGCTCCCTAGGGTTCTACCACAACTAACCAACTCCTAGGGGTCTAGCCGGAAATGGGATGTTACAAATCCCAATAAACAAAACAAAGATTTCGTCCCCGAAATCAAGGTTAAGCCTACGGGATGTAACATCCCATTTCCGGCTAGACCCCTAGGAGTCGGTTGGTTGTGGTAGAACCCTAGGGAGCCCAAAACTTGAAATAAATCGACCAAGAAATCGGGTCACGGGTCGGTCACGCCCGTGACCCGCCATGTCGCGCCCGTGACATAGGGCGTGACCATGATCGTCGGTCCCAGGTCGACGGCCGTCGACCCAAAATGGACCCACGGGCATGTCACGCCCGTGACCCGCCATGTCACGCCCGTGACATAGGGCGTGACACGCTCGACGATCGTCGATTCCAGTTCGACGTCGTCGACCCAGAATTTGGCCACACGGGCCAGTCACGCCCGTGACCCGCCATGTCACGCCCGTGACATAGGGCGTGACCACGCTCGACGATCGTCGACCCCAGTTCGACGCTCGTCAACCCGGAATTGTCCACATGGGCCAGTCACGCCCGTGACCCACAATGGCACGCCCGTGACATTGGGCGTGACCACGCTCGACGATCGTCGATCTCAGGTCGACGGTCGTCGACCCAGAATTTGCCACGGACCAGTCACGCCCGTGACCCGGGTGTCACGCCCGTGACCACCCTTCGACGATCGTCGATCTCAGTTCGACGATCGTCGAACCCAGAACCGCTAACCGGGCCTGTCACGCCCGTGACCCATGTGTCACGCCCGTGACCAAGGCCGAAACGACAGCCAGGTTGAAAATTTTGGTAACCGACGCCTTAATAAATTCTGGCTGTGGGAATGAAAAATCAAGAGTATTTATGGGTCGTTCCCTACTTTAATTATGTTAATAATTAAGGAAAAGTGGGTCCAATAGGAAACTGCCACCTGGCAAGCACCTCTTCATTTCCAACTTTCCAACTGCCATTCGGCATAACCGAAACGTCATAAGAATATGATTAATGGCCGCCAACGTTTCATCTCCAACGTTTCACCCTTTCCCCTCCCCATTTCCTCATCTATAAAAGATTCCTGAGTGCAAGAGGAAAAGGTTACACTCCCTCAACTGTTCAGACTTCCTCCTTGCTGTTGAAGAATTTCCGGCGACGCCACCACCGCGCAAATGGCTTCCCGACGCTCTGCACGCCTTCAACCCGCGAACAAGGTCCTCCCCTCCCTCTTCTTCTGCGGATAGATCTTAGGAATCGTTAGGAGAGATATCGGGCTCAAAAGAGCCAGATCGGGTGAGCGTAATGGTGGTTTTCCGAAAATATCATGGTGGCGGGTTCGCCGGAAACCGCCTCTCCGGCGGCCGTGCCGCCGCCCGACGTTAGCCCTCGCCTCAACGGAGGTGGTGGTGGTGGTGGCCGGCCAGGGAGATGGCTGGGTGGCCGGGAAATAGCTTGGAAAGGCTACAGGAAAATTAGGTTTTCAGTCTCTGGTTCGGGCTGTAGAAGAAGATGAACAGTGCCTTTAATTAGATTTTATTTGTAAAATCAATTTCTGAATGAGATTTCTGTCATGTTAAATAATTTGGGAAAATACTTAGAGGCTCCTACAGGAAAAGTGATCAACATAGAAACTGTAGCCCTTGAAGTCTAGTTTTATTCAAAATTAATTTCATTCAATTTGGATTCCTGGTTAGTCACGAGTCCTAGTTGGTTGAGTCTAAATCGTAGACTAGAGAATTATGTGAAATGTTCTTTGCCGCCGGAGGTGTTCCCTGCTGGGGGCAGGGTAGGCCACCAGCTACAAGGAAGGATTCCAATTAACGATGAAGTGGACTTTTACATGTGATTTCCCCTATGGGCATGAAAAATTATACAGAACCTTATGGTGAACCCAGGGACCACTCACCAAAATTTGGGAGGGTTTGGAAATTATTTAACCACCTAATTAAATTCGGTTAGGATTATTGAATTTTTCTAAAAACTATAGAAAAATATTCTCCAAAAATTCTCATTTTTGGGTAGCACCTAGATATATGTAAGATTAGACCACATCCCAAATTTCAAGTCGTTTGGACGACTGGATTGGAGTGGGGAATTTTTCTAAGGTCAAGGCAGCCCTCTGGATAGACCTCACCAAAAAGGGTGCTGTGGTCTAACCAGGAATCCAAATTGAATGAAATTAATTTTGAATAAAACTAGACTTCAAGGGCTACAGTTTCTATGTTGACCACTTTTCCTGTAGGAGCCTCTAAGTATTTTCCCAAATTATTTAACATGACAGAAATCTCATTCAGAAATTGATTTTACAAATAAAATCTAATTAAAGGCACTGTTCATCTTCTTCTACAGCCCGAACCAGAGACTGAAAACCTAATTTTCCTGTAGCCTTTCCAAGCTATTTCCCGGCCACCCAGCCATCTCCCTGGCCGGCCACCACCACCACCACCTCCGTTGAGGCGAGGGCTAACGTCGGGCGGCGGCACGGCCGCCGGAGAGGCGGTTTCCGGCGAACCCGCCACCATGATATTTTCGGAAAACCACCATTACGCTCACCCGATCTGGCTCTTTTGAGCCCGATATCTCTCCTAATGATTCCTAAGATCTATCCGCAGAAGAAGAGGGAGGGGAGGACCTTGTTCGCGGGTTGAAGGCGTGCAGAGCGTCGGGAAGCCATTTGCGCGGTGGTGGCGTCGCCGGAAATTCTTCAACAGCAAGGAGGAAGTCTGAACAGTTGAGGGAGTGTAACCTTTTCCTCTTGCACTCAGGAATCTTTTATAGATGAGGAAATGGGGAGGGGAAAGGGTGAAACATTGGAGATGAAACGTTGGCGGCCATTAATCATATTCTTATGACGTTTCGGTTATGCCGAATGGCAGTTGGAAAGTTGGAAATGAAGAGGTGCTTGCCAGGTGGCAGTTTCCTATTGGACCCACTTTTCCTTAATTATTAACATAATTAAAGTAGGGAACGACCCATAAATACTCTTGATTTTTCATTCCCACAGCCAGAATTTATTAAGGCGTCGGTTACCAAAATTTCCAACCTGGCTGTCGTTTCGGCCTTGGTCACGGGCGTGACACATGGGTCACGGGCGTGACAGGCCCGGTTAGCGGTTCTGGGTTCGACGATCGTCGAACTGAGATCGACGATCGTCGAAGGGTGGTCACGGGCGTGACACCCGGGTCACGGGCGTGACTGGTTCGTGGCAAATTCTGGGTCGACGACCGTCGACCTGAGATCGACGATCGTCGAGCGTGGTCACGCCCAATGTCACGGGCGTGCCATTGTGGGTCACGGGCGTGACTGGCCCATGTGGACAATTCCGGGTTGACGAGCGTCGAACTGGGGTCGACGATCGTCGAGCGTGGTCACGCCCTATGTCACGGGCGTGACATGGCGGGTCACGGGCGTGACTGGCCCGTGTGGCCAAATTCTGGGTCGACGACGTCGAACTGGAATCGACGATCGTCGAGCGTGTCACGCCCTATGTCACGGGCGTGACATGGCGGGTCACGGGCGTGACATGCCCGTGGGTCCATTTTGGGTCGACGGCCGTCGACGTGGGACCGACGATCATGGTCACGCCCTATGTCACGGGCGCGACATGGCGGGTCACGGGCGTGACCGACCCGTGACCCGATTTCTTGGTCGATTTATTTCAAGTTTTGGGCTCCCTAGGGTTCTACCACAACCAACCGACTCCTAGGGGTCTAGCCGGAAATGGGATGTTACAAATCCCAATAAACAAAACAAAGATTTCGTCCCCGAAATCAAGGTTAAGCCTACGGGACTCAAATCGGGAAAATAAACTTGTAACATCCCATGAGAACCGAATGATTACCTCCCTACGTTACGTTTGCTTGTGCGATTTCGAATCTAAGGTTTAATTCGCCCACCTAACTAGGTATATACGCCCCAATAAACAAAAGATTAGCCCCTATTCTTGAAATTTCAATTCCATTGGTTTAAAACAGGAAGGCAATTGATTGTCCAGAGGGGTTTTGAGGTATACCTGACGAAAAAGTTCCGGATATTTTTGCCGCATCAAGTCCTGTGGCTCCCATGTATGCTCCTCCTGCCCATGATTGTTCCACAGAACCTTGACTAACGGGACCTTCTTTCTCCGCAAGACCCGCACTGCCGCATCGTCAATCCTGATAGGCTCCGCGTTGACTGACCGATCCGAGGCCACCGGGCCATCTGCCGAGGGAATCAGCTGCTCAGGGCGTAGCAGAGCCCTCCGAAGTGAGGAGACGTGGAAGACATCATGCAATCCCGCTAACTCCGGCGGTAGTTCCAGTCTATAGGCTAAGGGGCCGATCCGCTCCAGGATCCTGTAGGGCCCCATATATCTTGGACTGAGCTTCCTCCGCCCACGAACCCGCGAGACTCCGTGCATCGGCCGTATCTTCAAGAAAACTCGGTCCCCCACCTGGAACTCCACTTGACGATGCCTCGCATCGTAGTATTTCGCCTGTCTACTCTGGGCTTCCAACATCCATACCTAGATGTTCCCTGACAATTGTCTCTGATTAATCTCCGCCGAGCCTTGGCGTCTTCGACAAAATCCGATCCCAATGCCTTCGGTTTTTTTTTTTTTTTTTTTTTCGTCCTGAATCCAGGGAAACACAAGCCAATACTAATTTGCCCAATAAACAAAGGTTTAGCCCCCAATAAACAAAAGATTAGCCCCTATTCTTGAAATTTCAATTCCATTGGTTTAAAACAGGAAGGCAATTGATTGTCCAGAGGGGTTTTGAGGTACACCTGACGAAAAAGTTCCGGATATTTTTGCCGCATCAAGTCCTGTGGCTCCCATGTATGCTCCTCCTGCCCATGATTGTTCCACAGAACCTTGACTAACGGGACCTTCTTTCTCCACAAGACCCGCACTACCGCATCGTCAATCCTGATAGGCTCCACGTTGACTGACCGATCCGAGGCCACCGGGCCATCTGCCGAGGGAATCAGCTGCTCAGGGCGTAGCAGAGCCCTCCGAAGTGAGGAGACGTGGAAGACGTCATGCAATCCCGCTAACTCCGGCTGTAGTTCCAGTCTATAGGCTAAGGGGCCGATCCGCTCCAGGATCCTGTAGGGCCCCATATATCTTGGACTGAGCTTCCTCCGCCCACGAACCCGCGAGACTCCGTGCATCGGCCGTATCTTCAAGAAAACTCGGTCCCCCGCCTGGAACTCCACTTGACGTTGCCTCGCATCGTAGTATTTCGCCTGTCTACTCTGGGCTTCCAACATCCTGTCTCGGATCAACCTAATCTGAGCATCTGTATCTCCCACAAACTCCGAGCCCAGTGCCTGCGGATCCTCATCCTGAACCCATGATAGTGGGGTTCTGCACCTCCTTCCGTACAACGCTTCGTATGGAGCCATGCCTATGCTGGACTGATGAGCGTTGTTGTACGAAAACTCGACCTGTGGCAGCAATCTCTCCCAAGGCTCGCCACGGTCCAAAATACACAGTCGTAGCAGATCCTCTAGTGTACGGTTTGTACGCTCTGTCTGTCCGTCGGTCTGAGGGTGGAAAGCTGTGCTGAAAGTCAACCGAGAACCCAGATGGGCCTGGACTGACCTCCATTCCCTGGATGTAAACCGCCCATCCCGATCCGAAACGATAGTCTTGGGCACTCCATGATAACGCACAAACTGCTCGATGAACCTCCGTACCAATACTCTGACCGGTGTGTCCTTCGCCACTGGGATGAATCTGGCTACCTTTGTCAGCCTATCCACTATCACCCAGATCGAGTCGTTCCCCGCACGGGATCTAGGTAGCCCATGTATAAAGTCCATGGCTATATCCTCAAACTTCCACTCCGGCACTGGAAGCGGCTGCAGCAATCCTGCCGGGTTCCTACACTCCGCCTTCACGAGCTGGCAGGCCTCACAATGCGTCACAAAATATGTAATATCTTTCTTCATACCCGGCCAGTACATCGTCCTCTTTAAATCCATTACCATCTTGGTGATCCCCGGGTGTACCGAATACCGACTGCAGTGAGCTTCCTCCAAAATGTCCTCCCGGATCCGTCCTCCTGCTGGTATGTAGACTCTGCCCTGGAAACACAGAAGCCCATCCCTCAAAGTGTAATCTCCTATCGTGCCTTCCTCCAAGGCCCGGAATATCGGCTCAGCTCTCTCGTCCAGCTTCTGCCCATCTCTGATGCGGTCTCGGATGTCATCTGTAGTAGCCATCGACCCCAAGTACTCCATGTACAGCTCCGGGTCATCCTCAGATACTAGCAAAATCTGCATCTCCTCGAATGATCTAATCAACTCCAAGGCCATCAGCTGCGGGCCTACTCCAGTCGTATTCGCTCTCCGGCTCAGAGCATCCGCAACCACGTTCGCCTTCCCCGGATGGTAGTGCATGGTATACTGGTAGTCCGAAAGAAACTCCACCCAGCGTCTCTGCCTGATGTTTAACTCCTTCTGGGTGTCGACGTACATCAGATTCTTGTGGTCGGAGAAGATATCACAATGTACCCCGTAGAGATAGTGCCGCCAGATCTTAAGGGCAAAAATGACTGCCCCCATCTCCAAATCGTGCACAGGATAGTTCTGCTCGTGCTGCTTCAACTGACGGGAGGCATAGGCGATTACGTGCCCACTCTGCATAAGGACGGCGCCCATCCCCTGATAGGAAGCATCTGCATATACCTGAAATCCCTCCCTCCCTGATGGGAGAGCAAGGATGGGGGCCGAGGTGAGACGATCCTTCAGCTCCTGGAAGGCAGATTCGCATTGCGGCGTCCAGGTAAAAGGGGACTCCTTCTTCGTCAGAGACGTAAGAGGAAGGGCAATCTGAGAGAACCCCTTTACGAACTTCCGGTAGTAACCGGCAAGTCCCAAGAAACTCCGAACATCCGTGGCCGACTTTAGTGGCGGCAAATCCCGTACCGCCTGGATCTTTGCCGGATCCACTGCCAAACCTGCTCCACTGATGACATGGCCCAGAAAGGCCACCTCCTTTAGCCAGAACTGGCACTTGCTGTACTTGGCATACATCTCGTGCTCACGCAGCTTTTCCAAGGTCAAGGCTAGATGTCTCGCGTGCTCCTCCTCCGTCTTTGAATAGATGAGAATGTCGTCGATGAATACAATGACGAAGACATCCAGGTACTCCTCGAACACCCGATTCATCAAAGTCATGAATGCGGAGGGTGCATTCGTGAGCCCGAACGGCATCACGGTAAACTCGTACAATCCGTATCTGCTGCTGAACGCCGTCTTCGGGATGTCCTCCTCCCGAATACGAAGCTGGTAGTATCCTGACCTCAGATCCAGCTTTGAGAACCAATGAGCTCCCTCCAGCTGGTCAAAAAGCTCATCTATCCGTGGTAAGGGATAAGTGTTCCGGACCGTCAACCTGTTCAGAGCCCGGTAATCTATGCACAGTCGGAGGGTCCCGTCTTTCTTCTTAACGAACAGCACCGGAGCTCCCCACGGTGATGAGCTAGGCCGCACGAACCCGGCCTCCACTAACTCCAGAAGCTGACTCCGGAATTCGACCAACTCCTTTGGGGCCATTCGATAGGGAGCTCTGGATACCGGCTTAGCCCCCGGTACGAGCTGAATCTGAAAGTCCCTCTCTCGGTGCGGGGGTAACCCTGGAAGCTTCTCTGGAAACACGTCGGCGAAGTCCCGCACCACTGGAATATCTGCAATGGAGTCCTTGGCTACGACCGCCTCAAAGAGGATCTGATAAACCTCTTCCCCCTGCAGGTGGGCCTTAACGGCCTGTATAGATGATAGTAAAGTACGGGGTGCTGATATAATACCTTCGATAACAATGAAGGAGTCACCATGCCGCACGGTGATCCTTTTCGCCACGCAATCGATCTGGGCATGGTTCCAATACAGCCAGGTCATGCCCAGAATCAGATCGTAATCTGGCATCCTGAAGACCGTCGCTGGTGCCTCAAACGCCTTTCCGCCGATCCTTGCTTCCATATTACAATGAGCAGAGGTCAATATCTCTGACCCGTCGGGTAGGCGCACCCTCATCATCTTCCCGGTGAATGGCTCCACTCCTGCCAGTCCTTTTACGAAATCCTCCGACACGAAGGATTGCGACGCACCAGTGTCGAAGAGGGTGTGAGCGGGCTTGCCGCTCACGAACACTATGCCTGGGGTAATTAAATGTCTTAGTATTCTTATCGTAGTTTATCTTCTCTTAATTTCTAACCAGGTTATGTTTAAAATAGTAGTTTATATAAAGAAAATCTGAAAAGTACTGCCATACCTGTGATAACCTGCTCCGGGTCCCGGGGCTGTGTCAGGTCTAGAGCATACACCTGCTCTCTCTCTGGCCTACGACCTCGATCCTGGAATCCCCGTCCTCGGTCCTGTCCTCGTCCGCCAAACTGTCGGGGAGGTGGAGCGCCCTGATGTGCTGGTGGGGGTGCTCGCCCCACAGGGCAGTTCCGCTTGATATGCCCTGGCTGGTTGCACTGATAGCATACCGGTGGCTGCCCTGTCGTCCTTGGCATCTCCAGCATCTGTATAGGCTGGGGAGCCAATATCCCCTGAGTCCTCTGCTCCTGCCCAAACTCTTGACGGGGCTGATCCCCGTTCCTTCTCTCTCCAATAACCTGGCCCCGAGGACGGTCTCTACGACCTCCAATCACTGAATCATCAGCCGGTCTCTTCCGATTCTTCACTGTGAGCTGATCCGCCTCTCTCTTCTTAGCCATCTCCAGAATCCTGGCCAGACTCCCCTCTGAAACAAAAAGGAGGGCCTGCCTCATGTCATCCTGCAGCCCCTTATAAAACCTCCGGGCGTAGCCAGCATCGTCTAACTGGTAAGCGTCCGCATAACGGGCCAGGTGAGTGAACTCCTGATAGTACTCCACCACGGTCCTGTTCCCCTGCCTCAACCGCAGGAATCTATCCTCCAGGTCATCTCTCGCCGACTGAGGTACAAAATGTCCCAAGAGCGCTGCTCTGAACTCCTCCCAGGTAATATCAGCACAGTCCATCCCCGCAAAGGTGGTGTCCAGCTGAGACTTCCACCATCTCTTTCCGTGTGACTCTAAGCAGGAGACTGTCAAAGCGACTGCCTCCTCCGTGGGGCATCGAATCCCTGCCAACATCTCATAAATGGTGTCCAACCACTCCTCCGTACGTACTGCGGACTCCGTCCCCTGGTAGGATGGAGGGGAAAGTCCTCGGAAGACCGTCATCCAATTGGCCCCGGGGTTTGGCTGTGGGGCCGGGGCTTGCTGAGCTCTGAAGGCCTCCAGGATGGCCGTCAGTGTTTGCCCCATCTCCGTCTGCTGGAACGGAACGGGTGCTGGCGGAGTCGGGACCACATCCGGAGCCTGAGGTGTCCCCTGCTGCGATGTAGGGTTCGTCGCAGGCTACAAGCAAAATTTCCATTTGTTAGCGAGCGAAATGAATGGAATTTAAGAAGAGTTATGATGGACTTTCACATGTGATTTCCCCTATGGGCACACCACTGCTTCCGCTGCTTAGTTTGTCCCCAAACTAAACTCGAGCGGGGGTGACCCAGGGTTAGTGGACCGCTACTTTTCCGATCGAGGTTTCCTCTGATACCACTTGTAAGACCCCCTTTTTTTTTCTTTTTCAAACACCGGGGTCTTAGCCCAGAACTGCCGCTTTGCGGTGGCACCGACTCACAGGAAGGTCGCCACTACAAAACGCCAATTCTGCCGGCCCTTTTCGATCGCACAATAGTAGCATAATAAAGTAAAAGCAAGTCCACGTAACCACATGTATATAAATAAATCTCCACGAAGGGAGAGTCCACAATATATCAGAGTACTGCAAATACGGGCTTAAGCCCAGTACATCATATCCTCACTACAAGTCACTCGCGGAAGCAAAACTAAAACTAAGCGTCACCGTAACTGTCACTGAGCCGAGAGCACCCAAGCTGGACTGGCCCAGCTCCACCGACCCTGTACTCTGCTGGTACTGCATCTCTGGGTGCTTCTTCCTTTTCGGCCTGCAGTCGTCGCCTCGCGATCCACGTCTGCGTCTACGTCTTCGACCTCCTGGCTGCTGAGCTGGTGGGCTCCCACCCATCAAGGGGCAATTGACCCGTGTATGTCCCGGCTGGTGGCAATGGTAACACGGTCGCGGGGTCAACTCTGTCAGAAACTGCAACAACCGGGACCCTTCCATATGGATCACCTAGAATGTTGTGGTTCGAAAACCGTTAGTCATAAAGACTAAGCCCTATCATCCCCTACCCCTTCCCCCATGGCTCCTAGGTACCGAGCGGAGAGGAAGAAAGGGAAGGACATGAAGGTAGAGATTAAATCAAATAAACAGGTGACAGCGGACCTATGCTAGCAAGTTATAACAGGTAAAGAGTATAAATGTTGTAATAGGTAGAGCAATTATTAAGTAGCAATTTGTATAAGAATGCAGCTAGAGAACAGTAAGTAAACAAACAAGTAAATAAGTATGAAACCTTAACTTATATGAATGCCCATACAAACTTATAAGTTAAGGGGTCTTCTGCACGGCTCCCATCGTATAAAAAGTCTCATACCGATTTATACGTTGGGGTGTCGGTTGTATGCAAATATGAATGTAGTGATATGCTATGCCATGATTTATGCAGATGCAACTCACGCACACGACTCTATGCGCACAGACCTTTAGTTCCCCCTGTTCGGGAGGCTAGCTTCACCCCCAGGAACCTCCGTAGTGGCAAACGGAGACAGTGGGTCGGGCCCCCCAATAAACAAAAGATCAGCCCCTACCTATCTTGGGCTAAGTATCCTGGATATCACCCTATTACCTCTATCCTAGCTGGGTGCACAATTTCTAGGGCATCAATCTTTCGACTTGGGGTTCCACCCTGAAACTCGTTCATATACTCCATACCTTAAACTCTCTGAGTCAACTTTATCCAGGTCAAAATGTTCCCAATCTCACATGGATCTCTTCCGAACTTGCATTCCTATCCGACCCTCAGTGTTTGTCTCGGTGGTTGCCCCCAAGCAATTCTTGTCACAGGTATGCGGGGAAAAACTGCTTTTCTTCTACCCTTCTGTTAATAGATCATTGGCCTCAATTCTCCTTAAGGTAGTCTACCGCTCCGAATAATCGTTGATTGGGATAGTAGGGACACCTGAGTTTTCGTCTTAGGTAGTCATTCTCATGCTAAACTCCTCCTTCATTCTCCTTGAGTATCTCCTTACCTTAACCACATTCATACCCAGGTCTATTTTGAACTAGGGTATACTACAGACTGTCCTGGTTAGTCACGAGTCCTAGTTGGTTGAGTCTAAATCGTAGACTAGAGAATTATGTGAAATGTTCTTTGCCGCCGGAGGTGTTCCCTGCTGGGGGCAGGGTAGGCCACCAGCTACAAGGAAGGATTCTAATTAACGATGAAGTGGACTTTTACATGTGATTTCCCCTATGGGCATGAAAAATTATACAGAACCTTATGGTGAACCCAGGGACCACTCACCAAAATTTGGGAGGGTTTGGAAATTATTTAACCACCTAATTAAATTCGGTTAGGATTATTGAATTTTTCTAAAAACTATAGAAAAATATTCTCCAAAAATTCTCATTTTTGGGTAGCACCTAGATATATGTAAGATTAGACCACATCCCAAATTTCAAGTCGTTTGGACGACTGGATTGGAGTGGGGAATTTTTCTAAGGTCAAGGCAGCCCTCTGGATAGACCTCACCAAAAAGGGTGCTGTGGTCTAACCAGGAATCCAAATTGAATGAAATTAATTTTGAATAAAACTAGACTTCAAGGGCTACAGTTTCTATGTTGACCACTTTTCCTGTAGGAGCCTCTAAGTATTTTCCCAAATTATTTAACATGACAGAAATCTCATTCAGAAATTGATTTTACAAATAAAATCTAATTAAAGGCACTGTTCATCTTCTTCTACAGCCCGAACCAGAGACTGAAAACCTAATTTTCCTGTAGCCTTTCCAAGCTATTTCCCGGCCACCCAGCCATCTCCCTGGCCGGCCACCACCACCACCACCTCCGTTGAGGCGAGGGCTAACGTCGGGCGGCGGCACGGCCGCCGGAGAGGCGGTTTCCGGCGAACCCGCCACCATGATATTTTCAGAAAACCACCATTACGCTCACCCGATCTGGCTCTTTTGAGCCCGATATCTCTCCTAACGATTCCTAAGATCTATCCGCAGAAGAAGAGGGAGGGGAGGACCTTGTTCGCGGGTTGAAGGCGTGCAGAGCGTCGGGAAGCCATTTGCGCGGTGGTGGCGTCGCCGGAAATTCTTCAACAGCAAGGAGGAAGTCTGAACAGTTGAGGGAGTGTAACCTTTTCCTCTTGCACTCAGGAATCTTTTATAGATGAGGAAATGGGGAGGGGAAAGGGTGAAACGTTGGAGATGAAACGTTGGCGGCCATTAATCATATTCTTATGACGTTTCGGTTATGCCGAATGGCAGTTGGAAAGTTGGAAATGAAGAGGTGCTTGCCAGGTGGCAGTTTCCTATTGGACCCACTTTTCCTTAATTATTAACATAATTAAAGTAGGGAACGACCCATAAATACTCTTGATTTTTCATTCCCACAGCCAGAATTTATTAAGGCGTCGGTTACCAAAATTTCCAACCTGGCTGTCGTTTCGGCCTTGGTCACGGGCGTGACACATGGGTCACGGGCGTGACAGGCCCGGTTAGCGGTTCTGGGTTCGACGATCGTCGAACTGAGATCGACGATCGTCGAAGGGTGGTCACGGGCGTGACACCCGGGTCACGGGCGTGACTGGTCCGTGGCAAATTCTGGGTCGACGACCGTCGACCTGAGATCGACGATCGTCGAGCGTGGTCACGCCCAATGTCACGGGCGTGCCATTGTGGGTCACGGGCGTGACTGGCCCATGTGGACAATTCCGGGTTGACGAGCGTCGAACTGGGGTCGACGATCGTCGAGCGTGGTCACGCCCTATGTCACGGGCGTGACATGGCGGGTCACGGGCGTGACTGGCCCGTGTGGCCAAATTCTGGGTCGACGACGTCGAACTGGAATCGACGATCGTCGAGCGTGTCACGCCCTATGTCACGGGCATGACATGGCGGGTCACGGGCGTGACATGCCCGTGGGTCCATTTTGGGTCGACGGCCGTCGACCTGGGACCGACGATCATGGTCACGCCCTATGTCACGGGCGCGACATGGCGGGTCACGGGCGTGACCGACCCGTGACCGGATTTCTTGGTCGATTTATTTCAAGTTTTGGGCTCCCTAGGGTTCTACCACAACCAACCGACTCCTAGGGGTCTAGCCGGAAATGGGATGTTACAAATCCCAATAAACAAAACAAAGATTTCGTCCCCGAAATCAAGGTTAAGCCTACGGGACTCAAATCGGGAAAATAAACTTGTAACATCCCATGAGAACCGAATGATTACCTCCCTACGTTACGTTTGCTTGTGCGATTTCGAATCTAAGGTTTAATTCACCCACCTAACTAGGTATATACGCCCCAATAAACAAAAGATTAGCCCCTATTCTTGAAATTTCAATTCCATTGGTTTAAAACAGGAAGGCAATTGATTGTCCAGAGGGGTTTTGAGGTATACCTGACGAAAAAGTTCCGGATATTTTTGCCGTATCAAGTCCTGTGGCTCCCATGTATGCTCCTCCTGCCCATGATTGTTCCACAGAACCTTGACTAACGGGACCTTCTTTCTCCGCAAGACCCGCACTGCCGCATCGTCAATCCTGATAGGCTCCGCGTTGACTGACCGATCCGAGGCCACCGGGCCATCTGCCGAGGGAATCAGCTGCTCAGGGCGTAGCAGAGCCCTCCGAAGTGAGGAGACGTGGAAGACGTCATGCAATCCCGCTAACTCCGGCGGTAGTTCCAGTCTATAGGCTAAGGGGCCGATCCGCTCCAGGATCCTGTAGGGCCCCATATATCTTGGACTGAGCTTCCTCCGCCCACGAACCCGCGAGACTCCGTGCATCGGCCGTATCTTCAAGAAAACTCAGTCCCCCACCTGGAACTCCACTTGACGATGCCTCGCATCGTAGTATTTCGCCTGTCTACTCTGGGCTTCCAACATCCATACCTAGATGTTCCCTGATAATTGTCCCCAAACTGCCGCTTTGCGGTGGCACCGACTCACAGGAAGGTCGCCACTACAAAACGCCAATTCTGCCGGCCCTTTTCGATCGCACAATAGTAGCATAATAAAGTAAAAGCAAGTCCACGTAACCACATGTATATAAATAAATCTCCACGAAGGGAGAGTCCACAATATATCAGAGTACTGCAAATACGGGCTTAAGCCCAGTACATCATATCCTCACTACAAGTCACTCGCGGAAGCAAAACTAAAACTAAGCGTCACCGTAACTGTCACTGAGCCGAGAGCACCCAAGCTGGACTGGCCCAGCTCCACCGACCCTGTACTCTGCTGGTACTGCATCTCTGGGTGCTTCTTCCTTTTAGGCCTGCAGTCGTCGCCTCGCGATCCACGTCTGCGTCTACGTCTTCGACCTCCTGGCTGCTGAGCTGGTGGGCTCCCACCCATCAAGGGGCAATTGACCCGTGTATGTCCCGGCTGGTGGCAATGGTAACACGGTCGCGGGGTCAACTCTGTCAGAAACTGCAACAACCGGGACCCTTCCATATGGATCACCTAGAATGTTATGGTTCGAAAACCGTTAGTCATAAAGACTAAGCCCTATCATCCCCTACCCCTTCCCCCATGGCTCCTAGGTACCGAGCGGAGAGGAAGAAAGGGAAGGACATGAAGGTAGAGATTAAATCAAATAAACAGGTGACAGCGGACCTATACTAGCAAGTTATAACAGGTAAAGAGTATAAATGTTGTAATAGGTAGAGCAATTATTAAGTAGCAATTTGTATAAGAATGCAGCTAGAGAACAGTAAGTAAACAAACAAGTAAATAAGTATGAAACCTTAACTTATATGAATGCCCATACAAACTTATAAGTTAAGGGGTCTTCTGCACGGCTCCCATCGTATAAAAAGTCCCATACCGATTTATACGTTGGGGTGTCGGTTGTATGCAAATATGAATGTAGTGATATGCTATGCCATGATTTATGCAGATGCAACTCACGCACACGACTCTATGCGCACAGACCTTTAGTTCCCCCTGTTCGGGAGGCTAGCTTCACCCCCAGGAACCTCCGTAGTGGCAAACGGAGACAGTGGGTCGGGCCCCCCAATAAACAAAAGATCAGCCCCTACCTATCTTGGGCTAAGTATCCTGGATATCACCCTATTACCTCTATCCTAGCTGGGTGCACAATTTCTAGGGCATCAATCTTTCGACTTGGGGTTCCACCCTGAAACTCGTTCATATACTCCATACCTTAAACTCTCTGAGTCAACTTTATCCAGGTCAAAATGTTCCCAATCTCACATGGATCTCTTCCGAACTTACATTCCTATCCGACCCTCAGTGTTTGTCTCGGTGGTTGCCCCCAAGCAATTCTTGTCACAGGTATGCGGGGAAAAACTGCTTTTCTTCTACCCTTCTGTTAATAGATCATTGGCCTCAATTCTCCTTAAGGTAGTCTACCGCTCCGAATAATCGTTGATTGGGATAGTAGGGACACCTGAGTTTTCATCTTAGGTAGTCATTCTCATGCTAAACTCCTCCTTCATTCTCCTTGAGTATCTCCTTACCTTAACCACATTCATACCCAGGTCTATTTTGAACTAGGGTATACTACAGACTGTCCTGGTTAGTCACGAGTCCTAGTTGGTTGAGTCTAAATCGTAGACTAGAGAATTATGTGAAATGTTCTTTGCCGCCGGAGGTGTTCCCTGCTGGGGGCAGGGTAGGCCACCAGCTACAAGGAAGGATTCCAATTAACGATGAAGTGGACTTTTACATGTGATTTCCCCTATGGGCACACCACTGCTTCCGCTGCTTAGTTTGTCCCCAAACTAAACTCGAGCGGGGGTGACCCAGGGTTAGTGGACCGCTACTTTTCCGATCGAGGTTTCCTCTGATACCACTTGTAAGACCCCCCCTTTTTTTTTTCTTTTTCAAACACTGGGGTCTTAGCCCAGAACTGCCGCTTTGCGGTGGCACCGACTCACAGGAAGGTCGCCACTACAAAACGCCAATTCTGCCGGCCCTTTTCGATCGCACAATAGTAGCATAATAAAGTAAAAGCAAGTCCACGTAACCACATGTATATAAATAAATCTCCACGAAGGGAGAGTCCACAATATATCAGAGTACTGCAAATACGGGCTTAAGCCCAGTACATCATATCCTCACTACAAGTCACTCGCGGAAGCAAAACTAAAACTAAGCGTCACCGTAACTGTCACTGAGCCGAGAGCACCCAAGCTGGACTGGCCCAGCTCCACCGACCCTGTACTCTGCTGGTACTGCATCTCTGGGTGCTTCTTCCTTTTCTGTATAATTTTTCATCTCATTTGGAGACGGTTTGGTTTAGAATTGATCAACCCTAAGTTTTGCCCTAATAAGGGGTCTTAGGTTAAAAGTGCACTTTTGAAGTTTGAGTGGTGAGATCACCTCAACAGAGGCTGAGATTTTTACCACTGGCTAGTAATGTTCTCTAGCACCCCCTCATGGAGTTTGAGGTGGATCGGGGTAAGTTTACCCTAAGGACCAAGGCCAAACCCTAAGGATGGATCTTGGTGGTTTGTGAAGGTCATGTGGTCAAATGACCTTGGATTGACCCGAGGTCGGGTTATGAGAACCATAGGGCTAATATAGTTCTCTGGATGAAATTTTAGTGGATTTGGAGATCGTTGGGATATCTAAAAACCTAACCCTAGTTTAGGGCGCAAAACTTATAGAGATAGGAAATGACACCAAACCACATTGAAAAATGATGAGAATTGGGTAGAGTGGATTATAGGGGTAGTACAAGCTCTGGATATTTTTCTATGAATTTTATGCTCACTATTTTGGGTACTTCTTTAATGAATTGGTAGTTGCATGATTTGCTTAAAAAATTTATTAGAGTGTACAAACTTCCTGGAAAATTGATGAAATTTAGGCAGAGAACCTTTATTATGATTTTAAAACTCTGTGAATTTTTATGGGATTTTTGGAAGATTAATTCTAAGGCTTTCTTCATTAGGTATGTTTTACCTTAATTATTTGATTAAATCTTTTGAGGTGTTTAGCAAGCTAGTAAAATTATGATTCTCTGCAAAAAGATCTTTTATATATCATACTACTGATTAGTAATTTTTCTATAATTTTCCTTCGAGTAATTTCAGTACTTCCTTCATTACGTCGAATTAACGTGATTATATTGGATAAATTATTTAGAGGCTAAATACTTCCTGTAAAATTCTGAGAATTTGTATTTGAGGTTATCTTGCTGTTATTTAATGAACATAATTTTTGGGTGGCCATTACTTAAGAATATCATGTAGTTCATGTTTAAAATTACCCATGGCCAATCTTTGGGAAAAATTAAATAAATATCAGATTAAATAGGAAAATTATAAGCTTCTGGATTTAGACAAATTATGATATGGTAGACCTCCAGTAAATATTATATGAGATTTGGAAGATAACTCGGAGTACCTCCCTTTGTGTACCACATATAGCTTAGGATGGTCTGCATTTAGTAAAACCACGGAATTCTGATAATCGATGGTTGGTAGGGCAAATTTAGAATGAGTTCATTATTAGAAGTCAGGATAAGTAGAATGTGGGACTGGTTAGGATAAGAGAGTATGGGAACGACGAAAGATCGTCCGTCCCGGGAGGAAGAGGAAGAGTCTTAATACGCTAGGGTTAGATTCATTATAACAAAAAAGGGGGTCTTACAAGTGGTATCAGAGCAAACCTCGATCGGAAAAGTAGCGGTCCACTAACCCTGGGTCACCCCCGCTCGAGTTTAGTTTGGGGACAAACTAAGCAGCGGAAGCAGTGGTGTGCCCATAGGGGAAATCACATGTAAAAGTCCACTTCATCGTTAATTGGAATCCTTCCTTGTAGCTGGTGGCCTACCCTGCCCCCAGCAGGGAACACCTCCGGCGGCAAAGAACATTTCACATAATTCTCTAGTCTACGATTTAGACTCAACCAACTAGGACTCGTGACTAACCAGGACAGTCTGTAGTATACCCTAGTTCAAAATAGACCTGGGTATGAATGTGGTTAAGGTAAGGAGATACTCAAGGAGAATGAAGGAGGAGTTTAGCATGAGAATGACTACCTAAGACGAAAACTCAGGTGTCCCTACTATCCTAATCAACGATTATTCGGAGCGGTAGACTACCTTAAGGAGAATTGAGGCCAATGATCTATTAACAGAAGGGTAGAAGAAAAGCAGTTTTTCCCCGCATACCTGTGACAAGAATTGCTTGGGGGCAACCACCGAGACAAACACTGAGGGTCGGATAGGAATGCAAGTTCGGAAGAGATCCATGTGAGATTGGGAACATTTTGACCTGGATAAAGTTGACTCAGAGAGTTTAAGGTATGGAGTATATGAACGAGTTTCAGGGTGGAACCCCAAGTCGAAAGATTGATGCCCTAGAAATTGTGCACCCAGCTAGGATAGAGGTAATAGGGTGATATCCAGGATACTTAGCCCAAGATAGGTAGGGGCTGATCTTTTGTTTATTGGGGGGCCCGACCCACTGTCTCCGTTTGCCACTACGGAGGTTCCTGGGGGTGAAGCTAGCCTCCCGAACAGGGGGAACTAAAGGTCTGTGCGCATAGAGTCGTGTGCGTGAGTTGCATCTGCATAAATCATGGCATAGCATATCACTACATTCATATTTGCATACAACCGACACCCCAACGTATAAATCGGTATGGGACTTTTTATACGATGGGAGCCGTGCAGAAGACCCCTTAACTTATAAGTTTGTATGGGCATTCATATAAGTTAAGGTTTCATACTTATTTACTTGTTTGTTTACTTACTGTTCTCTAGCTGCATTCTTATACAAATTGCTACTTAATAATTGCTCTACCTATTACAACATTTATACTCTTTACCTGTTATAACTTGCTAGCATAGGTCCGCTGTCACCTGTTTATTTGATTTAATCTCTACCTTCATGTCCTTCCCTTTCTTCCTCTCCGCTCGGTACCTAGGAGCCATGGGGGAAGGGGTAGGGGATGATAGGGCTTAGTCTTTATGACTAACGGTTTTCGAACCACAACATTCTAGGTGATCCATATGGAAGGGTCCCGGTTGTTGCAGTTTCTGACAGAGTTGACCCCGCGACCGTGTTACCATTGCCACCAGCCGGGACATACACGGGTCAATTGCCCCTTGATGGGTGGGAGCCCACCAGCTCAGCAGCCAGGAGGTCGAAGACGTAGACGCAGACGTGGATCGCGAGGCGACGACTGCAGGCCGAAAAGGAAGAAGCACCCAGAGATGCAGTACCAGCAGAGTACAGGGTCGGTGGAGCTGGGCCAGTCCAGCTTGGGTGCTCTCGGCTCAGTGACAGTTACGGTGACGCTTAGTTTTAGTTTTGCTTCCGCGAGTGACTTGTAGTGAGGATATGATGTACTGGGCTTAAGCCCGTATTTGCAGTACTCTGATATATTGTGGACTCTCCCTTCGTGGAGATTTATTTATATACATGTGGTTACGTGGACTTGCTTTTACTTTATTATGCTACTATTGTGCGATCGAAAAGGGCCGGCAGAATTGGCGTTTTGTAGTGGCGACCTTCCTGTGAGTCGGTGCCACCGCAAAGCGGCAGTTCTGGGCTAAGACCCCGGTGTTTGAAAAAGAAAAAAAAAAGGGGGGTCTTACACGGGACTCTAATCGGGAAAAGAAGCTTGTAACATCCCATGAGAATTAATGAAATTACATCTCTAAGTTATGTTTGCTTTGTGCGGTTTCAAATCTAAGATTAATTTGCCCACTTAACTAGGTATATACACCCCAATAAACAAAATATTAGCCCCTATTCTTGGAATTTCAGTCCCATTGGTTTAAAATAGGAAGGCAAATCGATTGTCCAGAGGGGTTGTGAGGTATACCTGACGAAAAAGTTCCGGGTATTTTTTCCGCATCAAGTCCTATGGCTCCCATGTATGCTCCTCCTGCCCATGATTGTTCCACAGAACCTTGACTAACGGGACCTTCTTTCGTCGCAAGACCCGCACTGCTGTATCGTCAATCCTGATAGGCTCCAAATTGACTGACCGATCCGAGGCCACCGGGCCATCTGCCGAGGGAATCAGCTGCTCAGGGCGTAGCAGAGCCCTCCGAAGTGAGGAGACGTGGAAGACGTCATGCAATCCTGCTAACTCCGGCGGTAGTTCCAGTCTATAGGCTAAGGGGCCGATCCGCTCCAGGATCCTATAGGTCCCCATATATCTCGGACTGAGCTTCTTCCGCCCACGCACCCGCGAAACTCCGTGTATCGACCGTATTTTCAAGAAAACCCGGTCTCCTACCTGAAACTCTACTTGACGGTGCCTCGAATCGTAGTACTTGGCCTGTCTGCTCTGGGCTTCCAACATCCTGTCCCGGATCAATCTAATCTGAGCATCTGTATCTCCCACAAACTCCGAGCCCAGTGCCTGCGGATCCTCATCTTGAACCCATGATAGTGGGGTCCTGCACCTCCTTCCGTACAACGCCTCGTATGGAGCCATGCCTATGCTGGACTGATGAGCGTTGTTGTACGAAAACTCGACCAGTGGCAGCAATCTCTCCCAAGGCTCGCCACGGTCCAAAATACATAGTCGCAACAGATCCTCCAGTGTACGGTTGGTGCGTTCTGTCTGTCCATCGGTCTGAGGGTGAAAAGCTGTGCTGTATGTCAATCGTGAACCCAGATGGGCCTGGACTGACCTCCATTCCCTGGATGTAAACCGCCCATCCCGATCCGAAATGATAGTCTTGGGCACCCCATGATAACGCACAAACTGCTCAATGAACCTCCGTACTAATACACTGACTGGTGCGCCCTTTGCCACTGGGATGAATCTGGCCACCTTTGTCAGCCTATCCACTATCCCCCAGATCGAGTCATTCCCCGCACGGGATCGAGGTAGCCCATGTATGAAGTCCATGGCTATATCCTCAAACTTCCACTCCGGCACCGGAAGCGGCTGCAGCAAGCCTGCCGGGTTCCTACACTCCGCCTTCACGAGCTGGCAGGCCTCGCAATGCGTCATAAAATACGTAATATCTTTCTTCATACCCGGCTAGTACATCGTCCTCTTTAAATCCTTTACCATCTTGGTGATCCCCGGGTGTACCGAATACCGGCTGCAGTGAGCTTCCGTCAAAATATCCTCTCGGATCCGTCCTCCTGCGGGTATGTAGACTCTGCCCCGGAAACACAGAAGCCCATCCCTCAAAGAGTAATCTCCTGTCGTGCCTTCCTCCAAGGCTCGGAATATCGGCTCAGCTCTCTCATCCAGCATCTGCTTATCTCTGATGCGGTCTCGAATGTCATCAGTAGTAGCCATCAACCCAAGGTACTCCATGTACAGCTCCGGGTCATCCTTAGACACTAGCGAAATTTGCATCTCCTCGAATGATCTAATCAACTCCAAGGCCATCAGCTGCGTGCCTACTCCTGTCGTACTCGCTCTCCGGCTCAGAGCATCCGCGACCACGTTCGCCTTCCCCGGGTGGTAGTGCATGGTATACTGGTAGTCTGACAGAAACTCCACCCAGCGTCTCTGTCTGATGTTTAACTCCTTCTGGGTGTCGACGTACTTCAGATTCTTGTGGTCGGAGAAGATATCACAATGTACTCCGTAGAGATAGTGTCGCCAGATCTTAAGAGCAAAAATGACTGCCCCCATCTCCAAATCGTGCACGGGGTAGTTCTGCTCGTGCTGCTTCAACTGACGGGAGGCATAGGCTATTACGTGCCCATTCTGCATCAGGACGGCACCCATCCCCTGATAGGAAGCATCTGTATACACCTGGAATCCCTCCTTCCCTGATGGAAGAGCAAGGATGGGGGCCGAGGTGAGACGATCCTTCAGCTCCTGGAAGGCAGATTCACATCGAGGCATCCAGATAAAAGGGGACTCCTTCTTCGTCAAAGATGTAAGAGGGAGGGCAATCTGAGAGAACCCCTCGACAAACTTCCGGTAGTAACCGGCAAGTCCCAAGAAACTTCGAACATCCGTGGCCGACTTTAGTGATGGCCAATCCCGTACTGCCTGGATCTTTGCCGGATCCACTGCCAGACCTGCTCCACTGATGACGTGGCCCAGAAAGGCCACCTCCTTTAGCCAGAACTGGCACTTGCTGTACTTGGCATACATCTCATGCTCACGCAGCTTCTCCAAGGTCAAGGCTAGATGTCTCGCGTGCTCCTCCTCCGTCCTTGAATAGATGAGGATGTCGTCGATGAATACAATGACGAAGACGTCCAGATACTCCTCGAACACCCGATTCATCAGGGTCATGAATGCGGAGGGTGCATTCGTGAGCCCGAACGGCATCACTGTAAACTCGTACAAGCCGTATCTGCTGCTGAAGGCCGTCTTCGGGATGTCCTCCTCCCGAATGCGAAGCTGGTAGTACCCTGACCTCAGATCCAGCTTTGAGAACCAATGGGCTCCCTCCAGCTGGTCAAATAGCTCGTCTATCCTTGGTAAGGGATACGTGTTCCGGACCGTCAACCTGTTCAGAGCCCGGTAATCTATGCACAGTCGAAGGGTCCCGTCCTTCTTCTTAACGAACAGCACCGGAGCTCCCCATGGTGAAGAGCTAGGCCGAACAAACCCGGCCTCCACTAACTCCTGAAGTTGGCTTCGGAATTCCACCAACTCCTTTGGGTCCATTCGATAGGGAGCTCTGGATACCGGCTTAGCCCCCGGTATGAGCTGAATCTGAAAGTCCTTCTCTCGGTGCGGGGGTAACCCTGGTAGCTTCTCCGGAAACACGTCGGCGAAGTCCCGCACTACTGGAATATCTGCAATGGAGTCCTTGGCTACGACCGCCTCAAAGAGGACCTGATAAACCTCTTCCCCCTGCAGGTGGGCCTTAACAGCCTGCATAGACGATAGTAAGGTACGGGGTGCTGGTAGAATACCTTCGATGATAATGAAGGAGTCGCCGTGCCTCACGGTGATCCTCTTTGCCACGCAATCGATCTGGGCATGGTTCCAATACGGCCAAGTCATGCCCAGAATCAGATCGTAATCTGGCATCTTCAGAACCGTCGCTGGTGCCTCAAACGCCTTTCCACCGATCCTCGCTTCCATATTACGATGAGCATAGGTCAATATCTCTGATCCATCAGGTAGGCGCACACTCATCATCTTCCCGGTGAATGGCTCCACTCCTGCCAGTCCTTTCACGAAATCCTCCGACACGAATGATTGCGACGCACCAGTGTCGAAGAGGGTGTGAGCGGGCTTGCCGCTAACGAAGACTATGCCTGGGGTAATTAAATGTCTTAGTATTCTTATTGTAGTTTATCTTCTCTTAATTTCTAACCAGGTTATATTTAAAATAGTAGTTTATATGAAGAAAATTTAAAAGTACTGCCATACCTGTGATAACCTGCTCCAGGTTCCGGGGCTGTGTCAGGTCTAGAGCATACACCTGCTCTCGCTCTGGCCTGCGGCCTCGATCCTGAAATCCTCGTCCTCGGTCCTGTCCTCGTCCACCAAACTGTCGGGGAGGTGGAGCGCCCTGATGTGCTGGTGGGGATGCTCGCCTCACAGGGCAGTTCCTCTTGATATGCCTCGGCTGGTTGCACTGATAGCATACCGGTGGCTGCTCTGCCGCCCTTGGCATTTCCAGCATCTGTATAGGTTGGGGAGCCAATACCCCCTGACTCCTCTGCTCCTGCCCAACCTCTTGACAAGGCTGATCCCCGTTCCTTCTCTCCCCAATAACCTGGCCTCGAGGACGGTCTCTACGTCCTCCAATCACTGTATCATCAATCAGTCTCTTCCGGCTCCTCACTGTAAGCTGATCCGCCTCTCTCTTCTTAGCCATCTCCAGAATCCTGGCCAAACTCCCCTCTAAGACGAAAAGGAGGGCCTGTTTCATGTCATCTTGCAGCCCCTTATAAAACCTCCGGGCATAGCCAGCATCGTCTAACTGATAAGCGTCCGCATAACGGGCCAGGTGAGTGAACTCCTGATAGTACTCCACCACAGTCTTGTTCCCCTGCCTCAACCGCAGGAACCTATCCTCCAGGTCATCTCTCGCCGACTGAGGTACAAAATGACCCAAGAGCGCTGCTCTGAACTCCTCCCAAGTAATATCAGCACAGTCCATCCCTGCAAAGGTGGTGTCCAGCTGAGATTTCCACCACCTCTTTCCGTGTGACTCTAAGCAAGAAACTGCCAAAGCGACTGCCTCCTCCGTGGGGCATCGAATCCCTGCCAGCATCTCGTAAATGGTGTCCAACCACTCCTCCGTACGTACTGCAGACTCCGTCCCCTGGTAGGATGGTGGGGAAAGTCCCCGGAAGACAGTCATCCAATTGGCCCCGGGGTTTGGCTGTGGGGCCGGGGCTTGCTGAGCTCTGAAGGCCTCCAGAATGGCCGTCAGTGTTTGCCCCATCTCCGTCTGCTGGAATAGAGCTGGATCCGGCAGGGGCGGGACCACATTCTGAGCCTGGGGTGTCCCCTGCTGCGATGTAGGGTTCGTCGCAGGCTACAAGTAAAAATTCCATTTGTTAGAGGGCGAATGAATTTTCTTGTCTTCAGAAATATAGAGAGAATATACAACACACAGTACAACAAGAAGAAAAAAGCTGTGACAGATAACAAGTGATCAAGAATTAGAAGAACAATCTTCTTGCTTACTAAAAAGTGTTCACAACTTCATCTCAAGAACTCCAGACACCTCATCTTTCAGTCTTCTTGCTGAAACAATCTTTTGTTGGAGATCAAAGTTCTGAAGACCTATCACTCTAGAGCAAAGCTTCCTTTCCTGAACCAGTCTACATCTCAGGGGGAGCTTTGACAAAAGATCCACTAAGTCTTCTCTCATTTGATTTGAGAACAGAGAAGACAACTTCATTTCCTTTTCCTTTTTATTTTCCTGCTGTAAAAGGGTTCTTGAACTCCCTTCAAAAGTTCTGTCTGGTTCTGAGATCCTTGTCAAAACTCAGTGGTGGCAAGACACCTTATCAAAAAATCCAGCTTTGGTTTTTGAGCACCTTATCAAAAGCTCATTAGTGTCAGGACACCTGATCAACTCATCCTGAGTGGATTCCTACTAAGGGTGGTAGAAGAGTGGATGTACCCAAGTTTTTGGGAAACCACTATATTTCCTTGTGTCTGCTGGATTGTTTGTGTGATTATTGCTGTGTGCTGTGTTCTTAATTTCTTGCTTCTTAAATTTCTTTCTAGCACTCTACACTATAGTGTAAATTAAATTTTATATGTGCTGATATTCTCAAAACTGTGAAACTTATTTGAATAAACTCTATTCACCCCCCTTCTAGAGTTGAGATAGATCTTACCCTCACTTTCAATTGGTATCAGAGGCAGGTTTGGTTGCTCATACAGGCTAACACCTGAACCAAGTGATCCTTGGTAAAATCTATCTTTTAAGAGGGTTATTTCTTCTTATATATATATTCCTCTAAGACATGGCACAGAACAAGGATTATGCAAGCACCAGACCTCCAGTGTGCAATCTATCCAAGTTTGCACTTTGGAAAGCAAGGATTAAATTATACATGAACTCTATTGATGAAGATATTTTCAATTCTGTCTTGACAATTTGTCCAAGTCCACCAGCAAGCTCAAGCACAAATGCTGTTCCACCTCCCTCAGGAACAGATGCAGACATAAAGAAATGGAAAACTGCAGATGCAAAGGCCATGAACATCTTAGCTCAGACAATGTCTAATGAGATATTTCAGAAAGTAGCTGACTGCAACTCAGCCAAAGGAATTTGGGACAAGCTCTCTGAAATTGTCTCAGGGTCTGCTGATGAAAGGAAAGATAGGAGATCTCACCTCATAACCCAATATGAGAATTTCAAGAAAGGAGAGACTGAGTCAGTAGCAGATATGTACAACAGATTGAGTCTGATTGTCAATGAGCTAAGAACCTTGGATAAAGAAATCTCATTGACTGAGCTTAATGACAAAATCCTGATGTGTTTCCCCAGCACTTGGGATTCAAGAATCTGGCCAATTAAAGATGCCAGAGGTCTAAATGAAATCACTACTGAAACTCTCCTAGGCAAGCTCAAATCTTATGAGCTGCTTATCAAGAACAGAGAGGAAGAACAGAAGGCTGCTTCACCAGCCTCAAGGAAAGAGAAGTCAATAGCTTTCAAAGCTATTGAAGATCAGCCTGAAGAAAAACTCACAGGCAATGAGAAATTGGTCAGCCTACTGGCCAAAAGATTTTACAAGCTAGCCAGAAAAGACTTCAGAAAAAGGCCATACAAAGGACATGACAAACCAAGGTATGATAAGGCAAATAATAATAACAAAGAAATCATATGCTTTGGTTGCAGGAAACCAGGCCACATTGTGTCTGACTGTCCAGAAAACAAGAACAAGGACAGAAAGGATAGAAGAGAAAGAAGGAAAGAGAAAGACGTCAAAAAGAACAGCTCAGATAAAGCCTCCTCCAGCAAGAACAAACATACAAGGAAGGGTTTTGTTGCTGAGACATGGAGTGAGACAGAAGAGGATTCTGAAACTTCATCCAGCTCCAGTGATGATGAAGATGATGCAGATGAAAAAGAATTCTGCATGATGGCTATCAATGCCTCACAGCAAAACTCTGATGAAGAATCAGATTCAGATTCAGAAAATCAACCAGAGGAAGATCAGGTAATTAGCTCTTTTGATTTTAATCCTGAGGACTTCAAAAATGAATTTAAGACATTGTGCTTGGATTTACTAAAATCTGAAAAAGAGATAATCTCTCTCAGAAATAAATTATCTGAATACAATGTCCTAAACTCAAATAACCTCAAACTCTCTGAGGAGTTAGAATGTTGTAGGGAGGAGATAGCTTCACTGAAAAGTGAACTATCAAAGGCCAAAAAGTTTGAAGAATCCCTAAATGGGAGAAGTATCAGACTGATGGACATTACAAGCACAGTGAACTCTAGATTCAACAGTACACTGGGCTTGGGTGCCTCATCCAGCCAACCTTGCGGATGAGGCACGGCACGAGAGGGGTAATAGAGGTAGCTAGGAAGAATGCAGATCTGCCAGAGAAAACTTCAGTTCAACAGATTGCGTCGAGCAGAGCTCGACGATCGTCGAACAGAGCTCGACGATCTAACCACAGATCGTCGAGCTCAGCTCAACGATATCCAAACTCTGAACTTCAGTATAATCGATCTTCGAACAGAGATCGAAGATCTGACCCAAGATCGTCGACCTCAGTTTGACGATCGTCGAACAGAGATCAGGTCTGTGAACATTCCTTCAATGGCACATCTAGATTCAATCCTAGAGGTCCCATATCCCAAGGCTTTAACCCCTATACTGAATGGATAGTACCTCCTAGGAGATATCATCCTAAAGGCTATAAGAGTCAACATGAGATGTCCTTCATTTCTGAATTCAAAGGATATCAGCCTAGGCCCAAGGTTAACTGGGTCAAAAACAAGTAAGCTGTTCATGTGCAGGTAAAGACCTATTCAGTATCTAACCAACAATGGTATCTGGATAGTGGGTGCTCAAAGCACATGACAGGGAATAGGGAGAACCTATCATCCTTCATAACCAAACTTGGACCCAAAGTGATTTTTGGTGATTCAAATTTTGGCCAAACCAAAGGATATAGTGCTGCTCAGATAGGCTCAGTCACTTTCAAGAAAGTGGCATATGTAGAAGGACTGAAGCATAATCTGATAAGTATCAGTCAACTATGTGATGAAGGATACAAGGTGACATTCAATAAATCTCTGTGCAAGATCAAATCAGAGGACAACACAACAGTGTTAACAGGTAAAAGGACAGTTAACATTTACTTAGTAGATTTTCTTTCTTCTAAAGTAGATATCTGTTTATTCAATTCCATATCTAAGCCTAATATTTTGTGGCATAAGAGATTAGGACATCTTAACCTTAGAACCATTGCTAGGCTCTCTAAGGACCACCTTGTTAGAGGACTACCTTCTGGCCCCTACAAGAAGGAAGGACTCTGCAAGGCTTGTCAATTAGGCAAGCAAACTAAAAATAGCTTTAAGTCACTTAATAAGAGTGATTCACCTAGGATTTTGTATTTGTTGCACATGGATCTTTTTGGACCCATATCAGTACAAAGCCTAGGAGGGAAGTCCTATACTTTAGTAGTTGTAGATGACTTCTCAAGATTCACATGGGTATTCTTTCTGAGGAAGAAGTCTGATAACTTTAAATGTTTGACAGAGTTTCTCAAATGTATACAGATTGAGTTCAACACTCACATTGCCCTGATCAGAAGTGATCATGTGACAGAGTTTGATTCTCTTCTAATGCAAGAGTTCTGTCAGAGTGAAGGGATTAGGCACACTTTCTCAGCTCCTAGAACTCCTCAACAAAATGGGGTAGCTGAAAGGAAAAATAGAACCCTAATTGAATCTGCTACTACATTGTTGACAGATGCTCACCTACCTCTATCCTTTTGGGCTGAGGCAGTGAACACCTCCAACTATGTATTAAATAGAAGCCTGATACATAAACTAAAGGGAAAGACTCCCTATGAATTGCTCAAAGGGAAGAAACCTAAAGTAAATTATTTTAAAATTTTTGTCTGTATTTGTTATATTCATAATAATGACAAGAAACATCTAGCAAAATTCCAAGCTAAAGCTGATGAAGGAGTGTTTCTGGGATACTCCATGATCAGCAAGGCCTATAGGGTATATAATAAATCATCTTGTAAAATTGAAGAATCTATTCATGTTACTTTTGATGAGACTAACATGTGTTATAAGGAGAAGTCTACTTCTACCATAGAACCTTTGCAGGTACAATCTATATCAGAAAGTATGGACAGATTACAGGTTAAAGAAGAGGATACAATCTCTCAACCTATTCAGAAAAGAATGAAAGCAGTGATGATGAAGAAGTACAACATCTTGAAGAAAATCATCCTGAAGAACCAGTTGTTGTTCCACTAGAGGAAACAACAACACAAGTTGGTGAACAATCAACACCCCCTGTTGATTTAGTAACAACAAGAGATCATCCAATTTCCCAAGTAATTGGAAACATCTCAGCTGGTGTGCAAACCAAAAATCAGGTCAACCAGAACCTGATGCACACCTGCTTCCTATTTTAAGTTGAGCCTCAATCCATTCAAGATGCAGAGCAAGATCCACACTGGATCATTGCAATGCAAGAGGAGTTGCATCAATTTGAAAGGAATAAGGTTTGGGAACTAGTGCCTAAGCCAAAGGATCATTCCATTGTTGGAACAAAGTGGGTGTTCAGAAACAAGCTTGATGATCAAGGAATTATTGTCAGAAACAAGGCAAGGCTAGTTGCTCAAGGCTACTCTCAACAAGAAGGAATAGACTATGACCAGACCTTTGCACCAGTTGCGAGGTTAGAGGCTATTAGAATATTTCTAGCTTATGCTGCTCACAAAGGCTTCAAGGTTTACCAGATGGATGTGAAGAGTGCATTTCTCAATGGGGACATCAAAGAGGAAGTCTATGTTAGACAACCTCCAGGTTTTATCTCTCTAACTCACCCTGATTATGTTTTCAAATTGCATAAAGCATTATATGGTCTCAAGCAAGCTCCTAGAGCATGGTATGAGACCCTAGCATGCTTTCTTCTAGAAAATGATTTTGTTAGGGGGAGAGTAGACCAAACTCTTTTTATTAGAACCCATAAGTCCCACACCCTACTAGTACAAATTTATGTAGATGATATCATATTTGGTTCTACTGATTCAAACTTGTGCAAAAGGTTTTTCAACCTAATGCATTCCAAATTTGAGATGAGTAGCATGGGTGAGCTCTCCTTTTTCTTAGGATTGCAAGTAAAACAGCATGCTGAGGGCATATTTATTTCCCAAACCAAGTATGCTAAAGAATTGGTTAAGAGATTTGGTATGTCTGAGGCATCTTGTATGAAAACACCCATGCCTACCAATGCTGTATTGGATACTGATGAACATGGGAAACCAGTTGATCAGACAACATATAAAGCAATGATTGGCTCTCTATTGTACCTTACAGCTAGTAGACCAGATATAATGTTTGCTACATGCATATGTGCTAGATTCCAAGTTAGCCCTAGAGAGTCACACCTAACTCTAGTTAAAAGGATTCTTAGATATGTAAAAAGTTGTCCAAATCTAGGACTCTGGTATCCAAAAGACTCAGGATTTGAATTAACTGGATTTTCAGATGCTGATTATGCTGGATGCAGAGTAGACAGGAAAAGCACCAGTGGAACTTGTCAGTTTCTTGGTGACAGACTTGTCTCCTGGTTTTGTAAGAAGCAAACATCTGTGTCAACTTCAACTGCTGAAGCTGAGTATATGGCTGCAGGCAGTTGTTGCTCACAAATATTGTGGATACAAAATCAGCTTCTAGACTATGGCTACAACTTAGAGAAGTCTAAAATTTTATGTGATAATACTAGTGCTATCTCTATAGCACAAAATCCAGTCCTCCATAGTAGGACAAAACATATAGAGATTAGGCATCACTTTCTAAGGGATAATGTAGAGAAAAACAAAATAGAACTTCAATATATACCTACTGATTTGCAAATGGGAGATATTTTCACCAAGCCCTTGGATGAAAAGAAACACAGTTTCTTCCTAAATCAGTTAGGCATGTTAGATGGAGGAAGCCTAAACTAACTTACAAGATTTTTGAAAAGATAAAACAGACCAAGACTAGGCTAAAAAATCAGTTCCTTTTGTATCTGTAGAATAGGCTTTGTCTCTGAACTGCGCTCGACGTTTTCCCAGAAAATGTCGAACGTAGATCGACGTTTCTCTAAAAATCGTCGATCTGAGTTCAGCGCCTCCATTAGCTCCAGGTTTTCTCTCCTTCTGTTCAGAGGCCGTCGAGCGGAGATCGACGCTTTTCAACATCGTCGAACGGAGATCGACGATATTGACGTCTCTTCAGATTCCCTCTGTAGCCCAAATCGTCGAGCTGAGATCGACGTTCTGTCAAACCGAGCTCCACGATTTTCCGTTTCGCCGTCGAACCCTAATATAAAATCATTTCCTCAGCCGTCGTTCACCTTTTGCGCTTTCACTCTCTGCAACTTTCTTCGTTTTTCCCTCCAAATCCTCTACGCTTGGTCATGTTTGGTTTTTCGTGTTGCAGGTGCAAATGGCTGATTCCAGTGCTGCAATCTCTAAGATGAAATTTGACACAGGATTTGACATTGATATGAACTCGTTTGATGGAAGCGATCAGCGCTTCAAGGATATTCTTAATCTATTCAGAGATCAACAGCTATCGCAAATAATGAATATCAGAATGAAGATTGCATCCGAAGAGATAAAGGAGTGGTGTTATACAGCGACAGATGAGAACGAGAACTCTGTCGTCGGTATCATCAAAGGGACCCAGGTACAACTGTCCTCGGCTCTCTTAACAGATGTTTTTCAACTTAGTTCTGGAGACGATTCTATCGAATTATCTGGAGAAGAATATGATTCCATGCTTGATAGAATGGGGCACATTGCTGTAAACCCCAACAAACTGCTGAAGAAAAATTTGTCTATAGAATTTCAATTCTTGGCTGATGTTGTCGGGAAAGTGCTTCTGGCCAAGCACTCAGCCCATGATACCATTTCTAGGTATCAGTTTTGTTTGATGGCAGCCTTAATTGATAAGAAACATCTTGATTGGGGATCAATCTTCTTCAACCTGATTAAGAAGAAGATAAATAAGACTGTTGTCAGTTTTGGGAGAATCCTAGGGGTCTATCTGCACTCCAGATGCCCTGAATTGCTAACCTCCTCTGGGATGTTCATTAATGCATCCAAAAGGCTCTCCTGTGCCCTGTTCAGCAAATGGGACAGGCAAATTATCAACCCTACAAGAGCTTCTGCACCACTCTCTTCAGGCACAAGGACTGCTTCAGTCACTCCACCTCTGCTCTCTGCTCCAGTAGAAGTGTTGCCTGTCTCTCCTCCTCCTCCAGCTGCATCTACCCCAGCCATTTCCTCCTCTCCTCCAGTCACCACCATAACCATATCATCCCCTATTACCATTTCCTCACCAGTTTCATCCCCTCCAGCATCTACTTCAGAGGAATTTCACCCTCTCTTCTCTTATTCAACCTTCACCTCACCATCATTCTCCCTCATAGAGGATTCCTTTATGGATGATTCTCCTTCCACTCCTCCTGAGCCACCCTCTACCTCCTCTTTTCAACAAATGCTTCATGACATCCTTTCCCAACCATCCTTCACACCCTCTCTTGCTTCACCTATCTCCACCTCAACCTCTTCTATCTCCACAATTCCACCCTCAGAGCCATCCATTCCTACTCCACCTACCTCCATATCTCCAGCTCCAGCCAACATCCCTCCATCAACCTTCTCAACTACCTCTGCTCAAGCCCCTCTTGAGCATGTAGATCTTCCAAGGTTGGCAGACAGACTCTATGAGTTGCTAGCTCCCAGGCTGACATCTCTGTTGGAGACTTCCTTGGCTCCACTCCTGAAACAAGTCCAGGAGTTGTCTACCAAACTTTCCTCCTTTTCCTCCTCCCAGGAAATCCCTTCTACTGGGTGCCTTGCTTCAGATCTCCTTGAACCAAGGCAGGGGGAGATGCCTCATGAAGAAGTGGATGTGCCTCAACCAGCTCCAGCTCCAGCTCCTGCTCCTGCTTTTGTACTGGACCTTCAAAGCTTGCTCTCTAAGTTTGATACAGTACATTTCAGTTTTCTGTCAGTACCTCAGGCTGAAGATTTGTCTAAGGCCATTGTTCCTATATCTGTCTGTGATCCCAGCCATATTGCCTCTTACATAAATTCCTGGAAGGCTGTGGATATTCTTGATGCTGCTACTAAGGCCATTGTGCCTCTTGTTATTGAAACTACAGCTGCTGCTAAAGATATTGAAATGGTTCCAGTAACTGCTGCTGATGAAGAACGTGCCTCATATCTAGAAGCTCCTACACCTGCTGCTGCTCCTGCTCAAATTTCTGATGCTGCTCCTGCCCTGACTGCTGATCAGTTGAAGTTATAAGAGAAATACTTGAAAAGCATTGATGATCTGTATGACAGACCTCAAAGCTCAGATAGTGATCAATTCCAAACTGAATCAGAAGACTCTGCAAATACCATTGCCAAGAAGAGGAAGGCCAGAAGTAAAGCCATGATGTCAGTCCCCCCAGCTAAGGCAAAGGATTCAAATGACATTCCCTATTATATTCTGCATGATTGCCCCATATCTGAGCCCTGGATGCAGTTCTCCAAGAATCAACTCAAGGCTATGAAGAAGAGAAGGAAGCTAGATAAGTATGAGAAAGGATCTTCACAGTATCAGCCTCCTCCTCCTCCTCCAGATTCTGGTTCAGGCTCAGCCCCTCAAGCTCCAGCTTCCAGGCAAAGCTCCTCCCAATCTTATCAGAAATATTATCAAAGGGGGCAACATCAAAGAGGATATCAATCTAGAAGGGGTCATTATAGAGGAAGCCAGAGAGGACACAGATCTCATCAAAGGGAAGGACAAGGACACACTGACTCTACTTCAGGTCCTTTCCCCTACAGGCTAAAAGACACAGTTGTCTCCAGGACTCCTCCTACTGCTTCTGAATCCATCAACAGGTATGAACCTCCTGTTCCTTTTGAGGATCCTGAGAACAATCCTCTATCCTGGACAGCTAGAATGAAAGAGCTGGCTGCTCTTGATCAAATAAAGAAAGCCAGAGAGCAAGGCAAGGACACTTCCAATATAACAACTTTATCAGATCAGAGAAAGAAAGAACTGGAGAAATATACTTTAAGAAAATTTTTCAACCCAGAAGACTATATGAAGCTGCACCCTGAGGCTGTAGTTCCAAGGCCTAGATCTCAAACTTCCTTAGGTGTAGAAGATGATAGAAGATCCAAGAAAGAAACCCTGAATCCCAACAGAGAAATTATGTTTAAAAAGGGAACTGAGAAGAAGTAAATTGTGTAAGCTGAACATTCATCCTTCTCTGGATAATTGCTGCTATTTTATCTGTGATCTGCTTGCTGCTATATCTTTGCTTGGTTAGCTCTTGTTTTGAATGTATACTTATTTATTTCCTAATTCTGTCTGTAAATAGTAATCCTAACCCAAATAGGGGGAGATTGTTGGAACACCCTATTACTAATTTGGGTAAGGATCACTATGTTTGTCTTAGGAAACCAGGTTGACCTAGTTGTATAGTTGTAAAGGTCAACATTAGAATGAGTCTAGGGCTTAGAACTTAGGTTTGAAGCTGCCCCCAGGACCATTCCAATGTCAAGGATATAGAGCCAAGTCTAAGGCAATTCTCGTCGAGCTCAGGTCGACGAAACGTCGAACTCGGTTCGACGCTCTCTGAGCTCAACTTGATAAATCGTCGAACTCCGGTCGACGATCTTCGAGCTCAGATCGACGATCACTCTTCAGTTATTCTTCAGGTCGCTGAGCTCGGTTCGACGATCTTCGAGCTCAGTTCGACGTTTTCTGTCTGCTTGATCTCATTCCATCTCTGAGCTCAGTTCGACGATCGTAGAGCTCAGATCGACGATTTTTCTGAGAGATCGACGCTTTTAAGGATTCAAATGCTGTTATTCTTTGGAATGTTTTTGAATGCTATCAGCATTTATGTTAAGGAGATCTGCCAGCCGTTTATCTTTATTCTGGAGCAAGTTTCAAGGAATTGTTCAGGAAATATTTTATTGGACCTTCCTCTAAAAGACAAGATACTTTATGGAAGACATTTATGATTGCCAACGGCTATCCTTGACAAGAATTCTTTACAGAGAATAAGATCCTTCTTCTTGTCTTCAGAAATATAGAGAGAATATACAACACACAGTACAACAAGAAGAAAAAAGCTGTGACAGATAACAAGTGATCAAGAATTAGAAGAACAATCTTCTTGCTTACTAAAAAGTGTTCACAACTTCATCTCAAGAACTCCAGACACCTCATCTTTCAGTCTTCTTGCTGAAACAATCTTTTGCTGGAGATCAAAGTTCTGAAGACCTATCACCCTAGAGCAAAACTTCCTTTCCTGAACCAGTCTACATCTCAGGGGGAGCTTTGACAAAAGATCCACTAAGTCTTCTCTCATTTGATTTGAGAACAGAGAAGACAACTTCATTTCCTTTTCCTTTTTATTTTCCTGCTATAAAAGGGTTCTTGAACTCCCTTCAAAAGTTCTGTCTGGTTCTGAGATCCTTGTCAAAACTCAGTGGTGGCAAGACACCTTATCAAAAAATCCAGCTTTGGTTTTTGAGCACCTTATCAAAAGCTCATTGGTGTCAGGACACCTGATCAACTCATCCTGAGTGGATTCCTACCAAGGGTGGTAGAAGAGTGGATGTACCCAGGTTTTTGGGGAACCATTATATTTCCTTGTGTCTGCTGGATTGTTTATGTGATTATTGCTGTGTGCTGTGTTCTTAATTTCTTGCTTCTTAAATTTCTTTCTAGCACTCTACACTATAGTGTAAATTAAATTTTATATGTGCTGATATTCTCAAAACTGTGAAACTTATTTGAATAAACTCTATTCACCCCCCTCTAGAGTTGAGATAGATCTTACCCTCACTTTCAATTCTCCTACTGTCAAAGCATGCTCTCCCTTAGGAGCGAGGTCTAACAACATCTGACTCGACAGTAATGCAGACGTGATCTGCTCCACATCTACTATATCCTTTCCATACAATAGAGTGGTCTGCATGTGTTTATACGATGTCGGGAGCGAGGTAAGAAGCAATCAGGCCTTGTCTTCTTCCTTCGCCTTCACACTAACCACATATAGTTGGCTCAGAAGTCCATTGAACACGTTAAAGTATTCCTACAAGTTACCACATTCCTGCATCTTCAGATTGTACAATCTCTGCTTCAGCAACAACCCCGTAGTCAACGACTTGCTCTTGTAGTGTCCCTTCAGCTTCTCCCACAGCGTGACAATAGACTCTTCAATACCTATGTTGAATAACACCTTGTCATCGATGCACATCCTGATATCGCTAGTGGCGTGCTCATCCATCTCCACCCACTCAGAATTCTTCACCGGAGCGGGCAAAGAATCACGCCCCCACAGCACTTGGAAAAACATCTGCTCAACTAGTATATCCTTGACCTGAATCTGTCAAAGACGAAAGTTCCCTCTACCGTCAGACTTCTGCACCGAATATCTGTCCAACACTGTTTTCTTCGCTATCATATCTATCTGCAGTACCTCTAGGTAATTTGATTAATTCACGGATCAGATTTGGGAAGATAGAAAGCGGACCGATGTCGTCACCTACCGTTGACCCAAACTTAAAACCAGAACGTCCAATCAGTCTCCTACTCGAAACGCTTTGATACCACTTATTGTAAAATCAGGTACACAACAGTCACAACTATAAAATATGCAGGTAATGAGAACACAAATAGCCCCACAGATATATATATATATATATATATATATATATATATATATATCACAAAAATATATAAATGCAGTACAAATTCAGTAGTAGGAGAAATAAATGACCGTCCGACAAGTACGTCGTGGATGCTCCAGACACGCACGATCCATGGGAGAATCTGAGATTTGTACTGCAATCCACGTTGTGGATGCACAAGGTTCACCAAACCTTCAACGTCGAAGTCTGACGTTCAACCACATCACCACCGGAGAACAACGCCACCACCGGAGAGAAATCACCGTAGAGACTAACTGCACTCACGCATGCCGTCGAAACCACGCATCTCCACTCCAAAGAACGTCCACTGCAACGTCGGCAACAAACTCCACCAATCCCGACGGCAACACCCTCTCTCAATGCCGACAGATATCTCCTCCAAGACCGGCGACAACACTCAAGGCCGACAGCCCCTCCGAGTGTACGAGCAAGAGGGAGAAAGGAAGACAGAGGCGGTGCGTTTCATCTCACTGGCAGCTCTCCAAAACTCCAGGCGATTTTCCCCCAATCTCCACTATGCAGCTCTTCTCCTTTCAATCTCACGATGGTATTTGGAAATTTTTTTTCCCAAAACAATTGGATCCGAACCAAAAATTCCAACAGGATGTTACTACGATGAAGTTTTATTTGTACTTGGAAACATAGGATACATTATTTTAAAACTGAGTTACAAAAAAAAGTTTTATTTGTACTTGGAAACATAGGATACATTACTTTAAAACTAAATTACAAAATAATGATTCACATTGGATTAACTAAAAACAAGATTAGAAAAACACACTCTTCCGCCTTATTAAGAATAGATTCTTATTTATGATTTGAAAATATCATGCTCAAAAAATTAAAAAACAAATCAAAGTCAAAGTCATCGTTAAGTTATAGGAGTGGCCGATGGGATTGACCAGCGCTCAAGAACTAGAGAACTGAGGAAGTCATACACCCTTTTTTTATGAAATGTCAGTCAATCGAGGCTACTTTTTTCTTCACATCAACTCTCTTTCTCGCACATAAAATAATAGTATGTGATTTCTTTTGTGTTTATTCCCAATAACCTTTTAGTTGTGCGTTCAAATGCCTTTCGACCTCTTTGACGTAGGATCCATCATTAATGCTTCATTTCTTATTGTCCTTCACATCTCAAATGACCATATTTTCAGCCCTTCGTGCCAAATCATTCGTGACGATCATAGTGAATTTCTTTGTTGATTTGCAGCTCTCAATTTGGAGGGATAGGTGATATGTAAATCTCTTTAAATTAGGGGTGCAACTCGGATCGGTTCGGTTCGATTCCCCTCAAAACCAGGAACCGACCAATGTATGTTTGGTTCCAAGTTTTTAGAACCGGAACCGACCCACGGTTCTAAAATTTAGAACCGTATCCGAACCGAATTGTTCGGTTCGGTTCTGGTTCGGTTCTCGGTTCTACTCACCTTCAACAAAATATTGAACCATGATGTTTATATGTGAAAAATAAAGACAAGTTAATTCTTAATTGCTTACTTTAAAGACGAGTTAATTTTTAATCAAAGCTTGAAGAACAAAGAAAAAATTACAGTAGAAGCCTAGAAGATAAGTCATTCAATTGCTTGCTTGCTCAAAGGTAAACTACTAGAAGATGGATAACCTGAGTGATAATGAGTGGTCTTATAAACAATACAGGAAACAAAACATAAACACTTAAACATCAAACTTGATATTAATCCATGCTCTCAAATTGATAATTCAAATTTCAAACAATAAATAGAAAACATGTTCTCAAAAATTAAAGATCAAACTTGATATTAATTCATGCACCAAGCCAACCCCGTGGCCTTGTAATCATCAATCTCTTTCAGAAGCTTCTTGCTCAGCACAAATTACTACAAAAAAAAAGTATTAATTTTGATAAAAAAATTCACTATATATTTTAAATTAAAACAATAAGAGTCAATATCGAATATCTTTACCACTTTCAAGCTCTTCTATTTGATGCAAGTCTTCCTCAATTTCTAAAGACAATGGAGATGCTCGTAACCAATCTTGAGTACATACCAAACCTTCGACAATCTTTGGCGAGAGCGAACTACGAAATCGATCAAGAACACGCCCACCTGTACTGAAAGCTGACTCTGATGCAACAGTGGAAACTGGTATTGCTATGATATCTTTAGCAAGTGATGAAAGAATTTTATACTTGCTTGAATTCACTTTTCACCAATTTAATATATCAAACTCCGGTGATATATCATCTAAATCACAATCTTCTTTCAAATACTTATCTACCTCCGATTGGTTAGAAGAAGTTTGAAGTGCCCGCACATGTAAGTACCAAATAACAAGGATATTAGGCCTGTGCAAGTAAAACATACATGTAAGTACCGCATCTTCAAATCGAATAAATTACAACATTCAGAAAATTTAAAATTAGCCATACGGATTAGTGAAGCACCTAGCACTCTAGCAGCCTAGCAGGAAACTATTACCAAAACCACAGCAAGTATCACAACTGTATCACATCACACAGTAAGGCAGCTAAGTAATAGGTAATAACAACCAGAAAAAATTACATCCATCGAAGCTTTAAGGCAGCCGCAACCCACGGGCCACAGTAGGGCTTGAGAGAAAAAAGACATCGAAAACTGAAAACTGAAGGCGAGAAAAACCTAGAATCCAACCAGAGAAAGAAATCTACATGGTCTTGCATACCTAGAGAGTAGTGAGTAGAGCGACGGCTCGACACGACGATGCGGCTGCGACGACGATTCCAACCATCCTTCAGTCCTTCCAGTTCCGACGACGACGAGCGAGCGCGGAGCGACGACACGGCGCTGCGGGCTGCGACGACGAATCCAACCCTTCTTGTCGTTCTCGATTTCTCGTCTTCTAGGCCTATGCGATGTCTCTTCTCCCGGCGGCTAAAAAACGTATAACCCTAACCGGCTAATCCGGTAAACCCGATGGGCAATTTGGAGTGACGGCTGAGTAGCGGACCGGCATGACCGTGTCAAGTAAAGAATCTTAGAATCCTAACCGGCCTGTGCAAGTAAAGATTAGGCCGTGTCAAGAAAAGACTTGATAAGTAAAGATTAGGCATGTGCAAGTAAACGGGGTTAGCACTTAGTAGTGGACCGCGGGATTTGATATTTTGATCACCCATTCAGAAATTTAATTGGTTTTTTTTTAAAATTAATTATAGGTTCGGTTCGGTTCGGTTCTCGGGTACCCGACCACAAGAACCGAGAACCGAACCGAACCGACGGTTCTAGTATTTTCTAGATCCATACCCAAACCATGTAAAAAAAGAACCGATCTGAACCGTCGGGTTCGGTTCTGTTTCGGTCCGGTTCTCGATTTTTCGGATATTTTTGCACAGGCCTACTTTAAATAGTTTCTGAAAAATACATTCGATTCAGACTGGGTCATGAAAGGGGAGTTAGAAAGAAAAATACAATTCTTAGCATTTAAACTAAATCTTTCTAGCAAACAGTGTGTGTTTTGGATTTTCTAAAATTGAATATTCTCAAGCAGATTTACACGGATATTTAGTTTTATTTGTACTTTTAAGCAAATATTATGAGCACTCTTAGGTTCCATTCGTTTGCACGGAATTGGAATTCGATATTGGAATTGAATATTGATGAATATTTTGAAATTAAATATTGGTGACGAATTCCAATTCTAATGTTCGTCAAATAAAGAATATTGATGAATATTGTGGAATCAGAATTCCATTTTTTTCTCGGATGCGATTTTTTTGTTCAGGCAAGATTTTTTTCACCTAGTCGTGATTTTTTCTCACGGGTGGGATTTTTTCACGTGCCCGCGATTTTTTTTCGCTCTGGCGCGATTATGTCGCTCGGGCTCATTTTTGTCGCCCGGGCGTGATTTTTTCGGCTAGGGGCAAAAAAACGCGCCGGAGCAAAAATCGCTCCCGGGCGCTAAAAACGCGCCCGGGTGAAAAAAACGCGCCTGGGCGAAAAAAACGCGCCCTGGCGAAAAAATCGCGCCCGGCGATAAAATCGCGCCCGGCGAAAAAACGCGCCCCGGCAAAAAAACACGCCCAGGCGAAAAAAACGCGCCCAGGCCAAAAAATCGCGCATGGGCGAAAAAAACGCGCCCGGGCGAAAAAATTGCGCCCGGGCGCGAAAAAATCGCGCCCTGGCGAAAAAATCGCGCTCGGGCGAAAAAATTCGCGCCCAGGCGAAAAAAACGCGCCCGGGCGAAAAAAATGCGCCTGGGCGAAAAAATCGCGCCCGAGAGAAAAAATTCGCGTATGTGCGAAAAATTCGCTCACGGGCTTAAAAATGTGTCTCGATCGGAATTGTTCAATTCTTATATAGATTGGAAATAATTGTCTTTAGTTCAAAATGAATTATACGGAATTCATTAAAATTTAAATTCCAACCTCAAGCGTGCAGACGAACGATGGAATTGGAATTAGACCTTCAATTCCAATTTTAGGGGCTCAATTCCGTGCAAACGAACGGACCCTTAAAATTTTTGCGCAGATTTACATGGATATTTAGTTTTATTTGTACTTTTAAACTAAATCTTTTTAACAAATATTTTCACTAAAACATTACACTAAATAACATAAGAGAGCTTGTACAAATAAAACTCTCCTATTGGCCACCATAAAACTAAATAATTGAACCTAAAAAAACCTTTTTGCGTAGAAATCTGTGTAATGTTTTAGTGAAAATATTTATTGTCTTAGAATTAAGAGTGCAAATGTTCAACTTATGCAGTTCAATTGAACGGATGCAATAATTTCTCAAGAGAACTTTAGAAAAGTAGTTCAAGTTTCTATATCAAAGCCTAATAATATTTAGTTTTAGGTGATTGTTATGAGCAAATTAATTTTGAATATGCGCAAATTAATTTTACAGACAAATCAAAAATTTATATGTGCAAACCAAATTGTTACGTGCAAATCAATATAATTTTTTTAAATTTTTTTTTAATAAAATATGAACAAATAGTTTAACCACAATATTATAAAATTTAATGTATTACAAAAGTTCCAAATTTATCATAGAAATTTTCTTTTAATGATGAGTACAACTTTTCGAAAAAAAATTTCTTCGCTTGAGGAATACGAAAACAAATAATGAAGATGATAAATACGAAAATAAATGTTTAAATCTACGACTTGCTTCAGATCAAATGAGCTGAAGATGAGCGAGAATGCTCGAAATAAATACATCTGGCGCTCCCTCAGTGGTCAAAAGCGAGGATGTGTGATAGGTGTCATCACGTATAGCAGCGCTGTAGGTGTCATCACGTATGACGGCGTTATAGGTGTCATCATGTATGGCGGCGTTGGCGATGTCATCACGTATGACGGCGTTGACGGTGTCTTCACGTATGATGGCGTTGACGGTGTCATCACGTATGGCGGCGTTGGCGGTGTCATCACGTATGACATCGTTGGCGGTGTCATCACGTATGGCGGCGTTGGCGGTGTCATCACGTATGACGGCGTTGGAGGGAATGGCGGGTATGGTGGCATTGGCGGCGTTGGCGGCGTTGGCGGGTATGGCGGGTATGGCGGGTATGGCGGGTATGGCGGGTATGGTGGGTATGGTGGCGTTGGCGGCGTTGGCAGCATTGTTAGCGGCGGCGGGCGGCGGCGGCGGCGGAGGTGATAGGGAAATGGTTTGCCGCTATCAATTTTACCGTAACATTTAAAATAATTATTTAAGAGAATTTATTTTAAAAGTTGGTTTGCACCTATCCAAAATAAGTTTACCCATAACAATTACCTAATTTTATCCGTGTAAACCTGTGCATCATAGGAGTGCTCGTACAAATAAAACAAATAATTGGACCTAAAAAACCTTTTTGCGTGGAAATCTGTGTAATGTTTTAGTGAAAATATTTGTAATTGTGTTAAAATTAAGAGTGCAAATGTTCAACTTATGCAGTTCAATTGAACGGATGCAATAATTTCTCAAGAGGACTTTAGAAAAGTTGTTCAAGTTTCTATATCAAAGCCAAACACGTCAATACCTTATCTGTATGGCCACCGGATTCATAAAAAGAACCTAAAGAAGATTCTTATTTTAGGATCGAATTGTAGGAGAGGTTGTTCTCCGAGTTGTAAGAGAGGTTGTTTTCTGAGTGATAAGAGTGTTGTCTCCTAGTTATAGAAGTTGATGCTCCGAGGTGTACGATTTGAAGAATCTGAGATAGAAGTGAAGTAGCCGAATCTAACTCTTCGTGGTATATAGGCGAGGCGGGACAGTGGACGTACCCAACTCCGGGAACCACTATAAATCTCTGTGTTTTTGTATGTTTACTTTCTAGTAATTTTTATTCCGCAAAAAGACGCAGAACTCACATATTCACCCCCTCCAGGTGATTTAGGTTGACACTAGATACTTTCAGAAAGATAAATAAAACATTATTCATAAGGGAAGACAAGGGTAAGATTATTCTATTCCAAATTTATGTAGATGCCAAAATATTTGGGTCTACTTATGATGACATCTGCAAAAAGTTTGCTAAACTTATACAATGACAGTTTAAGATGAGCAGTATGAGTGGACTCACGTATTTTTTGAGCCTTCAAGTTAGACAATCAGAAGATGGACTATCCATCTCTCAGTCTAAGTTCACCAAGAAGTTGATTAAAAAATTGGAATGGAGAGTGACTCCACAATAAAAACTCCTATGAGGTCAAGTATGTCAATAGACAAAGATGAAACTGAGAAACATGATGAAACCTTGTATAGAGGCATAATTAACTCCCTCCTCTATTTACTACTAGTATGTCAGACATTATGTATGCTACATGTGTTTGTGCTAGATACCAGGCTATTCCTAAGGAATCACATTATTCTGCGGCTAAAAGAATTTTGAGATATTTAAAGGGCACACCTGATCTTGGACAATGCTACCATAGGAATAATGACTTTGAACTAATTGGGTATTCAGATGCAGATTTTGCAGGTTGCAAAGAAGACATGAAAACCACCTCTGTCACCTGTCAATTTTTAAGAAGAAGATTGGTCTCATGTAGCAGAAAGAAGCAAACAAGTGTTGCTATCTCAACAGCTGAATCAGAGTTCATCTCAGCTGGTAGTTGCTGTGCATAACAACTATAAATCCAGCATCAGCTCCAGGATTATAATCTCAAGCTAAGTAGAACTCAAATATTTTATGATATTGTCGGAAGCTTTCCCTCCGAGTTGTTTGTTAAGCTCTGTCCTTTACAGAATTTAAGAAATGAACATCTGTAAAGTGGAACAATACCACTTGAATAAGCCTCGTAAAGAGGTCCATGCTGATAATGTGGGAGGGATGAACCAGCTAAATCATGTTACATCATACCATACCTCAAATAAATAAATAAAATGTAAACCATCGAGTTAAACTTAATACAAAAACATAAACCATTAGCTACAATAAAGTATTATAATATTTAACTAAATGTAGTTTAACCAAAAAAGAGAGCAAATGATATAATTTTTAGGGACCTCCCCTCTATATTTGCATAATTACAGGTACCTCCACTTGATCTATCAAAATTAAATCACTAGAACTTCACCACTTAGTTTACATTGTTAACAATATGAACAGAACAAAAACCTACAGGGGCTTCCATGAAACAATGGAACTTAGAGAGGAGGTTTTGGTAATTTTAAAAGATAGAGTGGAGGTCCCTATAATTATGCAAAGATTGTAGGGTGTTTTTTTTGTAACTATTCCTATAAAACTATGGCATCAAAAATAACTTCGATTGGTGCAGGTTAATGGGACATGGCGTTGGATGTTTGGAATTGCTGAACTTCCTGCTTTCATTCAGTTTTTCCAGATGTTGATGCATTCTGAGGCTTCATTTGGGGTACTTATTTTCACCGGTCAAGCGGTTACGACCGCATGAACCGAACTTTAATAAAGGTCTGGTTCAAGCGATCGTAACCACTTGACCGGTGAAAATAAGTCCTCCCAAATGGAGCCTGAATCACCTAGGTAGCGACAGAGGAATGTTTGTCTTCTTTCCATTTGAATTGGGATTTGAGAATTTCATTTTCAATTGGATTATAAAGATCAATAATGAATTGTACCACATAATTATTGAATCAATACAAATGTTTTGTTAAAAATGTTTAAGTGTGAAGATGGCGGTCTGGATGTACAGATCGCACAGACAGTGCAGACCGCGGGAGACAATGCAGACTGCGGGAAACCTCACTGACCACGGGAGTCCACGCAGACCACGGGAGACCACACATGTCACGTGGCTTGGTTCTCAGTCCGCGTGGTCGTTGGCCATTTGGTATCCGCGCGGTCTAACTTGGCTGCCCGCACAGCTGTGTGGCTAGAAGCTGCTAACCAATCGCGCGGTCTGGTTTCTGGAAGACCGCTTGTTATGCGGTTAGAGGTTTCTATCCATCTTTTTGTCAGCGGTTAACCTATCCTCTTCAGCGGTGACCGAGTCCCCCTACCCGTCTATAAATAGGGGGCCCAAGCCCCATTATTCGAAACTGGAAGTGTGAGAACTGTAGCTTGTGTTAAATTTACGGTTAAGTTTTTCTAATCGTGCGACAAGGAGAAATAATCTATGTAGCTGTGTTGTAGGTTGTGCGGCTAGTACTAGACGACTAGGAAACTACTTCTGGTGGTTTGTCAATGAAGTCTCAGTATGGAAAGTGGGCAGCAGTCAGTTGTTAAGCGGCTAGGTCGCGGACAGAGTGACTACATCGATATCCTCTTCCTTGGCAGTTCGCAAGCAGTTCAATAAGTCAGTTCGCTTGTACCTTGCGGGTTGACTGTTTTCCAGTCCATTAAAGCAGTGCTTGTTCGCACAGCTTCAAAGTTTAGGCGACTTCAACGGTCAGGCGACCAAAAGTGCGGACATGTGGTTATCCAACAGTTTTCAAATAAAGCATTGCGGACAGGCAGTTAGGTGGTCTCAGTGCTCAGTCGACAGTTTCATACCTGTCTATTTTTCTTGATCTTCATCGGGTGCATTGCGAAATCATGTCTCGTAATTTATGTCTCACCTTGTAAAGCTAAAAATAAAACAAATATTGTTCTTGCATCTTCTCTTTACTAGTGGTTTACTTCACTTGGTTGGTTGAGAGTGATCCTACGACCTCCGTTCTATAAAATTATACATGGTATCAGATGGACAGAGGTTTTAGCAGTCTTTACACAACAGCAACATGACTTTGCTAAGTACCTTTGAAAGTCAAGTGAACCAGGTATCTAGTAATGGAATATGGATATGCAAGAGGCCTTGGTATTAAGATGTTAACTCAGGTTTACTACATAGAAGTGGAAATCTTGCATGAAAATCTATTTACTCATCGAGGACCTCTGGGTGGTTGTTGGTAGAGATGATAAATAAGAAGTGGTTGCTGCCGAAGCTAATGCTCAGGAGGTGGGAGTCTGGAGGAGAACCAACGCTAAGGCAGAGTTCACTCTATAAGACCCCCCTCCCGGAACACAAAACACGGCACGAAGGGAGTCCTATGCCCAGAATAGCCGCCTTGCAGTAGCGCTAGCACTCGGGCTAACCTGTACTACAAGACGCCTATCCTGTCGGCTATAACCAATATCAACCAATGCCAACCCAACCAAGAATATAAAACATAAGTCAATCCACACATAAGTAAAATAGTCCAAAAGTACATCAAGAAAAAGAAGCTACAACAAACTTCTAAAATATCAGAGTACGGGTAAAACTTGCCCAAAGGACTACATCAAGAGTCTCTCAAACTCACATCGGTGACTGACGGTAGCAACGACATCGTCCCTTAAGCCCCTATCATCCTGGCCTGGCTGTCCTGCTGCATAATCTGTGGCTGCTCTGACTGCGGGGTTTCCTCCTAAAAAGGAAGACGTAGCAACCGTTAGTCATAAAGACTAAGTGGCTATCACATCCGCTCCCCAGGAGACTCCTCGGCACCGGGCGGAGAAAAGGACAAGGGTACAATATATATATATATATATATATATATATATATATATGAAGCAATAGTACAAATATGTGGTATAGAGTTAGCAATATTAAGCATATAAGCAGTAAAATGAACGAGTAAACAATCTACTCTAGCAGTACTATCATCTACAGCAGAATATGAAAATGTAAAGCTACAAGAGAAAGTAACTCAACTTATATGAATGCCCATACAGACATATAAGTTGAGGATCGGCTCAGCAGTAAAGTAACTCATCGTATAAGAGTGCTCATACAAACTTATACGATGAGGATCTTGTGTATGCAATGTAATGTAATGCCATGAATGCAATGCAATGACTTACCCATGATCACGCGCATGCAATTGCTATGTCGACTCAGACTTGTAGTTCCCAATTTTCGAGTAGGTAGCTAACCTCTCAGGCGTCATCCGTCGTGGCCAAACGGTGATAGTAGAGCAAGCTTATCCACTACTAGGCGGGTATCCACACTACCAAACCTAGACCTCCGTACGCTTCAATGTTAAGAACACAACAACGGAGCTCACATGCATACTACGGCTCAGCAGGAGTCTCGGGTAGATGTGCACCGAGAACCAATCCCCGAACTGGCCCATGTTGTGACCTAGAAGGAGCCTCGGAAAAAGCATGAGGACCAAGCCCAACCGTTCACTTGGCAGAGAAGGAGCCTCGGGAATGAGCACCGAGGACCAAGCCCAACCGTCCAAAGTCTATCTGTCAAATCCCGTCGGTGTGAAGATTGGCGAGCCCGTAGACCTGCCACAATATCCTTATCCCAGGATTACGACACCGCATGTCAACTCACACCGCATGAAATTTCATATCATCGTGACACGGAAGGAGCCTCGGGAATGAACACCGAGGACCAAGCCTAACCGTCCACTTACGTCTCTTCTCAACATTACCAAACCAGTGCGGTCAAACCCCGTACTTACACCCTTTCACAACCCCGTGCCCCAAGGTACTTAAGGGTTCATTATCTGTGTAAGGGTACTTCACACATCCATCATCTAAAAACCACAACCATTTGTTCGTAACAGTCATTACCAATTATATTCAGCATGTTCAAGTAAAACTCATCATTACTCAACACATCACCACTATCAAGTACGTCCTCAATATTTCACATATTTAAATCATTCCTACCATCCAAACTCGTCAATTCATTCATTCTCTAACCTCCACCACATCACCTAAATCAAGTACACTCTTCCACATCATTTGTTCATTAGGGATCTATCCAACAAATATTATTAACATGATTTATCACAAACCCTTATAGACTACATCTCAGCAAAACATTAACGTTAATGTACTACAATCTCTCTACCAACCCAAAGCCGATACAAAACAAACACGAGAATTACATGTGCTGGAAAGATAACTGTACAGTAACTTCAAATGGGGATTCCCGAGGCTACAGGAATCCGGTGAAGACGTTTAACCCCTCGTTGGAAAGGCATTTCCAAGGGCTGTGACTTTTGTTATTAGTTGAAAGCCCTGATCTGGCCGCATTGAGTCTGAAAATAGTCTCGAAGGTTGCTGCGCACAGAAAAAAGATTTCTACGCGCATCTTAAAGAAGATCGAACGACATCAGTTTGTCTTCTTCCTTCAACCAAACTTTCAAATAACATCCAGAACTTCTCCTCCCTTATTCTCCCTCATAAGGCCACTTCTCTTCATGAAACCAGTCCACAAACTGCATTCGAAGTGAGGGAAATGTTGAAGACTCTAATTCCTAGGACACAAGTCCTAGCATGTCCTTTTCCTAGAAACATTCTTCTCACAAATCAAGCCCCTTTTGAGTCGATATCTCTCCTAGAAATAACTAAAGATCTAGCACCAAGGGAGAGGGCAGGAAGCTCACCTCGTTTCCGGCGTTTCCACAATTTCCAGCCATGGATCTTGTCACCCTTCTTGGAGGCATCTTCTTCTCCTTGATCGGTGTTAGTTCTTCACGGGAAGAAGATCGGCTCCAACACCTTTATCCTCTCCAGCAATTTCCTACAGCGATAGCTTGGAAGAAAGACTAGAAATGGCTAGGGTTTTCTCCCCTTTTCATGTGGGAAGTTGGGTAACTACATAGCCACGTGTCGGCCTGTCATTGGACCGCCAATCAACTCAGTAAATGAGTCCCTTCGAAATGACACGGCCGGAAAATTCGTCAAAACCCGAAATTGAACTACATGGGTAGGGACACGCCCGTGTCACTACCCGTGTCTTGCTCGGGAGGAACGTGGTCGACGATTCGTCAAGTTCCGCTAGACGAATCGTCGAACTACTGTGGGCACACACGGGTAGGGACACGCCCGTGTCTCTACCCGTGTCCTACTCGGGAGGAACACGGTCGACGATCAGTCGAGCTCTGCTCGATGAATACACACACGTGTAGGGATACGCCCGTATCACTACTCGTTTCCTGCTCGGGAAGAATACAGTCGACGGTGTTAGTCGAGCTCTGCTCGATGAATACACACAGATAGGTACACGCCTGTGTCACTACCCGTGTCCTGCTCGGGAAGAACACGGTCGACGGTGTTAGTCAAGTTCTGCTCGATGTATACACACACACGGGTAGGGATACGCTTGTGTCACTACCCGTGTCCTGCTCGGGAAACACAACAAGGAATTCGCAATGCTGCCAGAGAGCCACACGGGTATGAACACGCCCGTATCACTACCCGTGTCCTCTGGAAATTTCACAAAGAAGACGCAAAGACACTAGAGTACCACACGGGTATGGACACGCCTGTGTCACTACCCGTGTCCTACTCTGGACCAACTTTTCCTCCCTTACACAAGTGTAAGCCTAGCTGTCAGCACTCCCTGAGCCCAAGTCAGCTCTCCTGACTTAAAAGTGTGCATGAGGGGCCTAGCGCGAATTGGGATGTTACACACTCTAAAGAGGGAAATTTCACCAGAGTTGTTTGACCACATCATTATATTTAGGTCAGCTGTTGAGATTTGGATAACCTTTGATATTTTGTTCAATAAAAAGAATGTGGCAATGCTATAGTTTCTTGAGAATGATTTGACTAGATTAACTCAGGGAGATCTACCTATCTCCACCTTCTTTATAAAAATGAAGAACTTATATGCTGAGATCTTAGCACTCAACCCAGATGAGCCTATCTCTGAGGCTTAGCTAAAACGGCACATCATCCGTAGTTTGCGGAAGGAGTGTCTTGTCTTCTTTACTTTAGTGAAGGGGTAGGCTATTCAACCGTCTCTGTTGGAGTTGAAGAATCGGCTTGCCTCTCAGGAGAGCATAGCAAGATAGATGGCTGGGTGATTTATTTTTAAGGGAAAGAGTGAGGTTCTTTTATCTTGAAAGAAGAAGTAGGATAAGAAGATGAAGTCCTCTGGTGAAGATGGTGCTTCTACTTCATCACAGTAGGAAAGGAGCAAGTATCATAAACATGATGGAAATAAGAAGTGAGGATTTAAATGCTTCAGATGTAACAAGCCTGGTCACTTCAAGAAATACTGCAAGATGAACCTTCAACCAGGACACACTATAGAGAAAAGAGGTTACTCCAAGAAGGAAGGTGAATGGGTGAATTGCTTCATGGTAGACATGATGACAACGTCTGTCAGTTCCTTGGCCTCCATCAACTTTTAGGAGGATTGGATCGTCGACTCCGGGTGTGGCCATCACCTCACCGATAACGAGTCAAAGTTCTCCACACTACAGATGTACAAAGGTAACGATGCAACTATTATAGTTGACAATAATGTTCATACAGTTAATAAGGAGGGAACAGTTTCTTTAGGTAGTGATAGAAGTTGACTCACCTTGAGAAGTGTATATCACATGTCGGGGATGAAGAAAAACTTGTTCTCGATGACTAATACGGTTGATGTTGGCTACCACATTCTGTTTAGTCCAACAGAAGTGAAGTCCTTGAAGAACTTGTCAATAGTGAAGGATGATGTTACCCATGTAGGGAGAACGGTAAATGACTTGTTCATTTTTTCGACAAGTTCTTATGTTGAGAAGATAAGGGAAAATGACAGCGCTTCTATTTAGCACGTGAGGTAGGGGCATGTTGGGATGGATAAACTATAGGCTATGGTAGCAAAGAGCATGATGAATGACTTGACTAGTCTTTCCTCCTTTGGAGAGGGGTCATATATGTGTGGGATGTCAATATGGAAAGGCACATCAGCTTCCATTTGGCAGGTTGCTCCCCAGGTGCACAGCACCTTTGGAGTGCATTCATAGTGACTTGATGGGATCGTGCTTCACTAGATCTTGTTCAGGTAACAAAAACAGCAACTAGCCCAAAGTAGGCATTCTCTTCTTGTTTAGATTCTGAAGAAGATGACTCACTATCATTCCAGCTCTTCTCTTTCTTAGCAATAAAGGACTTTTCTTTCTTGCCCTTGTGTTGATGGTGGTGCTTCTTTTCTCTATCCTCTCTTCTCTTTACTGGGCAGTAAGCTACATGCCCTGGCTTGTTGTAGTAGTAGCGGATAACATTATTAGAAATTGACTTACTAGGTTAAGAACCATACTTATCCTCCTTGGAAGATTTCTTCTTGTGGTGAGAGAAGGAGGAAGGCCTGCTCTTCTAATACTTCTTCTTCATGAACTTCTGGAATTGTCTAGAGAAGACAACAAAGTCTTTATCAGACATATGACAGTTTGATGTGCTTGTCTCTGAGTAATCTGAGTCAGACTCAGAATCCCTCCTTGGTGGAGATGGAGTCTTTCTCCTTCTTCTCCTTGTGACTTCAGCTTTGAATTCCACAGACTTCTCTCTGGCCTAAGACTTGTTGTTGGTCTCCTCTTCTTTCCTGACAGATAGCTGCATCTCATATGACAGCAGCTTTCCAAATAGGGTGTGAGGTGGAGTATCACACAGCTTTTCCACCTCTTTGATAGAACATATCTTTGTGTCCCAGTCTCTAGTGAGAGATCTTAGGAACTTGTCATTGAGCTCATAATGATTGAAGACCCTCCCATAGGTCTTCATCTCAATCACAATCCTAAAGAACTTTTCATAGCAGGTGGCTATGATGTCTCCTTTGGATTGCCTGAAAGCCTCATACTCCTGGTTAAGCATGGACTTCCTATCATCTCTTACTTCCTTTATCCCCTCCATTTAGATCACTAGTGTGTCTCACATCTCCTTTGTAGTTGTACAGTGGATCAGATTCTGAAGGGTAGAATCATCAAAAGCACTGATAATGATATTCTGAGCCCTCTTGTTCATGGTGGCAAGGATGACTTCATCCTTTGTCATCTCTGCATAAGTATTAGGTGTTTGATCATTTGCATTTAGAACTGACACTTTCATGGGGATGAAAGGTCCCTCTTTGACAGTAATAGGATCCTAGGGTCAACTACTTTCATAAATAGCCTTACCCTCTCCTTCCAGATATCAAACCCTTCCTTCCTGCAGATTGGAAGCTTCATGACACCCATCTCTTTATAGTTCACTCTTGAACCCATAAGGACAATATTTTTGCTGACCATGGAGATCTACTCTGACAGTTAAGTTCTTTTAGAGCAACCTCAATCTGATACCACTTGAAAGTCTTTGTTTTCAAGATCAGCTAAACACCTAGAGGGGGGGGGTGAATAAGTTTTTGATCTTTCTTTAAATATTTTAGACCTTTACCCGATTGTGATGCACTTAATGATTAGGTTATTTTAGCTTTCAAGATTACTAACAGACGATACAGTTGTTTTATAGTGGTTCCTTAGATTATGAGTATGTCCACTGTCCCTCTCGGCCTTTCTAACAGTGTGTTAGACAAGGCTCTTCCCCAATACTCGACTCCTTAAGATCTTACAACTTAACTCGATGTTGCAGGACCAATCAGTATTCTTCAAGACCTACAACTCAGGCCATACTGATAACTTCTTAAAAGAAGTTATCTATGTTCATTTCTTTGGCATAAATGGTGAAAAAGATGCTTTAATGTGTATGGAAAGATAATAAAATTTATATTTAACCTTTGTTAGATTAATTTGACCATTTCCCAATGTTTTATTGTCAGAATCATCGAAAAAATTCAATCCAAAGAAGTAATGCTGAGCAGTTTTTCTGGCCTGGGAAAGTTGTTATAACAACTTAAATAAGTTATTATAACAACTTACGAAATTTCAAATTTCAAATTTTTGAAAAAACTGCAGTAGTTATAAAATAAGAGGAGACATCCCTTTAGATGGATGCATGAAATTAAATAACGAAATTGGCTTGAAAAGAGGATTATTATTCATTCTTGGAGTGGAGAAAGAGAGGGACCTTGCTTTGGAGAAGAAGAATTAGGGCAAAACCGAATCTTGGAGAAGGGTTTTGCTTGTACGCGAATTGGAGAACATTTCCTGCACTATTTTGTATTCTTACCATCATGTACTGTAAGATATTTCCTTTTTTGGTGGTGTTCTCCTCTTCTCCTATGAACTAATTTCATAAGTCTTGTATGTGAGAGTACTTTGTAGTGTTGTGATGTTTTGATGTTAACTTTCCCTTAATGAATGTTTGGAAACTATTTTTCTTGGATCTATATTTACTTCATGAAATGTTTGGAGTAAGTGTTCTTCTTCTAGATTGTGTAATGAGATTCGAGAGAGGAGTTACGTTGTTTAGGGTTGAATCCTCTATTTTGTGTGTCGAGATTCGAGAGAGGAGTCGTACAAATCTTCATCCAAAATTCTACCATCATATTATTCTGCGAGATTCGAGAGAGGAGTGGCAAAAGTGCAATATAGATTTCGAGATAGTGTTGGAAAGAAAGAGATTTCATTCTTCTCTAGCGACTTTGATTTGTTTGTGTATGCTATTCTCATTTAACCTAAGTTAGAGATAACTAAGGGAACTAGGGTAAATGGGTTTCTGAGATCGAGAGATAAAGAAATCTATTTTTAAATCGTCGCAGGATAGCAATTAAACGTTCACGAGGGTTTGTTCTAAAGACTTATCACAATAAACAAGGGAAATCACATACGAGGCTATTTATCCAATTTGGTAAAATTATATTTTAAGTAATTGCTTTAGTTTATGAGTGTTCTTCTTTTGTTTCTTTTTATTTCATCAACGAAACATATTCTGATTAAATCGCTTGAATTTAAAGAAAGGGTAGAGCTAGTATTTGCGAGCACTAGATTATTCACTTTCTGGAGGGAACGATCTTAACTCATCATTTTATTACTTGATTCGGCACGTGTACTTGCGTTATTACGTAAATATATTTTGGGCGTATCAAATTTTTGGCGCCATTGTCGGGAAAGTGCAACTGATTTTGTGTTATTTCTTGCAATACTAACAAGATCTGAGTATTTAGAGATCAAATATTTGTTTGTTTGTTTGTTTTTAAATCATTAAAAGTTAGTTCAGTGTATGTCCAGATATAAGCAAGTTGAGTTATTGCCTTTAAACTCTGAAATAGAGCGATCTTGTAGACATAACCGAAGAGAATCTAGAAACGTTAATATTATTCATCTTGCGATGGATAATCCTGCGCAAGACAATGCTAATAATAATGATGGTCATGTGGATCAAAATGGCCAACCTGCGGCCCCACGAATGACTTGTCATGATTATAACACACTTCTACGAGGGGGTTTGCATTTCAGCATTGCTCGACCAGTAATTGCTGCTAATAATTTTAAAATGAATCCTCTAATTATGCAACAAGTGCAGAATAATATGTTTGGAGGTTTTAGTCATGAAGACACAAATTCTCATTTGAGAAATTTCGTAGCAATTTGCGATATGTTTAAATTTAATGGAGCATCTGAAGATGTAATAATGTTAAGATTATTTTCATTTTCTTTAGAAGGAAGGGCGAATGATTGGTTAGACTCGTTGCCTAATGATTCAATCACGACATGAGAGCAGTTGGTAGAAAAATTCTTAAATAAATATTTTCCACCATCTAAGACTGCAAAATTGATTAGGGACATAACCACGTTTACACAAAATAACGGGGAAACTCTTTACGACACTTGGGAGCATTTTAAGGAGTTACTAAGGAAATTTCCACATCATGGGTTAGCCCAACATCAACAAGTATCTACTTTTTATAATGGGCTACAGACGACAACTATGATTTTAGTTGACATAGCTGCAGTGGGTTCTTTGATGAAGAAATATCCTAAGAATGCATATTCTATATTAGAAGATCTAACCTCAAATAACTACCAAGCATATGAAAGACAAGGGAATAACAACACAGTGGGAATCCATCAAGTGGATCAATTCACATCTTTGGCCGCCCAAATGACCTCACAGTTTAAACTGATTAACAAAATATTAGATTCACTATCAACCACTGTATCTAATGCCCCACTTACGGTTGAACAATTAAATCAAAATACTGAAGAAGCAAATTATGTGGGTGGGCCATAAAGAAAAATTCCACCAGGATTTGCAAATCATTATCATCCCGAGTGGCGAAATCATCCGAACTTCTCGTGGAAGACTAATCAAGGGATGAACTAACCATGGGGGATTTAATCAAAATCTGAACCCACCACCAAATAATGTTTCACATCAACAAGTAAATCCTATGAGAATGACAGATGAATTCATCTTAGGGTTGTAACAAAAACACGATTCTAAAATGGTAGGAATCGAATCTTCCTTAAGGTCTTTAGAGACAACTTTAGGTCAACTGGCAAACTCAATAAACAAAAGAACAATGAGATCTCTACCTTTTGACACCACACCTAACCCTATTAGAGATGACAACAATGGCCATTGCAAGGCTATAGCTTTAAGAAGTGGAGTAGAGATAGCAAGCGAGGATGGGTTGTTGGAGAAAGCAAGAGCGGAAGAGAAGAACGAGAAGGATAATAAGCCAAGAGAATTAGAAAAGGAAAGTCCTAATGAGAGTAAGGAACCGGAGGTAAATCAAACCGATAATCTAATTAATAAAAAGAAAGACATCGTCTACCCTCCACCACCTTTTCCATCTAGGATCGTTAAGAATAAGCTTGATATGCAATTCCAAAAATTTATGGACATGTTTAAGAAGTTAAGTATAAATATCCCATTTGTTGAGGCACTTGAGCAAATGCCTAGCTATGTCAAGTTCATGAAGGACATCTTGTCTAAGAAGAGAAGATTTGTCGATAAGGAGATAGTGGCACTAACTGAAGAGTGCAGCGTGATTCTACAAAATAAGTTACCTCAAAAACTAAAGGACCCTAGAAGTTTTACAATTCCATGTTCGATAGGAATGAAATTTTCCGGAAGAGCATTGTGCGACTTGGGGGCCAGCATCAACTTGATGCCATAATCTATTTACACCAAATTAGGTATTCGGGAGATCACACCAACATCTCTTACGCTCCAATTGGTTGATAGATCTTTAGCATTTCCTAAGGGAGTGGTTGAGGATATACTAGTTAAGGTAGAAAAATTTATATTCCCTGCTGACTTTATTGTGTTAGACGTACATGGACGAAGATAAGGAGGTACCGATTATTTTAGGACAACCCTTCTTAGCCACAGGACGCACCCTCATAGATGTCCAAAAAGGTGAATTAACAATGAGAGTAAATGAAGAGTAAGAAACGTTTAATGTCCTTAAGGCTATGAAATTTCCTGATGATAAAGAGGAGTGTTATTCGATGGAAGAAGTTATTGTGCCCCCAAGGTTGATACAGGAGGGCGATGATCTAGAATATGAGTTACTGAGTATTCTGACTAATGAAGAAAGAGAGGACGACTTAGAAATAGAAGAGGTGGTCAAAACATTAGACTCATATGGCAAGTTACCAATCGATAGGAACTTTGAAGTTATAAGTATGACCAGCGAGCCTACATTAATGAAACCATCCATTCTTGAACCACCAACATTAGAGTTAAGACCCCTACCCGTACATTTGAAATATGTTTTTCTTGGGGAAGATAACACCTTAACAGTTATCAATGATGCATCATTGGAAAGGGAGAGCGAACTAAAACTAATGGAAGTCTTGAGAGAGTTTAAGGGTGCCAATGGTTGGATTCTAGCCGATATCAAGGGAATCAGTCCGTCCATTTACATGCATAAAATATTATTAGAAGAGGGGGGAAAAGGATCCGTAGAACATCAACGTAGGCTTAGTACAACCAATGAAAGAAGTGGTAATGAAAGAAATAATAAAGTGGCTCGACGCAAGCATCATCTACCCCATCTCAGATAGCAAGTGGGTGAGCCCAGTGCAATGTATACCAAAGAAGGGTGGAATTACTATTGTTCAAAATGAGAATAACGAAATCATACCTACTAGGGCCGTCACAGGATGGAGAATATGTATGGACTATAGGATATTGAACAAAATTACTCGGAAAGATCATTTTCCACTTCCATTCCTTAACCAATTCCTAGATAGGTTGGCGGGTATTGAGTAATTTTGTTTTCTAGATGGATATTCGGGGTACAATCAGATCATGGTTGCACCCCAAGATCAAGAAAAAACAACCTTTACATGCCCATTTGGAACTTTTGCATTCTGGAGAATGCCTTTCGGGTTATGTAATGCACCCGCCATATTCCAACGTTGTATTATCGCTCTTCTTGTGGAGTTAATGGAAGAGGGGATTGAAATTTTCATGGACGATTTTTCTGTGTTTGGTCGATCATTTAATGCTTGTTTGAGAGTATTAAGTATGGTTTTGAGAAGGTGTGTTGAAACCAATTTAGTGTTGAACTGGGAGAAGTGTCATTTCATGGTACGAGAAGGAATTGTCTTAGGACACAAAGTGTCTAGTAAGGGGTTGGAAGTTGACTGAGCGAAGGTGGAGGTTAAAGAAAAACTCGCTCCACCGACGAATGTCAAGGGCATTCATAGTTTCTTAGGGCATGCAGGGTTTTATCGACGGTTCATAAGGGATTTTTCAAAAATAACTAAGTTGTTATGTAATTTGCTTGAAAAAGACACCATCTTTGTTTTCGATGCTAAGTGTTTAGAGGCTTTTGAAACATTGAAGAAAAGCTTAGTTTCTGCACCTATTGTTAGAGCGTCGGATTTGTCATCATCCTTTATTATCATGTGTGATGCAAGTAATTACGCGGTAGGTGTCGTGTTAGGACAAATCAACGATAAGATCTGTCATATAATTTATTATGCCAGTAAGACCCTTATAAATGCTCAAATAAATTACACTACCACAGAGAAGGAACTCCTTTCGGTGGTTTATGCATTTGAGAAGTTTTGAGCATATTTGATACATTCTAAGGTTGTAGTTTACACGGACCACGCCGCGATACAATACTTAGTGGACAAAAAGGATGCAAAGCCTAGACTCATCAGGTGGGTTCTCCTTCTTCAAGAGTTTAACTTTGAGATCAAGGACCGAAAAGGAGATGAAAACCCGGTAGCTGACCATTTATCACGACTAGAGCAAGAGTGTGAAAGGGATAGTCACGTAGAGATCAACAAAAATTTTCCTGATGAGCATATACTAGCAATCATAGAAGGTAACACTCCGTGATATGCAGATTTTGTTAACTACATCGTTATTAGTGTACTCCCTCCGGATTTTAATTACCAACAAAGAAAACGGTTTCTTCATCAGGTGAAATTCTACCTATGGGATGTACCGTACTTATTCAAAATTTGTGCTGATCAAGTTATTCGTAGGTGTGTACCTGAAGTTGAAGTCCAAAGTATCTTATAAAAATATCACGCTTCTTCATATGGAGGCCATTTTCGGGGAGACCGTACTGCTATGAAGGTTTTAGAAGCAGGATTTTATTGGCTGACACTATTTAAGGATGCCCATACCTTTGTAAAACACTGCGACCGATATCAAAGGGTGGGAAATATTCATCGTGGTGCAAGTATGCCTATGACTAACATTATAGAAGTCGAAGTATTTGTCGTGTGGGGGATCGATTTCATGGGTCCTTTTGTAAATTCAAACGGGAATTTGTATATCTTGCTAGTTGTAGATTATGTCTCGAAATGGGTAGAGGCGATAGACACACAAAGAAATGATGTCAAGGTTGTACTAAAATTTCTCAAGTTCAACATTTTCACTAGGTTTGGTACACCTAGGGCTATAATTAGTGATGGAGGGACGCACTTTTGCAATTTGCAATTTAAATCACTTTTGAAGAAATATGGAGTAACTCATAAAGTTTCCCTCGCCTACCACCCACAAACCAATGGCCTAGCGGAAGTTTCAAATCGAGAAATAAAATCAATATTAGAAAAAATGGTAAATGCCACTCACAAGGATTGGTCCCAGAAACGAAATGATGCTTTATGGGCCTATAGAACGGCATTTAAAACTCCTATAGGTTTTACCCTGTACAAAATAATTTATGGGAAGGCGTGTCATCTTCCTGTGGAGTTGGAACATAGAGCTTATTGGGCCATAAAAAAATTGAATTTCGATTTTCAAGAAGCGGACAAGAAAAGACTACTACAGATTAATGAATTGGATGAGATCCGATCGAACGCATATGAGAGTTCGAGGGTATATAAGGAAAGGACAAATAAATGGCATGATTCAAGACTAATTGTAAAAGAATTCAATACGGGACAATTAGTCTTGCTATTTAACTCGAGACTAAAATTATTTCCAGACAAACTTAACTCTAGATGATCAGGACCATTTAGAGTAAAAGAAGTGCACCCGTTTGGAGTAGTAATAATTTGCAACGAGAAGGATGGCTTTGGTTCAAAGTGAACGACCAAAGATTGAAGGTTTATAATGTAGATAATGATCATCGTGTGGTGATGATAATAAATTTACAATGACAAGTTGAAGTGAAACGTCCGGTCAGGACGTTCTTAACGAGGCGCTTGGTGAGAGGCAACCCATCGATTAGATATATAAATATATATATAACTATATAAAGCAGTTATTTTGTTCTTTGATACGAAATTCTCATTTTGGAAGGAGTATGTCCATAGCCCTTGCTTAAGCTAGCTTGAGAGTCTCCAAGAGGAAGTTTGGCAGAGTAGGATGAACAAAATTCAGGTAGGATTGGTCGAGACATAATGAAAAGATCAGAATTAATTTTTTTGAAATTTGTTGCAACAATCTCCTTATGGTTGTTCCTCCTAGGCATCGTGCGCTGGCGGTTCGGCGCCGGTTCAACTGAACTGGCACGCGCGATTTAATTCTTGGATATTTATTGCAACAATCCCGTTATATATGTAGCAGGAATTGGGTTTCTGCCTTTTCCCCCTTTCCGTAGCGCGGCTGGCGGTTCGGCGCCGGTTCAATTGAATTTTATTTTCAGGTTTAATAAAATAATTAAAATTTCTCTCCATATAAGAAATTTTATTTTCCCCTTCTCCTTATTTCACGATCCGCCGACTAGGGTTACAAAGATTAAGCGGGAGAGGCGATTGGAATCGACGACGTTGATAAGGCGGTGACTGGCGATTGTTGGAGTGACGGTACGCTCTCCCTCGAGGCGGCGGCATTGGCGCTGGAGATCACGCTCAGCGTTAGTGGCGGCGACAGGAAGGATCGAGGTTGCGCGAGGCCTTGGAAGCGGCGATCGGCGGCGTCTGCATCTTTGGATCTGGTGGTTGGGCACGTCGTTCGTGGAGGAAACATCGATGGTGTGTAAGACGACACAGAGCATAGGGCGGCAGCGCGCACGATTCCCCTACCCAAAGTGCCGTAGCGGCTTGCGGTTTCCTGCAATCTCAATTTTTGGGAAGATTTCTGAGGTATGACCCCCTACTCCAACTCTCATTATGAAGAAAATCATGGTAGAAAATTTATTTCTCTTTCAGATTGTGTGTTATGTATATGCTTAGCTAGCATTATGTCATCTAAGAGGGGAGATAAGAAGATGAAAGGAAAGGCAATTGCTAGAAATGCAGAAAATTTTGTTGGATAGGGTGCGCGGAAGCGCTTTGAGCAGGTAAAGTCCATACCTTTCATAGAGGAGAGGGAATTCATGATGGAAAAACGAATGTGGAGTCTTGCATACACTGAACAGATTAAGGCCCTCCATTGGGAGTCATTTTTTCACCCACGTACTGAGATTCTGCCGGCTTGGGTGTATGAATTTTACGCAAATGCTAGGGACGTTGAATATGAGACGATGTTAGTTTGGGGAAAGAAAGTTAATTTTTCTGTGGCACGAATTAGTGATATGCTTAATCTGGACGATCAAGAGTATGATGATTACACAGAGATTTTGAACAAAGTCACTCTTGATGAAATGTTGAAAGTTGTGTGTGCCACGCAAGAACCTGAATGGATGAGTAAGAAGCAAACAGTTTTGAAAACATCATGCTTAACTCGACAAGCTAAAGCGTGACTCTTATTTGTTAACACCGACGTAATGCCTACCAAACACCCTAATAGTGTGGCATTGGATAAGTTAGCATTGATCTACGGAATCATCACATGGATGCAATTTGATGTTTCAAAAATCATAACTTTGCAGCTACGATAGAAGATTCAAGAGGAGAAGCCTCGACAGTTACGATTTCCGTCACTAATCACTGAGCTCTGTAGGGATGTGGTGGTGCCTAAGGAGGTGAATGACATGGTTACACCAGTCAAGCGACATATCAACAAAACAGTCATCGAAGTAAATATCAAGGTCGCTACAGGGAAAGGTAGTGTGGGGGCAAGAAGATGCTCATACTTCGCAGACACAAGAAAAGAAGCCTATACGTATTAATATTCCAGCGGCCGATCATGGCACCGACCCCGATCTTTTGATGGAGAATATTGAGTACATCAAAGCCTATCAGCGTTGTCAGCAGTTGTATGCAAAAGAGCAGTTTGAAGATCTTCGTGCCAACATGCAAAAGGTAATGGAAAAGGTGAAGATTCCGATGTCGGAGCCGAATTTTAGGATGTTGGGCTAATTTGACGATGCTGGCTACCTTCTGACATCAGACCAAACTAGAGTTGATCCAGTGAAGATTGCAGAAGCTGGTGAGGATGAAGATGATGATGAGGACGCCGACGATGACGAGGATGTAGACGATGATGGGTACGAAGAAGAGCCTGATGATGAGGAAGCAGATACTGATGATGAGGAAGAAGCCGACGGATCTCCCTAGTGGCCGAATATTATCTTGAGCATTTTGTTCGTTAGTACTCTACTTTGCAGTATTAGGATGTTTGATACATTATATTTTATTTTGTCCTATACTATTCACTAACCTATGTTCTATTTTGCTATATAATCTTGGGTTAGCTTTCAGCTTTGGAATGCTTTAATTACACTATGCTCTGGAATGATATATATTTATTAATGATCATTACTTGTAATGTTTTATTAGTGTTGTAAGTTGTGACAAAGTTAAGGCAAACTTTTTCAGGAAAATGAAGTCACTCATATTGTTCAAAGGATTTATTTGTGTTCTTTTATTGAACTTATTGTGATTACGTCCCCTCTTATTGAGGCATATGAATATTCTAAATTTTGATATAAATTCAGGATACACAACATGCAGATTATTCAATTGAATATAAGTACTGAAGGATACTCAATCAATGAAGCAAGTTGGACAACAGTCCAAACATCCGAAGTCAGGGGAGTTATTTATATTCAGTTACTTATGTCTTTATGTGTTTCATCACTATTATCCTGTGTTATATCACAATTACAAGAAGGCCTACACCCTGATCAATATCTGTCTAAAATATCTACTGGAGAGAAAGAGCTTACAAGAAGGCCTACACCCTGAAGAAAAGTCTCCTTCCTTGATCATAATATCTATTCAAATCAGGGAGAGCCTTTAACAAAAATCATCCACTAAGTCTTCTCAAAGACTCTTGACAGAGAAGACAACATCTAACTCTCTTTAGTTTATTCTGAAACTATGTACAGGGTTCTAACTCCCTTCAAATGTTAAGACTTGGTTCATAAGTCACATAATCAAAAGACTTAGGTTTGATTTTTGGATACCTGATCAAAATCCCAAAGGGTTGATAGATCTCCCTTAGAAAATAGATCTTCTGGTGACAGGGCACCGGATCAAAAACCTGTAGTGGATTCCTACCAGGGTGGTAGAAGAGTAGACGTACCCAGTTTTTTTGGAAACTACTATAAAATCCTTATGTCGTCTGTGATTGATACTTTCTTTTTTTTGTGCTGTGAATTTTGTTTATCTATATATATATCACTAATTTTAAATCCACTATAAAAATAAATCAAAGTTTTTAAAATACTCTATTCAACCCTCTCTAGAGTAAAGTTAGATCTATCCCTCACTTTCAACTTATGGACTTAAACAGAATCCTTCCATTTGTCAGCATTCTCCTTGACCTCTGGCGTTGAGTGAATTGGTTTTACTCAACACCTGTGGACTTAGGCAATTTCCTGCCTTTCCAGCATCCTTCTTTGTGTCCACCTGTCCAATCAATGTGATAAGTACAATCTTACTTGTATGAACTTAAACACACATCAATACAACTATGTGTATGTCATTGACTTGTTTGACTTCTTACAAATCTGGAACATTGGGATCAATGGACCCAACACAGGTCCTTAAAGTAGTAGATGGAGCTGGTGGGCAGCTGATGGAACCAATCCCTCTCCTTCTCTTTGAGATTTATGACGAAGAGTCGGCACTTGAAGGCGTCTGACATCTACCTGATCGGGACCACATCCTCGAACCACTGGGTGTGCTGGACCGAGTTCCCCCTTCCGATATAATAAGACATCTTAAGATCGTGGAACCCCTCTAGAACTGGAACGGAAACGACCAGCTCGCTGAAAGGGCTCCCGCCACTCGCAAGGCGAGACAGATGATCTCGTGTATCCATCTCGCCAGTTCTCTGCGCACTCGCTGAGCCGGGGAACAGGGCTCGCCTTGGGTGATCTCGCTCACTGCCCTCCTCCTCAACTTCCTTCCTAGGTTGCCTGGCGGGGGCGTTCTCGCCTAGAGCTAGAGCGGCGACCACCAGGATGGCGGGTGTTTAGCACACATCGCGAGCTCCGAATGCGAACATGACGACGTTCTACATCTCCCACGTGAAGTCCTCAAACATCCCAAGGGTGGCGAGTGGAGAGGGAGGTGGCGAGTGGAGGTGGAGGTGGCGATTCAGCCCAGTCAGATCCTTGTCCTTCACCCCAAGTCATTGAACTCACATGGATTTTTTGTGCTAGCCACACTCCATGCTCACCGCACGAAAATGTTGAAACCGAGAACCGTCTTCTAGGGAGTTCGGACCCTTGGAAAAGGCGTGACTGCATACTTACTTCTCCTAATGATCTTGGTTGACTGAAGACTTAGAACTCAAAATTGACCCAAGGCTCCAGCACGGAGGTCCCACCACACACCCGGAAGACTTTAGTGTGCTTCTGTTGGATCCCTAGTTGGATTTGGGCTAGGTTCACTAAGTTAGGATGATATGACCTAACATGTATAGCAAGGGTCATGGTTAATTCCTAGAGTCTAGGCCAAGTCCTTAGAGTCAACATCACTTGGACCAGCCATCAATAGACTGCAAGAGACTCAAGACTTAGAGATTTCAAAGACTCAGTAAAATAAGTTCGAACTCAGGTCGACGAAAGTCGTGCTCAGCTCGACGAAATCAGAGAAAGATTCTCTTAGCTGAGCTCGACAAACTCAGTTCACAGATTTTAGGTCGACTAATTCTGGATTATATACTTACACTCAACGCCAGAGAACATCTCAAGTATTCTAAGTCAAGAATCAAAGTCAGGTCGACGATCTTGGATCTCAGCTCGACGAACTCAGTTCACAGATTTCAGGTCGACTAATTCTGGATCATATACTTAAACACTCAACGCCAGAGAACATCCCAAACATTCTAAGTCTAGAATCAAACTAAGGTCGACGATCTTGCATCTTAGCTCAACGAACTGTGGACTTAGGTCGACGAATCCAGACTTGGTTATTTTCATTCTTCTGTCCCTATAATAATGCAATAATTCTTGAGTAATTAATGCTTAAATATTATCTGAATATTACCATTAGACGGAGCATTAATTATGGTCTTCATCAGGATTATTGCCTGCCGTTTTTCAAAGGGACAGTTGGGAAAATCAATAAATGAAAAATATTCTCAGGACGTCAGTATTGAATGCATGAAAGATTTTTGAAATTCAAAAAGGGCTTTTACATAGAAAATATAAAAAGAGATTTTCTTTTCTTTTTTCAGGTGTGACACACAGACAAACAAGATACAGAAAAAGAAGATCTATCGTTTTGCATCAAGGATCCTTCCTGCTCTCGCTTTCTCTTAACAAAAACTTCTAGAAAGAAAGAACTGCTAGACTAGAAGAAGAACAGCCTTCTGAAGAAAAAGAACAACTATTCAAATCAAGAGTCTTCTTCTTCTGTCATCCTCTCAGGAACTTTCAAAGGACAACAACTACTGAATCAGTCAAAGAAGTTCCTAAAGATCTTCTGGTTCAAGCTAAAAGCCTGAAGGCCTATCACCCTGAAGCAAAGTTCCAACCTCCTTAATCTATCACTATCTCAGGGGGAGCTTTTGCTACCATCAAATCCACAGAGTCTTCTCAGTTGTATAATTGAGAAAGAGAAGACATAATCACTCTCTCACCCCCCCCACTGTATAAAGGGTTCTCTACTCTCTTCAAAAGTGATTCCTGGTTGCAAGTCACCTAACCAAAAGACTTGAGGTTTGGTTTTTGAGCACCTGATCAAAAGCTCATTGGTGTCAGGCACCTGATCAAAAATCTGAGTTGATTCCTACCAGGGTGGTAGAAGAGTGGATGTACCCAGGTTGGAGAACCACTATAAGTTCTTGTGTTGTCTTGTTGCCCTTTTCTTTTTGTTCTTACTGTGGATGTGCTTGTTAGCACTGTTCTGATTTTTTGCTTAATTAATTTTTCATTCTGCAGTTATTATTTACTACAAAAGTTCAAATAGTTTTCAAGGATACTCTATTCACCCCCCCCTCTAGAGTATTCCAGATCTAACACCTCACTTTCAATTGGTATCCGATGAGGTTCTTTTGGTTGTACAAGCTAACCCTTGAACCAAAGATCCTGAGTTAGATTTGTCATTCTATTTCCATTAGATTTATACTCACATAGCATGACACAGAACAAAGATTTCACAAGCACCAGACCTCCAGTATACAACCTAAATAAGTTTGCCATCTTGAAGGCAAGAATAAAATTATATATGAACTTCATTGATGAAGATATCTATAATTCTATTTTGACAGGTCCCCCTACAACACTTACAACTGCAGCATCCTACAGCACACATATAGTCCCACCACCTGAGTGGACTGAGGCCCAGAGGAAGGCAAAAATTAATGATGCCAAGGCCATGAATATTTTGGCCCAAACAATGTCAGATGACATTTTTCAAAAAGTGGTTGAATGCACCTCAGCCAAAGCCATCTGGGATTCCCTAAACCAAATGGTGGCTGGATTTACAGATGAAAGGAAGGATAGGAGATCCAATCTCATATCCCAATATGAGAATTTCAAGAATGAGGAAGCTGAGTTAGTGGCAGACATGTACAATAGGTTGAGCTCAATCATAAATGAGCTGAAAACCTTGGACAAGGACATCACCCTCACAAAGGTGAATGACAAGATCCTTATGTGCTTCCCAAGCTCATGGGATTCAAGGATCTGGCCCATCAAGGAGGCCAGAAGTCTAAATGAGATTTCCACTGAATCTCTTTTGGGAAAGTTAAAGTCATATGGACAACTCATTAAAACCAGAGAAGCAGCTGAGCAAAGAACACCTCCACCAGTTAGGAAGGAGAACAACATTGCATTCAAGGTTGCTGAAGAGACAGAGACTCCAACAGTCAATGAAGAGTTGATAAGTCTATTTGCCAAAAGATTCTACAAGATGGCAAGGAAAGACTTCAGGAAGAAGTCATCCAGGCAGGATGACAAGCCAAGGTATGATAAAACCCCCACTAAGGAAGTTGTTTCCTTTGGCTGCAGGAAACCTGGACACTTCATCTCTGAGTGTCCAAAGAATCAAAAGAAGGAGAAGAGAAGAGAGAAGGACACAAGAAGACAGCACAGCAGCAGGCCTTCTTCCAGCAAATATAAGAAGAAGGATAATGGCTTTGTAGCTGAATCCTTGAGTGAAATAGAAGATGAATCCACATCTTCCAGCTCCAGTGAAGAAGAAGAGGAGGCAAAGGAAAAGGAAGTTTGCCTCATGGCTATAAAAGCTGGAAGCAGCAGATCTGATTCAGAAGAATCAGATGGTGAAGAATTCCTCTCTGAGGAGGATCAGGTAATTTCTTCCTATGATTTTCAATCAGAAGAATTTAAAGAAGAATTCAAAAGCTTGTGTTTAGACCTAATAGGATCTGAGAAGGAAATCAAACTCCTTAGGAAAACGCTGTTAGAGCAAGATAAAATCATTACGTAAAATGTTAAACTGTCTGAAGAACTAAAGTCTGCTAATCATCAAATAACCTTTCTAAAATCTGAATTAAGTAAGGCTAAAGAATTAGAAGAAACACTGAAAGGAAGAAACTTAAAATTGTTAGACATAACTAGAACTGTAAATGCCAGAATAAACAATAATAAGCTAGGATTAGGTGCTTCCTCCAGTGAACCAATTCTAATTCAGAAGAATCACCTGTCAAAACCAGTAAATTTTATATCTGATAAAGGCAAGAAAAATATTGAACAAGTTAACAAGGTTAATGAAATTCTTAAGCAACTAGAACTTAAGAAAACCAACCTTAACAAGGAGAGAAAGAGAAATCATAGAAATAACTATGTTCAGCAATTTTCGTCGAACTTAGAACGACGAAATGGGCATGGTTCGTCGACCTCAGAATGACAAACTCAGAACGCAAATAATAGCCCAAATTATTCTTCGAACAATGATCGATGAAACCAGTTTTGGTCGTCGACTGGAGATCGACGTTTCAGGGGCTCTGATAATGGATACTTTCATTCTTCAAGCAGAGATCAAAGAACTCAACCTAAATCGTCAAACTCAGATCGACGAACTAACTTGAATTCGTCGAACTCAGTTCATAATCAGAGAAACATGAAAGCTGATAAAAATTATAATCCTTTTAGTCAGTGTATTATACCCCCTAGAAGATATCATCCCCTAGGATATAAAGATCAGCCTGAATGTTCCTTTATTTCAAGTTATGGTTTTGTCAAACAATAAGGACCCAAGGTTACCTGGGTCAAGAATAACTAATTATCATCCTTACAGATAAAGAACTGTCCAGCATTTAATCAACAATGGTTTCTGGAAAGTGGCTACTCCAAGCATATGACAGGCAGCAAGGACAACTTAAGTGACTATAAGTCCAAGCTAGGACCAAAGGTTATCTTTGGTGATTCAAACTGTGGCCAGACCAAAGGCTATGGTAAAGTCAAGATTGGAGAAGTGACTTTCAAGAAGGTTGCCTATGTAAGTGGATTGAAGCATAACCTCATCTCAATAAGTCAACTCTGTGATGAAAGTTATCAGGTAATTTTTAACTCTAACTCTTGTATTATTTCATCCAAAGAAAACAAAACTGTCTTAATTGGAAATAGACAAGGCAACATATACTTAATTGATTTTCTTTCAGCCAACTCAGACATCTGCTAACTCAATATAATTAGTAATAAGAATGAACTTTGGCACAAAAGGCTAGGTCATGTAAACATGAAAAACATTGCTAGGCTATCAAAAGACAACCTTGTAAGAGGTCTGCCTTCTGGTCCCTACAAGAAGGAAGGTCTTTGTAGGGCTTGTCATATAGTCAAGCAAACTAAATCTAGTTTTAAATCAGTTAATAAAAGTGATTCACCTAGGATCTTGTACTTGCTACACATGGATCTCTTTGGACCCATTGTTGTATAGAGCATAGGAGGGAAATCCTATACTTTAGTTATTGTTGATGACTTCTCAAGATTCACTTGAGTGTTCTTTCTGAGATCTAAGTCAGATACTTTTAAAGTTCTTACAGATTTTCTCAGGACCATACAGATTGAGTACTCTACTCATGTTGCATTGATCAGAAGTGATCATAGTACAGAGTTTGAGTCTCTTCTTATGCATGAGTTCTGTGAGAAGGAAGGTATCAGGCACTTCTTCTCAGCTCCTAGAACTCCCAAACAAAATGGGGTAGCTGAAAGGAAAAATAGGACCTTAATTGAAGCTGTATGCACATTACTTGCAGATGTTTACATGCCCCTAACCTTCTGGGCAGAGGCTATAACCACAGCAAATCATGTCCTAAACAGGAGCCTTATACACAAACTAAAGAATATGACTCCCTATGAATTACTTAAAGGGAAGAAACTTAAAATCACTTATTTTAAAGTATTTGGATGTATATGTTATGTACATAACAACAACAAGAGATACATTAGAAAGTTTGAAGCTAAGGCTGAAGAGGAAATTTTTCTAGGATATTCCCAAGTAAGCAAAGCTTATAGGGTTTTCAATAAATCATCATTAAAAATTGAAGAATCTGTTCATGTCACCTTTGATGAAACTAACATGTCTTACAAGGAGAAAGAGATTTCTACCAATAGCCCTTTGTAGGTACCTCACTTGTGTAAGAATTTGGATGGACTAAGCCTCACCCAAGAGGTTCCAACACATCCTTCTCCACAAGTTAATGAAGAAAGTGAAGAAGAAAGCACTGAAGGAATTGACAATCCCTCAACAACACACACAATTCCACAAGAGGAATTAGTTCCAAATGCTGTTGCAGAACCAACTCCACCCACTGACTCTGTCACATTAAGGGATCACCCCAGATCCTAAGTGATTGGAGACATATCAGTAGGTGTACATACAAGGCATCAACTCAACCAAGATTTGATGCATGCTTGTTTTCTCTCTCAGGTTGAGCCTCTATCCATACATTATGTTGAGCAGGATCTCCACTGGATCATTGCAATGCAAGAGGAATTAAACCAATTTGAGAGATATAGAGTTTGGTATTTGGTTCCAAGTCCCCAAGACCACCCAGTCATTGGAACCAAATGGATATATAGAAACAAACTAGATGCCCAAGGTGTAATTGTGAGAAACAAGGCTAGGCTTGTTGCTCAAGGTTATATGCAAGAAGAAGGGATAGACTATGACCAAACATTTGCACACGTTACAAGGTTAGAGGCAATCAGAATCTTTCTTGCCTATGTTGCCTACAAGAAGTTCAAAGTATATCAGATGAATGTAAAGAGTGCTTTTCTAAATGGAGAACTTAAAGAAGAGGTTTATGTTGAACAACCTCCAGGTTTTGTCTCTCCAACTTATCACTCTCATGTATTTAAATTGCATAAAGCTCTTTATGGTTTTAAGCAAGCTCCAAGAGCTTGGTATGAAACCCTGGCTAGCTTTCTGATAGAACATAAGTTCACTAGAAGCATAGTAGATAAAACATTATTCACTAGACATCATAAGGACCAAACTTTGTTAGTACAAATTTATGTGGATGACATTATATTTGGGTCTACTGATTCCAAATTATGCAAGAAGTTCTCTGACCTCATGCATTCAAAATTTGAAATGAGTAGCATGGGTGAGCTCACCTACTTCCTTGGTCTCCAAGTGAAGCAGCTGCCTGATGATATCTTCATCTCTCAAGCTAAATATACTAAAGAGCTTATCAAAAAGTTTGGGATGGCTGATGCTTCAGCAAAGAAAACACCAATGGCTACCAATGCTGTAATTGACTTTGATGCACTTGGAAAACCTGTGGATCAGAAATTACATATGGGTATTGTTGGGTCCCTATTATATCTTATAGCTAGCAGACCTGATATTATGTTTATCACATGTCTTTGTGCTAGGTTCCAGGTGAACCCTAAAGAATCTCACCTAATTTTTCTAAAAAGAATTTTGAGATATATAAAGAGTTGTCCTAGTCTACGACTCTGGTATCCCACTGAGTCAGAATTTGAGTTAACTGGATACTCAGATGTTGACTTTGCTGGATGCAGGGTGGACAAAAAGAGTACCTTAGGAACCTGCCAGTTCCTTGGTATGAGATTAGTGTCCTGGTTTTGTAAAAAGCTATCATCTGTGTCTACATCAACTGCTGAAGCAGAATATATTACAGTAGGCAGTTGTTGTTCCTAGATGTTGTGGATCCAAAACCAACTCCTGGACTATGGCTTCAACTTAAATAATTCAACCCTCTTATGTGATAACACAAGTGCTATAGCTATAGCACAAAATCCAGTCCATCACAGTTGGACTAAGCTTATAGACATTAGACATCATTTCATTAGAGAGTGTGTAGACAAAAACAAAATTAAACTTGTCTATATTTACACTGATTTCCAAAGAGCTGATATTTTCACCAAACCCCTGGATGAAAGAAATCACTTGTTCTTTATAAATCAGCTTGGCATGATCAATGGAGAAGACTTAGTTTAGTTTCTGTCTACACTCGACGAATTTTTCAAAGTTCGTCGACCGGAGGTCGACGAACTACGAAAGGTTCTTGAGATTTTCATCGAACTAAGATCGACGAACTCTCTGTGGGTGAAGTAATTTTCGTCGACCTGAGATCGACGAATCTACTTCAGTAAACTTTCATCGACCTGAGCTCGATGAAATGTCTACAGACCTTCAAACTGAGCTCGACGACTTGTTTAACTCCAAATTATTTCGTCGACCTCAGATCGAAGATATTTTTATTTCTCGTGGAACGGAGTCTGTCCATATAATAATGAAAATAACCAAGTTTGGATTCGTCGACCTGAGTCCACAGTTCGTTGTGCTGAGATGCAAGATCGTCGACCTGAGTTTGATTCTGGACTTAGAATGTTTGGGATGTTCTCTGGCGTTGAGTGTTTAAGTATATGATCCAGAATTAGTCGACCTGAAATCTGTGAACTGAGTTCTTCGAGCTGAGATCCAAGATCGTCGACCTGACTTTGATTCTGGACTTAGAATATTTGAGATGTTCTCTGGCGTTGAGTGTAAGTATATAATCTAGAATTAGTCGACCTGAAATCTGTGAACTAAGTTCGTCGAGCTCAGCTCAGAGAATCTTTCTCTTATTTCGTCGAGCTGAGCACAACTTTCGTCGACCTGAGTTTGATGAATGTCAAACTTATTTTACCGAGTCTTTGAAATCTCTAAGTCTCGAGTCTCTAGCAGTCTGTTGATGGCTGGTCCAAGTGATGTTGACTCTAAGGACTTGGCCTAGACTCTAGGACTTAACCATGACCCTTGCTATACATGTTGGATCATATCATCCTAACTTAGTGAACCTAGCCCAAATCTAACTAGGGATCCAACAATCTCCCCCTATTTAGATGAGGTCACTAATTACAGACTCAAACAAAATTAAAAGAACAAAGCAAGAAGGCATATATCTAGCAGGAAAAATAATGCATGCAGTAGATATATTTATACATAGTAAGCTTTGTATCATGAAAGAGAAAACAGTATCATAAACAAAATAGTTCAAAGTTTTATTTCTTTTTCTTCTTCTTCTTGTGCTTCTCCTCTGTGCTCTTGTCCCCAGCCTGAGTGAATATAATTTTCCTGTTGGGATTGACAGCTTCTTTCTTTGATATGTACAGATCTGATGCTCCAATCACAGTCAGGGTAGAAGTTCTAGGTACAATAGCCTCTGGATGTAATGTCATGTATTCTGCTGGATTAAACACTTACTTCTCCTAATGAGCTTGGATGACTGAAGACTCAGAACTTAAAACTGACCCAAGGCTCCAGCACGGAGGTCCCACCACACACCCGGAAGATCTTAGTGTGCTTCCCACTACAACATTTTAGTTCTATGCCCACGTTTTTTTTGCAGCATTTTGAAAAACGTCGCGATAGTTTTATTTATTTTTGCGTCTTTTGCGGCATTTTCTAAGAAACACTACATAATTTTTAATATCTGCGGCGATTTTTTTCAAAACGCCGTTAAAGATCAAAAAGTTAACAGCGCTCATTTTTGGCGCTATTTAATTCGGGGTGTTTAATAGCAGCGCTGTTTAATTTTTGGCACTCATTTTTGGCGCTGTTTAATTTGGAGTGTTTAATATGCGATCTCCTAATCTCCTGCGCATGCCCTAGCCGAAATTTCCAGTGGACGCCGCGATTGGAAGGCCGGTGAAGCGACCGGCGAAGCTCTGCGACCGGCGAAGCTCTGCGACCGGCGAAGCTCTGCGACCGGCGAAGCTCTGCGATCGGCGAAGTTCTGCGACTGGCAAAGCTCTATGAAGCCTGGAAGATCGTTCCTGCGGCTTTTTTGGTAAGGCCATTCTTCTATCTAGGGTTCCGCCTTATTTACTTTTTCCCAGGACAACATGAAAGGCAGGCTTGGCTGCTTCTCCATGTTTTGGCTTCACTGATTCCCGCCTCTAACAACAAGAAAAATTCCTAGGTTCTTATAATTGATATGTAACATTTAGAAATTATATTAAGTTTATTACAAGTTTTAGGGAGCAATTATGCCAGATTCTTTAGTATAATATCTAATTATTTCTAAAATAGCTGTATCATCTATAGTTAGCTCATCTTTCTTTATATTATGCATTTTAAATTGTTTGGGAATCAAATAATTTTTAGCAATTTGTAACTTCTCCTCCTCTACATATCCAGAGACATTAATTATTTCCATTCGATCTAATAAAGCACGGGGTAAATTATAAGAATTTGCAGTAGCAATAAACATTACTTCCGATATATCATATTCTACTTCTAGATAATGATCAACAAGCAAGGCTATTTTGTTCTGGATCTAAAACTTCAAGTAAAATAGAAGCAGGGTCGCCACGAAAATCAGACCCCATTTTATCAATCTCATCAAGTAACATAACTAGGTTGCTAGTTTTAGATTTTTTTTATCAAGTTTATAATTTTTCCTGGCATAGAGCCAAGGTAAGTTTTTCTATGTCCTCTAATTTCAGATTCATCTCTAACTCCCCCAAGAGCAAATTTAATATATTTTCTACCTATCGCCTCAGCAATTGATTTAACTAACGAAGTTTTACCCACCCCTGGCGGGCCAATTAAACATAATATAGGACCTTTAATTTTTTTAGAACGTTTTAATACTGCTAAATACTCGATAATACGATCTTCATCGCTGCTTTTCCTCGCACAGTTAGTTGGCCAGCCATTGTCAGATTCCAGGATCCATCTTCCAGGTATGCTTGAATTAATAGGAATTTAAAAGGATTTGTTTTCTCTCCTAAGCCTGGGGTTTTTGTTTAGTTGGGAGAGACTGTTTCTACTGTGTCATGCTAAGTTTTTTATTTTAGAGTTATGTTTGATGATTTTTTTCCAGTGCATTGTATTTTTTTTTCAATTGGGCTTTTATTAAGAATTCGTTTTGTTGAGACTCTTGGTTTATATAAATGATTGTAACTTGGATTGGAAACATAAAGCTCTTTGAGTTATGTGTCTACTGTTATAATAAATGATTGAAGGTTCAGATATGGTTCTAGTCTTAGGCTAAGTGGTGTAGATGTTCAAGCTCTTCCATTTTTTTCACTTCATTTTTGGAAACATAAAGCTCTTTGAGTGTGCTAGAGACCTTTGATAGACCATTTAAAGACACATCAAACGCAAGAATATCCTTGAAAATGCTGACATCAGGTATTTTAGACAATTTATTGTCTCTCAGTACAAGTTCCTAGAGAAACAAGGGAGGAAGAAATCACAATTAAAAATGCAGAGCATTAAATAATAGCATACATATGAAACTAAACCATTATATATATATATATATAGATATATGCATACATCCTACAGAAGAAAATATGTTTGTTAATATCAGTGATGAAACTTAGATTTTCAATAATTAACATATTTTCGAGAGATGTGTCCTGGAATTATCACGAAATACTTCTCTTTTACGATTCATGTGATCCTTTTTTAGATAGCACGGTGTGAATCATTTTCTATATAAGGATGTCACAATTATTTTTGTCTTTAGCAAGATCCTTTATGCACTGTGTTTCAATCAGTAAACCTTATCAGTCTCCCTCCTCACAACAGTCAAGTTTAGTTAAAATTGCTTGCTCAATATTTGCGCCAACAAGCTTAATGTAGTTAATGGCCACCATGGACAAAAAATGGCCTACCCTTAGGCCAGCTCTTTAATGCTTAGAATAAGCATTTCTTAGTAGATTTGCTATTACAAATGAAAAAAATGGCATCTTCTTCCCTCTGAAACCTCAGATATTAGGGCAACACCTGCGCAACTACCGGATTTTATTTAAGTAGAAAAGGGTGATGCAAATGTTCCTTAGTTTTTTTCATATATTACTCAATCATTCACCTATTTTTATTTCGTAATAAATTTAGAAGTTTGTAGCCATATTATTATTTTTATTGAACTTGTCATCCTTAAATTTATAGCACCCAACAATTAGGTTGCGATCTAATTGTATTTTCTATAAAATATATTTTTATTCTATAAAATTTTTTTGTCTTTATATAGGTACCTAGCCAACTGAATATTCTACATATAGCAACAATGGATAAAAACTGGATGTTAGAGCCACGTCACTCAAAAGTTTATTTAGATGGAATGAACTCTTTGCTAGATTTATATTATGCAATCACACTAATTGGGGAGAAGTGCCCATGTCCATGTAAAAAATGCTTGAATATAAAGATGTGGGATCGAAATGTGGTAGAGGAACATCTTGTTTGGAATGGTATAATGGAAAATTACATAGATTGGATTTATCATGATGGACGATTGTCTAATAATAGGGTCTTGGACAAAGATAGATGCCCTTTTAATACCAATCCATTTTACACTAATTACAACTCCAATGATCCAATGGATGAACTTTTGCATGCAGCTATTCCAAATTTACATCAAGATGAAAACTTGAATGAACATGATTTACCTCATAATGATATTGGTGAAAATGAGATATTTGAGCAACCTGAAGATCCTGCACATATAGATGCAAATAATCTATATGCGTCTCTTTTAGAGGAAAACAAACCATTGTGGGAAGGATGTCAAGAATACACCAAGTTATCTTTTTTGTTGAATCTTCTTCATATTAAGACACTTGGAAATTGGAGTAATGTGCATTTTGATATGTTATTGAAAATCCTACAAGGTGCAGTGCCGGGAGGACATAAATCAATTCCTGCTAATTATCATGAGGCCAAGAAAATTACTTCCAAATTAGGTCACAATTATATTAAAATTGATGCATGTGAGAATGATTGTTCTTTATTTTGGGGACCACACACAAATGATAATGTCTGTTATGTGTGTGGGAAGTCGCGATGGGTTGAAATCCTTGAAGATCAAGTGGTTCACAAATCAAAGAAACGCAAGCAACAAGACAAGAAAAGTCCAAAGAAGATTTCGAAGAAAATTTTTAGGTACTTTCCATTGAAAGAAAGGTTGGAGCGATTATTTCTTTGTAAGCAAACTGCTAACATGATGCAGTGGCATGTCAAAGAGCCTAATCATGACAACTTAATGCACCACCCTAGAGATGGTTTGGCATGGATAGACTTCAATAATCGCCACAAATAGTTCTCTAGTGATCCTAGAAATATTCGTCTTGGTCTTGCCACTGATGGTTTCAATCCTTTTGGCGATCTCAGCAGCACGCATAGCACATGGCCAATTATGTTGATAGTATACAATGTGTCGCCTTGGGAGTGCATGAAAAAAAGATCTATCATTATGTCAGGACTGATACCTGGTCCAAAAATGTCTGGTAATAATATCGACGTGTATCTACAACCATTAATAAAAGAGTTGAATGAGTTATGGGAAGTTGGGGTACAAGTACTTGATGTTTCAGATGGAAAAAAGTTTACACTACGTGCAGCCCTGTTATGGACTATTAGTGACTTTCCAGGACTAGGTAATTTATCGGGTTGGAACACGCATTCTAAACTTGGATGTCCATCATGCGGATTGAAAACTCAATCATGTTGGCTAAAGCATAGTAAAAAAAATAGCGTATCAGGCACATCGTCGATTCTTGCCTGTTGATCATCTATATCGTAAAGCAAGAAAGTTTGGTCGTCATGAAATGAATTTTAATAACACGAAACCACTTAGTGGAAGACAAGTATTAAGGGAAACACACAATCTTCAAGTTGTATTTGGTCGAATGAACCAGTCTGGAGGACCGACAATGCATTGGAAAAAAAGAAGCATCTTTTTTGATTTGCCTTATTGGAAAACTAATTTATTAAGACATTGTCTTGATACGATGCACATAGAAAAGAATGTGTGCGATAACATCTTGAATACTATCTTGGGTGATCCAGTTAAATCCAAGGATGATGTCCGTGCTAGAAGAGATTGTAAGGATTTGATGATTTTAAGACAATTATGGCTCCAAGAAGAAGATGATGACACTGTGATTATTCCTCCGGCAAGTTTTACTATGAGTAAGGTAGAAAAAGATATATTTTTGGGAATATTAAAATCATTGCGGGTTCCGGACGGATACGCCTCAAATATATCTCGTTGCATTAAACTCAAGCAAGGTAAGATACAAGGTTTGAAGAGCTACGATAATCATATCATCATGCAGCAGTTATTGCAAGTTGGTTTACGATCAGTGTTACCGAGACATGTAGTGGCCCCATTAATGGAAGTATCTATGTTTTTTAGACAATTGTGTTCCAAAAAACTCAAAGTTTCGGATTTGAAAAAGATCGAAGAACGCATCATAGTAACATTATGTCAGCTTGAAATAATATTTCCTCCTTCATTTTTTACTGTAATGATTCATCTCATGGTACACCTATCACAAGAAGCTATTTTGGGTGGCCCAGTACAATTTAGATGGATGTATCCTATTGAGAGAGAACTTGGACATTATAAAAAATTTGTCCGAAATAAGTCAAAACCTGAAGGGTCGATAGCAGAGGGTTACATTGCAGAAGAAATCTTAACATTTTGTTCTCGATTTTTGGAGGGGATTGATACTCGGTTTAATCGTATAAGTCGTAACAGTTCAAATTGTATAACCTCATCTCCAACATTTACAATGTTACCGCAAGTCGGGAATCCAACAAGAGGTGCAGTATTGAAGACACTAGACCCAATCAGCCTTAAGCAAGCTCATCGATATGTTCTACTCAATTGTGCTGAACTCAAAATATTTCGAAGGTTAGTTCATTTAGTAAATTTTGCAAAATACTTTAGTTAAATATTTATCATTACGTGCATTCATTCATATGTTTATGTATTATTTTCTAGTGAACTTCGGGAAGAATTGAAGAATCGTCATCGATCCGAACATATTAATGTGGAATTGCTGGAGAACATGATTCGTAATGAATTCTCAGAATGGTTTAAATTGAGAGTAAGAACTATTCACGCACACATCCACCTACACACCTAAATCGAAGGTGCAAAAAAAATCTATTTCATTTGTTATCTTATGATCGTCGCAGGTTTTTCGTGAAGGAACAACTATTGATGATCTGCAATTGCAGAAGTTAGCACTTGGACCCAATTCTGTTGTCAAGAGCTACAAAGGATATAACATAAATGGATTTCCATTTCGAACAATTAGTAGCGAAGATTGCAAGAGGACACAAAATAATGGAGTGGAAGTTATGTCTGATCATGGTGGATTAGAAGATATCAATTATTTTGGTAGACTGACTGAAATCTTAGAATTAGACTATTATGATACTGCTAAAGTAATGCTTTTTAAATGTGATTGGGTCAATCCTGCAAAAAACATTGGCGTGAAGAAAGATTCATTTGGGTTCACATTAGTTAATTTTACTCATTTGGTGCATACAGGAGCCGTAATTGAACATGACCCTTACATATTTCCTTCTCAAGCTAGAATGGCATATTATATTCGTGAATCTACACACTCAAATTGGGAAGTAGTCATGAGGATGGTGCCACGAGATGAGTACGAAATGGGTAATAATGATGCTATAATTGAGGACCATCAAGATTTGATGCAATGTGTGAGTCAAGACATACAGATTATTGAAAATTTATACCAAAATGATGATTTGAACATCGAGATGGTAAGAACAGATGTTGAGCCGACAATTGTTCAAAGAGGAACAAAATTTCATTGAGTATGATATTATATAGGTATATATTTTGTATTTATTCATTTAAACCAAGTGTTCTGATTCTTTACTAAATATTGTGTCATTTGAAATAGTTATCTTACTTATTATTATGTGTTTACATGGCAGATAATTTATGGCTCCTAAAAGAAAAGTTGATCCAAAAAAGTTGTTTGTTTCAAAGGAGCAAAATTCATCGTCAAATATGTGTAGTAATGAAAGTTCATCTGAATTAGGACGTAGAGCTAGTAGCGATGATAATCATATGATCACTTAGTGTGCCCACGAAGAGTCTCTTCATGATCCCGCGAATATGCAGTATTTTTCATTAGACGAAAGTAGTGATGAAGAACCCAATAATGATCAACAAGCAGATAATCTTATTGCTAACATCCAAGAAACTCCAGGTGACTTAAAATACATTTATTTTGTATATGATTTATTTTGACTTCAAGTATTGTAATCATTTTTTCCATTTTCTTAGGAACAAGTGGAAGTAAAAAAACACGAGGACCAACAACTTGCAAGGATATTCATCTTATGCCATCTAATAAAATTATCCCATTAGAGCGAAATAAGTTTGGCCAATTTGTTGGAGATGGTGCAACACAATTTGCATTATTCTTAGGGACTCTGGCACGGACCACATCGTTATTTCCAATGACATCTCAGTCATGGACACATGTGTCCCAATATAGTAAGGAAACATCGTGGAGTTTGATTAAGGTGTCAATCTTCAATGGCTTATAATTTTTTCAGTTATTAATTACACATTATTGTTTATTAAATTTAGTTATTTTGCGCATGTAGCAACAATTTTTTGTTTCAGAGATTGATAAGAAGTACATAATGCATCTGCTGTGAGAAGATTCAGGGATTACAAAGCACATTTTAAGAGCAAATATTATGATCCAAAAAGCACTCCTGAAATAGTTATTGCTAAGGGCGGTCCAAGTGATATGGCAGTTAACCAATTCACTGATATTGTAGCTTATTGGTACTCTTCAAAAGGAAAGGTAATATACACTTATCAATCTTTATTTCATTCTTATTATTTTGAGTTTAAGTTTTCTCATGTTAAGAGGTTATGATTGTTGGAATGTGATAGAGCATAAGCGAGAAGAATAGAGCATGTCGCGATAAACAAATTGGTGTACATGCCCTTGGCAGGACGAGCCTTGCTAATCGAAAGAAGGATTTGGTAAGTTTTACGAATACGTGCATATTTAAATCAGTCATTAGGTTTTGAAAAAAATAATTTTTACAAGGAAATCGAATTGGGTAGAGAGGCAAGCAGAATTGAACTATACTTAGACAGTCGTACTAGCAGGAAAAAAGGAAAAACTTTGGTGGATGATGAAGCAATATCAAAAAAAGTAAGAGTTAATGAAATTTTCTTAACTTTTGCATACTAAAATAGTGTACAAAATATATATTCTTATTTTCTATTTTTAACTACTTAGGAAGCATTGGAGAAGGCTATAGAGGAACAAAAATTGCAACAACCCCCGAACACACCAATTAGTGAAATTCACGAAGCTGCTTTTAGGTAAAAATTTCTTCTTCTTTTTTTCATTTTCGATTTGTAAAATATTATAACATTTTATTTTATTAGGTCAACATTTGGACCAGAGTACTATGGTCGTTATCGGGGTATGGGAATCGGCGTAACTGCTATTCAGATGTTCCCAGATTTATCACATCATTTAAAAACAACTTACTCTAGCCATACTTGTAATGGGACGACGCGCGAGATGGATGAAATGAAATTGCAAATGTCAAATATGCAAAAAACTATAGATTATCTTATGGCTCAGTTGCAAAATTCTAATCATGATTCCACTTCTAATAATGAACCTTCAAGTGATCCTAGTAGAAGAGTTGATCCTAATGAAGGTAACTTAACTAGAACTTTAATCAAATCTTACAATAAAATTGGACTTATTAATATGACTAATGAATTATTGTATCTCAGGTGGTGCACTAAATCTATCGCGACCTTGAAAGTTTCAAAGGTTCCCGCCCATGCTGTCATTACCTTTCTGCCCTTTTAGCACCAATGTGAGTCTACATTGTTGCACCCACCCTTTGTTTAGTTTTTATTATAATTTGTTTATGTTTGCAACTCATCTTTGACTTGTATCAATGCTGCCAATTATATATATATATATATATGTTTGTGTGTGTTTCCAAGCTATTGTCATTTAGTTTTTCTAGAGAGGGAACTGATTTTGAGAGAATTAAACTGTGTTGTTTGAGGCTGTTGTCAGTGGAAGAGTTGACAAGATCAGTAATGGGCTTTGTTCGAGCTTTCGATTTGCTGCTTCTCTTCTTACTACCATCTGTAGATTTGGAAAATCCCTAGAGAAAAAAAAGGATCAGAAGAAAGCATAATTGCTGATCAGAAAAAAAGGATCAGAAGAAAGCTAGCTAATAAAAGGTTGAACTCGGTAAAATCAAAAGCATAATTGCTGCTCACCTTAGATTTCTTCGCATCTACCTTCAATGGAGAGAAGCACATAAAACTTGCCATCGAGTGATGTTTGCAGGGTCAGGGAAAGTGAAAGCAGGGATGATGTTGAAGAGTGACAAGCCTCAATCTCTCCTGATGATAAAAATTTCTCCCACCAAATCTACATAGCAAGCCTTAATCTCTCCTGATTGAGAAGGAAAGTAATACAATAACAACAATTTTTGAAAATCTATATAATTGCCTACAAATTTGCCCTTTTTTCAATCATGGATGGACTAACAATCCTATTTTTTTCCTTAAATGTTGAGTGGGTAACTGAGTTTGATGTTTGATTAATTTGCTTATCTCTTACTTCAATTGCCTAGTGAGGAACTTCATATCATTATTTACCAAGCATCATAGTTCATTACTATTAAGTATCTATTATCCCATTAATTATACAATAAACTAAATATCATCAAACGTATTGTTGTTTTTTTCATTTTTGCTTGACTGACTTGAATGCAATCATTGCAGGTTTACCTACAATCGAAGCCAAATCATTTCAAGATTTTTGACAAATGGATTAGCCTTGTACACAACGGCTATATAACAAAGGACAACATCAAATGACTTTTTTGTGTATAGTAATGCAATTAATTTTGTAAATTTTTGTGATAGTTCAACATGAAACATTTTAATTGTATTGCAATGGAATGGAATGTTGCTATCATTTTGATGTACAACACTTAATTGAGGCTATCTAGCTTTTTTGAATTATATGTAGAATTTACTTCATGTGCTATGTTGCTTTATTTGTAGTCATGACAAATTATTTATGATAATGTACAAGTCTAAGGCTCCGTTTGGGAGGACTTATTTTCACCGGTCAAGCGGTTATGACCGCATGAATCTGACCTTAATTAAGGTCTGGTTCATGCAGTTGTAACCACTTGATCGGTGATAATAATCCGTCCCAAACGGAGCCTAAATTTAACTGGCTGACTATAAATTTTTTTTTTTAAAAACATACGATTTTGCGGCATTTTTTTTCAAAAGCGCTGCCAATGAATATCTTCTATTGCAGCGCTTCCCAGGAAAAGCGTGGTGAATATATGGAGCCTACTGCGGCGCTTTCCAGTAAAAGCGTGGCGAATACCTTCAGGCTACATCAGCGCTTTTGTAAAAAGCGTGTCGAATACCTTCAGGCTACCACATCGCTTTTATAACAAGCGTGGCGAATACCTTCAGGCTACCGCGGCGCGTTTTTAAAAAGCGCCGCAAAACTCTACCGCTACGCTCGCAACGATGACGCTTTTGCGGCGTTTATTAAAACGCCGCAAAATCTATCGCGGCGTTTTTAAAGCGCCGCAGAAAGTAGAAAAAAACGCTGCGGTAGACACGTTTTGTTGTAGTGTCCCCTCCTTAGTCAGTGCTGAGCTAAGGATTCCTCAAAAAACGCTAAAAGAACAAAAAATAAGAAAAGCCTCCTTTCTGAGGTACCCCCTTGGGCCTATTTATAGATTTTTAGGCCTCGCCTGCAAATAGCGCAACTCCGCTATTCTAAATGGCTATATGCAGCTCAATTGGGTCTGCCAACAACAAAACTCTGCTGTCTTGAAAGGCTATTTGCAGCCCTTTGGGGGCATCTAGGTAATTCTGTCTCTGGGTCCCAATGGGCGAATGGTCTATGATGGCACCACTCTCCTAAAGGAGTGAGTGCTTGGGGAGCCGTGAACTCACCTCCTAGGCTTTCTCTGAAGGGCAAATGCTAGCTTGGGCAACCACTTGCCTGGCTCGGCGAGATGTCCTCCTGCATGCATGCTGAGGCGCGAGTATGGAGCGAGTGCATGGGGAAGATCTCACTCGCCTAAAGGGCCTGATTTTTCCCCTGATTCATGTGAATGCCCCTTTGGGCACTTGGCGAGTGCATGTCAGCCTACCTCATTCGCCAATCTGGTGTTTATGGGCCTGAACGTCCTACAATACCCTGGATCTGCCGGAGGTGGCCCACTCAGTATACGGGATTGTACAACTATGTTGGCAGCAAGACTAACTCGTTGAATACTTCTAGATCACAAAGAAATCAACACGCATAGTGACAAATATTATTCGTAAATGTTCCAAATGACTTTGCGAGTCACGGATATATATTAAAATGCCATTAAAGAAAATGACTGTAAACTTTCTTAAATAAAGTTGAAAATTTGTATGCATTAAGGATTGAAAATTGTTGGCGCATTATTAACGCCGAAAGGCATCTCTAAGAATTCAAATAAACCTGAATGTGTCCGAAAAGCAGTTTTGAGGATGTCATCTGAGTCCATTCGCACCTGATGATATCCAGCCAGCAAATCAAGTTTTTAAAATAGCTTTGAGCTATGTAACTCATCCAACAATTCGTCTGTTGTGGGCATTGGGAATGCATCCCGTATTTTAACTGAATTCAGAGCTCTATAGTCAATACAAAAACGTCAAGAAAATAGGCTTTTAGTGACTAAATTTTTGGTCACTAAATTTTGCGGGTTGGTCACTAAAAACATTTAGTGACTAAAATTATTCTGTCACAAGGTTGTTGCAAAATGGCCGTTACTAAATGTATTTAGTAACCAAACTAGTTTTCATCACTAAATGTATACTTTTAGTGACGAAACGAGGCTTCGTTGCTAATTATTTTTAGCAACTATTCTATTTGTCACAAAAAATGCATTTTCTGTGACCAAATTAATTTAGTTACTAATTATTTAATGCAATAGTGACCAAAGTTTTTGTCACTAAAAAAAGCTTTTGTGATTAAATTAATTTAGTCACTCATTGTTCATTACAATAGTGACTGCTTGTTTAGTCACTAAATATCACTAATATTTTATAATTGTTCACATATTCGATTTTAAATAAATTTAGTTATTTGATATTAAATAGAATACAAATATATATAAGATAAAATACAATAATAAATGCAATATTATCTATTTTGTAAGAGAATCTTAACGGAAAAAATATTTTTATTAATATACTAAAAAGAAGGTGGGAGATAGCCCAAGCCCCTCAATACATATTAATAGAACACTTAACTTTATTACACTCATTACATGAAAAAAAAACTATAATAAACAATTTGTTCATGAAAATTATTCTTTCTTCTTCATGAGCTCGTCTCTCTTGCCTTCTTCCTTCTTCGGTGCCTCCTTAATTTGGTGCCTCATTCTTGGGCTCTTCCTTTTTTCCGGCCACTTGGGGACAAGCCCATATATATCTGATTCTGCTTCAATAAAATATCTTGCATGAAACACCGTCACATAATATAAGCTCGATGACTTGTTCCCTGCACCATGAGTTTTAATTTAATGAGCTTCATGAACTAAAATATACATTTTTTCTAAATAAGAATAAGATACTAAAAATGTGCTAAACTTAGAATTGCATGGTGAGGTTGAGCTTAATTGGTTTGAAAACTTCATCTAAAATTTTTAACATACATTTCATTGAATAAATCTTTATGCAAATGTAAAGGGTACCTAATATTATGTTGATCATGATGGAATAATACCTGAACCGGACCACGCAGCGTGGCAAAAACCAGAATGATACTGATATTGCCATAAATTCGCATACCAATGAATTATTGTACAGTTAATTGATGCATATGATCACATGCTTACAACCATTAAAATATCAATGTGTGAAAAATACAAACATGAGAAATCAAAACAATTAAAAAATTCCGCCAAGATAGACAATTAAGAATATTAGTCAAGGACAATGACCAATCAACATTGTTGATAAAATTTTGGTACAGAAAAGTTCTATGTAAATATTACGAATAATTTATGACACCCAACTAGTAATTAGCTAGGAAAGCAACTAAAATATCAGCTCTGTTAGGAAAATAACTAAGAAGAGCTCTCACATATCAATTTCATTCAACTGAAAGCTTTTTAGAACAAAGAGGGGCTAAAATGAAATCTTGTTTCATCAAAAGAGGGCCCTTTCTTGAGCCCAACATTCTACAGAGCACCCTTCTTACTATCTCACCCAAATACATTCCTAAAATCATTTTTTCAAAGCCCTGTAAAGGAAAAAATCGCATCTGTTCAATTAAATATAGACAATAATCAATTTCAATACAGAAGGCTTGCCTGTTAATTGCGATTGGGGCTCTCGTCATCTAGAGCAATATCATAAGAGTTCTTGGCAGATGAGATGACCAAAAACTCCCTCATTCCATGTTAACAACCTAACCATTAATAAAAAGGAGAGCATGTCATTCATGAAAGAAAATTCCGATGAACCAAAAAATATATACTTGAAAAATAAATAAATAAACAACCATATACCATGCCTCCAGAATTTGTAAGGAGACCTTGAGACTTAATAATCGCCTCTGTAAGTTCCACAAAGCAGGCATTGGTTCCTGTTCCAATAACAACTGCCACAACTGTGTCATCATCATGATAATGACCAAGAGCTAATGAGCCAACTGTGTCATATGGTTTAAAAGGAGCGCCGAGTCTAAATTCTATATTTAACTGGGTCAGTCCCTTGAGTCCAGAAACAAACGGTGCATAGAGATAGGGGTAAAACCTGAATAGGGAGGAAGGGGGAGAGGAGTTTATTTTTTATGCAATCATTAATATAGACACTGCAAAAATTTTTAAACAACAAAAACCTACAACCTATGACTGAAGGCAAACTGGCAGATAAATACTTGCCTCTAAACTTGCAAATTATTCTATCCACTTGCAAATCATTCTATCCACTTTTCTTGAATGTCTAGTTAAAGGTTTCCTTTCTCAAAATACTACAGAAAGAATTTTCTTCCTACTCATAGTATTGGCATTTTATTTTGAAAGTCTGTATGTGTTACCTGTAATGCAACCTGTTGTTGTGCATGAAGCAATACACTTTCCTGCTCAGGTCTAGGCTGTGATACACCTTGGTTTGCATGTCTAACTGTGAGAGTTTTATCTCCCATTTTGATCCCATTAAGCGCTGCACATGCTATGTTTGTAACAGCAAGATCTTGGTATACGCAAAATGCATAACCTTTCGAGTTTCCAGTTTATCGATCTTTCACGAGATCAAAACCATGCAGAGAACCAAAAGACTCCAGCAACTCCCGTACCTGTGCTTCCGTGAAATAGTATGGAAGCCCACCGACAAAAACACGATCTGGCCCTTCAAGTCCTCCAGCTGAGCCAGGTGGTAAGCCAATAGCAGCTAGATTAAGGTTGGGGTTGGGCTGGCTCGGGCCAAGTGCTGCAGCAAGAGAAGGGTTGTAGTCACTTGGTCTTCTTACCTTTACTGGTGCTCCCTGGGTCAACATAACAAAATCTTAGTCATATGGCTGAGAGCTTCCAATAATAGCCCAACAGGATAAAAAAACATATTGAGTAGATTTTCAGCTCGAAAACTCTCCAACCTCAAAGATAATACCATCTAAGGCCATTGCATTGCTTGCTTCTTCTATAGACCTCATTTCCACAAAAGTAAATTTCTTCTCATGGTTTATATATACGTTAACAATAGCATCCCCTTCAGGAAAAATAAAAAAAATTTGTATTCATTTGTTTTAACAAAGGAATAGATTACTGAATGCATCCAAATTCTCACCTGGACCAGCAGTGTTCCCCCCAATGGCTGCCATAACTTGGCTAAAATAGTAGTTTTATAACAAGGCTACATATGTTGAAACACTCTAAATCAATAAAAAGCATGCACTTCTAAGAACCAGGCTCTGCATACCAAAATATAAATCTTCCTGATTAATAGAGCTTATGAAAGTAATAAACAATATAATATATCAATTAAAACATAAGCACATGAATCTTAAAAATGTTACCAGTTCATGTATTGTTCTCGATATAGACTTTGTACCAACATGTGATTTCATTTTTTGTTGGCTCCTGTTTTTTTGTTCACATCGCTAATTTTCTACAAGGAATTAATACAAAAAATCAATATATTAGAAATGTTTAATTTAAAAAATTACCATTTTGTAAAATATCAATTTAAAGATTATTAAATTCACACCTTGAATTTGGCATTGCCCCAATACCCAATTAACCAACTCCATTGTTCAGGATTGATGTCTTTAGGGCAATGTTCGAGCCTTTGTGCATCAGTAGTCCATTTTAAATAATATTCACTATGCAATCGAGCACGCCAAACATTATAGATTCGACGAAGTGAAGATATTAGGTCATCCATGACATGATTCTCATTTGGAAGACTGAACTCAGACTAAAATATCACAATACATATTAAAAAACTGATTCATAAAAAAATACCATGTTCAATACATATATTTAATTGTAAGAACTTCATTACTTACATAGATAATATCAATTATTTTATCAATTATATCAACTGGAATATGAGCCCATCTCTCCACATTCAAAGGTGCATAAAGCCTTACAATGCGTCCGCTCCTCGTGATAAGCTCTTGAGATCTATTACCAACAAATCTACGAAGGTCTGCGGGAAGATGAACTTCAACCTTTTGAGTAGAATCATTTTTTCTCTTAGACCATCCAATCCCAGTGGTTGGACCATGTGTCCTTTTTTTAATTTCACGTGTACCTATTGATTGACGTCTTAGTGTTAAAAAATTTCAAATAGGAGAATCTAAACAAAAAAATGTAAGTTGTATCATCGATATTACCATGCCCAAGATCTGTTGGATTTGATTGTACATGATGAGCCTCAGGCTCGAGAAGATCAAGTTCATGCCCATGTTCATATGTATTCTCCTCTTCATTAATCAAATCTTTATCCAACTGGAGTGATGATTGTGAGTGTATTGGTGGTTGCTGGTAGGGCTTAATACTTGTAGATTTTGTTGTTTTATCTTTTATAGATTGTGGTGCACTATATTTTATAGAATGATGTGTTTTAGATTTTATACTAGCTTCATGAGGGGTTTTTTCTGTAATCAATGTTTTGGCATGTGAAACTTTTGTCGAGGGCAGATGTAAAGGTGGACTAAATGATTTAGCCATAGAAGTAATACGCGCTGCAGAGGTTCGTGGGTGAAAAGTGGAGGAGTTAGCTTGCCAATCTAGTGGATTATGAATTTCTACCAAAGAATCTTTAGCTTTAGCACTGATCTTTATCTTCCCTACCATGTATTCTTTTATACTACCTGAAAAATGCATACATGATCAGTAGTAATAGAATAAACTTACATAACCAAGCAACCACAAATTAGTTATAGCTGAACAGTAACACATGAATGAATAAAAACTCATAAAATTTACACCAAAAAACACGATGAACTTACATAACCAAGCAACCGCTAATTGGATAAATAAACCTTCAATTACCTAAGTTTTAGATCATAACATGAAATTAGTTAGTTCACCAAATTTTTTGGAAATTATGGATATCGCAAGGATTAGCTATGCCCCATAAATAGTAAAGCAATTCATTACAACCAAGACCAGTCAAATACAATGGCATAAACCACAAAATTCAGAATTATTCAAACTATGGCATTAGATTAACCATGCATACTACAATGATACCCAGTCATCATTGAAGAAACTAGCAACAAATTTAATACAAGAAAAGTTTGAATGAAAATGTTTTGTTTACGTTACCCTCTTACAAAGTTTCATGATCATGAACAAGACATTTAAAGCTTTCACCATCTGTATGAGGGAAGTAATGCTACTTCCATATAGCAAAACACAACGCAAAAACAAAAAATTACAGAATCCTCATTGTATTAGCTGCAACAACAGTTATTTGTATTAAGCATCCTCATTTTCTGCATCATTCTCACAGTCATCATCATGGTCCTCATCAATCAGAACCCTTTTTTGACAAGATTGTTCCTTTTTCTTAAATGTCATAGCCGCAACATCAGTTCTTTGTAATAAGATTTCTGTCTCGTCATTATCTATGACAATATTAAGTACGGGGCTTGAGCTTACTTCTGTATCATACAAAGGAATTTCTTCTTCATTAAAATCTTCACTGTCTTTGGTAGAAAAATCATAAAAGTGACGAGGCATTGTCTTTATAACTAATCTCCAATCTTTATTTTTGTTATCCGCAACATAATATACTTGTCCAACTTGGCACGCTAAGACAAAAGGTTCGTTGCTTCTCAAATTGCGTTTTACATTAACAGAAATAATTCCATTTTTTTCCTTTTTGTAACCTTTGCCTTCATGGTATGTATCCCACCATTCACATTTAAAGAGTACAATTTTGTATCCAACGCCATAATCTAACTGAAGAATGTCTTTTAAAACATCATAATATTCTTTGTTGCCTGATTGTTCATCCCCCTTTACAATGATACCACTGTTTTGGGTCTTACGCCTAATTTCACAATCATAAGTATGAAACCTAAAGCCATTGATAATATAACCAGTAAAATGTGTCGCCCATTTCCTTGGACCACGTGCTAACTGTAAAAGTTCGGTGTTAACTCTTAGATCCCCTTCATAGTGTAACTTAGATGACTGTTGAAAAATGAATATGTTATCAGATAAGTAAATTAAATAGTAATAATAATAACTCTCTAGGGTAGAGGATAGATTATATTGCACTATTTATTTCACCTGTAATTCAAACCATCTAACAAAGGTTAACTCCTGTCTTCTTCCAACATCTTTAGAATATATTTGCGCAAGATCCGTCATATGTTTCCTATATATGAAAATGATCAGCGGTATATTTGAATTACAATTTGTTAATATGTATTTAGAGAGCAAAGTTGTCAGACTTACTTTATAAATGGTTCCACTTCTGGACAATTTCTTAATATGTACAATTGAGCACGATGCTAATCTTCATATGTCAAATTCTTTTCAGTTCCTTTACCTAGTGGCCTCCCTGAATTTTGAAAAATGGATAGACTTGAAACTTGTACATCATTTCCTTCATCATTTCTTGTTGGACGATTCAACTTTGTCTCAATTTTACCAATGTATCTTGAACAAAATGTCAAACACTCGTGCACTAGATAACCATTTGTCATTGAACCTTCTGGGCGTGCTTTATTTCTTACAAATGATTTAAGTGTCCTCAAATACCTATATGACAAAATTCAAGGATTAGAAAAAATTATGTTGAAGCCAAAAAAAATTCATATAAAAAATAATTTGTACCTCTCAATTGGATACATCCATCGATAATGAATCGGACCAGCAATTTTGGCTTCCCGTGCAAGATGAATTGGCAGATGCATCATGATTGTGAAAAATGATGGAGGAAATATCTTTTCTAGTTTGCAAAGTATGATAGGAATATTACTCTCAAGTCTTTCCAATACTTCGAAACTTAATGTCTTAGAGCTCAACTCTTTGAAAAATAAACTCAATTCAACTAGAGGATCATAAACCTCTTTACATACAATGCCACGAAAAGCTGGAGCAAGTTGATCTTGGATGAAAACATGACAATCATGAGCCTTCATTCTTAAAACCTTGCCTTCTTTAGAATTTACACATCTCCTTATGTTAGAAGAATAACCATCTGGAACTTTAATATTCTCTAAGAAATGACATACTCTCCTTCGCTCAGCTAACGTTAAAGTATAGCAAGCTTGTGGCATGATATAATAACCATCTTTCTCTATTGGATGTAATTTTGTTTTCAAACCCAATTCTTTTAGGTCTAATCTAGCATACAAATCATCTTTTGTCTTCCCATCAATATTCAAAATAGTTCCCAATATATTTTCAGTAACATTTTTTAGAATATGCATGTAATCTAGACAATGTCGTATCTCAAGAGTTCTCTAATATGATAACTGAAAGAAAATACTCAATTTCTTCCAATTATAAGGTAGCGATGTTGCATCCTGCTTTCTTTTTTTTGATGCTTTCCAAATATCACATTGTCACATTCTTTTAACTGTTCTAAAATCTCATCCCCTGAAAGGTCCTTCGGTGCAGATTGAGTTTCTATTGTTCCATCAAAAGATTTCTTATCTTTACGCCATCTATGATCTGAATCCAAGAAACGTCTGCTTCCCATGTAACTCATCTTGAACCCGTTCTTCAATCGACAAGACCATGTATCCTTATTGCAACAAGGGCATGCTAGCTTACCTTTGGTGCTCCATCCTGATAGATTTGCATAAGCTGGAAAATCAGTTATTGTCCACAACAAAGCTGCATGCATATTAAAGTTGCACTTTGCATAAGCATCATAAGTACAAACTCCAACTTCCCATAAAAGTTTCAACTTATCAATTAAAGGTTGTAAATACACATCCATATCATTACCAGGTTGTCCTAGACCAGGAATTATCAAGGATATTATAAAATTAGGAGTTTTCATGCACATCCATGGTGGCATATTATATGGGATTATAACAACTGGCCATACACTATAATTTGTGCTCATAAGACCAAAAGGATTAAATCCATCACTCGCTAAACCAAGCCTAACATTTCGCATGTCTGATGAGAATTCTTGATGTTTTTGATCAAATGACTTCCAAGCAAAGGCATCAGCTGGATGTCTCAACTTACCATCATCAAGACGTTGTTCTTTATGCCACCTCATATCCTTGGCCGTCCTAGAACACATATACAATCTTTGAAGTCTTGGTATCAAAGGAAAATGTCTTAATATCTTGTTTGGTACGTTTTTACTTCTCTTTGAATGAGTATTACTTTTCTCATGATTGGTGGCTTTGCTTGATTGCCACCTGGATGTGCCACAAGTGGGACAACTTTCATAATCTGCATATTTATCGCGGTAGAGAATGCAATCATTCAAGCAAGCATCTATCTTCTTACACCCCATTCCAAGCTCTTGCATGTAGTTTTTAGCTTCATAAAAGCTGCTTGGGAGAGTTTCACTAAAAGGAATTGCCCTTTTTAATACTTTAAGTAATTCAGTAAAAGACCGATCAGTCCATCCATGATCTGTTTTAAGTGTGAGCAAAGTAATAATAAATTGAAACTTTGAGAATTCCTTACAACCCGGATATAATTCTTTTTCGGCATCACTCAGCAATTCATAGAATTTTTTTGCTCCTTCATTTGGGTAATCATTGTTAAATTCTTCAGCACTCTCATTCATGTTATTATAGCCAACATTAAAATCATCCAGCATAGCGTGCATATTATCATGCTCTGTAATCTCTTGTTCATCTTCACCAAAAGTTAAATTTCGGGGGTCATCACCAGTGTTAATGGAATAGTCTTCTCCGTGACATGACCACCACTTATAAGTCCTAACAATTCCATTCATAAGAAGGTGTCCAAACACAATATCTCGAGTGTGAAAGAAAATATTTCCACATTTATAACAAGGGCAGCGAATATTATTTCCCCTAGCGGAATGAGTAAAAGCAAAATCAAGAAACTCATTCACTCCATTAATGTAAGTTGGTTGTCGTCGATCATTGAGATCCATCCAACTCTTGTCCATTGCACTACAAGTTCAAAAATTATTAAAATTTAATGGCATCTTATAAACATCAAGCCAATTAATTGCTAAAAGCAAAATCAAGAAAAGAATTTATTTTGTAAAAGAGAAATATTATGGCCTCTAACAAACTGAAATAAATATAATTCCATTTAGTCTCTAATTTAGATAAGATATTATTGATTTGAGGGCACTTAGCCAAACCCAAATTCTTGTTGTAATCGAATTCAAATGAAGAGAAGACTCAACATGTTGGCGGGTATAGGGACTATCCCGGCATGAGCCCCCATCTTCTATAGACTAAAGGATTATACATATGTCACTTATTTAGATAAAAATTTCTTGGGTAAAGCTTACTTCTGAACCAAATTTTGGAAAGGAAAAGAAATATTAATTAATCAACAAAAACAAAATTGTGATGCCGTTTGAGTCCCACGGCGCCGAAAGTCCTTTTGTTTTGATCACCATTATAATAACGTTGACCTACACAATAACCTAGTTGAGTTGAAAGGAATGATACATAAGAAGTAAGCAGAATCAAAAGCACCAAAACAACATAAATGCAAGTTTGTATAAACTCTATTAGTTGTAAGATTTGATGAGTAATATAGTATCTTTTATGAAATACTGAATAACACCCATAGATGCAAGTTTCAAGCTACGCAGAATGTCAAAGTATAATTCAAGCGGCAATGATTTTAACTTTCAAACATTGACTGTAGCACATGGATATATTATATGAACACACAATATAAAAGCTAAATTTATATCCAAGCTTTTTATAAAATATATATTGTATTACCACATATATACAAGACAATAGGAGTGAATTATTTCTGCAAACATATATTGGACTATCACATATATACACAAGTTCAAGTGCACATCAACAAGAACTACTACAACAGTCATCAAAATCACATAACCACGCCAAATCGGAACAAAGATTGCAAAAAATCTAACAGGAACAAAAATTGCAGCAATCATCTAAACCATAAAAAATAAAATAATTAACACTTTGTGTTTGTTTACAGTAGCACTTTTCAACACGAGTACACCCTGTGATTTCTTGCTTTCCGGTTATTTCTATGCATGAGTAGGGAGGAAAATACCAACTTATGATGTTATGCCATTTAATGTGTTTCCTGACATGTTCCATTGCAAAACCATATGCAACAAGACATTACTACTTATGCTCAACCATAATAAATTTCTAAGTTGGTGATAAACAGCCAAGAAGCATGAAGATAATTTTGTGATACTAAATCTTATGCTTTCTTTTTTAAAATTTAAATAAAATGAGAACATCATAGCAAATAAAGTTATTGTGTACATCTTTGACGGAATCCTCTCAGCCACCAAAAACAACAATCTCTAATAAAGTTCCAGCATTCAGTTTCAAATTTAAGTCTAAAGCTGTGGTCATATGAGGTACATCTCCAAAAAAAGAATTAGTAGTTTCAGATGAGATGCTTACCTCCAATTGAGGCGGAGATACACGGGAGAGGTCTCGTCGTCGAGAGCTCCGACGTTTAAGGGGCTCCGTCAAGAGGGATGAGCTCCGGTATTGAAGGGGCTCCGTTGAGAGGGAATCGACGAACTAGTAGTAGAGAATCAGAAGGATCGCTTGCCGCCTCGCTCTCGCCGCCTCGCCATCGCCGCCTCGACCTCGCCAATCACCCCTGCTTTAACCTTCAAGAAGGATTGCGAAGTTCGCCTGACTCTTCTTCTTTCTCGCGTGGAGGCCAAGCCGGAATTAGGGCAGAAGCAATTTGTGAAATGTTGTGGCGTGTGGAGGAAGTTAGAAAAATTGTACCCTAATCTAGTATTCTAATGGGATGACATGTCATCAGATTTTAGAGAGTAATGGCGGGGTTTGAAATATCATTGATTTACAAACGGGGGATGCAAAATTTTATGGAGGGAATTTAACTTTTTAGTGTGGATCCATAAAATTTGACTAAAAGATTTATTAAAATTATGTAAAAATATCTTTTCATTTGTGACGAAATTTAATTTTGTTACTAAAAAATAATTTTTAGTGACTTTACATTATTTTGGTTGCAAATAAAAACTTTTTTGTGACCAAATATTTTTGTTGTCACTAATTAATTGAAGATCATCATTTAGTGACCAACCTCAAATTTTGTCACAAAAAATATATTTTTAGTGACGAAAAATATTTCGTCATATAATTTTCGTCACTAAAAGCCTATTTTCTTGTAGTGTAATTAATAGGACCGGTGAACTAAATGAAGATGTGTTGGGTCGTAAGAGTCCTTGTGATAACATTTCATCCACTAATCTTTCAATTGCCATCTTTTGGTAATTAGGATATCTATACGATTTTACCTTAACAATTGTATTTGATGGTTGTAATGGTATTTTGTGATCACGGGCTCGTGTCGGGGGTAAACAATTAGGTTTCTCAAATATGTCTTTAAAATCGTTTAATAGTGCAGTTAGTTCTGGGAAATCTGGGGGTAGAATTTCTACTGGATTGACTTCTGTTTGTAACGTAAAAAAAATCATAAAACAAAAGTGGAAATGGAGTTCTGTGATACAAGTTTGGTAATTTGACTTGGGGAGATCAGGTTGTGATAGCTTCCTTGATTCCTTAAAAACATATTGTCTTATTGTCATAATGGAAGGTCATCTGTTTTTCTTTATAATTGGTTTTAACTGTTAGTATATATTTGGACAATAACGGGTTCGGAGGCTTAACGGGTCGTGTCGGGTACACGGTTAACCCATATCCGTAGTAACTCATAAGGGTTTTGCCTATTTATACCCACCTAGGGGCAACGGGTAGGGGACTCCACCTAGATCCCCATCCGGATGCTTCGAGAATGTTATTGTCGCTCGAAGCATCCGGATGGGGATCTAGGTGGAATCCCCTACCCGTTGCCCCTAGGTGGGTATAAATAGGCAAAACCCCGGTTATGGGATAACCGTGTACCCGACACGACCCGTTAAGCCTCCGAACCCGCTATCGTCCAAATATACACTAACATTAACATCCCCCCGGAGATTCTAGCCTGATCATTCCGAACACGTTATCTGATCCATATAAATCTAGTACAAACAAATTTGTTTGGAATGAATGATTTTGAATTGTGAAGGTGGCATTAAGGTATATCCCAGAGCAGGGCAGGGTAATATCGCCCCCATTTCCCCATTTCCTGCATGCACATTAAATCCCAGAGCAGGGTAATATCCCAGAGCAGGGTGATTATCTGATGCATATGCATCCAGTCGATGATGAGGTATTGGAGGGAATCACTTCTGCCTAACACTGTAGTATATCAGCTCCCCCGTCTTTTAATACTGATAATAATGTTTTTAATAACTACCCCATCTCTTGAGGTAATAAACACATTTCTTGAGAGGCTTGTTGGGCTGAGTGTTGGATAGCCATATTGAACTCTAACATTTCCGCCTCTAATCTCGAAGAATTTTGCGATTGCGCCTCCTCCTGCCTTGTCTACATTGTTTTCCATAACTCTTGTTGTCCCGTTGCAAGAACCTTGAGACGTGTGGTGGTGGGTGGTGGCTCGTTACTGGCCATGACGAGGGGCCCAACGAGTGCACCAAAATGTAACCCCTCTCCGGCGAAGAGTCGGTCGGGATTACGAAACTAACAGCTAGATTAAAGAAGACAAACAAAACTTTATTAAAAATTCTTCTTAATTACACTGTTCCCGTATCAAATATTTATACAACTTTTACAATGGACCGTTGGAAAGTCATCTCTTAACTATATTTGACACGCGGCGATTAGTTACTGGTTTATCATAAAGCCACAACTTGCTTGGCTGGTGAGATCTCCGCCGTTTGTTTTTTATGTGTGTTTTCAGCTGTTACTCAAAAAGAGAGATTTAAGGGAGGTGAGGGTTGATAAGCAGTTGGAAGACTAACAGTGAGAGGGCTGAAGTTGGTTTGGTGGAGCGTCGTCGGGTTGCCCGTATAAAAAATGTCGGGAAACTATTGAGCAGTTTGAAGCTGTAGACGGAGAGGATGAGAGAGGGAGAGGAGTTTCTTTTCTCTGCCCTAGATTCACGGAATGACACAGATAAAGGAAGAGGAGTTTTTTCCCTAGTTTCACGTGAGAGGAGCTGTGAGATTTTTTGGTCTCTTAAAAGATCACCTATATTGATCAAAAATATGTTCTCTTTTCAATACAATTGTATGATGCCAGTATTTCACAAACAATCTTGATCGATAGATCGCGGATCATGCAATTGTGTTCTCGGATCATGCAATTGTGTTCTTTGATGATGATCATCGTGTGTTACTTGTACCTAAATATCTCTCATTTGGAATTAGTTTGAAAGGGTCAGAAGACAGGAAGAATTTTTTTGGTTCACGCAGCGTATCATGCGCATGGTGTGTTGCGCATGTTATATTACATTTTTGGTACCTACGAAATTGTTTTTTTACGTAAAAAATTACAGAATATTAATGACATTTTTTCAATCATTTTTAGCAATTATTTGTTCATATTATGATCTTTTCTTTAAAAAATGATTGAACTTAATAAGATCAGATCGAAAAGCCCGAAATATGTCATACCATTTTCAACCATATTTTATTTTGATCATATCTTTATAAAAATGATCAAAGGGGTACTTAAAATGATTCTAAAAATCTCATCATTAATATTTTGTGAATTGTTTTTATAAAAAACAATATTTTTATACCTAGAAATAAGATTTAGTATGAAAGCTCTCTACCAAAAAAAATTTTGAGGGCACGTGGGCATGAAAGCTGTCTTGAGTATATAACTAGCATCTTCGCACAGGTAAATCCCGTGCTGGATGCTCCCCGATAGGCTTTGCCCATATGCTAACAGGCTATGCACACATGCACATTCGACGGGCGGCAACATTCGGCAGGTATAAACTCAATTCTTAATTTTATTGGTTTTTGCAGTCATTTCAAATCGATTTTGTTAGTCTTCCATTGCGCATTAGATGCTTCATTAAAACCCAACACAAAATTCATCATATTTATCTGTGTAAGAAAATGACTGATATCATCACTATCATCAATTGTGTCGATACTACCGTGTCAGTACGCTTTGTAAGGACAAGAAAATGTTGTTGCTAAATGTTGTTATTAGTAATAAATTTTGTTTTCGTTACAATTTGGTATTTGCTAAGTGTAATTTGTTGTAATGTGTGATTTATTAGATGTCTTGTTTTCTTTGTCAGAAGCCTTGATGTACATAATTGAACAGCATACGGCACAAATTAAATAAGTATATGAGAATTAATATTTAATTAATATTATTATATTTACTCATATGCTATAAATAAAATAAAAAATTAAATTTTAGTTAATTATCTCATACTAATTTTGTCACCGCAAAAAACTATGCCTAATACTTTTGTATTTATCACGAATACAGAATTGGCGCTAAAATATTAGTGATGAATTTTGAAACTGTGACTAATAGTGTTTTTTAAGCCACGAAATTGATAAATTGTGGCTAATGTGTTCTTTTTTGTCATGAATTTGACATTCGTAGCTAATACTTGTTTATTAGCCACGAAATATGGGCAGTGACTAATACTTATTTATTAGACGCGATTTTTGACCCGTGGCAAAAAGAAGTGTGGCTAAAATTCAATTTTTAAGTAGTGAGGCAACCTTTAATTTTTAAATACAACACTATCTTTTGTGCACATAAAATCTGTCATGTTCAGCTCTTCACCATGTTGACATCAATTTCTCAAAGTTGATCAAACATTCTACAAGGGAGTTTGTTGCCTTGGAACAATCATGCAATCCGTTATCTGTAGATTAGCTTCTTTGAGTTGAAAAAATGCCTACATCAAACACATCTGTGTTGAAGACAATAGACTACTTCCTCCTAACTACATATAAATTCCCCAACCATCTGTTCTCCTATAAGATTCCTTTCAACAACATCTCATTTCAATACCTATCAAATTCAAACTCACTATAACACTTGCTCTTGCAATGGCAGAATAAACTTTGAACACTTATGTAATGGTTGAAATAATTGACTTTTGAAGGAGCTGTCTTTGAGATGTGAAATTAACATAATCGATTCTGACTGCTTGTGAAAACTTGCTCAATAGAAACCGACATAGTCTGATCTTGGTCAGTGAAAATAGTTTTGGGTAGTTCATGTAACATCCCTCAAACAACTAGACCCCTAAATGTGGTTTTATCATGACTAGGTCATGACAAAACCCTAAGAAGCTCAAAAAAACCAGGTGAACTTGGGCATAAAGGTAGAAATCACCTTGGTCTGCAAATAGCACAATTCAAATACCTATCCTAGGATTTGACTTTAGGGCTTTAACTTGACCCATTGGGGGCAACCTAAGTGGTCAAGTTGACCAAAGTCAACCCTAACCCTAAAGTGGTCAAAGTGCCCTATTATGGGTCAAGTGACCTTCAAGGTGTCAAACCAACCCTACTTATATCTCCTTAGACCCTTGGAAGGCCAATGGATCACTAAGGACCCATTGGGGTCAACTTCAATATTTAAGTTGACCAAAGTCAACCTAAATCCTAAAATGGTCAAAGTACCCTAATAAGGGTCAAGTGACCACCAAGGTGCCAAACAAACCCTACCCAAGTCTCCCTAGACCTTAGGGGAGGCTAATGGGTCAGTAGAGATCCCGGGAGAATGGGTCACTAGGGACCCATTGGGCTAAGCCTAACTAAACCCTAAAATGTTAACTCAAGGACCTAACCTAGCCCAATCCACTTGGCTCTAGTTGGAGTGGCACTAACTTTAGGAGGATGACAATTACCTAAAATGCCATCTAAATTCAGGAGGGGGTGACTAGGAGAGAGAAACCAAGTTTCTCTTTAATGAATAAGAGAGAAAGAGAGAGAAGGAGGGTCATTCATAGCTCGGAAGGCCAAGGATCTCCACCCTTCAATTCCAATAGCTTGATCCATCTCCCCTGATCAGTTCTGAGGAGATCAACAGCCGTGGTCGGCCCCATTGGTGGTTGTATTCAGAGAATTTTAGTTGACCGAAATTTCTTCCCATGGACATTAATGGCAATTGAAGCTTAGACCCTTCCTCTCCCCCCATTTGATTCTTTTAAAAGCTTCCCCAGACCCAGAGCAGTCGTTTCCACCATTCCCTTGAAGGAGCTGATCCCTCGGGTAGTGTGGTTACAGAGCACCCGAAATCACCACCACCAACAATGACGACACGGCGATCGGCTCGACTCCAGCCACCCCAAAAGGTCTTGTCTTCCTCATCTCTCTATCTCTCTATGGATAGATCTCCATTTATTGGCCCTAAGGTTTGGGTCCAATTGGCCCCAGATCAAGGTAGCCGAGAGCTTGGTTTTTCAAGCTTTTCTTCCATCAACCATTCACTGTTCCAGCCATCTCCGGCCGATCTACCACCGCGAATCGTCGGCCAACACTTCAACGAAGGTGGTGGTGGCAGTGGCCGGCCGGGAAGGGGCGTGGGTGGCCGGGAAATCACCAGCCAAAGTGGCCCAGGACATGTTAATCTGGGCCATTGGCGCGCTGGGGACGATGACGGGATGCCATCGATTTCGCGTCAAGTTTTGTGCTGGCCGATCATATTAAGGATTATATTATTTCATATTATTTAAGTTCTGTCACACTTATTGCAGTAGATGGTTTTAATTAATAAAAATACTTAGGGCCTCTACTGGGAAAATGGTCAACATCACAGTTGTACCCCTTGAAGTCTAGTTTTTTTCAAAATTTGTTTCAACCCATTTGCGTTAGTGGTCTTACCACAACACTCAAAATACTGCAGTCTATACATAGGGTTAGCCAGAGACTAAATTGAGTGCCTCCATCAATCCAGCCATCCAAGTGACATGAACTTTTGACTGGGGGTCACTCTTACCTATACATTTGACAAATCCAAAAATGAAATTTTTTGAAAACATTTTTCTATAGTTTTTGTAAATATTTAATAATCCATTTATGGGTTATTTTAGAGGGCCTAATGACCTCACAATCCCATAAATTTTTGGTGGATGATCTTTAGGGTCATGATAAGTCACTGGTAAAAATATTAGCCCATTTGGGGTGGATTTGAGTAGGTATTGGTGTGACCAAAGTTTGGTCACTAAGGGGCAAATTATGGCAAATGTGTGTTTGATGGGTTGAGTGACCAATCCTCATCCAAAAGGAATGAAACCTTGACCACTGACTTAATGTCTTATAAAACACTCCCACAAGAGATTTTGGATGGTTTAGGGATGGAATGCCTAGAACCCTAGTGTGAACCCTAGGGTTAAGTTTTGAGCTCAAAGAAGGACATGAGACCATATGTCCTTGGAATGTCTTGGAACTTTGTATATGAATTCATAGGGTAGAAATAAGCCCTAGAAAAATGTTATTCGAGTTTTTAGAAACTTACATCCTCTCTAAAATTGTTTAGGACCAATTAGGGTACTCTTACTCATAATTTTATTGCATGATTATATGATTTTGGATATTCATGAAACTTAGGCAATGATCTTATATAATGGTTAACAATCTCTGGAAATTTTGGTATGTATTTTGGAATAATATTTATAGTACTTCATTCACAAACCTAATAATTGCTCTATTAGTAAGAAAAATATTATGAGTTATTTACTCACTGGAAAATTATGAAATTGGGTTTGAGGACATCTTAAGTCTTCATTGTGCTCTGTCAATGTTTATAAAAATTATTGGAAGCCTTTTTATATAGGATACTTCACAAAGTGCCTTGTGTAAAATATTCCTAAATGATTTATATATGTAGCCAAATGTGTTTAAAAAATTATTAAAGTTGGTCAATTGTCTTTTCTGGTCACTTCTAACATCTTGTAATTTTTATATAATTTTTGGATGATTATTTCTATTATTTCCTGCTTTGCCCTATTAATGAGGTTATTTAATCAATAATTAGTTTGGAGGTCAAACCCTTTTGTAAAAATTATGAGTTTTAGTATTTACTGTTATTTGGATTATATACACTTGTAAATTTTTTTTGAGGTCATACCATCTCAGAAAAGTATACTTGATGTTCAAAAGCATAGCTGACATGATTTTTGCAGAAAATTAAATAAATGTCAAATAAATTAGAAAAAATATTATATTCTGGATTTATCCTTAAAATATCATGTTAGACCCCCAGTAAAAATCTTAGGTTATTTGGATGAATATTTGGAGGGGTCATTATTCATGCAAGTCATGTAGCTCATTAGGTCTGCACATTGTAAAGTTGTAGAAATAAGATAACATGTAAGCCTTGGCAGGGGAAGGTGAGGTAGTTGGTGTATTTGGTTTGTCTGGATAAGAAAGAGGTCATAAGTAGGAGTCAAGTTGTGATAGTCTGATTGACTAGGATGCAAGGCTGTTCTCGGGATCGACGATGAATCGTCTTTCCTTGAAGGATGTCTAAATACACTTAGAGTTAGATCAAGTGTAAGATCAGTAGAGTTGGGACATGGGTAGATATCAACAATAATAAGTACCTTGTGAAAGGTAGCTTTGGGCTTTAGCTCATCGTAGTTCCTAATGCCCTCGAGAGCCCTTCACAGGGAATGCCCTGGGCAGTCAAAGGTTAACCTTAAACCGTAAGTCTAAAATATTTAAGAATAACTAGTAAATACTAGTAATTCACTTTCACTCACCCCAATGACTCGGGAGGTTAGTTTGGTTTGGACACCCGGGCGGTAGGCCCGGTGGTTGAGGAAATGGACAAGTTATCCCAGCGAGCCGAAGGCTCGGAAGGTAGTTGTAACAGACAGGTTAGTCCAGGGAGCCGATGGCTCGGGAATTCATGGTTTCATGTGCATAAGGTGGTGAGTCTTCGGTATTTGACGGTCGTTCACACCGACGTCAATACGATGACTCGGCATGTGTGGTTTACACTTAGCCAAGGAAAAGACCGGTGGATTTACCAACAGAGTATGCAGAGGCTCCGCAGTGTGTTCTTCGCATTGAGGCATACGAAGGTCTAGGTTAGGTGGTGTGAATGTCGGCTTAGAGGTGGGGTGGCCCAACTCATTGCCTCTGTTTGCCACGACGACAGGTACCTGAGAGTTTAGCTAACTCAAAATAGGGGAACTAAAGGTCTATGTGCATAGAGTCGTGCATGTGTATTGCACTTGTATGTACATATAATTAAACCCACATAATATAACATATAATGTCATCGTCATATTTCAACCATTACCCCTAACATATAAATTGGTATGAGTTTTTTTATACGTTAGGCCTTGCAAAACGACTTCATAGTTTATAAGCTTGTGTGAGCATGCTTATAAGCTGTGATTATTTTCTCAGTGGTTAACTGTTACATTTCATTTATGGTGCACTTTACTTTCTACTCTTTACCGCTCTATTACTTTAGTATTACTAGCTTGCATTTCTTTTGTAGCACTGTGAATATTACAATATTACTGCTAGAATAGGTCCGTTGTCACCTTCTCTTGTCCACACTCCACCATCATAACTTTCCTATCATTCCTCCGGCACGGTGCCTAAGAGCCACTGAGGGAGTGGTGGGGGAAACTAGGCTTAGTATTTTTGACTAACGGTCGGTGGACCAAACATTTCAGGGACTCTAGATGGGAGACATGGAGCTGTAGCAGGAGAAACAGTACTAGCGAAGTGCGGTGCATATGGAGGTGGGCCAGTCTAGCACAGGAGCACCAACTTCATGATCCGTGAGTGATTAGTATATTTTGCTTCTGCGAGAGTGTTGTAGTGAGGACATGATGTACCGAGCAAGAGCCCGTTTTATCCTTGTCATTTTACTACTTCTGTTTCTGATTCATTTCTATGTAGACTGTGTTGTGATTCAGCTTTCTTTATACTATATATGATTGTGGACTTAGACTTAATTGTTCTAATTTATGTACTTCTACTTCTTTGGTGATCGATATGGTCGGAAGGATTAGCATTTTGTAATGACGACCATCTCGAGTGTTGGTGTCACCGCAAAACGGCAATTCTGGGCATAAGACCCCGGAGGTGAAGCAAAAAAAGGGAGGGTATTACAAACTGGTATCAGAGAAAACCTCAATCCGAAGAAAATAAGTCCACAATAACCCTGGGACACCCCATGCGAGCTTAGTTTGAGGACAAACTAGCAGCAAAAGCAATTGTGTGCATATAAGGAAAATCACATGCAATAGTCCACTTTTGAGCTAATTTATGGGTAAACCACCTGACAATTGGCTTTTCCTTGTATAGCATGTGATGAACCCTACCCCTCGGTAGGGTATACTCCAGGCTCAGAATGTTGCTCCACCTCCGTCGACTCCTACTCCATTTCAGCAAACGGAGATGGGACAAACATTGATAGCCATCTTGGAGGCATTCAGGACTCAGCAGGCTCCGGCTCCTCAGCCAAACCCCGGGGCAAACTGGTTGAGCATATTTCAAGGTCTTTCTCCGCCATCCTATCTCAGGATAGAGTCAGCAGTTCGTACAGAGGAGTGGTTGGATATCATTTATGAGATGATGGTCGGGATTTGATGCCCGATAGAGGAGGTAGTGGCATTAACAGTCTCTTGATTGGAGTCTCATGCAAAGAGATGGTGGAAGTCACTATTGGAGACTACTTTCGTGGGGATGGAGTATGTAGACATTTCTTAGGAGGAGTTCAAGGCAGCGTTGTTGGAGCATTTTGTACCACAGTCGGCAAGGGATGAGTTGGAGGATAGATTCCTGCAGCTGAGGCAGGGTAGCAGGACAGTATTGGAGTATTATCAGGAGTTCACACATTTAGCCTGCTTTGCGGACTCGTACCAGCTAGATGATACGGGGTATGCGAAGTGGTTCTACAAGGACTTTCACGATGATATGAGGCAGGCACTCCTCTTTGTTTCTGACAGGAGCTTGGCCAGGATCTTGGAGATGGACAAGAAGCTGGAGGCAGACCAGCTCACAGTTCAGGACAGGAAAATATCGGCGAACGATGTCGTGATCAGTGGCAGGAGAGACCAGCAGAGAGGTCGGGTTATTAGAGAAAGGAGGAAAGGGGACTAACCCCTCCAGGAGGACCAGCAGGAGCAAAGGAACCCGGTGGTGCTGGCTCCCCAGCCCTTATAGATACTAGAGATGTCGAGGCCAGTGGAAGAGGCACCGGCATGCTATCAGTGCAACCAACTGGGACATATTTGGAGGAATTTTCCCATGAGGGAAGCTCCACATATAACATTACAGGATGCACCACCTGCTCGGTAGCTTGGAGGTCCAGGACGTGGCCGAGGACGTGGATTTCAGGGCAGTGATTTCAAATAGGACAGAGGGCAGGTGTATGCCCTAGACTTGGCTCAGCCCCAACACCCAGAGAGGGTGATAACAAGTACAATAGTAATTTTAAATTCTTTCCTAGAAGCTATATGAATGTAGACTTGCTAGAAATAGGAAAGAAATTATAACTAGACATCTAAGACACTTAATAAACTTAGGGGTAATGATGGTGTGCGGCAAGCCTTCCCATACCCTATTTGACACGGGGTCTTCACACAACTTCATCTCGGAGGAGTTTATCAGGGATCTGGAGGGAATCAGATATTATGAAGGAGTCTCCAGGAGGGTGCGTCACCCTAATGGGATGGAGGTCTGGTCTACGACAAAATGTCTTCTAAGGGTTACCATTGATGGGTTAACCCTCGAAGCTCCGGCGACAATCTTAAGCTTGCCAGATTTCGATCTTATCCTGGGAATGTCATGGCTCGCCTAAAACCATGCTCAGATCGATTGCCCGGTGAGGAAGTTCGTACTCAGATACGACAACACTTATGCGACCTTCGAAGGTACTATTCTGATCTCCTGCCATCTACTTTCTTCTATTCAGGCCATCAAGGCCCAACTGCAGGGGAGCGAGGTCTATCAGGTGCTGTTCGAGATGACCGAGACCTAGGACCATATGGTGAGCATTTTGGTGGTACGAGATTTTCCAGATGTGTTTCCGGAGAAGTTGTCAGGGATGCCACCGCATCGGGAGAAAGGCTTCAAGATACAACTTGTGTTGGGGGCTAAGCTGGTATCCAGAGCTCCGTATCGTATGGCCCCGAAGGAGTTGGTAGAGTTTCAAAGACAGCTACAGGAGTTAGTGGAAGCTGGGTTTGTCAGGCCGAGCTCCTCGCCATGGGGAGCTCTAGTATTATTTGTAAAGAAGAAGGACGAGACGCTCAGATTGTGCATTGATTACAGAGCATTGAACAGGCTGACGATTAGAACACGTATCCTCTGCCAAGGATCGATGAGATATTTGACCAGTTGGAGGGATCTCATTGGTTTTCAAAGCTGGATCTAAGGTCAGGTTATTACCAGCTGCGGATTCAGGAGGAGGACATCCCGAAGACCGCTTTCAGTAGCAGATATGGACTTTATGAGTTCACCGTGATGCCCTTCGGGCTCACGAATGCACCGTCTGCGTTTATGAGTTTGATGAACTGGGTGTTCGAGGCCTATCTCGGCGTATTCGTCATCATTTTTATCGATGACATCCTCATTTACTCGAGGATAGAGTAAGAGCATGCTCTTCAACTGGTACAGACTCTCGAGAGGCTCCGAGAGCACCATTTGTATGCTAAGTTCAGTAAGTGCCTGTTTTGGCTGAAGGAGGTGGCTTTCTTGGGCCATATTATCAATGGAGTAGGAATAGCAGTGGACCCAGCGAAGATTCAGGCGGTACAAGATTGGCCACCACTGAAGACGACCACCGATGTACGGAGTTTCCTAGGACTTGTCGGTTACTACCGGAAGTTCGTGGAGAGATTCTCCCGGATTTCCCTTCCACTTACATCCCTGACAAAGAAGGAGACTCCATTTGTTTGGACGCCATAGTGCGAGACTGCTTTCCAAGAGCTGAAGGGTCGGCTTATGTCGGCCCCTATCCATGCCCTTCCATATGGGAAGGAAGGATTTCAGGTCTATACAGATGCGTCGTACCAGGGGATGGGTGTCATTCTGATGTAGAACGGGCACGTGATAGCTTATGCCCCCCGCTAGTTGAAGAAACACAAGCAAAACTACCCAGTACATGACTTGGAGATGGGAGCGGTTATCTTTGCTCTGAAGATCTGGCGGCACTACCTCTACGGTGTCCACTGCAATATTTTCTCGGACCACAAGAATTTGAAGTATGTGGATACGCAGAAGGAGCTGAATATCCGACATAGACGATGGGTGGAGTTCCTGTCAGATTATCAGTACACCATGCATTATCACCCTAGGAAGGAAAACGTAGTGGCAGATGCACTGAGCTGGAGAGCCACCACATCTGGAAAGGAGCCCCAATTGATGGCCATGGAGCTGATATAGATGTTGGAGGACATGAAGATATCTCTGGTATCTGAGGATGATCCAGAGCTTTATGGGGAGTATCTGACATCGATGAGTGCTACTGACGACATACGAGATCGCATCAGAGACGGACAGAGGCTGGATGCGAGGATGGAGCCAATATTCTGGGCCTTGGAGGAAGGCACAGCTGGGGACTACTCGCTGAGGGATTGGCTTCTATGTTTTAGAGGCAGAGTTTATATACCGGCAGGAGGACAGATATGGGAGGATATCATGGCAGAGGCACGCAGCAGCCAGTACTCAGTACACCTGGGGATTACAAAGATGACAGCTAACCTGAAGAGGACTATGTACTGGTCGGGTATGAAGAAGGATATCACTTATTTTGTGACGCACTGTGAGCCTTGTTAGCTCGTGAAGACGGAGTGTAATAGTTTGACTAGATTATTACAGTCACTGCCGGTGCCGGAGTGGAAGTTCGACGACATAACCATGGATTTCATTCATGGTCTCCCTCGATCACATGTGGGAAACGATTCGATATAGGTGATCGTAGACAGACTAACGAAGGTGGCCAGATTCATTCCGATCAAGAAGGAAGCTCTGGTTGGTGATTTGGTGCAGAAGTTTGTGGAGCAGTTTGTTCGCTATCATGGCGTGTTGAGGTCGATTGTGTCGGATCGAGATGGGAGGTTTACATCTAGAGAGTGGAGGTAAGTACATGATTATTTGGGGTCCCAGTTGACATTCAGTACGACCTTCCACCCTCAAACGAACAGACAGACGGAGCATACCAATCGGACACTAGAGAATCTTTTGCGCTTATGCATCGTGAACCGCGGGAAGCCATGGGAGAGACTGTTGCAATTGATCGAGTTCTCGTATAGCAACAATCATCAGTTTAGTATGGGTAGGGACCATTACGAGGCATTGTACGGACGGAGGTGCATGACCCCACTATCTTGGATCCAGGATGAGAATCCAAAGGCACTCGGCTCGGAGTTTGTAGAGAACACAGATACTCAGGTGAGACTGATCCAGGATAGGATGCTAGGGGCTAAAAGTAGACAGGCCAAATATTATGATGTGCGACATCATCAAGTGGAGTTTCAGGTTAGTGACCTTGTCTTATTAATGATACGTCTGATGAATGGATGTTGGGGCTGCGGTCCGGAATCGCCCCCGCGCTGCGGTGCTATGCGGTAATGGCTTAACTGGCTGCCCCGTGGATCCTCCCGAGGACCTTTGATATAAAGATTAGTTGCGCCGTCCTCCATCAGTCCGGGCTTTTGGTGCGAGTGGTTGCGCTAAGTCCTCTCAAGTGGTATCAGAGGCGGTCGCGGGTTCGAAACCCCAGGGTCGTTTCCGGGGGGGAATTGTTGGGGCTGCGGTCCGGAATCGCCCCCGCGCTGCGGTGCTATGCGGTAATGGCTTAACTGGTTGCCCCGTGGATCCGCCCGAGGACCTTTGATATAAAGATTAGTTGCGCCGTCCTCCATCAGTCCGGGCTTTTGGTGCGAGTGGTTGCGCTAAGTCCTCTCAATGGAGTCTCGTGGGTATGCGGGCAGAAGAAGCTCAGTCCAAGGTATATGGGGCCCTGCAGGATCCTGGTGCGGATCGGCCCTTTGGCTTATAGACTGGAGCTACCGCCAGATTTGGCGGGATTGCACGATGTCTTCCACGTCTCCTTCCTTCGGAGGCCTCTACTACAGCAAGAGCAGCAGATTTCTACCACCGACGGCCCAGTAGCACCTGATCGATCAGTTAGCATGGATCCGATTAGGATCGACGATACGATAGTGTGGGTCTTGCGGCGCAAGAAGGTTTCGCTGATCAAGGTCCTGTGGAGGAATCATGGGTAGGAGGAGCATACCTGGGAGCCATGGAATCTAATGCAGCAGAAATACCCTGATCTCTTCGAGTCAGGTATACCTTTAACTTTCTAAGGGATGTTACATGCTTTAATTTTAGTAGAACCCCCGTAGGCCTAATCTTAATTTCGGGGACGAAATTTTTATTTTTATGTATTGGGATTTATAACATACTTCAAACAACTAGACCCCTAAGTGTGATTTTGTCATGACTAGGTCATGACAAAATCCTAGGAAGCTCAAGAAGACCAGATGAACTTGGGCATAAAGGTAGAAATCACCTTGGTGTGCAAATGACACAATTCAAATACCTATCCTAGGGTTTGACTTTAGGGCTTTAACTTCACTCCATGACCCCACAATAACACTCCTAACCCTTTGAGAGGTTCATTGGGTCACTAAGGACCCATTGTGGGCAACCTAAGTGGTCAAGTTGACCAAAGTCAACCTTAATCCTAAAGTGGTCAAAGTGCCCTATTATGGGTCAAGTGACCTTTAAGGTGTCAAACCAACCCTACCCATATCTCCCTAGACCCTTGGGAGGCCAATGGGTCACTAAGCACCCATTAAGGTAAACTAAAAAGGTCAAGTTGACCAAAGTCAACCTAAACCCTAAAATGGTCAAAGTACTCTAATAAGGGTTAAGTGACCACTGAGGTGTCAAACCAACCCTACCCAAGTCTCCCTAGACCTTAGTGGAGGCCAATGGGTCACTAGAGACCCATTGGGGTCAACTCAAATGGTCAAATTGACAAAAGTCAACTAAACCCTAAAATGGGTCAAATGAACTCAAGTTGACCTACCCTAGCCCAATCCACTTGGGCTAAGCCTAATAGGAGTGTCTCACTAGCTTTAGGAGGCTGATAATTACCTAAAATGCCATCTAAATTCTAGAGGGGGTGACTAGGAGAGAGAAACCAAGTTTCCCCTTTAATGGAGGAGAGAGAGAGGGTCATTCATTGATTGGAAGGCCAAGGGCCTCCACTCTTCAATTTCAATAACTTGGTCAATCTCCCCTGTTCAGTTCTGAGGAAATCAACAGCCATGGCCGGCCCCATTGGTGGTTGTATTCAGAGAATTTCAGTTGGCCAAAATTTCTTCCCATGGCCATTAATGACCATTGAAGCATAGACCCTTCCTCTCCCCTCCCATTTGATTCTTTTAAAAGCTTCCCCAGACCCAGAGCAGTCATTTCCACCAATCCCTTGAAGGAGATGATCCCTCTGGTAGTGTGGTTGCAGAGCACCCGAAATCACCACCACCGGCAATGGAGACACGACGATCGACCTGACTCTAGCCACCCTCGAAGGTCATGTCTTCCTCCTCTCTCTCTCTGTGGATAGATCTCCATCTATTGGCCACAAGGTTTGGGTCTAACCCCAGATCAAGGTAGCTGAGAGATTGGTTTTTAAGCTTTTCTTCCATCCACCATTCACTATTTCGGCCATCTCTGGTCGGTCTACCACCGCGAATCGCCGGCCACCACTTCAACGAAGGTGGTGGTGGTAGTGGCCGGCCGGGAAGGGGCGTGGGTGGTTGGGAAATCACCAGCCAAAGTGGCCCATGACCTGTTAATCTGGGTCGTTGGCACGCTGGGGACGATGACGGGATGCCTTCGATTTCACATCAAGATTCGTGTTGGCCGATCATATTAAGGATTATATTATTTCATATTATTTAAGTTCTGTCATACTTATTGTAGTAGATGGTTTTAATTATTAAAAAGACTTAGGTCCCTTTACTGGGAAAATGTTCAACATCACAGTTGTAGCTCTTGAAGTCTAGTTTATTTTAAAATTTGTATCAACTCATTTAAGTCAGTTGTCTGACTACAACACTCAAAATGGCGAAGTCTGTACATGGGGTTAGCCAGATACTAAATTGAGTGCCCCATTCTATCCAACCATTCAAGAGACTTGAAATTTGGACTAGGGGTCACTCTTACCTATACATATCACATATCCCAAAATGGGAATTTTTGGAAAACATTATTTTTAGTTTTTGTAAATATTTAATAATCCATGTATGGGTTATTTTAGAGAGTCTAATGACCTCACAATTCCTCAAAATTTTGGTGGATGACCCTTAGGGTCATGATAAGTCACTGGTAAAAATCTCAGCCTATTTGGGCTGGATTTGAGTTGGTATTGATGTGACCAAAATTTGGTCCCTAAGGGGCAAATTAGGGCAAATGTGTGTTTGATGGGTTGAGTGGCCAATCCTCATCCAAAAGGGATGAAACCTTGGCCACTGACTTAATGTCTTATAAAACACCCCCACAAGAGATTTTGGGTGGTTTAGGGTTGGAATGCCCTAGAACCCTAGTGTGAACCCTAGGGTTGAGTTTTGAGCTCAAAGAAGGACATGATACCATATGTTGTTGGAATATCTTATAACTTGGCAGATGATTTCATAGGATGGAAATAAGCCATAGAAAATGTTATTAGAGTTTTTAAGAACTTACACATCCTCTAAAATAGTTTAGGACCAATTAGGGTACTCTTGCTCATGATTTTATTGCATGATTATATGATCTTTAATGTTAATGAAACTTAAGCAGTGATCTTATATAATGGTTAACAATCTCTGAAAATTTTGGTATATATTTTGGAATAATATTTACAGTACTTCATTCACAAACCTAGTAATTTTCATATTAGTAAGAAAAATTATTATGAGTTAATTACTCACTGGAAAATTATGAAATTTGGTTTGAGGACATTTTAAGGCTTCATCATGCTTTGTGAATATTTATAAAAATTATTGGAAGCCTTTTTATATAGGATGCTTCACAAAGTGCCTTGTGTAAAATATTCTTAAATGATTTATATATATGGCCAAATGTGTTTTAAAAATTACTAAAGTTGGTCAGTTGTCTTTTCTAGTCACTTCTAATATCTGGTAATTTTTATATAATTGTTGGATGATTATTTTTATTATTTCCTGCTTTGCCCTATTTATGAGGTTATTTAATCAATAATTATTTTGGAGGTCAAACCCATTTGGAAAAAATTGTGAGTTTTAGCATGTACTGTTATTTTGATGGTATACACTTGTTATAATTTTGTTGAGGCCATCACATGTCATAAAAGTATACTTGATGTTCAAAAACATAACTGGCCTGATTTTTGTAGAAAATTAAATAAATGTCAAATAAATTAGGAAAAATATTATATTCTGGATTTATCCTTAAAATATCATGTTAGACCCCCAGTAAAATCTTAGGTCATTCGGAAAAATATTTGGAGGGGGTCATCATTCATGCACGTCATGTAGCTCATTAGATCTACACATAGTAAAACTGTAAAAATAAGATAACTTGTAAGCCTTTGAAGAGGAAGGTGAGGTAGTTCGTATATTTTGTCTGGTTGGATAAGAAAGAGGTCATAAGTAGGAGTCAAGTTGTGATAGTCTGGTTGACTAGGATGCAAGACTGTTCTCGGATCGACGATGGATCGTCTTTCCCTGGAGGATGTTTAAATACACTTAGAGTTAGATCAATTGTAAGATCAGTAGAGTTGGGACATGGGTAGATATCAATAATAATAAGTACTTTGCGAAAGAGAGCTTTGGGCTTCATCCCATCGTAGTTCCTAGTACCCTCAAGAGCCCTTCACGGGGAATGCCCTAGGCAGTCCAAAGTTAACCTTAAACCGTAAGTCTAAAATATTTAAGAGCAACTAGTAAATACTAGTACTACACTTTCACTCACACCGATGACTCGGGAGGTTAGTTTGGTTTGGACACCCGGGTGGTAGGCCCGGTGGTTGTGGAAATGAGCAAGGTTAGCCCGACAAGCCGAAAGCTTGTAAGGTAGTTGTAACGGACAGGTTAGTCCGGGGAGCCGATGGCTCGGTAATTCATGGCTGCATGTGCATTAGGTGGTGTGTCTTCGGTATTTGACGATCGTTCACACCGACGTCAATACGATGACTCGGCAAGTGTGGTTTACACTTAGCCAAGGAAAAGACTGCTGGATTTAACAGCAGAGTAGGCAGAGGCTCCGTGGTGTGTTCTTCGCATTGAGGAATACGTAGTGTTGGGTACACTGATAATATGTACCAGATTTGGAGAAGCCTCATCTTTATCAATGATATATATAAATTTGTATTTGATAGATGTTTGAGTTTCATTGTGCAGGTTTAAGAATTGGAAGAAAAATTTTCTAAGTACAAGTGTCGACACTTATAAAGAAGGTGTGTCGACACCCAGACATTGTGTCGACACTCATGAAGAAGCTGTGTCGACACCCAGGCATTGTGTCGATACTAATGAAGAAGCTGTGTTGACACCCAGGCATTGTGTCGACACTTATGAAGAAGCTGTGTCGACACCCAGGCATTGTGTCGACACCTAAAGTAGAAGCTGTGTTGACATCAAGAATTGTGTCGACACCTGAGGCAGGAATTGTGTCGACACCTAAATCAGAAGCTGAGTCGACACCTAGGAGTTATGTCGACACTGGAAGAAGTTGTGTTGACACACTAGACTTGTGTCGACATATCAACTCACAACAAGTGTTGTGTCAAGACCAGAAGCAATTGTGTCGACACACAAGAATTATGTCGACACACATTCAACGCTATCTGGACACACTCAATACTGTTAACACACACTCAACGTCATCTGTCAGCATTAGCTATGTCGAGACTAGAAGCAGTTGTGTCGACACACAGGACTTATGTCGACACACACTAAACGTCGTCTGGACATACACTCAACGCCATCTATCTGCATCAGATATGTCGAGACATTGAGCAGTTGTGTCAATACACAGGACTTATGTCGACACATACAACAGAAGGTGTGTCAAGAAGCAGAAGAATGACTTATTCGACACATGGAGTGCTATGTCGACATCATGAAGACTTATGTCAACACTTTTTCTATTTGTGTCGACACATGTGAAGCAGTTTTCTGAGTGGTTCATGCGGAGTTGGAAAGTCTTTGAAGAAACAACTGTTATGATTGGTGACTCGACAACTATCATAACCAACCGGTCTGACAATTTTGTCAGAACTGTCAGAAGGTTGTTACAAACCGGATCAGCCGGTAATCATGGGAAAACTCTATATAAGAGACTGATCCGTGACAACAGAGGCAATGAGAAAAAGAAGAAGTAGAACAACACGTGAGAATTCAACAACAAGAAAAAGGGAAACCCTTACGAAGGCAGATCCAGAACAGTCTACAAGAAAGATTCAGATCTCATTCTGAATTTAAGGAGGAAGCTGTCAGAAGATCAACTTCTACATCAAGTGAAGATCAACCTTATTTTTTTCTATCAAGATGTTTTGAAATAACTAAGTCAGGTATGATCTGAAGGACCAGTTTACTCAAGAACTAATCAAGAAGCCTACACCAATAGAGAGATCTATCTGGTGAAATTTCTGTACCATTAAAATATTAAAATTCTTGTAGGATCTATTATAAGATCTGAGTTGTAAGCCTGTAATTATAAAGGATGAGGTAGGGCTGAGTGCCTGAGGTGTAGGACTTGTGAAAGTCTGAGTTGTAAGCCTTGTGATAGGGGGTTAGGTAGGGCAGAGGCCTGAGATAGGATTCCTGGGAAGAATCTGAGGTATGACTTGTATAAGTCTGAGCTGTAGGAACCAATCTGGTTGTGAGTTGTAAGATCTACGGATCTGAGCTAGTGGAAGGAAGTTGGGCTGAATCCAGTACTGCACTGGATAGGCGAAGGGGGAAAGTGGATGTACCCATACCTTTGGAAACCACTATAAATCTGGTGTATGTTGTGCTGTGATTTGTGTACCGTGTGTTTAATTTTCTGTGCAGAGATAGAACTAGTTATTTGCCTAAAATTATTAAAAAAAATCAGAACATATTCACCCCCCTCTAGGTGTCTAGACTCTTAAAATCAAGTCTTTCAAGTGGTATCAGAGGGAGGTTACTCAAAGATTGACCTAATAGTCTGAGTGAATCTCCAAGGCAAATAATAGATTTAAAGAATGGGTTCAAATGAGAGTTAGAAGGAATTTGGATCTATGAAACTGCCTATTTGTAGGAAAGAATCCTTTGGCATATGGAAGGAAAGGGTTAGGTTGTTTATGGAAGCATCTGATCCAAGAATCTATATCACAGTATAAGAAGATCCCTTCATTCCAATGAAGGTATCAGTCCTGGATGCAAATATTCAAACTCCAAAGAGTTATTCTGAAATGACCAAGGATGAGATCATCTTGGCAACACTAGACAAAAGAGCACAAAACATTATTGTAAGTGCTATAGATGATGCCACGTTTTAGAATCTGGTGCATTGTAAAACCTCTAAGGAAATGTGGGACACCCTGATTGTCTATATGGAGGGAATAGAAGAAGTTAGAGAGGACAGGAAATCAAAGCTGAATCAAGAATATGAGATCTTTAGGCAAACCAAAACTGACAGCATAGCTGAATGTTACAAGAAGTTCTTCAGAATAGTGAATGAGCTGATGACCTATGGAAGAGTTTTCAGCATATATAAACTGAATGATAAGTTTCTCAGATCACTAACAAAGGACTGGGACACAAAGATATGTGCCATCAGAGAAGTGGCCGGGCTGGCTAATACACCTCCACCCACACTATTTGGAAAGATGTTATCCTATGAAATGCAGCTCACTGCCAGAAAAGAGGAGGAGAAAAGCAGCAGATCTGAGTACAAAGAGAAGTCAGTAGCCTTCAAGGCTGAAGGCACAAGAAAGGGTTGGAGAAAATCTCCTTCTCCACCCAGAAGGAGTGCCGAGACAGAAGAAGGAAATCCTGACAACAACACATCAGATAGCCACACCTCTGATGAGGACTTTGCTGCCTTTACAAGGCAGTTTCAAAGGTTCATGAAAAAGATGAAATGGAGAACCAGGCAATTATCCTTCTCCAAGGATGTGTATTACAAGAAAAAGAAGACTCCCAAGGAGGACAGGTATGCCTCAAAACCTAGTAAACAAATTAAGTCTAAGATTGTTTATTATTGTTGTAATAGGCCTGGACATGTCATAGCTGACTATCTTGACAAGAGGAAGGAGTCTAAAGACAAGAAGAAATAGCAAGTAAAAGGCAAGAAGGAGAAATCCCTTGTTGCTTAGAAGGAGAAGAGTTGGACAGACTCTTCATCTTCAGGATCAGGAGAAGAAGATGATGTAGAAGCATATGTTGGGCTGTTCTCTACAGAAGAGGTTCCTAGAGAATTAGAATTCATACAAATGCTGGACTCCATAATGGAGTTGAAGAATATTACTGTAAAGTGCTAATGTCTCAATGAGAAGATGATCAGTGCCAGGATCAGCCTAGACCAAGTAAGGTATATAGTTCTCCCTTAGCTTCTGATTATTTTACTGGATCAGAATCAGAAGCATCTACATCAAGAGATGTGGATGGTTCTGAGTCTGAAGGGGATGTACATCAACTCATTGATGAGTATGGTGGGTCGTTGCAAGCTCTAAAGAGGAGCAAGTTTCTTGTCAAAGAGCAGGCCAAGGAGATTAAATCTCTTAAGAAGGCTGCATCTGATTCAATAAAGTTGTTGGATTTAAAATTGAATGAGGGGTCCAAACTGAAAAACATTACTGTTATTCAGATGGGCACAATTTTTTTCAAGGAAAATCATATCAAGAAACTAGAGGCAAAACTTCAGCAAGAAAGAGAGTTAGTGGCTAAATTCTCTAAGCCTAAATCTGTCTTGCCCATAATAGACAATTTCATTTCTCATAAAGGAAAGACTGGTCTAGGTTTTAAGGGAAGAACTAGGGCCACCAATTCTCATAGAAAAGGTAAGGCCCCAGTTCAGCCTCTAGCTACAAAGCCCCATATCTTCTTTAGGAAAGTGATGCAACCTACAAATAGGTATGATCATGATACTACTCATGGTCACTATAAGTATGGAGATCACATGGGCAAGGGTGCAAATGCCAATAGGTCATTCTATAGGCAAGCCCATTAGGTTCAAGAGGAATTCTTGGAATTTGCTGCTCCAGCACCTACACTTAACAGGACTGTTGGCAACAAAGTTGTGAAGTCTGTACCTAAGAGAAGGTATAATAGATTTGAGTATTGGTGTTGTGGCAAGGTGGGCTACTTTGTCATGGATTGTTGGTTTAACACAAGTGTTAAAACCAAGTATAGTTTACCTATCAGAACAGCTGAAGGATTTCAAACTAACAAGAACCTAGGACCCAATAACAATTTGGGTTCTAAGGATAAGTAATTTTATTTGATGTAGGTAAATCCAAGTGGCCATACCCCTATATGGTACTTGGATATTGGATGTTCCAAGCACATGACTGGAACAAGAATAATGTTGAGGGACTATATACCCATAGAGAATGGACCCAAAGTAATCTTTGTTAGTTCTACAGGTCTAACAGACAGGCTGGACATGCTGGTCATCAATAAAGAAGTTTCTGTTAGGTTGGATGAAGAAAAAGATGCAAATTGTCCAGGGGAGAACAAGACGCACTGGATGAAGTAGACAATGAGGAACATCAGGTTGAGGAAAATGAAGAAAGGCATTAGGTTGACAGATTTCCTCCAGCAAAAGATACTTTAAGGATCATCCAGCTCACCAAATCATTGGTGATGCAAGTCAATGGTGTTCTAACAAGGAGCAAGAGCATGAACACAGTTCTATGTTCTAGCTTCTTATCACAAATAGAACCCAGGAAGTTTGAAGAAGCCATGCTAGATACAAACTGGATTGATGCTATGCAAGAAGAGCTGAGTCAATTCAGAAGATGTAAAGTCTGGGAACTGGTTCCTAAACCAAAGGATCACAACATTATAGGAACCAAGTGGATCTACAGAAACAAACTTGATGAGAATGACACTATAATTAATAACAAGGATAGACTGGTAGCAAAAGGCTACAGGCAAGAGAAAGGTATTGACTTTGATCAAACCTTTGCCCCAGTGGCAAGGCTGGAGGCTATAAGGTTGTTCTTGGCCTATGCTGCCTATCAAGGGTTCAAGGTATATCAGATGGATGTAAAATCAGCATTTCTAAATGGTGATTTAAAAGAGGAAGTCTATGTTGAACAACCCTCAGGTTTTATAGATTCTTATTATCCTGATTATGTATATAGTCTTAGGAAAGCTCTATATGGTTTGAAATAAGCCCCTAGGACTTGATATGAAACCTTGTCTGCTTTTCTTATTGAGAATAAATTCTCTAGAGGAAAGATAGACAAAACTCTATTCTTTAGGGAATCTAAATGCAAGATAATCGTAGTCCAGATATATGTTGATGACATTATCTTTGGTTCTACTAAAAATAACCTTTGTAGAAAGTTTGCCAAACTTATGCAAGGGAAGTTTGAGATGAGCAGTATGGGTGAGCTGAAGTTCTTCTTGGGACTTCAAGTTAGACAGACTAATGATGGATTGTCCATATCCCAGTCTAAGTTCACCAAGGAGTTGATTAAGAAATATGGTATGGACTCATCCTCCACCATGAAAACTCCAATGGGAACAAGTATGCCTATAGGCAAAGATGAGGCAAGTAAACCTGTTGATGAGCCTTTGTATAGAGGGATAATTGGCTCCCTACTTTACTTGACTACTAGTAGATCTGACATCATGTATGCAACATGTGTCTGTGCTAGGTACCAAGCTTGCCCAAATGAATCTCATTATACTGCATTTAAGATAATTTTGAGATATCTTAAGGGCACATCTAATCTAGGTCTTTGGTACCCTAAGAATAGAGATTTCTTACTAACTGGATTCTCAGATGCAGACTTTGCTGGATGCAAAGAAGATAGGAAAAGTACCACAGGAACTTGTCAATTCCAAGGTGGAAGGCTGGTGTCATGGAGCAGTAAGAAGCAAACAAGTGTAGCTATCTCAACTGCTGAATAAGAGTATATAGCTGTAGGTAGCTGCTGTGCGCAGTTGATATGGATAAAGCATCAACTTGAAGACTATGACATAAAGATAAGTAGAATTCCACTGTTTTGTGATTCTACTAGTGCTATTTCTATTGCTAAGAATCTTGTATCACATAGTAGAACCAAGGATATAGAAATTAAGTTTCATTTCATCAGAGAACATGTTGAGAAGGAAAATATTAGTCTAGAGTTTGTAAACACAAATAATCAAATAGCTGACATATTTACAAAACCTCTGGATGAAATTAAATTCAATTATTTTAAAATTGAATTAGGTATGTTGAACCTAGAATAGGTTAGCACAAGCTTCCCTAAGAAGAATATGTTAGCACAAAATTTCTCAGGAAATTTGTCTAAGTACAAAGTTTGTGTCGACACAAGCAAATTGTGTCGACACACTCAGTATGTTGTATAGATAAAGAAAAAGGATGTGTCGACACAGAAACAGTATCTGTGTCGACAGAATAATATGTGTCGACACAACTTTGTCGAGACCTTATATCTAGAGGATTTTTGTGTCGACACACAAAAGTTGGTGTCTACACAACTCTGTCGAGACTTAACTAGCCAGTGTCGACACTGACACTAGTATGTAGACACATAGTCGTGTCGACTAAACCTAAGTTTTGTCGAGACCTAGGTCATTTCTGAGGACACGTGTAAAAATTTGTCGACTAAGGCCCGTCTTTTGACATGCCCTTTACACTGTCACTATAAATAGGTGAAGCCAAAATCTGGTCGACTACGCTTTCAGAATTCTTGGCTCTGCACCTTGTGTCGACATAGACCTTATCTTCTTTTCTCTTCCATCTCTCTCATCAATGGCGCCTCATCAAGATGACAATGTCAATGAAGGCTATGAGCTGGTTCGTGAAGGGTTCACGACAGCTGCGCAAGAAATTCAGGGTGTCATTACCCTAATTTCTGATAATGGTTTGGAATTCTTGGTCTCCGAACTAACTAAGATTTGGAAAAAGGAAGTACTGGAATTCTATTCGTCAGCAACCGTGGATACTGAAGGGAAGACAATCAAAGACACTGTTCAGGATTCCCGAGTGAAACTAACACTAAAGACAATCAGGAAATCACTCCAACTTCCCATGGTTAAAGATACTGATGAAATAGCTCCATCCATGACTAAAGAAGCACTAAGTTGGTGCGGACTAAACCCTACTACCAAAGTTGGATCATCCATTACCCGGAAAGGGATGAATTCCCAAGAAAAGTTTCTGTCTGAAATAGTAGGGAAGGTGATTCTGTGTAAAACTGGTGGACATGACAGAATTTCAATCCACATGTTCAATCTAATGACAAGGGTCATATTCACAGTGAAAATAGACTGTGCATCAATAGTATTTGACAAGATCCTAGAAGGAGTACAGAAACCAAACTTGGGTAGGATCTTAAGTCTATGTCTATCCTCAATAATACAAAATGTTATGAACCAACTGCTTGGATCCAAAATCAACCACATGAGGAGGATGGATGACAGAATTCTTTCTAGATGGGATAGAGTTCTGACAAAGGAAGTTTCTACACTACAGAAATAAGTATAGAAAGATAAAAAGCAGAAACAAGTTGTTTAACAAGCATAATCCTCTAGCGATTCTGAAGAGGAAGTAGTCTTCAGTTTAGATGAAGACCAGCAACAAAAAGAAGCCCAAGATCAAGTGGAGGGCAGTGAGCCCCTAGAACAACAGATAGTCTCCACTCCAGGGGGAGAAAACCCTGAACAAGCAGTACAAAACCCTGAACAATCTGAGCTGCCTGCCCAAGGGGGAGGCATTACTGAAGCTGCCCTAGAAAGTGACTATGCTACTGATACTGTTATGGAAATAGTATCAGAAATCAATAATGAAGCTCAAGATAATGTTGAGAAAGAAGCACAAGATGTGCAGCTGAAAGATACAACTCAACATGAGTAAGTAAGTATCTCCTTTGAAGAGAAGGCCCTGGACAACAATCTGGATGTTTAGGGAAAACCTTTTATTTTAAAAACTAATTTTGTTCCTCCTGTTCAAATGCAGCAGGAGTTCACTATGGAAGAGCTATTCCCTGATCTAGCTACAACAAGGACTGAGGGGAGCAGCAAATAAAAGAAATGGAACTACCAGGAACTGAAGGGGAAATGTCTCAACATGCCCCAACTGATAAGGAACCAGTGAATATACAAAGTTCATCAGAATCATCTGATGATGAAGAAGCCTCTATGGCTAAGAAAAGGAAGATGGTTGCCTTAAGGAAAAGGAGCTCAAGATACAAAAAGGCCTTGCAAATAGTTACACCACCACCTGCTCCAAACATGGATTTCAGTTCCCTACTGGTCCAAATGTAAGTAAAATTTGATGAGCAAAGGTAGTCTTTTGAGAAGTATGTGGATGAAACTCAAAAAGATTTGCAATTCCAACTGGCCCAAGATATCAAATCAATCATATTTGAAGTTAATCAAAATAAAAAGGAAATGACAGATTGCTTCCATAAGGGAGGTAATGCTGTGGTATTCTTGGCCAAGCAACAACAAGAGCTGAAAACTAAAGTGGAAGACATTTCAGTTAAGCAAGGATATGTACTTGAGAATCAAATCAGAATGAATGATAATCTCAAAAAATAACATTTTGCTATTTTAACAAAGATTGATGATCTTACAACTGCTATCAAAGCTGAAGTGTCCAAGCAGATCAATGAGATCTAGCTGCTGTTCAGACAACATTTCAAACTTCTCAAAAGAATATTTCTGATTTCTTGAAAAAGTTTAGGGATTATTATAAAGAAGGAACAGACTATGTTGTTAATCAAGTCAGATTTCAAAAAGATGATCTGAGAGATCATATTGAAAGAAAAGTTATAAGGGGGGAGAGGGTAATAGTCAAAGCCTGCTCTGATCATGCTAAATGGATATCAAATAACATCAGAGCAACTCTTGGATATCCACCCTTGTGTGATGATGATAATGTTGCTGAGTCTGGAGTGCAACCTTCATATATTGAAGGAGATCAGCCTGAAGTTGCTCAGGTTATTTACCCCCCAGCTGACTTTGATATGGTTCAACAAGAAGTTCAGACAATGTACAGTCCTCCACAGGAGGCACAAAATGTTATTTGTGAAAAAGTAGAAATGTCAGAGGCTGCCAAAGAAGCTCAGAAGGAAGCATAGCTGTCCAATAAAAGGTTCAGAGAACAGGCTGAGTTGAAGTCTGATTTTGAGCAATGAAGCCCTACTTCCAGGAATATTATACTGACTGCCTAGAAAGATGTGAAGGACAAGACCCATGATAGGGGTAAATGATATTCTGAGCAAGAGTGGAATAAGTATCAAGCCGGACAGGAAGCTATTCTTCAATTCAGAAGGAGTGCAAAAGCTGGGAAGTTACCTGCTAATGCTCAGGAGCCTAGCAAGTACTTCCCAAAGCCTTTTTATTATTTTGAAAGGCAAAGGATAAAGGCTGAAGAACTGAAGAAGAAAGACCTGAAAGGAAAGAACCTGCTGATGATACTGAACCTACTATGTAGGCTAAGATCAAATCAGGAAAAGGAATTGTAATTAAGGAGCCTAGTCAGTGATAGGATAGATAGGCTTATATAAAGAACAATGTAGTCTTTTGTTTTTATTCTAAAGAAAACCATGTAAACCTAAAATTTTTTTGATGAAATGAAATCAGTTTCAGTATTGATTTTAGTTTTTTACAATGTTTATATGTTATCCTGCAGTGAAATGTATGTACATCTATTTCTATTGTGTTTTATTATGAGTGATGTATATCTTTGACTAAGGGTTATGACTTCTCCAAATAGGGGGAGATTGTTGGGTACACTGACAATATGTACCAGATTTGGAGAAGCCTCATCTTTATAAATGATATACATCAATTTGTATTTGATAGATGTTTGAGTTTCATTGTGCAGGTTTAAGAATTGGAAGAAAAATTTTCTAAGTACAAGTGTCGACACTTATGAAAAAGTTGTGTCGACACCCAGACCTTGTGTCGACACTCATGAAGAAGCTGTGTCGACACCTAGGCATTATGTCGACACTCATGAAGAAGTTGTGTCGTCACCCAGGCATTGTGTCGACACTTATGAAGAAGATGTGTCGACACCCAGGCATTGTGTCGACACCTAAAGTAGAAGTTGTATCGACACCCAGAATTGTGTCGACACCTGAGGCAGGAATTGTGTCGACACCTAAATCAGAAGCTGAGTCGACACCCAGGAGTTATGTCGACACTGGAAGCAGTTGTGTCGACACACTAGACTTGTGTCGACATATCAACTCACAACAAGTGCTGTGTCAAGACCAGAAGCAATTGTGTCGACACACATAACTTGTGTCGACACACATTCAACGTCGTCTGGACACACTCAACGCTGTCGACACACACTCAACGCCGTCTGTCAGCATTAGCTATGTCGAGACAAGAAGTAGTTGTGTCGACACACAGAACTTGTGTCGACACACACTCAATGCCGTCTGGACATACACTCAACGCCATCTGTCTGCATCAGATATGTCGAGACATGGAGAAGTTGTGTCGACACATACAACAGAAGGTGTGTCAAGAAGCAGAAGAATGACTTAATCGACACATGAAGTGTTGTGTCGACATCATGAAGACTTGTGTCGACACTTTGCCTATTTGTGTCGACACATGTGAAACAGTTTGCTGAGTGGTTCATGTTGAGTTGGAAAGTCTTTGAAGAAACAACTGTCATGATTGGTGACTCGACAGCTGTCATAACCAACCGATCTGACACTTTTGTCAAAACTATAAGAAGGTTGTTACAAACCGGATCAGCCGGTAATCATGGGGAAACTCTATATAAGAGACTGATCCGTGACAATAGAGGCAATGAAAAAAAGAAGAAGTAGAACAACACGTGAGAATTCAACAACAAGAAAAGGGGAAACCCTTACGAAGGCAGATCCAGAATAGTCTGCAAGGAAGATTCAGATCTCATTCTGAATTTAAGGAGGAAGCTGTCAAAAGATCAACTTCTACATCAAGTGAAGATCAACCTTATTTTGTTCTATCAAGAATCTTTGAAACAGCTAAGTCAGGTTGGATCTAAAGGATCAGTTTACTCAAGAACTGATTAAGAAGCCTATACCAATAGAGAGATCTATCTGGTGAAATTTATGTACCATTAAAACATTCAAATTCTTGTAGGATCTATTGTAAGATCTGAGTTGTAAGCCTGTAATTATAAAGGCTGAGGTAGGGCTGAGTGCATGAGGTGTAGGACTTGTGAAAGTCTGAGTTGTAAGCCTAGTGATAAAGGTTGAGGTAGGGCAGAGGCCTGAGGTAGGATTCTTGGGAAGAATCTGAGGTAGGACTTATATAAGTCTGAGCTGTAGGAACCAATCTGGTTCTGAGTTGTAAGATTTGCGGATCTGAGCTAGTGGAAGTTGGGCTGAATCCAATACTCTATTGGATAGGCGAAGGGGGAAAGTGGATGTACCCATACCTTGGGGAACCACTATAAATCTGGTGTATGATGTGCTGTGATTTGTGTACTGTGTGTTGAATTTTGTGCAGAGATAGAACTAGTTATTTGCCAAAAATTATTAAAAAAAATTAGAACCTATTCACCCCCCTCTAGGTGTCTAGGCTCTTGTCTTTCACGTAGGTCTAGGTTAGGTGGTGTGAATGCCAGCCTAGAGGTGGGGTGGCCCAACCCACTACCTCTGTTTTCCACGACGGCAGGTACCTGAGAGTTTAGCTAACCCCAAATGGGGGAACTAAAGATCTGTGTGCATAGAGTCGTGTGTGTGTTGCACTTCTATGTACATATCATTAAACCCACATAACATATCATATCATGTCATCGTCATATTTCAACTCTTAACCCTAACGTATAAATTGATATGAGACTTTTTATACGTTAGACCTTGCAAAATGACCCTATAGTTTATAAGCTTGTGTGGGCATGCTTATAAGCTATGGTTATTTTCTCTGTGGTTAATTGTTACCTTTCATTTATGGTGCACTTTACTTTCTACTCTTTACTGCTTTATTACTTTAGTATTGCTAGCTTGCATTTCTTTTGTAGCACTGTGAATATTACAATATTACTGCTATAATAGGTCCGTCGTCACCTTATCTTGTCTACTCTCCACCATCATAGCTTTCCTATCATTCCTCCCGCACGGTGCCTAGGAGCCACTAGGGGAGGGGTGGGGGAAACCAGGCTTAGTCTTTTTGACTAACGGTTGGTGGACCAAACATTTCAGGGACTAGGGAGAAGTAGTAGGAAAAGTAGCACCAGCGGAGTGCGGTGCACATGGAGGTGGGACAGTCTAGCATAGGAGCACCAACTTCATGATTTGTGAGTGATTAGTATATTTTGCTTCCGCGAGAGTGTTGTAGTGAGGACATAATGTACCGGGCAATAACCCGTTTTATTCTTGTCATTTTACTGCTTCCGTTTCTGTTTCATTTTTATGTGGACTGTGCTGTGATTCAGCTTTCTTTATACTACATGTGATTGCGGACTTAGACTAAATTGTTCTAATCTATGTACTTCTTCTTCTTTGGTGATCGATATGGTCGGCAGGATCGACGTTTTGTAGACCTTCTCGGGTGTTGGTGTCACCGCAAAATGACGATTCTGGGCATAAGACCCCGGAGGAAAAGCAAAAAAAAATTGGGATCTTACAATTCACCACCAAAAAACTTAAAAAGATGTCAAAACCCAACAAACTTAGTGGGGTAAACCGAAGTCAACCAACTAGCCTGTGGTGGAAATCACCGTGCCAACGGCCCGCTACCGGCCTCACGGTCGGCCGACGCTGCATCTCGTGGCTGCACGCACGTAGCCAGGAGGGATGCATCCGGTCCCCGGTCGGCCTCCACCTCACCTCGGGTCTCATGCCTGTGACCGTAAGGGCCTGCGTCCGGCCTATCGGTCAGCCGTCACCACTTCCTCCTTCCGGGATGGCCTCTCGTCATTGGCGTCTCCTCGCTGACCGCCCCCTACGGCCGACCCTCCTCCACCGTCGGATCACCACTACATGATCTCTACCTTCTGATCTACATGTAACCACCCTTGTAACCAATTTGTAACCACGTCATGGGGGTGGGCATAACCAAAAATAATTATTGGTGAGCGCATAGTGATTCTCCTAAAAATGTAGGACATAAAATATAAGGTTTCGGTCTGCGAATATCACATAAGATGGTTATGGTTTACAGATAACCACCATAAATCACCCCGAAAAATATAAATAGGACCTCAGGGCCCTCCTCTAGGTGATCTCCTCCTCCCACTTCGCCTCCTACGCATGTGAGAGCTCCTTCAAGAATCTCTTAAAGATCTCCTTCATCTTCAATTCGAAGACTCTTTCGAAGATCTTTGAGCGCCTTCAAGCTTCTTCGAAGACATTTATCCTCCTTCGAGCGCTCTTGAACACGTTCCACTCCACGCGCACTCGACACTCCGCCGTGAGCAAAGCATGCTCTACGTGCACCACAACAATCATTCTGCGTGCAACGCGCTCAACACTTGTAGTGCTCTCAACTCAGCAAGAAGCCCTCCAGAAGACAACAAGTCCACCGCTCCAGATTCCTCTATGAGCTATAGGATACAAGACGCAGATGCCGAGACGTGCAGAGTGCGCCCCTCTAACTTTTGAGCACCAGCAGAAGACCTCAAAGCATCCAGGGCGCAGTGCTCCCCAATGCGGCAAAGATAAGACAGCTTCATGAGCGGTGGCCTATCACTCCCAAGTCTATCTCTTTCTTTCCCCGGACAATTGTAACGAGGTGCGGACCATCACTCTCGTCTTTTCTGCAAAGTATTGTAACAACACCAAAATAGTGAATGTTTGGGTGACACTGATCCAGGCACATGATTTTCACCCCTTTCTAGGTTTTCCATGTAAAAAAAAATCATCTTACCAGCCGTTGTGCTTTTTTCTTTCTACATTCACTGTTTGTGCGCTCGACCGCTCCCGAGCTAAGACGGTGCAATCTAAACCGGTCTGCATGAGACTTGAGTTGGCACAACATACGCGCACGCGCACACACATATATAGGGTACTTTTATATGCATGTCATTTTCGGCTATGTGCAGTCCAAAGATTAACGCAGGCCAAACTAAAAAAGCATACGAAGTGGCAAACCCGTATAGCCTTGACCTACATATAACTATTATGAAATTGCACGACCTGCACATAACCGAAGTTGGCCAACATATAGTTATTGCACACACACACAAGAGTGCGAGACACGGGGCTCCGCCCCTAAGGCCAAGCGCGACAGTAACCGGGTTGCGGCGGCGGGCTGCGACCGCCCCCGGTAGGCTCCCCCTCCCCCGCCGTGCTCCCCCCTCCCCCCCAACAGCTTTGAATTATTAATTTTGTGTTTTTTTTTCTAATTATTACTATTTTTAGATATTTTAAAAGTTAAAAGATATATAAAAATTAAAATTGGAAAAAATAACCCAAAAAAGCTTCCAAACGACCGCTTCCTTAAATAAAAAAAGGCAAATGTTACGTGCAAATCAGTTTTGGATATGTGCAAACCAATTCTTCGTGCAGACCAATAAATTGTAAGTGCAGCCCAAATTTTTACGTGCAAACCACCGATTTTTTTTCAAAACACCAAGAAAACTTTTTTATACATTTGTTGATGCATTTGTAGATACTCTCTGAAAATTCCTATAAGAGATAATGTCACTGAGCTCAAATCTTTGACCTAAACTTTTCCCCAATCTCCATGAATCCAATAAAACCCTAGAAGCATATAAACATCTGCAGGTTGTCAATAAAATCAAAGCTCTACACTTGGATGGAATCAGAGCTCTGTTGATTGAAATTACTCAAATTAGGAATTCAATTTCAATTCTAAAGCCCCAAATCCAAATGAAACCCGAAATTGAACTGGTCCATTCAATCCATCCAACATTTAATGAATGGGCCAGGTCAAAGATAGAATTTGTAGCCTTCCATCCATCTTATCCACATTCCAGAGTGGATCGACGGAGTTGCAGGGAAGAACAGTAATCACAAAAACTATGATTTAGCAACTTACCATCTGCGATTTTCATTTTCTCACAATGCCGCTAGTCCGAAGTTTGGCGGCACCAAAAACATGGTAAAAGAGACATCTGGAAAAATCTACAGAGAACAAGACGAAGAAGGAAGGAGGGGAAAGAGGGGATGGAGGCACAACTGACGGAAGGAGGTGCTCAGTGCGGCTAGGGCAATGCCGACGGAAGGAGGTGTTGGAGCCGCTGCGTGTGGTTGGAGGCGCTGCCGGCGGATGACGACCGACGTATTTCGCACAGGCGGAGGCGGACGAAGCTCCCAGCGAAAGTAATTTCGCGAGAACAGGGACGACGGGGCTTGGTTTGCACCGATCGGATTTTAGGGTTTTAGTTTTTGACAGTTTTAATAGATTTTATTTAAAATTTTGGGTTGCACGTATTCAAAACTTGTTTGCACGCAACATTTGCCTAAAAAAACCCAAAAAATCAAAACCCCCGGATATTGGCTTTTGATTTATAGATTGTGTTTTTTTACTCTTTTTTTTCCTAATTATTACTTTTTTATAAATTCGTTGTTCGGATTTATAAATCCCTAGCGGGCTTTAAAAGATTTACTTTTTTCATAAATCAAAACCCCCGGCGGGTTGTTCCAATTTATAAAGGATGCTTATATTTGTACACCTTAAATGACTATTTATAACCCATAGATATTTGTACACCTTAAAATTATATTTATACCCTAATAGACTATTTGTACCCCAATTTGTAAGAAATAAGGAGACCTTTTAGGGTTTAGATGCTCAATTTCGGGAATCCATGGTTCTTTTCAGAAAGACAATGGACAAGTCGAGGGAGCAAATCGACCACCTATCCAATAGGCTCGATGCAATCCGGCTCGATAAAACTAGCAAATCAATTTTATTTTTTTGCAATTTTTGCATTTTAAAATTTTGAGCTCTAAATATTTCTCATTTTTTGATTTAAAGCCGTTTAGGCCTCCAATTTGGGCCCGACAAAAGACACGCCCGGAACGAGTCGTCCGTACAGATTTTCAGTGTGACTATTTCGGGGCCCAAATCGGGGATCTAAACTATTTCAAATCAAAAAGTGTTAAACATGAAAGTTGTAGATATAGTCGAGATCTACAACTTTCATGTTGAACACGTTTTAATTTGAAGTCATTTAAGCCTCCGATTTGGCCCCCGAAAAAAGTCACGCCGATCCCGGGCGTCCGTACATATGTTCGGCGTGACTTTTTTCAGGGGCAAAATCAGGGATCTAAACTGCTTTAAATCAAAAAATGTTCAACATGAAAGTTGTAGATCTCGTCAAGATCGACAACTTTCATGTTGAACACTTCTCATGTAAATGCACGTATAAGACGCAGTTCGGAGAGAAAGACGTGAGATGAGGGCTAGAAATGAGGTACAAATATCAGATTTTAGAGTTTAAAAAAGAGGAGTTTTATTAAGAAGAATGGTGTGTGAATAACCGTTTATGGTGTACAAATATCAGCGCCCTTTATAAATCCGCTATTCCACTGTTTTTTGTTGTTCCAATCAATTTCTTTGTTTTGTTTTGTCTCACACCATGGTTTTAGGATTATGTATTAGGGTATAAAGAATATGAGGGATAAGTTATTTGAACTTTGACACAGATTGGGCAGGATATGTAGAGCGGGCCGGGACATACAATGGGCTTGGGCTAGGCCGGGTGGGCAAGTATGCATGCACGATTTTCTGCTCCACCGAATTTAAATTTTTCAAAATCTAAAGGGGTAAAATGGTAATTTTACATTGTATGATAGTAGCCCTAATAAAATTATAGATTTAGGACCTCCTACTGTCCTAGGTATAGGAGCCATATGAAAATCTAGACAGATTGTCCTGATTGATTGGAAGATCGGACGGATGAGATGTTACGATCTAAATCAAATCGGACGGCGATGAATTACGGAGACAAATCCGACGGCTACTGGAATTTCGAACTCATGTTATTTGCAGCCCACAATATTTCTTTATATATATTATAGATATACATATACGAGTGACAGACACGGGGCTCTGCCCCTACGGCCAATCGCAATAGTACTTTGACTACAACAGCACCTCGATCACGTCGCGCCCGCTCGCAAATTTTTTAACATGATTAAGACAAAAATTACAATTTATTAAGAAAACTGAAAATAAATATAAATAAATAACTCAAAACATGGAGTGCATTATAACTGAAAGCATTGGCAGCATTATAAATTTGTTTTAAAAGCTAGCAAGGGGTAATATGGGAAGATCATATGTTGCACCATACGCAGCTTCTTGTTTATATTATAGCGCGCACGCGCGCACACACACGAGTGGCAGGAACTTGGTTAAGCCCCTATCCAAGGCGACATTTCTTGTGTGGGAGGGTGCCGACATTTGTCGTAGGGGTAGGAGGGCATATATGTTGCAGGGGGGTGGGGGGGGGGGGGGGGGGGGGGGCATTTGTCGTGGGCAGCTACTAAAATTCCTAAACCCTAATATGTGGGGTCATGAAGCCAATCCCGAAGCAACTAAGTTTCCTCACCCCCTCCCACTCTATCTCTTTTGTGGTGCGAGAGAGAGAAGTGGGTGTTAGTCCAAGGGAGGAAATGATTATAACCTAATTCATCATTCCTTGAAGACAAGTCATTGATTTTATAATCTAGTTCATCATTTATGGTAGACAAATCATTAAAAATAGTTGTATTTTTATGCTGCTTTCATAAATAAAGAAAATGGATCAGCAAGAGAATTAACACATGAGCCAAAATCATAAAAGGGATCTTAAAACTGCAGAAATTCTAATAGAAAATCCAACATCAAGTTTTTGATACTTGGATCTCAATCTAGCGTATAGAAAATGAAATTTGGTTCATCATCATCTTCATATTTCAGATTCTTGCTCTGTTTCAGTAAATTATAATACATCAAGAATTTTTAGACATATGCTTACATGATAAAAGATGCCCATTATCAGTATAGAGCTAACTAACTATTGGTTGGTACATTCAAAATATTATAAGTTGGTATGCATTGTGTTGTTAAAATCAAGCACAAATGAACTTTCGAAATTATGAAAACATTTAAGAAAAATATGGCAAGTAGAGCGTAGCGTTTACCCATATTCGCTGCTGAATTGCAAATTTCTTCAGAAATTTTATCTGAAAAAGAAGAAGCAACATCATTGGGTTCTTCTGTAGCTTCATAGCGCTTCTCCTCTCTCACTCAATCTTGGATTCCAGTGACTGGGAGGCCACAATGACTGGTCTGTTGAGTTGCCTGCAGATTTTGACGACCCTATGTTGGACAGAGGGGACTTGTTCCAGAGGAATCTGTGCACCCAAATCTCCTCTAGCCACCATAGCTCCATCTGAAGCACAAACAATAGATCTCTAGGAAAAGGATGACATACAGTGGCGGATCCAGGGGGGCAAGGGGGGGCCCAGGGCCCCCCTTGAATTTTGAAGTTTATGTATTATGTATATAATATAATATAAATAAATAAAAAAAACCCTATCTCCCGATCAGCTTTCTCCCTCCCAGGTCGCCAGGACTGGTTCTCGCCCGACGCCCGTTCATCTCTCTCTCTCGATCATCTCACTCTCTCTCTCTCGTTTAGTTCTTACTTGTTCCTCCTCGTCAGTCGTCGCCCGTCGGCCGTCACCCGTCGCCCGTTCTGGTTGCAACATCAAGGGAAGTGAAAACAGTGCATAATTTTTTCAATGAATTGTTGTATGTTATTAACACGGTTGGTGCTTCCACCAAACGCAATGATCAATTGCGTGCTGCTCAAAAGGAATATTTTGATTACATGATTGCACTTGGTGAAATTCAAACTGGTAAGGGAGCCAATCAGATAGGTTCGCTACAAAGACATGGCGACACCAGATGGTCGTCTCATCTAAATTCTGTCTGTAGTGTTATTAATATGTATAGTGCAACTTGCTCGGTATTGCTTGATATTAGTGATAATGGAGGGACATCTGCACAACGAGGGGATGTTGAAGCAGCTTTTAAAAAGATGGGTGCATTTGAATTTTTTATTTATCTTGCATTTGATGAAAGAAATATTGGGAATCAGTGACGTTCTATGCAAAACACTGCAACATCAAAATCGAGATATATTAAATGCTATAAGTTTAGTTTCAACAACGAAGACTCTCATTCAAAAATTACGCGCATCTGGCAGGAAAAAAATACTTACAGGTTGTGAAAGTATTTTGTGAAAAAAATGAAGTCGAAATTCCGGAAATGAATGCTGGATACAGTGATCGTCAGTTTCGAACTCCTCGTGATATCATTACAGTGGAACATCATTTTTGAGTTGACATATTTAACGCCACAATAGATTGTGTGTTGCAGGAGCCGAACTCTAGATTCAATGAAAATTCTATGAAATTGTTTCGTCTAAGTATTGCTTTAGATCGAAATGCTGAATATAAATATTTTAATATTAAAGATATATGCGCTCTTGCAAGAATTTTTTACCCTCAAGATTTCATTGAACAAGATATTTATGTGTTGAATACTCAGCTGCAGCATTATCAGTTAGACGTTCTTTCTCATTCAGATTTAAAGAACTTGCCAACAATTTCTAAACTTTGTGAGAAATTGGCCGAAACGAAGAAATTAAAACAAGACTGCGCAACAAAATGGAGGTTGAATTTCTGGCAAATTCTATGACTCTCTACATAGAACGGGAAATAGCAGAGAAGATCGAGAAAGATGTGATCATTGATGAATTCTATGAGTTGAAAAAACGGCGTGCATAACTAAAATAAGGTAACATCTATATTGTAATTTCTTTTATTGTTAATGCTAAAATTTCAAATTAGAAATTTTTTGCTTATAATATTTTGATTCATAATTTTTTTGGGCTTCCCCTTACTTCGAATCCTGGATCCGCCCCTGATGACATAGGAGTATGAGAGCCTTCAAGGAAGGTCGGCTCTCCGAGCGATTCAAAGTCGGAAGAAGGGGACCACTGCCCTGGCAACTGAAGGAGGAAGCGAATCTTTAATGGTCGGACGCCGAATGGTAACCGTGAATGGAAGAAAGTGATCGAAGCCCTAGACGATGCTTTCTTATTAGGGAGGAGAAGAACCTGGATGCTCGATTTGATCAGTGAGGAGGATAAAACGTTCTGGCAGGGGGTTTGGTAGTCAGTGGAGGATTAAAAAAATTAATAATGAGGGTGAACAAATTGATAATGAAGGTGCATAATATTTTTCTTTGAATGCATTGCTGGGTTCTTAAAATTTTAACATGGGGGGTCAAACATCAATTTCCTTAAAAAAAATATGAACATTTTCATCTTATCAGAGATGTTTATCCCTCATCAGGCCACTGTTTTTCACGTATAAGTAGTCAAAATTATTTCCTCGACGAGAGGAATCCAAATACATTAATATTTTTGAAAAATAATGGGGGGGGGGGGGGCAGTGTCCCTCGGGCCCCCCTCTGGATCCTCCCCTGTTGGTAGGGCTTCGTCTCTGAGGAAGAAGCCAGAATGTGCGACTGTAGGATGTAACATGCGAGAGAGAGCGAGAGTGAGAGAGAGAGAGAGAGAGAAATCCAACCCTATTTGCGAGGAGATTTTTCTGCCTGGGGGATTGCTGCTGTGTTGCCTAGTGTGGAATAATGCACATACCACCGTTTAGATTATATTTGGTTCGACGGTGGCGGGTGCAGCCGGCGGGTCAAAATGGGACTTTGCAATCGGAGGGGGAGAGGTGGGGGTCGAAACGGAGTGGATCGGGGCCGTTTCCTCCTTTTTGCGGGTGCAAACGGAGCAAAGTCGCCGGCACCCGTTTGTTACCCGCCGTTCGGCGGCGTTTGCTCTAAACGGAGGTGGTGAAACGCCGAACCCAACGAAGCTTAAAACTAAAAAAAATATCAGAAGGATTTGATCTCCTAAGAGATCATTCGGGACTCAAAATTTTTGCTATTTACGAGAGCTCGGGGAGGGTTGCGAAGAGGTAGGGTTGCACGGAATTGAAATGCAGGATGTAGCACCTATTTAATAGAAATTGTAGACATGAATGGAGGGCCACAATTACTTCAATGACTTTCAAATCTATGACTTTAAAAAGACGATTGTTATTCACAAATCATAAATATCTATTCGCAGACTAAATTTTTTATATTTAAAAATAAATTTGCGGACAACCTTTAAACTTTAGTAATCTCAGTCTTCTTCTCTTGATAGTATCTGACAATGAATGATGATGCCGACCAGACACCACTTGACGATGCGACGCACCACCACAACCTTTGGCCCAATACGCGAAGGGCCTATCACGACATGGTCCTCTAAAACGGATATTTCTCTAGTTTGTTATCATTTTAAACTATTTGGTTATATTTTAATTTGCTTTCGCAAGTCCGTTCGACCAAAATGTTAGGCGGTCTCAGATTACTTTCATTTTCCTGTATTTTATTTTAGACAAGAACCTTTGGATGGGTAGGATTAGGTATTGATATTGTGTGGCTAGGATGAGATTTTAATGAGAACTATAAATACTCATTTTGTTGGTTGGATGCCTTAATGAAAAACTAATTGAGAGCTTGCAACTCCCGGTCCCATTTTTTTGAGCCCGCAGGTGCGACACCTCCCGCTTCGCCAAATCGACGGATGTTCGACATCTCTCCGGCGCGACACCGGCAGCCTCCCTCCGGCGCGACACCGGCGGCCTCCCTCCAGCATGACACTGGCGTCCTTCTTCTCCGGCGTGACACCGGCCCTTGGTGGTGCCACGCCGCCTATACCCCGTCGTGCAATGCGACGGAATCCTCAGTGGTCCGACCATGTTATTTGTTCTTCTGGTTGGGTAATGCCTCTTCCTCTACTTCACCTTGTGCGATTCTTCTATATTTTCGTTCTTGTGATTGTGGATGTCTTTGTGTGTGCTCGGAAGCGGTAACGATTCAGTACAAGAAGAGTGCGTCCTACCTTCTCCCACCATTTGGTCGAAAAGGGGCGGTTGTCCGGTGGCGATTCCTTGTTGGGATTAGCCTATCTAGGATCAAATCTCCTAGTTGAATTACATCTTCCCATCACGTCCAATCACAAGAAATTGGGGTGCACCTTCTCAGATTTTGGTTGCCCAAACCGGCCGGGATTTTCCTGAATTTTGCATGCCAAGTAGTTGACGATTTTATCTAAACCATGTTTGAACGGTAAAGGAAATTGTGTGCTTCGTGCTCGGTGAGTTTCCCGAATCACACTTGGGCGGTCGTGGTACGCAGTCCTCATCGATTTTTACATTAATTTGGTATCAGACTTCGGTGCAAAGATTTCCTAATCTTTGTCGGTTCTCCCGTGTCACTTTCATTTTTATGCACACACGTTCGAGAAACATGTTTTTTCGCGCTCATCCGAGTCCAATAACATGGACGAAAATCCGGATAATAGAGAGGTCACGCAAGCCCAACTCACGGTCGTCCAATGTGATCTCATCGATAAAATCGCCCAACTCACCGCGACGTTTACCACTTTGACCCAAACGATTCAGAACGGTTTTCCACCGCAAAACCAACACCATAACCCTCCACCAAGCAATCATCCACACTATCAACCATGTCCACATAATGATCTTGGCGACGAGGACCACAATGGGAATTGACATAAGATCTCACGCGAAAAAAAAATAGATGCCCCAAGGTTTGACAGTTACGGTGATCCTAAAACATTTAAGGATTTGTCTAATGAAAATCGAATGTTATTTCGAATGACACAACTTAGACGATCACCAAAAGTGGTAGTCGCTCAAATGAAATTAGAGGGCCAAGCCCTTGTGTTTTGGTAAAATGAAGAGCGTTATGTAGGTGGTGTTGCTCCAACATGACCACAAATGCGTAACTTACTCACCACTCACTTTGCTCCCGGGTACCATCGCACAAATATTTGAGATGAATTCACTTTGTTGTGTCAAGGCAACCGTTCGGTGAGTGAGTACATGGATGAGCTCAACGAATTAATGATCCGTTGTGCTATTCAAGAAATGTCTGAGCTTACCGTCTCATGATTTTGTAAAGGCCTTCGTTCAGAAATTCAAAGCCAAATCCGGCGATATGATCACCACGATCTAAGATCTGCCATGAATGCTACACTTGACATCGAAAACATCTTTTGATGAACAAGAATCAGCGGACATCCTCCTCCAAAACCTTTTTCCACTCCAAAATGTCTTCCACGCACCTTCCTAATTCACGTGGGAAGAATGTTTTACGTGACACTTTCAAATATGTTATAATAACCGCTAGAAAAGGCAACGACACATCGGGTGAACACATTCCTATAAGCAAGACCAACAAGGTCAACATCACATGTTATGCTTGTAATCAACTCGGGAATTATGCGGTTGAATGTCCTACCCGAAAAAATGGTAACTTTAATTGAACCCACGGCCGATGATGACAATCTCATTATTACAAAGAACATAGTGATGTCGAGGAGCCTGACATTCCTAATGACATGGAAGAGGAACATAATGCACCCAACCCTACGGTTAGGCATTGTATTTTAAATACCCCACCTTGTCTAAATGATTGGAAGGCTCTAGCATTTTTTCTTTGTATTTCAAAAGTGGTGACAAATCTTACAAATTAATAATTTATAGTAGGAGTTGCATGAACGTTGTCTCCAAAGCCGCTTGTACAACCCCGTATTCGCGGAGTGAGGATCCCAAGCAAGGCATAAGGCCTGCTTATAGGTTTTAAGCTTTTGAGCTGTTTTGCACTCTAAGGGGCCAATTTTGGCTTGACCTTGAGGATATACTAGTAGGGGAGGAAAAATTTGCCTCCCCCTTGCCCCCTTCTTTGAGGGTCGGGTGCGGCAAGTTGGCCGGCATCCCCCGACGGGATAGACTGCGAGGTGGGGGCAGCGGGGTTGACTGGAGACCAAGGTCTCGTCCCCCCTGCCCCTTAGCCCCGAGCAGGGGCGAGACCGGCCGGCCAGGCGGGGTCTCGCCTGCGCGGCCAGCTCGCCAGGCGAGACCGCCGGCCAGGCGGGTTCTCGCCAGCGAGGCCAGCTTGCCGGGCGAGACCGCCGGCCAGGCGGGTTCTCGCCCGCGAGGCCAGCTCGTCGGGCGAGACCGCCGGCCAGGCGGGTTCTCGCCCGCGAGGCCAGCTCGCCGGGCGAGACCGCCGACCATGCAGGTTCTCGCCCGCGAGGCCAGCTCGCGGGTCGAGACCGGCCGGCACGGTCCTCGCCCGCGCGGCCAGTTCCCTCGTCTCGGGTGTCCATGGGGGGCTGGGGGGTGTGTGGTTTGGCCTCCTCTCGCCCTTGGACCTCTTTGGGATGTGTTTTTACCCTTTTACCCCCAGGGTGGAATTTCCCTCTTTACCCCTCGATGTGGAGGTTTGCCATTAGATCAAGGCAAATTGGTCGTAGGAGCAGTTTGGTCATTTTGACCCCAAGACTTGGAAAAACTATAAATAGACCCCCTTGGGTGCCTTTGGAGGGCATGGGTTTCCTTGCTTCCTCCTCCCTAGGCCTCTTCTTGGTAGAGTAGAGAGAGATCTCCAAGGCGCCCAGCTCAGCCATTGGTGAGGGAGGGGAAGTGCTCTTGTAGTCTTCCGGGTGTGTGGTTGGACCTCCACGCTAGAACCGAGGGTCTGTTCCTTGTTTCCCAAGTCTTTGGTCCGTGACATTCCTCTGAGTGTATTAGGTGTGAGGTCACCCCTTCCCCAAGGGTCGAACTTCACAGAGACCAAGTTTTTTGTTTCAACATTTTGGTGCGGTGAGCGTGGAGAGTGACCAGCACAGAAGATCTCGGGAGAGTGTCTTGGCTGGAGATCAGGGAGGTAGTGATGACCTCGGTGGTCTCCCCAATCCAGGACCCTTCGTAGGAAGGGAAGAGTTCATGGCTTCCATTTCTGGCATCATGGAGATGTTGCGAAGCATTGTCCCTCGGACTGGCAGCTCAGCCCCCACCCCCCAGGGACCGGCTCCCAGGGATCTCAGTGAGCTGCCCCCTAGGGATCTAAGCGAGATCACCCCAGCTGGGGGAGAAGGAAGTGCCACAGGGAGACGACCTGGGAAGGATAGGATGGGAGAGGGGGTCGAGCGAGACCTCCCTGGCCGGGAGCTGTTCCCCAGCCCGTCGAGTGCTCGCCCCTTAGGCGACCAGGTCACGCCAGTAGAGACCGCGAGACCACCCCTCAAGGGGTCACCCTTCAGCGAGCTAATCATCTTAGCTCCCGTTCCCGAGGGGTTCAGGGAACTAGACAAGGCATACTATACCGGGAAGGATGACCCCATCCAGCACCTGCAGTGGTTCGAGGATGCCGTCTCCATCATACCAATGACGGATGCCTTCAAGTGCCGTCTATTTGCGATCACCTTGAAAGAGAAGGCGAGGGACTGGTTCCATCAACACCCTCCAAGGTCCATCTTCGGGTTCGAAGACTTGAGCCGGAGCTTTCAGCTTCGCTTCTCCACCTCCAAGAAGAGGAAGAAAGGTCCTGAGTCCCTCTTCCTGATAAAACAAAGGGCCGAGGAGTCGCTGGCCCACTACGTTGACAGGTTCCAGGAGGAGGTCCTTGACATCCAAGAGGTGCCATGGTATGCCCTCCAGATGGCGTTCACGGTGGGGTTACGCGAAGGGTTCTTCAAGATGAGCTTGACCCGGAAGACCCCCCTTTCCTTCGAGGAGCTGATGGAAATGGCGGCAGAGGAGATAGCCATGGAGGCAGCCAACCCGGCCTTTGTGAAGAAGTTGGCAAAGTTGACGGAGGTGGAGTCAAAAGAGCAAGGTGGCTCAAGGCACCAGGAAGGAAGGCGGAGAGAGGAGCCGAGAGCCTAGGTGTTCCAGAGAAAGGAAGGTCCGGAGCCAGACTGGAGGCAGCAGGGAGGACCTGCCCATGGTCCAGGAAGAGTTCTCATCCAGGATGGGGGGAACTTTAATGGGGGCCAAGGGAGGTTCAACTTCCAGAGGCAAGCCCCTAGGCAGCTCCTGCCCCCACCCCAGTAAGCAATGGCGATTGGTCGAAGGGAGAGGAGGAATCGCAGGGGGAGAGGGGGAGGTCGAGTAGAGCTACCATACTGAGACTTTTACCAGTTGGAGGCTCACGCTACGGCTACCTGCCCCGAGTTCCTAGAAGTGAGGAGGACGAGTGCTCCAGTCCAGCAGCAGTCGGAGCGGATCGAAGCTCTACCCCAAGGAGGTGGAGGGGATGATATATGCGAGGACCGGGTCGATATAGGACCCCGAGGTGGCATAGTTGTGATCCATGAGGGAGTAGGGATCGAAGCCTCTCGAAAGGCAAGTCTCCATGTGATGTACCGTCGGAGCATTGCCTCGACGTCCCAGACCCCTCCCCTGGAGGAAAAGATCACCTTCTCTTCAAAAGACATGCCGGAGCATGAGGACCCATTCTGCGACGCCCTGGTCATCCAGGCAGCCGTCGAAGGCTTCACCGTCTCCCAGATCTTGGTTGATAACGGAAGCTCTATCAACGTCATTTTCAAGAAAGCGTTCGAGGGGATGAAGGTGGAGCCAAGGAGGGTGGTGGCGTCGGATGGACCTCTGTTTGGATTCTCAGGGGAGAGAAAGGAGGTGGAAGGTGGAGTCGGACTTTAGGTGAAGCTAGGGGGTGTTGATGCGCGGAATGCGACACCGACCAGTTAACAGGGTGTTCGATCTCACAAGCTAAGGGTGAAGGAAGAAGGGTTGCGGGGACAGAGGAGAAGCTTGCTCGAGCAGAGAAGAAGCTTGCTTGAGCAGAGGAGAAGCTTGCTCGAGCAGAGGAGAAGCTTGCTCGAGCAGAGAAGGAGCTTGCTCGAGCAGGGGATAAGCTTGGCCAGGTACTGTCGAGCGGACATTACTTAAGCCGTTGAGCTTGCAGGTTGATGCCGAGAGAGGAGAGAAGAAGAGAGGGAGCTGCTAGCAGCGACAACATCAGACTTCGCCCGCCGCGGCTTGAATGCCACTCTTGCGACGGGCTTTTCCTTTAATAGAGAAGGGTTACAGCTTGCTATTGCACCATTACATGAAAAAGCAGTAAAGGGTACAATGGGGGAAGCTGGCGGCTAAGGAAGAAGATGCTAGAAACTAACTAAAAGAGGCTGCAGAGGACATGACAACTGAGGCTGCAGCTGCTGCTCAAACTGTCTGCTGAGGGCAGAAAAAACTAAGTCCCCAGCTCTTGACGACCTGGGAGAACTGGAAATCGGAGGCTGCAGCTCTTGCTCAAAACTGTCTGTTGAGGGAAGAAAAAACTAAGTCCCCATCTCTTGACGACCTGGGAGAACTGGAAATCGGAGGCTGCAACTCTTGCTCAAAACTGTCTGCTGAGGGCAGACAAAACTAAGTCCCCAGCTCTTGACGACCTGGGCGGACTGGAGATTTGAGTCCGCCGACCTTGCTTGATCAAGCTGTGATGGACTGGAAAACTGAGGCCGCAGACCTTGATCAAGCTGTCAGTTCTCCTCTTGCGCGTGCAAAATGAGAGGCCTTGAGGGGTATTTATAGGCCCGGGGCGAATCTTCTAGAAGCGGGGCCCAGTGATGTCACCATGGACGACCTCGACGGACTGAGAAAAATGAGGTCGACGACCTCGGCTGGAGGGAAGAGCAAGCAGCAGGGCCAGGCGGAGTTCTGGACGAACTGGGCGGACTCCAGGGGGAGTCCGCCTCTAATGGAGCGGAGGCCGCCCCCTAGCGGGCGGCCTAGGCGGACTCCAGGGGGAGTCCGCCCAGCTGGCAGAGGCCGCCCCCTAGCGGGCGGCCTGGGCGGACTTCAGGGGGAGTCCGCCCGGCCTGGCGGATGCCGCCCCCTAGCGGGCGGCCTGGGCGGACTCCAGGGGGAGTCCGCCTGGCTGGCGGAGGCCGCCCCCTAGCGGGAGGCTTGGGCGGACTCCAGGGGGAGTCCGCCTGGCCTGGCGGAGGCCGCCCCTTGGCCGGCGGCCTAGGCGGACTCCAGGGGGAGTCCGCCCGGCCTGGCAGAGGCCGCCCCTGGGCGGGCAGCCTAGGCAGACTCTAGGGGGAGTCCGCCCAGCTGGCCGAGGGCCTCCCCCTCGCGGGCGGCCTGGGCGGACTCCAGGGGGAGTCCTCCCGGCTGGCGGAGGCCTCCACCTAGCGGGCGGCCTGGGCGGACTCCAGGGAGAGTCCGCCCGGCCTGGCGGAGGCCGCCCCTGGGCGGGCGGCCTGGGAGGACTCCAGGGGGAGTCCGCCTGGCCTAGAGGAGGCCGCCCCTGGGCGGGCGGCTTGGGCGGACTCCAGGGGGAGTCTGCCCGGCTGGCCGAGGGCCGCCCCCTCGCGGGCGGCCTGGGCGGACTCCAAGGGGAGTCCGCCCGGCTGGCGGAGGCCGCCCCCTAGCGGGCGGTCTGGGCGGACTCCAAGCGGAGTCCGCCCGGCCTGGCGGAGGCCGCCCCTGGGCGGGCATCCTGGGCGGACTCCAGGGGGAGTACCCCGGCCTGGCGGAGGCTGCCCCTGGGCGGGCAGCCTGGGCGGACTCCAGGGGGAGTCCGCCAGGCTGGCCGAGGGCCGCCCCCTCGCGGGCGGCCTGGGCGGACTCCAGGGGGAGTCTTCCCGGCTGGCGGAGGCCGCCACCTAGCGGGCGGCCTGGGCGGACTCCAGGGGGAGTCCGCCCAGCTGGCAGAGGTCGCCCCTGGTGGGAGGCTAGCGGAGGCCGCTCCTGGCGGGCGGCTGTTGGAGCGTCCGTCCTCAGGCTAATTTGGACCTGGCAGTCCACCTTCTGCGGGCTCGGTTGACATCAGGGGTAGCCCGCTTCTCGCGGGTGGGAACCTGAAGGTAGGTTGCCCTTTTGTGTGGCGGAGAAAACCTGAGCCGAGCAACCTGTGGCAGAAAAGCAAAAAAATAGGCGTCTTGGAGAGGATCGTTGATTTCGGGGTTAATAGGGGGGACCTCAAGAAACTGCAGGTTCGTCATTGTTGACGCTCCAAGAAGCTACAACGCCATCTTCGGAGGCCTCTCATCAGCGCCTTCCGGTGTGTGCCCTCATCCTTCCACCAGTGCCTCAAGTTCAACTCAGAAGGGATCCAGGTCAGGATCAAGGGACACTCCAGGATGGCAAGGCAGTGCTACGTCACGGCGGTCAACACCATCTCTTGGTTGGCCAAGGCAGAGGAGATGGAGAAGATCATGGAGAGCCTGGGCAGGATGGAGGTATCCAGTGGGAAGTAATTTGATGGCGAACCACTATGCCCGGACCCCCTGAAGAAGCCTCGCCTCGGCGGAGTCATGTATCTTTTTTTTCATGTTGTTGTAAGGAGTCCAGCCCCCTACCGGTAGAGTCGGGGGGGGGGGGGGCGTGTAACCCATCATTTTTTCCCCTTTGGAGGATGTTGGATTTTGGTAAAATTCAGGTGACATGCCCTGTCCCCAAGCCCCCCGAGAGGATCTCCTCGTGTCGGGCTCTCACTAGCTGGATGGGTCGATGGTACCTCGGGGAGACCAAGTTCCTTAGCTCCGAGATGATTCCGCTGCAAGGCTCTCACTAGCTGGCAGGGCAGGTTGATCTCTCGTTGAAGCCAAGTTCCTTAGCTCCGAGATGATTCCGCTGCCAGGCTCTCACTAGCTGGCATGACAGGTTGATCTCTCGTGGAGCCCAAGTCTTTTAGCTCCAAGATGATTCCGCTACCAGGATCTCACTAGCTGGCAGGGCAGGTTGATCTCTCGTGGAAGCCAAGTTTCTTAACTCCGAGATGATTCCGCTGCCAGGCTCTCACAAGCTGGCAGGGCAGGTTGATCTCTCGTTGAGCCCATGTCTTTTAGCTCCGAGATGATTCCACTGTCAGGCTCTCACTAGCTGGCAGGGCAGGTTGATCTCTCGTGGAAGCCAAGTTCCTTAGCTCCGAGATGATTCCGCTGCCAGGCTCTCACTAGCTGGCAGGGCAGGTTGATCTCTCGAGGAGCCCAAGTCTTTTAGCTCCAAGATGATTCCGCTACCAGGCTCTCACTAGTTGGCAGGGCAGGTCGATCTCTCGTAGAGCCCAAGTGCCTTAGCTCCGTGATGATTCCGCTGTCAGGCTCTCACTAGCTGGCAGGGCAAGTCGATCTCTCGTGGAGCCCAAGTGCCCTAGCTCTGAAATTATTCCGCTGCCAGGATCTCACTAGCTGGCAGGGCAGGTTGATCTCTCGTGGAGCCCAAGTCCTTAGCTCCGAGATGATTCTGCTGTCAGGCTCTCACTCGCTGGCAGGGCAAGTTGATCTCTCGTGGAGGTTGACCTTTTACCCTGAGGGGGTCTCGCCACCAAGGCTCTCATCAGCTGGCATGACAGGTTGCCCCCCAGGAGGTTAAGTGCCTTTTACCCTGAGGGGGTCTCGCCACCCAGGCTCTTATCAGCTGGCTTGGCAGGTTGACCCCCCTAGGAGGTTAAGTGCCTTTTAACCTGAGGGGGTCTCGCCACCCAGGCTCTCATCAGTTGGCATGGAAGGTTGACCCCCCCAGGAGGCTAAGTGTTTTTTAACCCGAGTAGGTCTCGCCACCCAGGCTCTCATCGGCTGGCATGGCAGGATGACCCCACCGAAGAGGCCTCATCGTCTTTCGACACCGCGAGAGCAAGCTACACTTAGCGAATACGTTGGGTTGGATGTTTCTTTCCGAGCTTGTGCCAATCTCGAAAAGAGCGAGGATTGTGTACAACCCCGTATTCGCGGAGTGAGGATCCCAAGCAAGGCATAAGGCCTTCTTATAGTTTTTAAGCTTTTGAGCTGTTTTGCACTATAAGGGGCCAATTTTAGCTTGACCTTGAGGATATACTAGTAGGGGGAGGAAAAATTTGCCTCCCCCTTGCCCCTTTCTTTGAGGGTCAGGTGCGGCAAGTTGGTCGGCTTCCCCCGACGGGATAGACTGCGAGGTGGGGGCAGCGGGGTCGACTGGAGACCAAGGTCTCGTCCCCCATGCCCCTTAGCCCCGAGCAGGGGCGAGACCGGCCGGCCAGGCGGGGTCTCGCCCGCGCGACCAGCTTGCCGGGCGAGACCGCCGGCCAGGCGGGTTCTCGCCCGCGAGGCCAGCTCGCCAGGCGAGACCGCCGGCCAGGCAGGTTCTCGCCCGTGAGGCCAGCTCGCCGGGCGAGACCGCCGGCCATGCGGGTTCTCGCTCGCGAGGCCAGCTCGCCGGGCGAGACTGCCAGCCAGGCGGGTTCTCGCCCGCGAGGCCAACTCGCTGGGCGATACCGCCGGCCAGGCAAATTCTCGCCCGCGAGGCCAGCTCGCTGGGTAAGACTGCTGGCCAAGCGAGTTCTCGCCTGCGAGGCCAGCTCGCGGGGCGAGACCGGCCGGCCAGGTCCTCGCCCGCATGGCCAGCTCCCTCGTCTCAGGTATCCAGGGGGGCTGGGGGGCGTGGTTTGGCCTCCTCTCGCCCTTGGACCTCTTTGGGATGTGCTTTTACCCTTTTACCCCCGGGGTGGAATTTCCCTCTTTACCCCCCGGTGTGGAGGTTTGCCATTAGCTCAAGACAAATTGGTCGTAGGGGCAGTTTGGTCATGTTGACCCCAAGACTTGGAAAAACTATAAATAGACCCCCTTGGGTGCCTTTGGAGGGCATGAGTTTCCTTGCTTCCTCCTCCCTAGGCCTCTTCTTGGTAGAGTAGAGAGAGCTCTCCAAGGCTCCCATCTCAGCCATTGGTGAGGGAGGGGAAGTGCTCTTGTGGCCTTCCGGGTGTGTGGTGGGACCTCCACGCTAAAGCCGAGGGCTTGTTCCTAGTTTCCCAAGTCTTTGGTCCGTGACGTTCCTCCGAGTGTAGTAGGTGTGAGGTCACCCCTTCCCCAAGGGTCGAACTCCACAAAGACCAAGTTTTTGTTTCAACACCGCTATTCTTCTTATGAAATTGACTACGGAGCCACACACCACCTCATACCAAGTAGCATAGGTCAATAAGATATCTATTTTGTTCATCAAACGCTGTCTTGTTCCCCTTGTCATTAAGGAATACATTGACCAAATTGGGTGCGACGTTATCTCTATGGACGCGTGTCATGTCCTTCTTGACCTTCCATGGCTCTAAGACTACAATGCCACTCACTTTGGTTGTGTGAATACATACAAATTTAAATTCAAAGACCACCCGATCACTTCACGCCCCATCGCGCCTAAGGACCTCAAAATCACGGACACTTCCGTTCATGTAGTCAAACAACCACTCACATTAATACACCCTAAAGAATTTGAGAAAGCTAGCTTCTCCGGTGGTATGAAATATGCTTTGGTGTTACTTCAATCTAACGACATTCCCCTCCCTACGTTGTCATTACCCGCTGACATCTTGACCTTACTATTGAAACCATTATACAGTCTTAGAGAGCGTTTGGGCTCAAAGGGGGTAGTCTGCACTTATCTATCCCGAACTGAATTTCTGGTTAAAGACTTTAAACTAGGAATATATCCTGATCTATAGTGAGGAGGTCCAGCCACACACCCGGAAGATCTGAGAGAGCTTCCCCTCTCAATTCAAAGCTGAGCTCTGGGCACCTTGGAGGGCTCTCGAAACTAACCAAAGCATTCTAGAGGAGGAATAAAGCCAAAGAACGATCCTCTCCAAAGGTTTTCTTAAGGGTCTATTTATAGTTTTCTAAGTTTGGCATGTCAATAGTGCAATCCCGCCTTTTGGTTTTGCTAAACGCAACCAAAATTAGCCTGTTAGTAGCGAAACTACGCTATTTAGTGGGGCTATTAACAAACCAACAAGGACATTCTATTAAAAACACTGCTCAGTGAGTGGTTCATACGACTGCCACTCGCCTAGGGTGGCGAGTGCCTGATGAGACAGGTACTCGCTACCACCCCGGGGCCGAGGGCGAGTGCGGGCCTGGTTAGCCCACTCGCCTACCCCTTGGCCAGATCATGGGGCGAATTTGGGCATGTGCACTCTACTCGACCCCTGCTATTGATGGCTTAACCCCATGCGAGCTGGGGAATTCCTTCCCCACTCGCCAGTCCGACCCGCCTTAGCCTAAAGCTGCTCTCTTTGCCTTGGTTTTCTTCTGAGGGACCCACTCGGTGAACACGAGGTTGTACACAATCCTCTCTCTTTGCGAGATTGTCCCAAGTTCGAAAAGAAATGTTTAACCCCAAGTGTTCGTTGAGTGGTGGTGAAACCTGAGGGAATCTACTGGTGGGCTCCACATTGTGTTATATATACATGTCATCCTAGGGAGAATAGTGAATACCACAACCCTCCCCCTCTTCTTTTCCCAACCTTAATCACGTCATGACTCTCTCTAAGGAATTCCAAGATCTTTTTGCCAAGGTGAAGGAGCTACATTCATCTAATACTACTGAACTCATGCCACGGCTCGCCTACAAATCACTCAGCAAATTGCTGTAGTGCAAGTTCATGAAAAAGGGTAAGCCCGACTTGGCGGCTAGCGAGCCCCCTTTCAATATTCTGCCTTCTTCGGCAGGCCCTGGGCTCGCACTCCCCTCCTCAAGACAGGTCCGAAAAATCTCATTCGCTCTTGCTATGTGAAACAATCGGCTATGATATGACCACCATGGGTATGCTTGCAGGGTAACCATTCTAGAGGAGGTGTCGACGTGATTCCATCCGACCAGGATGCCTTCTCCCGTGATGATGCGAGTCTCCCATTGATCTAGAGCATCACCATTCTCACGCCGCGTCTCCCTAGACCACTACCAATAGTCCCACGAGAACCCTCAATAATCAATCTCTCTTCTTGTTTCATTTTCCCACCTTCAGAACTACCGGCATGGGCTCGTTGCCATTGAGGTCACTTGCACGCGAACCCATATGCGATCTTGCCCTTAATTATGCTCCCACGATATACACCACAAACGTCCTGATTCCCCCCTCTATTTTAATTCCTGATCTTGGCTCGTTCCGACCGGGCCACGGAAAGGTACTCGACATCTCTCATGGCCGACCCCCCAAGGGCAACCAAGTTCATCCTGTCAACCCCACCACCAGTCGGACTCCACATTGCATGGTTAGTCGAAACACTCGTTCCCTTCCCATATTCTAAGTCATCCTTCCAAAATTTCAATTATCTCAGGTCTTCCCGGGAGCTCCGAGGCCGAAGAATCCTCCGAGCTGGAGGTCTTCTCGCCATCCCCTTCTCCCAACTCGCTCGAAGATTTCTTAGGTGACCAAAGCAACCCTGCCGAAATGAAGGGGCTGATGGCAATGGTCTTCAAAAATTATGAGCTCATGCTGCAAGAACTTCAGGAGGAGAGGGCTGCCGAGGAGCAGCGACTGTGTGATCTCAAACAGGGTTACATGAGGATGACTGACAAGGTGAGGCGAGGAATGAGAGGCGAGATGACCTCCCCCGGGCCTCTCATCCACCGCATTGAGGACAACATGCGTCTTGTGCATCGGGATCTCGAGACAGTCCGCGAGTTCAATAATTTTCGTCGACCACCGGGGACGGGGGAGCGAGGTCGAGGAAGATGGAAATGGCTCTCATTCTGAGCCTACCGGCGCTCTCCCTCCTGTATCCCACGGTCTCTCCCTTGTCACTGTTGATTTTCTACTTTTTTGTGCTTGGGAACATTCCCAGAACTGGCTTATGTAATAATTAATGTAGTAATTGATGTAATAATTGACATGTCTGTTTCACGCGAGTGTCAGGTCTTAATTCATCGGGTCGCTATTTTGTGATTCGAATTCTCGCTCAGCTCACTTGATAGTAGGATAGGTCTCGGAGGGTCGACGATAAGGTTGGTGGGTAGTCATAAGTGAATGACCCGCGTTGTCTTGGATCCCTCCTATGCATTTTTTTTTCTATAAATAGGACCCTTCACCTACTCTTCCCCGTCACATTTATTGCCCTTGCACCTCACTTGGCCCCTAACTTCTCTCCCTCAACACTCGCTCATTAGGCTACGCTAAGATGGGTAAGGAGAGAGTTGATGCGGACGGAAGGTCGAAATGTGCGAGGCAGTTTGTCGAGCACTCTTTCTTCGACAGTAACCTGACAGAGGTGGAACACCTTGCCTTCGTGGCTGACTATGTCACTCTTGGGTTCGTCGCTCGCCGACCGAAAAGGGGCGTGGCGATAAATACATTCTTTGCAGATGAACTCGCCTTCTCAACTTTGCATTTCAAGGTGGGGTTGCGACTTCCCCTCCGACCGGAGGTTCTCCAAGTCCTGAAGTACTTCGGGGCCATCCCCACGCAACTCAATCCCAATGTGATCTCCATGTTGGTGGCCTTCACGAGCTTCCTCCGCAAGGAGCGGATTGAGTTCAAACTGACCGTCTTTCGGAAGCTCTTTATTTATCGGGCCACCAATGATGGTGTCACCTTCTTCGTCGGCTCATAGTTCAAGGTGCACGAGACCGCCAACAAAAATCACCACTGGGTTATGAAATTCGTCTTCATACAAGGAGACCTTGAAAAATTCAATACTCGCCCATTCAGTAGAGCAAGGAGACTTACCGAGCGCTAGCAGAATCGGGCGACGATGCCAGCCTCTACCAATTCTTCCTCCACAAGGACTTCGAGGTCACCTTCCTAAGAAGGGGCCTCAACTTGCTCCCTCCAGTTCTCCCAGGTGAAGGTATGCTTCCTTCTCGCTTCCTTCAGATGTCGCTGGTGACGAATGTTCTTTCGATAATGTTGAGTAATTTTTTGTAGGGGAGAGATTGATCCCGGAGCACCCGCCCTTTGCGGATGCCGGGTTAGACGCTGATCCACTCCCCCAGGAGAGGTCAGCCGCAGCGGCGTGCAAGAGAGTCGGAGACATCCGCTCACTCTAGTAGTAAGAAGCGAAATGCACCTAGCGACCCCGATTCACCTCGCACCACATTGTCGGGCAAGAAGTTAAAAAATATGGTGGTGTCCAAAGACAAGCAGGAGCAGAGGGACCCTCCAGAGTAGGATAATGGTGAGGGCGATCTCCCTGAATCTCCTACCAGGATGGGGCTCGAGGCTTGTGAGGAGGAGCCTCCAAACGGGCACCGTAGTTTCGGTTTCAGTGGGAAAGTGAGGGACCGTATCGACGAGCCGATTGTGCTATGGGATGAGAAGGCCAATAAATCTCAGTCTCCTCGCTCCTCCCCTCCTGGTTAGAGCATTGACCTCCAAGCAGAGATTCCTTCGCCCTAGGTTTAAGACTCTATGGGCGCGAGGACACAAAGACCTATGACGACATGACCATGCATAATCTCTCCCTCGAGGGCACGCAAGCTAAAATGCGTTCTCTGGAGCTCGCGCACATGGATGTCCACCATGGCTTTACTCTCAGCCAAAAGTAATCCGATGTTGAGGAAGCGCGAGCTCTCATAGAGGACGTGGTGGCGGATTTGAAGTGGAAGCTAGATATCGCCGAAGGCCTTCTTGAGAGAAACTCTGACGGGGTGGTAAGTGTCGATCCTACCAGGCCTTCACGCCATTACTCATACTCTTCTTCTAATATTTTGATTCTTGCAGGATGATCAGACTGCCGACCATATGCGCGCACGCGTCACCGATCTTGAGGGATAGAACAAACAACTCAAGGACGAGATCACTCACCTGGTTAAGGCCGTCCTTCCTCCAGCTTGCGGCGAGTCGAGCAGTCAAGAAAGAAAGCTGCGAATGTACAGCGAGGCGGAGGTCATCGAAATGATTAGGATCACCTCCATAAAGGCCGTAGACCACACAGTCTAGATGATGCAGGACCACAGAGTGCTGACGCCCGACTGTCCGAAGATCACTGCCAGGGAGCTGGTCCCTAAGCTATTTGTTCTCGTCCCCGTACTAGGCGAGGAGGAGGATGAGTTTGACTTGCTCTTTGACGAGGTGGACGATGTCCGAGATGATCAGTCGGGGGGACCCGACTTGCTGTACATTTTTTTTCTTTTTTCCTTGTAATCTTTTTTGATTCTTTCTTGTACACTTGCCCGCGAGATGATCATTTTGTAATATGTTATTATTTAATGAACGCTTTTTTATCTCGACTTATCATTTTTTATATGCTTCCTTGCAGAGTGTTCTACCTTCACCACTCTCTTTCAGACTCCGGGCTCGCTCGCTGTGAGCTCAATTAGTTAATCTGTTATCGCAGTTATCCTTCCGGAGAGCGCCATATCGCACTCGCATGTACACACCACCTTTGAGGCATAATTATTCCAAGGTAAAATGTGTTACGTTAGAATTCATCAGAGTTAGGTACATTTCAACGGCTCACTCTCCATGAGCACGCACTGCATAAGTATCATACCTTCTCGCCACCTTCAAGGTTAGGTATAAGCAAAAAAGCTAGGTCTGACTCGCCCTTTGACTTGACAGGGTTTGATGCTGGCACTTTGGGAGGTTGTCGAGTGCCTTAGTGGTGATATCCACCCTAAAGCGACTCCACTCGCCCACCCTTAACCTGCTGCCGAGCAACTTCCAGCCCCAGCTTGTTAGTGATATTATTGACAGTGGTTTCAAACTCTTTCCCCTAGCACCAAGTGAGCCTACGGACCTGCCAGCTAATGAGAGCCTAGTCAGCGGGTCTGCTTAGAGCTAACATTACTACCAACTGCCAATGAGTGACTTCCGGTCCTGCCATCTTGTGGGAGTCTGGTCACCGGGATCTTCTCGGGGCTAAACTTCAACCATCTGCTACCGAGTGACTTCTGGCCCTTCCAACAAGTGGGAGTCTTGTTAGCGGGATCTTCTCGGGGCTAAACTTCAATTATCTGCCACCAAGTGACTTCTGGCCCTGCCATCTTGTGTGAGCCTTATTAGCGGGATCTTCTCAGGGCTAAACTTCTACCATCTGGCACCGAGTGACTTCCGGCCCTATCAGCTAGTGTGATTCTGGTCAGTAGGATCTTCTCGGGGCTAAACTTGAACCACCTGCTACCGAGTGACTTCCGGCTCTACCACCTAGTGGTAGCTTGGTCTGCGGGATTTTCTCGGGGTTAACTTCAACCATCTGGCACAGAGTGACTTTCGGCTCTGCCAGCTAGTTAGATCCTTGTCAATGAGATATTCTCGGGGCTAAACTTCAACCATCTGCCACCGAGTGACTTCTAAACCTGCCAGCTAGGGGAAGCCTAGTTAGCAGGATCTTCTCGGGGTTAAACTTCAACCATCTACCATAAAGTGACTTCCGGCCCTGCCAGCTAGTGGGAGCCTGGCTAGCAGGATCTTCTCGGGGATAAACTTCAACCATCTGCCACCATGTAACTTTCGACCCTACCAGCTAGTGTGAGCCTGGTCAACTGGATCTTCACGGGACTAAACTTCAACCATCTACCACTGAGTGACTTCTGGCCCTGCCAGCTAGTGTGAGCCTGGTCTGTGGGATCTTTTCGGGGCTAAACTTCAACCACCTGCCACAGAGTGACTTCCTGTAACATCCCCTTTTTTTCTAGACCCCTTAACATACACATATTAGGGTAAGACATGTGGTGAGTGTGGTGGATTAGGCCAGATAGTGACCTTAGGACCCAATGAGATAGGGTTAGCTCACATGGGGCCCACTTTAGTGTTCAATTCAACTCAAGCCAATCTAGCCCAAATTTAAACCACAAGAACAAACTGATCTCACCACCATGTCTCTAACCCTAAGAGAAACCTAAGTGACCTAGAAGCCCTATCATAGGGTCACCAAATTGGCCAATTTGACCAAACTGCCCTTAAGGTCAACATGGGTCAATTCAACCCTAAGTGGCTCAATTGAGCATCACATGGCCAATTTGACCCCACCACTAAACTCCAAACCCTAATTGGAGTGCATTGGACCATAAAGCTCCATCACATGGTCACCCATTGTTCCAATTTGATCAAAGTCAACCATAACCCTAATTTGGTCAAAATCACTTATATAGGCTCTATTAGCCCAAGTGGGGCATCACCATGGCCCAACACATGTTGGGTGGTTTCATGGGCCTCATGACCATCATGTGGGGCCAACCTACTCATCAAATTGACCAAGTCAACTCTAAAGCCAAACTTGGTCAACTCTAAGCCTAAATAGAGAATTAAGGAGCCAAGCCCAATTCCAATGGGCTAAGTCCATGGACTATGACCCAACCAATGTTGGGTGGTGTCATAGGACTCATGACCATCATGTGGGGCCAGCCCACTCATCAAATTGACCAAGTAAACCCTAAAGTCAAACATGGTCAACCTTAGGCCTAAATATGGAATGTAAGAACCAAGCCCATTCCCAAAGGGCTAAGGCCTTGAACCATGGCCCATTAGATGCCCATTAACCAATGAACATCCATGCCCTCTGAAATTGGAGAGACATAAGATGCATGGGGGTATTTTGGTCATTTCCCCTAAAATCAAGAGAGAGAAAAAAGGAAAATGGGGGGATAGAGGCCATGTGGCCCTCCTCCTCCCTTCCCAAGCTCATTTCTGAGCTCACAAATTAATTTCCAGCATAATTCCATAAATTAAGGTGCCACTTAGAACTAAGGAGGATCATCCAAGGTGGTGGCCGAACTACCCATGTTGACAACTCACTATACAACCAATATCAGCTAATTTCTACCATCCCATTAGCTTAAGAAGGTGGAAGAGAGTTGAATTCGACCCCTGGATCAAGGAAACGATGGAGAAATGGGTTCGGGAGCAAGCTCTCCAGAGAGGAGAAAATCCATGGCCAACCGCTACCATCGCTGCCATCGGGTCCCAATCAAGGTTTATTTCTCCTCCTCTCCCATTGTGATAGCTTCCTAGATTAATTAGGAGAGATATCATGCTTAATTAAGCCTGATTCCATGAGAGCAAATCAAGAAATTTTGGATTTTTGAGGGAGCTCGGGTTTGCCGGAAACTGCGGTCTCCGGCGGCCAAGTCGCCGCCAAACGCATGTCCTCACCTCAATGGAGGTGGTGGTGGTTGTGGCCGGCCGAGGAGGTGGCTGGATGGCCGGGAAAAGATAGATCAAAGTGGCCCAGGTCATGGCAATCTTGACCGTCGGCTATAAGAAGAAGATGATGGGATGCTGTCCATTATGATGGATATTAAACTATAGCATTATGTGATTTTCTATCACATTATTTACAGTACCGTGCATGCTAATTTTAGGATGTTTAGAGGCAGATTCTGAAAATGTTCTCAACATGAAAAATGTAGATCTTGGTTTTAACTTTAATTATGAACCTTAATCAAGCCATTTGGAGCATTGTATCTCGTTGTAGGCCTATTCTCCTAGGACTGCTCCTAGTCTAGGTTAGAAATTAAAATTGGTAAATATGATAGGTTACAATTCCACATGCAATGAAATTTGGGCCATGCATGTGTATATACTAGATATAGCATGTGCCCAAAAATTAGAATTATGTTTTACCTTTAATTAGAAACCTTAATCAAGCTATTTGGAGCATTGTATCTCCTTGTAGGCTTATTCTCCTAGGACTGCTCCCAGCCTAGGTCAGAAATTAAAATGGGTAAATATGATAGGTTACAATTCCACATGTAATGAAATTTGGGTCATGCATGTGTATATACTAGATATAGCGTGTGCCCAAAAATTAGAATTTTTGGAGAATATTTTCCTATAGTTTTAATCCATAATTTAATTTATAAATTAAATGTGATTTAGGGAGATTTACACTCCAAACAACCCCAAATTTGGGTGGCATGACTCTAATATCATTTTAGTACCCCGGTAAAATTTTATAGTCATTTGGACCTCTGCATATTAGAGGATCCAACTTGTATGATGAAGGTATAAGTGTGTATGGTGTGCCAATAGCAAAAAGGGCAAAAATGAGAATTAAGCCCATGTGACTCATTGCATGTCAATTAAAATTTGGCTAATGGTTTATGGAAATGAAATACACCATCCATAGAGAAGATAGGATTATTGGAATAAAAAATCTTATAGTTTTATTTTAATATAAATATTGCACACTTTTATGACATGATAGGAAAATATGGGAATATTAACTTGAAAAGTTCTAAATCATTGACACAAGCCCTAAAATACTATTTTGTTTCTCTGGAAACTTTATGAGTATTTTTGGAATTTATTTCATGTGAAGATTAGTGCAAATTACTTTTATGCCCTTAAATGTTGTTGGTTAGAAATATGAATTATATGACTTGGAAAAATATGAAACTTTTGCTAGAGCTTTAATTTAGTACTATAGACCTCTGTAAATTTTCTTAATATTTTTGGATGGATAGAATGATGTTTATATGAATAGTGGCATTTTTATAAATATCTTAGATTGTAAAATTCATAAGTCAAATTTCTATGGAAAATTATGAAAATTTGTTTTGACCAATTCCATGACATTATTATCATCTAGGAATTTTATCTAAATTTTTGATACATTATTTCTGGTACTTCCTTTGAAAATGGATAACATGGTATTAATATTCATAAATAGAAAATATGGGTCAATTCACTCTGGAAAATTAGGAAAGTTTGTACACAGACCTTTCATACGTACCAAGTTGAACACTGGATAAACTAATTAGACCTTAAGGACCTCTGGTCTTGGTAGATCATGTTCAATGTGACTTAGGTCACATAAATAAATAATTTTAATTATGGCAAAAAATTATTAGAAATTTGTGAATTTTTGATTTCCCACTAATTACCATATGGTGAATCCATGATAAAAATTTTGAGGTCTTTTGTTCAAGAAATTGGAAGTCACCTCATATGGGCTAAGGATAGACTTTGGACTGCATTTAGCAAAAGTTGACATATAATGTTTAGGTCATTCAAAGCACATGAAAATGTTACCCGACCACCTAAAGTCAAGAATAAGGTCTTGGTGCATCATTAATTAGAAGTGTTTTCAGTTCATGAAGATCAACAAGTAGGTTTGCACCACAATTAAGGGTTTTCGAGTTCGCTCCGTCTATGTAATGGGTGCATAAGAGTGGGTTAAGTATGGCATTCAGGCTAGTGGAATCCAACTGATTTAAAGAAATGTTTGAGAGAACCTGAAAGTCTGGTTGGAATTCTAGGTTATTTCACCACTTACTATCGAGCACTAGTGTGCATAACCACTTAAGAAAATAATAAGATCGGAGTCCGACGAAGGATCGTAATTCTCCTATAGATATAATAAGTCATTAGATTTACTCAAGAGAAACAATGAGAGTGGGCTATTAATAATGGGTAGTCACCAATAATAATAAGTGTCCTGAAATGGTGGATTTGAGATCCAGCATATCGTAATCCCTAGTACCGCTGCGAGCCCTTCACCGGGTAGACCTCGGGAATTCCATGATTACCCTAAGTCTCTAAGTGCATCTAAAAGTTAGACAAAAGTAGTTTAATATGTTAGGTTGAAGGAACAAGGTAGCAATCTCACCAGCATAGGGTAGGAGTGATATCAGGACGGGTTGGTCCTGCAAGCTGGAGGCTCAGGAATTTGATATCAGGACAGGTTAGTCCTGCGAGCTGGAGGCTCGGGAGTTTGATATCAGGACAGGTTAGTCCTGCGAGCTGGAGGCTCGGGAGTTTGATATCAGGACGGGTTAGTCCTGCGAGCTGGAGGCTTGGGAGTTTGGTATCAGGACTGTCTAGTCATGCAAGTTTGGGGCTCGAGTTGAGATAACTTGATGCGCATATAAACAAATTAGTGGCGGGTCATTCGATACATGCGCATATAAACAAATTTGTTTGGACTTCTTCTCTTCAAGTAGGGTAGTGAACCCCTCAGGCCTTACTGATGTGGCTGTCAGTGATAGTGTTCAGTCCTGCCACTTCTGAGTGTGATCATACCATACTACCCAGGCCCCAACATAAAATCGGGTGTACTCTTGGATGTGAGCGACATCCAACAAATTTTGAGATTTAGACCGATCAGCGGAGGAATTTAACGGGGTATAAAACTATTGATCACTCGTGGTACACATCTCCCTATGGCCATGAATCGTCAACCCACCCGCACTAGTACAAATGGTCTGCGGGCATGACCGACCCACCACATTTTATCGCATCCAATTTATAAGTATTTCAATAAATAACTGGCACATATCGGGTCTGCAGCGGCCTGTCCTACTTGACATGAAAAAATTCTAGCAAGCGTCATTCTCATCTTAAAATGATGGTCAACATTAGATAATGAGCGCAACGAGCATAAGAGCACATTATTTGGGGCTAACCTTGGATGAATAACTCAACTCATAACTATCCCTAACTAAGGTTCTACTAGAAATCCAACTGCTCGTCAGAGCAAGACCCGAGCTAAAAAATGCAGGAATAGTAAATTAGAGCAATAAAGTGCAGTAAAAAAATGTTGTTAAATAAACTGCTAAATTGAAGTACTGAAATGAACTGCGTCAAATAAATACTGACTTGAATTGCTGAAATATAGTACTGATGCAAAGTATTGAAAGGAAAAGCTAAACTGAAAGGAAGAATGATGAACTAAAAGAACTATAAATAAAGTACTGAAAAGAACTGGATTAGTACTGAACTGAAGTAGTACTAAAAAGAAAGTGCAATAAACAGAAAATAAAGTAAAATAAGAAGATTAGTAGTCCATCGCTCCGTTCTTAGGAGGTTTCAGTTTCATCTCCGTTCATAAGAGACAAGTTCATCACTCCATTCATAGGAGGCTTCAGTTTCATCTCCATTCATAGAAGACATGTTCAGTTTCATCTCCGTTCATCAGAGGCAAGTTAAGTTTCATATCCATTCATAGGAGGAAAGTTCAGTTCCATCTCCGTTCATAGGAGGCTTCTTATTGGATTTCACTCATTATTATGTTCTGTTAAATAGTTTAGTTGTGCCTCTTAAATATGGCTTATTAACACTTGATGGGCTTCATTATGAGTTACTTATTTCTCAATTCATATATTAAACTTTTTAATATCGAGAGCATAATCATTCATTTTAGGGTAAGAGCCAACTTGATTACTCGAGTTGGAATGATTCTGGCTATTTTCAAGAGCCTAATTTTTCCCAAATACCAACCTCATGATGTGAGGACCAGATTCAGACCGCACAAGAATTCTGTATCTCAGCCAATTTCAGTTTGTTTGCTTAGGGTGAAGTAAGGAGAGTGAGTACAAAATAAAACACATAATAAAAACTTAACTCATATCTTAGTTCATTTGGTTGCGATTATTTATCGTTCATCCTTAATCAACTAAATTTTTCTTTTCGCACATAGGTTCACACCAGTTACCTAAACAAAATGATGATGGGTTTAGACATAAAAATATGACTAAGTGAATAACATAACTCTTTAACTGTTATTCATGTAGGCAATAAACATCAGTAGCAATATGCATAAGGATTTGATTTCAGTATAGTAAATGACCATAAGTAAGGAATGTAGTTCAATACAATAGTGATGCAACATTAGTTTATAATTCAGCATTCTTATATTCGTTAAATCTCATGGTTCTTTTAGGTTATTCAAGGATGTCTCATTTCTTTATTCAAGTTCATTCTTTATTCATATTCCTTTCATTCATATTTGTATTCATTGGATTCATAACTGTCATTTTTTTAATATCATACTTCAATTCTTATTCGTCCTTCAAATTAAAATCTTATTTCATTATATCGTCATTCACATTCAATTCTTATTCGTTCATATTATCATTCATATTCATTCTTCATTCATATTTCATATGTTTCACTTTCAATCATCAAAATCTTTCTTCATATTCAATTCTCTAACTCAAATTTCTCAATTATCCTTTTTATTAGTTTAGGAAATCATAAGGGTATGTTGAAATACATCTATGTCGTCAATGACCCCAAGGCCTTTAATGGCTTCTGGCCTTCAATGGCCGCACATAAATCTTAGAAATATTCTGTCATGGGTATTCACACCTCCCCACAACACTAGGTTAACCCTTATTCTTTTCCTATGCAACATCTTTTATTCGTCTTTTATCTTTTCTTTCTTTTCATGACTTTTTTTCATATTCATATCAATTTCCATAGGTGTGTTGTATTTACAATCACTACAAGAAATCTGACATTTAGTGACGAAAACACAGTGACAAAATATATTTTGTCACTAAAGATACACCTTTAGTGACGAAATGTAATTCTTCACTAAAGAGTCGTCTTTAGTGATTAAATGAACTGTTGGTCACTAAATATATATTTTTAGTGATGAAATATAAGTTTTGTCACTAAAGTAAATGTTCAAGAATATTTAGTGACCAAAAAAATATCTAGTAACTTAATTATTTATTTAGTGACCAAAAAAATTAGTCACTAGCCATCAAATTTTTGTTGTTTCTTTCATTAAAAAAGTCATTTATTCTCTCCTAAATGAAAATTATTTTATAATAAAATATCAATAAACAATTAATCACTCTCAAATGAAAAAATTTCGTAACTTCCATGGCAGTATCTCGAGTCAATCCTCGCAAAATTCCTTCAAGTCACTCATAGTTGGCATCCTTCAATTGACTAATTAACTTCTCTCAAACGCGTACTCCAACTAGTATCTATGTTTAGAGTTTAGGCCCCTATCTTTTTCAAAACACTGCAATATGAACTTTACATGACTTCTGATTATTTAGAGTTTAATTTGACAAATGGTTGCATATATATCATACACGTCACTCCATTACAGTATATCAAATCTCCCATCATCACATTCTTATCTTCAAATAGGCCTTCAAAAATGCCTAAAAATATATGAAGTGCCAAAAATAATTTGATCACATAAATGAAAAAATAATGACCATTTAATTTATCATGAGTCACTAACTTTTTTTAACTTTTTTTGACAAAAAATTTGTTAGTCACTATTACTAATGTTTTTTTAGTGACCAAGATAAAATTTGGTTACAAAAAATATTTTTTAGCAAACAAACTATATTGTGTCATTAAACAAAACTATTGAGTAACTAGATATAATGGTCACAAAAAAACAAAAATAAATTATAATTAAATATGTCTGACCTATCCCCGCTTATTTCATTAGGGAACCACGATTAATTCTATTTCCCTGCTATGGAGCCCTAATTAAATGTGATTCTTATTTCATTTCATCTCCTCAATAGTGGGAGCCCTAAGTTCGCGATTTTCTGCAATCCCTCTTAACGACGATGCCAACCCCCTCAACTCCCTGCAAGACCTCCGCTCGATCCGACGCCCTCTCCACGAAGGCGAGCCCTCTTGATGACGACGATCCCTCTCCTTGTGACAACCTCCTCCGCTCAATCTTACGACATCATCCCATTCGACAATGATGACCTCCGCTCAGTTAAAAAATTTCTTCTTTCTCTGCTTCAATTTCTGATTTGATTTTTTTTTGATTTCTGCTTTGATTTCTCTATTATCATATCCACCGGGAGAACAAGAAAATCAATACTTTCTATTTTCAATTTCATTTCTTCACATCAATGTTTCACTGATTAGCTCTTTTTTTGTATTGGCATTACTTGCATCTTAACCTAGGAACCCTTATATAAATTTTATTTCAAAAAATTCAGTCCTTATGTATTTAAAATTTATTTCATGGTTATCTTCATTTGTTGTTTTAAACCGTGTGATAATTTGTAAAGAAATTGGTGTTTATCCAAGTCATATAATATATGTGTAACTAGATTGCTCTGCCTCTTGACTCAGTTACTAGATTGCTCTACTTCTACCCAACCCCATCTATCAGATTCCTTGTATATATTATACTTGAAGACAATCAACAGAATTTTGTATTATATGAAGATGTTTATAAAAATAGCTTAGACTTAGGCTCGTATGCAACACAATGGTTGTGACTTTTAAACTATCATCAGTGAATGTTTGACCTTGCCAAAGAAATTTAATTTACTTTCATGTTCATAATTAAGTTTTTTGGGTAACCTTCATAATCATTTTTATGGAAAACACATATTTTATAAAGGTAGAACTTTTGTCCAAACTCATCGGAGTAAAAACACCATTACTATATCTCTCTTAATTGCATTACAATTGGCAAATTGTTCCTTACACCAATTATTTTTTGTGGCCTTGTGGCTTATCTAAGGGCTCAATTGGAAAATACTATTTGGCAAATTGTTCCTTGTATCTGCTGCTGTCAAAGCTTTTATGAATGCTAATCTTCCACATGAACTCAACGAACTACTTTAAAAGATAGTGCTCCAAAATTCCTCCTTTAGTGAAAACTTCAATTTACAAAACCTGATGATCTTCACAATAATTAAAGTTGATCCATCATAGGTCACGACAGTGCAAGAAGTCCATGTATTAAACTAAATAAAGGCATGTCTATGATTAAATTTCTACTCCATATTCATGCCATTCTGCAAGGGTTCTGCAATACATATTCATCAGTTTCTATCTTCTATGATTCAAATTCATTTTTATGCATTCGAGTTTTAAATGTCGTGCTCGATGATGTCCAGACCACCATATGCCATGGGTGTGTCCCGCCTTCTATCGGACACCAGTGTCCCAATTATGGTTGTTTGTTCTTAGAGCCGCTCCAGCATGATAAGCTTGCTGACCTTAGAGAGCTGCAAAAATTATCTTCTTAATTTCATCTCAGACTTCTCAGTTGCTCCACTTATAGGTGGAAAGTATTCTAGACTATTGAATTTTTATTCATAAATAAAAGTTGTGTTCAACATATGGATTATTTTCCTCTGCATTCCTTCAATCCAAACAATGCTTAAGTACTCACTTTATCAATATGTAAAATGGCTTTTTTGGGCAGGAGTGATTATGATGAAGATGGACATGACAACACGAAGCAAGTTATTAGCCATAGAAGTGAGTTCTCTCGGGATGTTTCTATTGTTGATTCCGTTAGCATTAGTTGCAGCCAGAAGTTATATTATGTTTGAGCAATGATGGTGCGAATTTGTAATAAGCGCCTCCAAATAGTTAAAATATAAACCTCCAAGAAAAATTGAGATGGATCTCGTAGGAATGGTGCCTATGAGGAGCTGAAGACAAGAGAGCTTGGAGAGGATGGTGAAATCACAATATATTTATTTAGTTTGTGTTACATGTAAAGAAAGAATTATGTAATGTTTGTTTATTATAGATTTTTTTTATGTATTGAGTTTAGTAGAGTTAAAAACTTAATTGGTCTGTACTAAAGGGTTTTAGGCTATCTCTCACTTTTTATTAATAAACTTATAAGAAATATTTTCTTTTCTTTCATGAGAATTTTTTGCAAATGAATATTTTGTTTATTGTTGTATTTAATGATGAAGTAAATAATTTTAGTAACAAAAAATAATTATTACATTGCACAAGCAGTTACTTAACAAGTTTGGTCACTATATATATTTACTGATGAAAAATAGTAATCACTAAAAATGTACATTTAGTGACGAAAAATAGTTGTCACTAATAATATACATTTAGTGACGAAACTACTTATCACTAAAAATGTACATTTAGTGAAGAAAATTAATGGTCACTGAAATAGTACATTTAGTGACGAAAATTAAAAGTCACTAAAAAAATTTATATTTAGTGATGAAAATTTTTTTGATTGCTAAATCCATTTTGTGACGTACATTTTGCAACCACTTTGTGACAGATCAAATTTGGTTGCTAAATTTTTTATTGACCAAACCGCAATATTTAGTGACCAAAATTTTCGTCACTAAATTTCCATTTTCTTGTGGTGTATTTCCCTCAGAATTTATCACTTGGTAGCTCGAATAAAGCATCTTTTAGCGATTCCCATTTTCTTACCAAAATCCAAACTATTTCAATTTTTTCAACATCTAATTCATCTCACTTTAATGAATCTCGCTTTATGTTTGTCTATAATTAATTTGACTTGTTATCTGTTATCGCACTCTGTAAACAAATACATCTTACATTTCTTGTACTTCTTCCTTGATCGGGTTCCGTATACCTAGACTTCTCTATGTGATCCTCTCAAGGCCATATCATGTGTAATTATTTAGTACTCACTACAACATAACTTCTTGAAAATCTGGCTCTGATACGACTTTGTGAGAACCCAATTCAGACCCCACAAAAATTCTATATCTAAACCTATTTCAAGTTTTTCTCCCATGGTAAAGTAATGAGAGTGAGTACAAAATAAAACACATAATAAAAACTTAACTCATACTTTGGTTCATTCAGTTGCAATTCTTTATCATTCTTCCTTGATCAACTAAAATTTTCTTTTTGCACACTGGTTCACCTCAGTTACCTAAACAAAATAATGATGGTCTTAGTCATAAAAATATGACTAAGTGAATAACATAACTCTTTAACGACTATTCATGCGGACAATAAGCATCAGTAATAATATGCATAAGGATTTGAACTTCAGTATAGTAAATAGTAATAGATAAGGAATGCTGTTCAATAAAATAGTGATGCAACATTAGTTTTATAATTCAACATTTTATATCCATTCAATTTCATGGTTCTTTTAGGTTCTTCAAGGATGTATCATTTCTTTATTCATGTTTATTCTTTATTCATATTTTTTTCATTCATATTCAGTGGATTCATAACTTTCATTTTGTTTTCAATATCATACTTTAATTCTTATTCTTCCTTCATATTCAAATCTTATTTGCTTATATCATCTTTCATATTAAATTCTTATTCGTTCATATCGTCATTCATATTCATTCTTCGTTCATATTTAATGTGTTTCACTTTCAATCATCGGAATCTTTCTTCATATTTAATTCTCTAGCTCAAATTTCTCAATTATCCTTTTTTTAGTTTAGGAAATCATAAGGGTATGTTGAAATGCATCTGTGTCTTCAATGACCCCCGGGCCTTCAAGGGCTTCTGTCCTTCAATCGCCGCATATAAATCTTAGAAATATTTTGTCATGGGTATTCACACCCCTCACAACACTGGGTTAACCTAAGTTCTTTCCATATACATCATCTTTTATTCATCTTTTATCTTCACTTTCTTTTCATGTCATTTTTAATATGTAATTTTTTCCATATTTATATTCATATCGATTCCCACAGGTGTACTGTATTTACAATTTCCCTCAGAATTTATCACTTGGTAGCTTGAATTTAGCATATTTTAGCGATTTTCATTTTCTTACCAAAATCCAAACTATTTAAATTTCATATCAATGTACATTTGCTAAATACTTTCTGTTTGAAAACTATGCAAGGATATTCAAAAAATATTTCAAAGCTAAACATAATTAAAGAGGTAAGAACTCACTTTACGTTTCTCTTCTTCATGTCGTTCTTTAAATTCTCGTTTCTACTGCCATCTTTCACGATATTTGTTGGTGGGTGTCACATGCATTAGACATTAATAGTTATACCATTGGCTCTACTCGATACTTTAAAATCTTTGTAGGAGTACATATAAGTAAGAGATCTTAAGCAAGAAATCCCTGAATCAACATTTAATGGAATCATATTCAATAAGTTTCTCAAAATAAAATCCACTAATTAAAATAAAAATCCAAACTTAATAAAATACTCAACTCCCATAAATCTTTTATCAATTCCAGCCAACATCCAACTCAAAATTTGTCTATTATTACAACATATCATCAACTACAACACTAACGACCTAACATACTCGGACAATCTCAAATTAATCCCACATCATAATCATATTTGGCCAAAAGCCAAAGAACAGAAACATAGAAAAATCCTTTCTATGTAGTCCCTACATAATTAGCCAACTAGCAAACCAATACTCTAGCTCTAGCCGCCCTACATAATAACAACAACCATCATTTTCCACCATGAAAATCTAGGGCAACTGATGTCATACAAGAAAACCAACACATATAGGAGAAAAATCAGCCTAGAAATCTTCATAAAACAACACACCCAATTACTTTTCAACAAGGGACATAAAACCCCGCTCCAATAGGAATTACAACACCCAAAGAAACCAAAAATTGCTACTTGTATTCAATTCCATGCCCATAGACCGAAACCCTATCTTGCACTTACAGAAAACTCACTACAACATTTCTATTTTACATCAATGCTTTTTTGGCATTTTAAAAAGCGTGGCCAAAGCTATTATTATCGGCAACATTCTGATTAAGAAATGTTACGATATTTCTTTTTCTAGTTTTCGTGGTAATAGTTATAACTGGGTGCACGAAAAAAATTGAGAAGGGCTTTTTTGAGGCGTTTTAATTTAGGAAACATCCCCAAAAATCTTTTTTTCGACCAAGCCTTCAAACAGGCGCTGCGTGCACGATCAATTAATAAGTAGAGTTTAATTTGTTTAGAGATTCATTCGCACGCACGCGCCCTCCTCTTCACACCATGATAACCTGCTCCTATGTTTCTCCAGTCAAAACACTGTGCTCCTAGTTTCATCACTGACGACCTGCTCCTTGTTGGAAACGTGAATGGGCTCCTGTGCATACAACACCTCTTAACACCACCTTTGGACACCACAATATGTAGTCGGCAAGACCCACTCAGTGAGACCGTCTACCCATACGGTTAGCTCCCGGCTAGACACCCCTCTCGCATGGCGAGATCAACCACACTCTGGGAGAGCTACCCGACGAGTTCCTCCTATACAGCCTGCGAGCACAAATTCACCGCCGGCGAGATGGTCCTTCGGGCGAAAAGAAGGTGGGAGGTCACTCTTCTCACTTCCTAACAAACGGGATGCTTCCCGGGCAAGACCGCCTTCTCGTGTGACAAGATCAAACTCCCGGGAGACAGCGCCTGAGCGAGACCACCCTCTCGCACGCCTGCGGGATACCTACTCGCGTGAACCGCTTCCAGCGAGAGCGGCAAGCGGGATAGCACCTTCTCACTCGGCAAGAACACCAGGTTGAGCAACTCGCTCACATTCCTTCTCGCTCGCTCTCCTACAGGCTGCGGGGATCAAAATCATAAGACCGAATAAGAAACACACTAGGCGCTGCAGTGCTCTGAATAGGAAGGAAGGAAAAACTTTCTATTCTAACAACAACAAATGAACTACTTACATGCCTTTATATAGACTAGTACGACTAATAAGAAACTGACACGTGGCTCCACATTAAATGCCACTTAAACTATCTTCTCTCTCCTCCGCTGTCACAACCCGCATTTTCTCCGAATTAAGAATTATCAGAGTAAGAGAAAACACGCATCATGATGCCACGTCAAGCAGGGGATAACTGCTGACGCTCAGGCAAATCCAACTACAATCTTTATGCAAGAAAATCATGTGCTTAATGAATAGAAAATCAGTTATGTTTAGAGTCCGTATCCCTCGGCTCAGTGGATCATCTAGTCCACAAAAGAAAACTATATTTAAACGCTGCGGAAAATACTTTAATTAGGCTTTACACCCTAAAGAGCGCATAAGGGTCCCAAGAGAACCACTCATGCTATGCAAGACACTACACTTAGTTTATATAATATATATAAGAAAACGGTTTTCGTACGTGATTTGGAAAATAGTGATTAAGTTTATAAAAACATGCTGATCATGAGCTTCATTTATAATAGTATTTATAGTTTAAAAATAACTAGCAACCTAGCATAAAACCTTCTCAAAACAAGTAGACTATCTCCAGAAAAAAATAAATGGTAGCAGCAATAGTATATATCTAGTACAAGGTAAAAACTACTAGTGGGCGCCAACAACCTGACACGAACCCACCAGCACACATATATGTCTATAAGAAAGTACTGAAAACAACCTCACAAACAAGGTAAACAAAACTCCAAAGTCCGGGAGTCCACCAACAACAACACCTCCAACTAGCCACCAGACTGGCTACAGCTCAGAACCTGGGGTATTCCAAAAGAAAACAGAATACCTCAGCAAGCAAAAATCAAGGTAAAACTGCATGAAAGAGTCAACCAAAAGGACAAAATAACAGAAAACATGCAGTAGAAAGAGTCACAACTGTCCAAAACAGGACAACAAGAAATGCACAACGTGCAAAGAAACAGCAACGACCCAGCCCAGGAACAACATCCTGCAGGGCCTACTAGACTACCAAGAGTCAGAATGCTGCAAACTACCAAAGAAGAAACTTCTAACACCCTAAACTGCGGGAAGTGATAGTAGCAAAAACAACAACGAGGAACCGGATCGAAGGCAAACGCAGTCCCCCAATCCACCATGTCCAAGTCAAAAGCTCGAGGGTCAACACGTGAAAACACAAGGGACCTTCCACCCGACATGCCCAGCCCGTACCTGGAGCAAGAAATCCATGGGTGGCCTTGGCTATATCACACAACTCCACCCCCATAAAGAGCTACAACCACCACTACTATCCACGACCCACGATTCGGCCTTTAGGAAAAATAAAGAAAACGGCCGACAAGAAAAACCCAGAAATACAACTGGAAAATTCACTCGGAAACGAAATACAAGGTAAAGGAAGAGTGTTGAAATAAACCAACACGACTAGGCGTTGAGTGAAACCCACTCAGTGCCTACCTAAACTTTGGCCTTGAGTGAGCTAGCCTCACTCGCCGCCAAAATTATACCACTACCCACAAGCCCACTAAAGAAAACGGAGCTCGACGACAGTCGAACGACCAAGGCAGAAGATCCAGAACTCAAGTAATTGCCTGCCACTTGAGTATCTAAACTCCCGCACTCGAAACCATCTAAATTCGCCTATCAAAAGAAGATATACAAAGCGCACGATCAGTGACGCACGATCAGTGGTCGTGCGCACTCATCGGCTGATGATCGTGCGAAACGAACCTGGAAAACCTGATAGAAAACCTAGCAACTGCGCACGATCAGTGTCGCACGATCAGTGGTCGTGCGCACTGTTGCCAGCGCTCGTGCGATTGCCCGAGACAGAACTTTGGAAACTGAAATATATACGCGCACGAACAGAGGCACACGACCAGTGGTCGTGCGCCCTAAAGGTTAATGACCGTGCGCGGCAAACCTGTACCGTTTGGAATTTTCCGAACGACACCGGAACGCGCACACGACTCATGCCACTGCAGAAGCAGTAGACAACTATCACGTCTCACGCTACTACCATATAAACTATGCCTAACCATTCGAATAATGCCTTAACGAAGGAAAATTGGCAACCACACCCCCCCTCCTAACACTCCCTCTCGGCTACGCCCGAACCAGAGCATCAATCAAAAATAAAGGAAAACAACGGCTTCACGCCGACAATTTGGATTCCAAACACCACAACATAGGGGGGGTTTCAGTAGGGAGAACTAAGCCCTATAGTTAGCAAGAAAATGAGAACAACAAGGCCTCTAACCTGGGCTAACCGGGATTTCAATTTCAGCAAATAAAATCAAAGAAAACACTTGGCAAGGGCAAGAATACCACTTGCCTCAAATCTCAGCGAAGCTTTGGACTGCTTTCCTCCTCTTCGCACGGATCAAGACGACCGCAACACCTAGAACAAAGATTCGGCCATTAATGGCGGAAAACTTCCAAAACTGAAAATTCCAATCCTTCCAAAACTCCACGAAAATCGAATTTCTTACCGCAGGAATGAAGGTCTCGACGAGAGCAATCCGAATCCACTCTCGGAATCGAATTCCGTCCACAAACGCTCCGGGAATCGGCGTCCGAAGGCAAGGTAGGCGGTTACTCCGTTTCCTCGTATAGGACCGGCGGTTTCTATCGTGAGGAAGATGATGGCTTTCATTCTAATACTATATATATATATAATTATATAATTATATTATTAATTACAAAATTACATAAAGCACCAAATCAACGCGAAAACCGATTCACCTCGGAATTCGACGAAATTCGCACCGTAGCTAAATACCCACGCTACGAACACAACGGCGAAGTCGAAATTAACTTTCGACGAACAGAACTCGAGTTATGCCCAAACAAAGCCAAACACAAACATCCCCCCGAGAGGCCACACCGGGTCACCAAAACGACTCGGTTTGCTAGGGAGATCTTGCCAACAGGCTACCAAACAGGGCACTCAGTTCTAAGGAGCTAAACCATACTCCCCACATGGCACAAGCCACGGAAACGCGTCATCGTAACGCCAAACGAGAATAAAAATAATCGCTGAAAAGACGGGGCGTTACAGTCACTCCCCCTAAAAGAAAGTTTCGTCCCGAAACTTTACGCACAACCCTCCTACAAAAGTAGTAAAAAGTAACAAACAGAAGTTACAAAGGGAAACATACCGATCAAATCAGAGAACAGGTGAGGGTACGCCCTCCTCATGGCCGACTCTAGCTCCCAAGTCGCGCTCTCCAAATCCTGATTTTTCCATAGAATTTTCACCATCGGTATGGACTTCTTTCGCAGCACACGCTCCTGAGTATCCAAAATACGAACTGGCACCTCAACGAAAGAGAGGTTGGGCTCTAACTGGGGCACAACATCCAAGAGTTGCCCACTGCTGCGCACACACTTCCGCAATTGGCTAACATGAAAAACATTATGAACACCAGGGAAGTTCGCTGGCAAATCCAATCTATATGCAGACACACCAATCCGCTCCAAGACCTCAAACGGGCCCACATACCTTGGGTCCAATTTCCGATTTTTACCAAATCTCTTCACACCAACCATTAGAGAAACCTTGAGGTATACATGATCCCCTACTAAAAACTCCAAAGCAGACCTACGCCGATTGGCGTTCTTTTCATACCTCTCCTGGGCTAAACGAAGCTTCTCCCGAATAAGCTTCACGACGACTTCCATCTCTTCTAGAGCATCAGGACCCAACAAAGGCTTCTCACCAGCCTCAGCCCAAAACAACGGAGTCCTACAGCGCCTCCCATACAAGGCTTCGAACGGAGCCATCTGCAAGCTTTCCTGATAACTGTTATTGTAAGCAAATTCCATGAGTCGCAGACGCTCATCCCACGCTCCACCGTGGTCTAAAATATAGCACCGGATCATATCCTCAACAATCTGATTGACCCGCTCCGTCTGCCCATTGGTCTGAGGGTGGTACGCAGTAGAATACCTCAGATCCGTACCCAAACCCTCCTGCAGACTCTGCCAAAAACGAGAAGTAAACCGGGAGTCTCGATCAGAAATGATGCTAACTGGCACACCGTGGAGTCGGATGACTTCATTCAAGTACAACTCCGCTATCTTCTTCATCGGGTAATCAATCTTATAAGGCACGAAGTGAGCACACTTCGTCAATCTATCCACTATAACCCAAACAGAATCAAATCCTCTCGGGGATTTTGGCAAACCCGTAATGAAGTCCATAGATATACTCTCCCACTTCCAAGTCGGGATATCTAGCGGAGTCAACTTACCACCAGGCCTTCCATGATCGGCCTTCACACGCTTGCAAGTGTGACACTCAGCAACATATCGGGCTATATCTCCTTTCATACCATACCACCAAGCAATTTGCTTTAAGTCACGGTACATCTTCGTAGATCCTGGATGGTAGGCAACGCTGGAACCATGAGCCTCACTGCAAATCATACTCTTAATGTCCCCAACAGCGGGAACGCAAATCCTGCCGCGGTACTTCAAAGTACCCGCATCATCAATAGAAAAATCTGGCAACTCTCCCTTCTCTGTCCTGGTAAAAAGGTGCAACAGATCCGGATCGTCCTTCTGATGCAATCTAGTCAAAGAAATCCAGGACGGCTCTTCCACTGATAAGCTACTCTGTAAACTACAGCATCCCACTGAAATATCCATAAGGAGGAACTCCTCAACTAATCGATCGGCGGAGAGGTTAAAGATCTTTCCCGTCTTTCGGCTCAGGGCGTCGGCCACCACATTGGCCTTGCCCGGATGATACTGGATTTCCACATCATAATCCGCCACATACTCAAGCCACCGCCGCTGACGCAGATTCAACTCCTTCTGCGCGAACACGTACTTCAGGCTCTTATGGTCAGTAAAAATCTTGCACTGAGCCCCATAAAGTAAGTGCCTCCACAACTTCAACGCATAGATAACCGCTGCAAACTCAAGGTCATGCGTAGGATAATTCCGCTCATGAGTTTTCAACTGCCTTGACCCATAAGCAATTACTTTTCCATCCTGCATTAATACGCATCCCAGACCTATATGCGAAGCATCCACATATACATCATAATCCACGCCCTCAGTAGGTAGGGTCAGAACGGGAGCAGTACACAATCTCCTCTTTAACTCCTGAAAAGCTTCTTCGCACTTCTCGCTCCAAACAAAAGCCACATTCTTCTGAGTCAGCTTGGTCAATGGTGCGGCTAGAGAAGAGAAACCCTCCACGAATCTCCTGTAATAGCCAGCCAACCCTAAGAAACTTCTGATCTCCTTAGGAGTATTCGGCCTACTCCAATCCGTCACTGCTGCAATCTTTTCTGGGTCAACCGAGATCCCATCCTTGTTCACCACGTGGCCTAGAAAAGAAACCTGAGGCAACCAAAATTCGCACTTGCTCAACTTGGCGAATAACTTGTGGTTCCTCAACTCTGATAGGACCAAACGCAAATGCTGCTCGTGCTCCTCAGCACTGCGAGAATAAACCAACACGTCATCAATGAAGACCACAACGAACTTGTCTAGGAAATCCTTGAACACCCTGTTCATCATATCCATGAAGGCTGATGGTGCGTTGGTCAGACCAAACGACATCACCAGAAACTCAAAGTGCCCAAGCCTCGACCTAAACGCAGTCCGTGGAATATCTGCCTCACGGATCCTGAGCTGATGATAGCCCGAACGAAGATCGATCTTGGAGAACACCGTGCTACCACGCAACTGGTCAAATAAATCATCGATCCTCGGCAGAGGGTACCTGTTCTTGATAGTGACCTTGTTCAACTCTCTATAGTCGATGCAAAGCCGCATCGACCCATCTTTCTTCTTTACGAACAAAACAGGAGCACCCCAAGGCGACGAACTCTGCCTGATAAAACCTTTAGCCAACAACTCATCTAACTGAATTCGCAACTCCTCTAGCTCACGAGGGGCCATCCGGTACGGCGCCTTAGCAATAGGACGCGTACCCGGCTCCAAATCAATAACAAACTCCACATCCCGCTCAGGAGGGATACCAGGAAGATCATCAGGAAAAACATCGGCGAAACCACGAACAATAGGAATCTCCTCCAAGCGTGGCACGCTAACAACGGTTCCAACCACCGAGACTAAACAAACACAACAATCAGAAAGAAACAATCTCTGAACACATACCGCAGAGAGAACAGGAGAATCCTGACACGGATCAGCATACACGCTGCCGGGCTGACCGTCGTCCCTGATGAAGTCCAAGCGCTTTCCCTTGCACTGAATGACCGCATCATACCGAGAGAGCCAGTCCATGCCCAAAATGACATCGAAGTCCTCTAGATCAATCATCTTCAGATCCGCCTTCGCAAGAAAATCCCCCAACAACACCGGGCAATCCAAAATACCCAAATCTGACAACACAGATTCACCAGAGGGAAACTTGACACGGAAGGAATCCCGAACACGATCTAGAGACAACCGATGACGCTCCACAAAGGCTCTAGCCACGAACGAGTGGGTAGCGCCGGAGTCAAACAGAACACGCGCCCAGCGGTTCTTCACCTTAAATTTCCCTATAGGAACGCACAAAACTAAGGAACTAGCACAACAGTACCGCAAACAATCTAGCAACTAAACTACCAGGCTAGAAAGAAAAACAACCAACTACTAACCTGAGATCACCTGGGTCGAAGTCTGAGCCTCCTCGGAAGAAATCACGTTCAGCTTCCCTTTTCCCTTGTCCACATGCTGAGGTGGAGGTAATGCCTGCAATGGAACTGCAGGAAGAGCTGACTGGACCTGAGGACACCTCGACTTAACGTGACCCTTCTGCCCACACTGATAGCAGACTCTAACCCTGGACCAACACTGGGCTGCATCATGCCCGGATCGCTTGCAAACTGAACATGAGACATCTCTCCCAGGAGCACCCTGAATAGCATGAACCTGCTCCTTCTTCTGAGCTGCCGCCTTCTTGAAACACCTCTCGACAGGATGGCCTGATCGGCCACAAAAACTGCACACCACCCTGCTCCTCTTTCCCGGAACAGCATCGGGTACCAGGGGTTTCTTCTCCTCTACCAACTTCCTCTTATCCTTCCTCAACTGCTGGCCTCTGCTCTTCGCCGTCTCAATGGCCTCAACCTTAAGAGCAGCCTCTACAACTCCAGCATAAGTCACTGACCCATAAGCACTGGCCAACTGCTGCACCTCACTCCTCAAACCACCGAGGAATCGCTTAACTCGATCAGCCTCAACGCTGACCAATCCAGGGGCAAAACGGCTCAACTTACTAAACTCTATCTCATACTCACCCACCGTGAGCTGCCTTTGCTTCAGATAGAGGAAATCATTCATGAGGCGGTCACGCTCGACCGAGGGTAAGAACTTCCTCAATAGCATCTCCCTGAACACTTCCCAAGAGCATCCGGCTACCAGGCTCTCCTTCTCTCTCAACCACCAACTCTTAGCCAAACCTTTAAGCTGATAGGCGGCTATCATCACCCTCTGATCATCTGAAATCCCTGAGTACGAGAACATCTCCTCCATGGAGATCAGCCAGTCGTCTATCACCATGAAATCTGCCTTCCCATCATAAGTGGGAGGGCTCAGCCTCTAAAACTGCGAGATGAAGGCCATCTCTGCTGGCACCACCAATGGAGGCCTCAAGGGTGCAGGAGGAGGAGGAACAGCTAACCCCCCTGCAGGAACTTGCGCACCCTAAGCCTGCCCTGCCACAACTGCCACCAAAGACTGAATCTGGGCTTGCACCTCCTCCAACTGCCTCCCCATAGCTTCGCTACTCTGACGCAGACCCTCGATCACCGCATCGTTCTGAGCTCCAGAAGATTCACCCTCAGACAGGGGAGTCGATCGAGTCGCAGGACGCCTAGCCATCCTAAAAATCAATACAACGCAAATCAGAACCAAATCCCACGACTAGAACCGACTACCAGTACAGACAATACACATGTAGATATAGACTTAAAGCTGCTAAACTTGCTCTGAGAGTTTATCTTCTTCACAATAATTAGATGATATGCCCTATCCTAGGATGGTTAACCACCACCTCACTAACTCTTGTGCCTAGATCGGATGCATGAACTTATGTTAGTTTGAAAACTTATGTGTGTACATATGTCATCCTGCAAATCTTTAGCTCGGCGCGTTGTGCTTATGCAATGATATGATATGCATGATTGTGCTATGCATTCTAAAAAGAAGGCCCTAATGCATGATATGAGCGGCGTACACATGAAAATGTTATGCATCCCATACTACATAACATTTCCATGCAACGAAAAAGAAACGTGCTAGTCGCAGTCATGTGGTGAGGTTATGCATCCCATACTACATAACCCTCACATGTAGCCCCTATGGTGGATCCATATACGAACACATATTATGCATCCCATACTACATAATATGCCCCGTATACTTCATGTTATGCTATGAGTGTAGTGTTCGTGCTTTTGCCAAGACGTGCTGATGACATATCGGTGTGTGAATGACATGATGCTGAACTACTAACAGCATCCAAGGAAGGTTGCCCAACTAACTTGTCAAGCAACCTCCCTCTGATACCAACTGTCACAACCCGCATTTTCTCCGAATTAAGAATTATCAGAGTAAGAGAAAACACGCATCATGATGCCACGTCAAGCAGGGGATAACTGCTGACGCTCAGGCAAATCCAACTACAATCTTTATGCAAGAAAATCATGTGCTTAATGAATAGAAAATCAGTTATGTTTAGAGTCCGTATCCCTCGGCTCAGTGGATCATCTAGTCCACAAAAGAAAACTATATTTAAACGCTGCGGAAAATACTTTAATTAGGCTTTACACCCTAAAGAGCGCATAAGGGTCCCAAGAGAACCACTCATGCTATGCAAGACACTACACTTAGTTTATATAATATATATAAGAAAACGGTTTTCGTACGTGATTTGGAAAATAGTGATTAAGTTTATAAAAACATGCTGATCATGAGCTTCATTTATAATAGTATTTATAGTTTAAAAATAACTAGCAACCTAGCATAAAACCTTCTCAAAACAAGTAGACTATCTCCAGAAAAAAATAAATGGTAGCAGCAATAGTATATATCTAGTACAAGGTAAAAACTACTAGTGGGCGCCAACAACCTGACACGAACCCACCAGCACACATATATGTCTATAAGAAAGTACTGAAAACAACCTCACAAACAAGGTAAACAAAACTCCAAAGTCCGGGAGTCCACCAACAACAACACCTCCAACTAGCCACCAGACTGGCTACAGCTCAGAACCTGGGGTATTCCAAAAGAAAACAGAATACCTCAGCAAGCAAAAATCAAGGTAAAACTGCATGAAAGAGTCAACCAAAAGGACAAAATAACAGAAAACATGCAGTAGAAAGAGTCACAACTGTCCAAAACAGGACAACAAGAAATGCACAACGTGCAAAGAAACAGCAACGACCCAGCCCAGGAACAACATCCTGCAGGGCCTACTAGACTACCAAGAGTCAGAATGCTGCAAACTACCAAAGAAGAAACTTCTAACACCCTAAACTGCGGGAAGTGATAGTAGCAAAAACAACAACGAGGAACCGGATCGAAGGCAAACGCAGTCCCCCAATCCACCATGTCCAAGTCAAAAGCTCGAGGGTCAACACGTGAAAACACAAGGGACCTTCCACCCGACATGCCCAGCCCGTACCTGGAGCAAGAAATCCATGGGTGGCCTTGGCTATATCACACAACTCCACCCCCATAAAGAGCTACAACCACCACTACTATCCACGACCCACGATTCGGCCTTTAGGAAAAATAAAGAAAACGGCCGACAAGAAAAACCCAGAAATACAACTGGAAAATTCACTCGGAAACGAAATACAAGGTAAAGGAAGAGTGTTGAAATAAACCAACACGATTAGGCGTTGAGTGAAACCCACTCAGTGCCTACCTAAACTTTGGCCTTGAGTGAGCTAGCCTCACTCGCCGCCAAAATTATACCACTACCCACAAGCCCACTAAAGAAAACGGAGCTCGACGACAGTCGAACGACCAAGGCAGAAGATCCAGAACTCAAGTAATTGCCTGCCACTTGAGTATCTAAACTCCCGCACTCGAAACCATCTAAATTCGCCTATCAAAAGAAGATATACAAAGCGCACGATCAGTGACGCACGATCAGTGGTCGTGCGCACTCATCGGCTGATGATCGTGCGAAACGAACCTGGAAAACCTGACAGAAAACCTAGCAACTGCGCACGATCAGTGTCGCACGATCAGTGGTCGTGCGCACTGTTGCCAGCGCTCGTGCGATTGCCCGAGATAGAACTTTGGAAACTGAAATATATACGCGCACGAACAGAGGCACACGACCAGTGGTCGTGCGCCCTAAAGGTTAATGACCGTGCGCGGCAAACCTGTACCGTTTGGAATTTTCCGAACGACACCGGAACGCGCACACGACTCACGCCACTGCAGAAGCAGTAGACAACTATCACGTCTCACGCTACTACCATATAAACTATGCCTAACCATTCGAATAATGCCTTAACGAAGGAAAATTGGCAACCACACCCCCCCTCCTAACACTCCCTCTCGGCTACGCCCGAACCAGAGCATCAATCAAAAATAAAGGAAAACAACGGCTTCACGCCGACAATTTGGATTCCAAACACCACAACATAGGGGGGGTTTCAGTAGGGAGAACTAAGCCCTATAGTTAGCAAGAAAACGAGAACAACAAGGCCTCTAACTTGTGCTAACCGGGATTTCAATTTCAGCAAATAAAATCAAAGAAAACACTTGGCAAGGGCAAGAATACCACTTGCCTCAAATCTCATCAAAGCTTTGGACTGCTTTCCTCCTCTTCGCACAGATCAAGACGGCCGCAACACCTAGAACAAAGATTCGGCCATTAATGGCGGAAAACTTCCAAAACTGAAAATTCCAATCCTTCCAAAACTCCACGAAAATCGAATTTCTTACCGCAGGAATGAAGGTCTCGACGAGAGCAATCCGAATCCACTCTCGGAATCGAATTCCGTCCACAAACGCTCCGGGAATCGGCGTCCGAAGGCAAGGTAGGCGGTTACTCCGTTTCCTCGTACAGGACCGGCGGTTTCTATCGTGAGGAAGATGATGGCTTTCATTCTAATACTATATATATATATAATTATATAATTATATTATTAATTACAAAATTACATAAAGCACCAAATCAACGCGAAAACCGATTCACCTCGGAATTCGACGAAATTCGCACCGTAGCTAAATACCCACGCTACGAACACAACGGCAAAGTCGAAATTAACTTTCGACGAACAGAACTCGAGTTATGCCCAAACAAAGCCAAACACAAACATCCCCCCGAGAGGCCACACCGGGTCACCAAAACGACTCGGTTTGCTAGGGAGATCTTGCCAACAGGCTACCAAACAGGGCACTCAGTTCTAAGGAGCTAAACCATACTCCCCACATGGCACAAGCCACGGAAACACGTCATCGTAACGCCAAACGAGAATAAAAATAATCGCTGAAAAGACGGGGCGTTACATCCGCCATTAACATAAAACAATACATATAATATATAAAACTTGTTGACCCGGTCAACCCTGGAAAACCACTAATAAACTCCCCCTCAAACTTGGCAGCACATACCGAGTTTGCCTTTGAGCTTCAGGAACATCTCCACCTTCAACGCCTTTGTGAAGATATCCGCGATCTTCTCTCCGGTGGGGCAATACACCACTTCAACCGTCTTCTGCTCCACCTGCTCAAGGAGGAAGTGGTACCTCGTCTCGATGTGCTTACTACGCCGATGTAGCATAGGATTCTTTGCGAGCTAGATGGCCGACATGTTATCAACATATATTATCGTAGGGCCATCATGCGGATGATGTAGCTCCTCTAAAAGGTTCCTTAGCCAAATCGCCTGGCAGGTACAGGCCACTGTTGCTATATACTCCGCTTCACATGATGATAAGGCAATCGTTGCCTGCTTCTTCAAGCTCCATGAGAACACTCCTATTCCCACATGGAAAGTATTCCCGAAAGTGCTCTTTCGATCATTCTGTCTCCACCGTAATCACTATCCGAGTACCAAGCAAACTTCAACTCTTCTCCAGTAGAATACTTCAGGCAATGACCTCTCGTCCCATTTACATATCTCAAGATCATCTTCACTGCCGAGAAGTGGTCCTGCTTCGGCTCCTCCATGTACTTGCTCACCACTCCAACAACGTACATAATATCAGGTCTGGTGAAGGTCAAGTAGCGTAGACTTCGACCAAACTCTTGAACAACATGGAGTCGACTGCTCCCTCCTTCAAGTCCTTCCTCAACTTTAACCCCAGATCAGCGGGAGTGGAGATAGCCTTGTTATCCTTCATCCTAAACTTCTTCAAGATCTCCTCAATGTACTTTTTCTTCAAGATGAAGATACCATCTTCACTCTGCCGCACCTCCACACCTAGGAAGTAGTTGAGCTCTCCCAGGTCGGTCATCTCAAACTCCTTCTTCATCGTTCTCTTGAACTCCTCAAACATGGCAGGGTTGTTTCCTATGAATACCATATCGTCTACGTATAGACATATGATCATCATATCTCCATTCTTCTCCCCCTTCGTGTAGAGAGTATATTCATAAGGGCACTTCATGTAGCCATGCTTTTGGAGGTATGCATCTATCCTCTCATTCCAAGCACGAGCACTTTGCTTCAGGACCATACAGTGCTTTATACAGTTTGCACACCTTCCTCTCTTATCCTTTCATAACATATCTAGGAGGCTGCTCGATGTACACATCTTACTATAAGTAGCCATTTAAGTAAGCATACACAACATCCATCTACAAGATCTTCCACCCATAGTGAGCTGCCAGTGCGATGATCAACCTGATGGTGTCAATCCGCGCCATTGGTGCAAAGACTTTGTCATAGTCCACTCCTTTGATCTGCCTATAGCCCTTCACGATGAGTCTCGCCTTGTGCTTCTCCACACCTCCATCCTTATTTCTCTTTACCTTGTAGACCCACTTAACCCCGAGGGGTTTGTGGCCAGCTGGTGGATCTACCAACCTCCAGGTATTATTCTTCTTGATGGATGCTATCTCCACATCCATCGCTTCCTTCCAAGTTTTCTCTTGGACAGCTTCATCGTATGAGTACGACTCGCAATCTGCTAAGAGACAATACAAAAAAAGTTGTTAAGGGTCGGTGCCGTCTCCTCGTAGATTTCCTCCAACCTCCTCATCCTAGGTTGATGATGATCATCTTTGCCCCGACTAGTGTTAACCTCACTAGAACTTCCTCCACTAGTGCTTGCTCCGCTAGAGTAGGGGTTGAGATCTCCCCCCGACTCTCCACTTGGTGGTGATGGTGGCTCAGCTTCAACAATCTCCGCTTCTGCTTTGTGACCACCTTCCTCTTCATCGTCATCAAAGAACATCCCCTTGATACTTCTCACCTTCTCATCCCAGCTCCAGCAGCTATCCTCCTCAAACACGACATCCCTTGATATTATCGCCTTCTCCGTCATTGGGTTCTACAAATTGTAAGCCTTGCTCATCAGAGCGTAGCCCACAAAGATGAACTTCTCACTCTTATCATCAAGTTTCTTCCTCCTCTGCTCCGGGACATGGGCATAAGACACACACCCAAAAACCCTCAAGTGTTTCACACTCGGCTTCCATCCACTCCAAGCTTCGAATGGAGTCATAAACTTCACACTCTTCATTGGGCACCTGTTTATCAAGTACACCGCACACTTTACTGCTTCCACCCAGAACTTCTTTGGCAACCCCTTGCCCTTCACCATGCTTCTTATCATATTCATGATGGTCAAATTCTTTCTCTCCATGACCCAGTTCCGTTGAGGTGAGTACGCCGCTGTCAACTTATGAGAGATCCCACACTCTCTACAAAAATCATCAAACAGCCTAGAGGTGTACTCCCTACCTCTATCTTTTCTCAGCACCTTAAGTGGTTGACCACTCTCCTTCTCCACCATCTCCTTGAACTCCTTGAACCTGTCAAGGGTCTCAGATTTCTCCTTCAAAAAATACACCCGACACTTCCGACTGAAGTCATCAGTTAGTACTTGCTCCCGCCAACTGAGGTAGTCTCAAACGGACCAGCAATGTCCGAGTGAACTAGTTCAAGCAGCCTCCTTGCCCTTCGAGACTTTCCACCTTCGAATGTATGCCTCTTCTGTTTTCCCTTTGTGCACGCCTTACAGATCTTCTGTGGAGGTGAGATCATGGGCAGACTTTCCACCATCCTGGAATGGGATAAGAGATTCAAGCCAGTGAAGCCCAAATGACCCATCCTGTGATGCCATAACCACGCTTCTTCTTCTTCTTCTTCTTCTTCAGTTCTCACCAGGCACACCTTCTCCTAGGCATCCATCCTTAGAATAAAGAGACGATTCGTCGTCATCTTCACCTTCACCACCTCTCTTTCTCAATGGTCCTTCATGACCAAGGACCCATCCTTCAACTGCACACAATACCCTTTCTCCACCAGTTGTCCAAGGCTTAAGATATTACTCTTCAAGCCTGGCACATAGAACACATCAATGAGGTGCACCTTCTCTCCATTCAGGGTGACGATTATCAACCCTCTTTCTTCCACCGAGATCTTTGAAGCGTCTCCAAAACTGACCTTACCAACATTTGGCTCAAGTTTGGTGAACAGCTCCTTCTCTCCACACATGTGGTTACTTGCTCCCGTGTCCAAGTACCATACCTCATTCTTACCTCCTTCAGCTCCTCTGTAAGTCAAGAACATCATTGGATCACCTCCCATGTTGCTTGCTTATACATAGTGGTTGGTCTCTTCTCTCTTCCTCGGAGCCCAAAAATCATAGCTCATACGCCCAAACTTGTTACAATTGTAACATTATATTTGGGACATATCGCTCCGGCCTCTTCCTTGACCTCTTCCTTGCCCTCTACCTCTTCCTCTTACTTCTTGCCTCCCACCTTGAGGTTGCTCTGCCTCTCTCTGGTGGTAGTGATTTCTTTCTTGATTTCTTCCTCCTCTACCTATTCCTTAGTAGCCTCGGCCTCGCTGGCCTCCTCCTCTTCCGGAGCTCTCTCAATAGTTCAATTGAGTCTGGAGTGCTTTACTCAAGCCACTCAACTCTTCTTCATCTTGCAGCATATGGTACTCATGGGCTTGTAGGGAGCCAACAAGCTCATCTACGGACATCAGGGTGAGATCTTTTGTCTCTTGAATCGCCACCACCATATGCTAGAACTTCTTTTATATAGAGCGCAAGAGCTTCTCCATGAGGCTCACATCATCTATCATCTCTCCATTACGCTTCATCTCATTTGTGAGCATCCGTAGACGGGTCACATAGTCTCTAACCTTCTCAGAGCTCTGCATCTTCATCACTTCATACTGTGCTCGAATGGATTGAACCTTCACCTTCTTATCCTTATTAACCCCTTGCATAGAGCATTGCAAAACCTCCCATGCCTCCTTCGAACTTCTCGCGTCTGAGATCTTCTCGAACATTGCCTCATCTACACCTTGGTGTAGCAAGAATAATGCCTTCTTATCTCTCTTCTTTGACTCTCTCAACATCATCCTTTGCGCGTTATTCAACACCACCTCTGCTTCTGTAGTAATCTCATCATAGCCTTCCTCAAATATCTCCCATAACTCCTTCGAGGAGAGTAACACCCTCATATGGATACTCCAATTGCCATAATTTGACTTCATCAACTTGGGGACTTGCCCCGGCATGGCACTTCCCATCTCCATCTCCTCTAGTCACTAAACCTTCCAAGGGGGTCCAAACTCCCTCTAATACCACTTGTTGGAAACGTGAATGGGCTCCAGCGTATATAACACCTCTTAACACCACCTTTGGACACCACAATATGTAACCGGCGAGACCCACTCGGTGAGACCGTCTACCCACACGGTCAGCTCCCGGCTAGAAACCCCTCTCGCACGGCGAGATCAAACACACTCGGCGAGAGCTACCCGACGAGTTCCTCCTCTACAGCCGGCGAGCACAACTTCATCGCCGATGAGATGGTCCTTTGGGCGAAAACAAGGTTGTGAGGTCACTCTTCTCACTTCCCTACTAGCGGGATGCTTCCTGGGAAAGACCGCCTTCTCACACAGCGAGATCAAACTCCCGGGCGACAGCGCCTGGGCGAGACCACCCTCTCGTATGCCTGCGGGATACCTACTCGCGTGAACCGCTTCCAGCGAGAGAGGCTAGCGGGATAGCGCCTTCTCGCTCGGCGAGAACACCAGGTTGAGAAACTCGCTCACACTCCTTCTCGCTCGCTCTCCTACGGGCTGCGGGGATCAGAATGCAAAGACCGAACAAGAAACACACTAGGCATTGCAGCGCTCTGAACAGGAAGGAAGGAAAAACTTTCTATTCCAACAACAACAAATGAACTACTTACATGCCTTCATATAGACTAGTATGACTAATAAGAAATTGACACATGGCTCCACATTAAATGCCACCTAAACTATCCTCTCTCTCCCCCGCCATTAACATAAAACAATACATATAATATATAAAACTTGTTGACCCGGTCAACCCTGAAAAACCACTAACACTCCTGATCGTCAACATCATGTGCCTGATCGTCGACGAGCAGTGTTCTAAGAGTGTGAATTCTCTATGGATTCAATCTTTCAAGTTAGGGTTCTTACCGCCATTTAGGACTCAAGCACGCAACTGCCAAGAGCCCTTGTCACCATATTACCTCTCTCATTTTCACGCGCTCTGCCGCCAGGATCCCAAGCCCTCCTTTATCACGTAAGCCTCTTGCGCCATCGGGAGCCAGAGCAAATCCTGTCACCCCTGTAAGTCTTGTGTCATCTCAACTTGTGTTTTATGTGGTTACCTTTTAGAGAGAGAGAGAGAGAGAGAGAATTATGAACTTTTTTAGTATATAATATCTTAACAAATTACTAACGCCCATCTATGAAATATCTTAGGGTTTCCTTAGTCTCCACTCCAAGTCCAGGACTACTTCTACTCTTCAAGGTCCGCTGCAGTGCTGTTATTTTGCTGGACTGCTTCAACTTCAACTTTCAATCCTTAAAGATCAAGGTATTCCTCCTTGTTCCTGCTTCCTATAGTTCTACATTATTATCACTTTTGACTGGGATTATTGATTTGTTTATTGATTAGTAATTTAGGATTTGGGGCTTCGATTTATTCATCATTGCTTTGCTTAACTACTTCCACTTTTCAAGGTCCTGTTTATCAATTATTTTGCTTAGTAAAAATAAAAACTGATGATGAGATATAGGAAAAAAATGTTTGAATAATAAAACTTTAACAGGGCATACTCTAAGAAAATATCCCAAATTTCTAAACTCTAGCAGTTAGGTTAAAGCAGTACATTTAATAAAATGGCTGAAAATAGAAGAAGCTATAGGGGAAAAATAACAAATGGAGGATCTAAATGTGAAGTATACAAGTGAGGAGTAATATGATTCAAGCAAGAATTCACCTAGTTGATAAAGATAAGGTAGACTATTGATCAACAAATAAAAGAGTGAATGTAGTTTGAAAATATAAAAAAATTAGGAAAAGGAATGGAACAAATATTTCATACAAGGAATTTGATGACCCCATAGTGGAACTAGATCCTTGTACAACCTGTCGTTGCAAAAACTAGTACAAAGATAACCAAGGAGAAAACATAAAATTAATAAGTGTTGCAAGCAAGCATCATGTAACATCCCATTTTCAAATTGGACCCCCCCTAGGTGTGACTTGAGCATAACTAGGTCCTATGAATTAACATAGGTGAACCCAGGAGACCAAGTAACCTAAAAACCTAATTGAGACCCTCTTGGTCTGCAAATAGTAATTTTCTAAACTCTGATTTTTGGGTGGCCTAGTAGGTTCATTTTGACTCTAAAGATCCCCTTAGACATAATGTGGGCCCAAGGAGTCACCAAGGACCCACTTGGGTCAACCATAGTGGTCAATTTGACCAAGTCAACCCCAAGCCCAAATCAAGTCAAACCTAGCCCATATGGGCTAACCCAACCTCAAACCACCCTCCACCTTAGGCTAATCTCTTGTATGATTATTATGTATTAATTTGGCTGCCCATATCCTAGAGGATTGACCAAGTCAACCTAGTGACTAGGAGAGAGAGAGGGAAGCCTAAATTTAGAGAAATAAAGAGGAGAGAGAAAGTGTTTAAAGAGGCCACTTATGGTGGAAGGTGAACCACTCCCTTCATGATTTTTCCTAAGGGGATTATAAACTTTAGTGGGCTGCCAATAGGCTAGGGAGATGAGAAAATTTGTTCATGATGGTGAAGAGAGAGAAAGCTTCATTTTCCTTTTAATGGAGGAGAGAGAAAGTGAGAAAAAAGAGGATATTCATGGTGGAGAAGGTGAATCATCCCTCCATTCATCACCAATTGATTAGTATTCATCTCCCCTATCAGTTTTTAGGAGTTTCCAAACATATTGGGACCAAGGGGAGGTGAATTTCAAGTGTTTTTCACCATGGCCGAAATTTCCCCTTAATGGCCATTAATGGTCATCAAGCCTACACCCTCCCTCTCCCTCATTTGGCTCTTTTAAAAGCTTCCTTAGGCCAAGAGCATTCGTTTCCACCATTTAACAGAAGAAACCGGGTGGTTTGGTGGTGAGTTTGCAAGCATCGGAAAGCTCCACCGCCGGCCATGGCGCACCACCACCGCACTCGCCGACAAGCTCGGTTAAAGGTCCTCCTCCTGTCCTTCTCTCATGCTTAGATCCTAGGAATGCTTAGAATCCATTTCCATGCTCATCAAAACCGAGTTTGGTTTTTATTTTTTTGAAAATCTCCATTTTTTGGGTTTTTTGGAGCTCTCGGGTAGGGCGGCGCCGCCACCTCCGGCCGCCCTAGCTCCGGCCGGTGATAGCCCCCACCACCGGGAACATTTAGGGTAAGTTTCCCGGTGGTGGCGCCGCCTCAGGCCGACGGTAGATGGCCCGCAAAAATGGCCTGCGCAAGCACTATTTCGGCCTCAATCAGAGAAGATGAACAGTTGCCGTCTGATGCGCTTTAAGATTCGTGCAGGATCTTTATTTCTATTTTTCTGTTTTTCTGTTTTGTTTAAATATGCAGTTCACTGTTTTTGGATTTTAGGCCCCTTATGGGCACCTGATGAAAAAGTTGTTAGCATGAAAGTTGTAGGTCCTTTCAATACCTACAATTTGATATGCTGTGGTGAAAATTTGGTAGAGTACCTAGACCTGTAGGGCCATTTTATTATGGGTATGTCCTAGGTTTAGGGCAGTTTTACTATAAAAATTATTTAGGCCCCTTAGAGGCTTGTTCATCGATTTTGATCAACATGAATGTTGTAGGCTATTTAATTATCTACAGTTTGATATGTTATGGAAAATTTTATGACAAGTATTCTGACCTGTAGGGGCATTATTCTAGGGTAGGTCCTATAATTAGGGCAGATCTTTGAAAAATTCCCCACACCTAACCCTTGGTCCAAATGCTTTGAATTTTGGACAGGGGCTTAATCTCACCTAGACCTAGCTCCTGTAAAAATTGGAACCCATTTAAAGAAGTATAACCTAGGGTTTTGCCCTAAACCTAGAAAAGCTAGGTTAAGGTAGTTGAAGGGTCAAATGACCTCCAAACCCTCCCAAATTTTGGTGAGGTGTCCCTGGTATAGGTATTTAGGTCTGGTTAAAATCTCAACTCATTTGGTTGAGTTTTGATTAGGAATACTCTAAACCCTAATTTTGACCTAGTAGAAGGAAGTTTAGTGAGAGGTTCTTTGGACTCTTGTGTGATCATCTCACCTCAACAGAGGATGAGATTTTGAACACTGGTTTATTTTGATCCTAAGATTACCCTTAGGGAGGATGGGATGATTTAGGGTAAGTTTACCCTAGTGCCCAAGTTCAAACCCTAAATGTGGACTTTGGGGGTTTGTGAAGGACATAGGGGCAAATGCCCTTGTATGGCCTTGAGTTTTGGTGGAGAGGTTTTTAAGGAGTTTGTAACTCTCTGGATTTAATTTTAGAGAGTTTTGAGGTAGGTAGCTACCTCAAAACCTAAACCCTAATTTTAGGGCAGAAGGGTTTTTAGGTCAAAACAGTATTTTAAACTCTTTACAAAGCCATGAAATTTGGGTAGTGTGGTTCTAGGGTAGTTAGGACCCTTGGATAATTTTCCTAGAATATTTGGATAGGTATTTCTAGTACTTCATTCATAAATGTGGTTATAGCCCTTTTTGATGTTTTATTTATTAAAGATTTTTAATTCAAATAAGGCCCCTTGAAACTCTGGAATTAGATGTTATTGGCCAGTAGGAAGGCCTATGAATTTTAGTTAAATTTTATGTTGATTAAATAAAATAGTCTCTTCATAAGTTTTATTAAAGGGCTCTATGTTTTAAAAATATTTTATGGCTTTAATATTTTCTGGAAAATTATGAAAGTTGATAAATAGTGTTTTTAAATCATTATGAGTCAGTGGGATTTTTCTCTGGATTTTTGGAGTTATGGATTTAGTACTTGATTCACAAGCATGCTAGTTTAGGGTTTTTGGTAAATGATTTATTAAAAATTAATTTCCAGCAGGAAAATTATGAAACTTGTAGAGCACTGTTTTCACAGTATTTCTAGTACCCTGTAATTAATTTAAATTATTTGGAAGAGAATTTGATATAGTTTATTCATTAATCATGAAGAAATTGGTTTATTACAAAATTATGTTTAGGCCCCTTAGACCATAGGAAAAATTGCCAAACCTTGGATATGTTATTTTTAGATACATTAATATTTGTCTTAAATTTATTATGATTTATACATGACTGAAAAGTATAATGCTTGTACAAATTTGGAAGACCTTGGATTTAATAAAAATTAATTGATTATTAGATTAATTAGAAAAAAATTGTTATTATCGGAAATTGATTCAATAATGTCATGATAGGTCCCCAGTAAATAACTCAGGTCGTTCGGAAGAAAATACAAGGACAACCTATCATGGACATCTTTTAGAATAGGGTGGTCTGCGATTAGTAATTTTTGGGAAATGGGTAACAAGATAAGGTTTGGGTTAGCATAAGGGATAGCTTGTGTTGGTTGGATTTAAAGAAGTGGATGGATCACCATAGGAGGTTTCAAGTGTGGTGAGGAATGAGTTGGTGTGCACTAGAAGGTGCACGGGCCGACGAAGGATCGTCGTCCCCGTAAGAGTGAAGAGTCAAATTCACCCTAGGTTTAGTTTGATGAAATTTATAAGGAGGATCGGGTTAAGGGAGATCAACCAACAATAATAAGTGCCTTGCGAAAGGGAACTTCGGGCCGTAATGCACCGTCTTGGTTCCTAGTGCCCCTTGAGAGCCCTTCACGGGATATGCCGGGGGCAGTCCTGGGCTAACGTAAATCTTAAAACAAACGAAAGAGTAATTAGCCTAATAGGGATTCACATTGCACACACTCATTAGTTAGGGTTGGTAATGGTTAAGTCGTCCCGAGGTGTTCAAGGGGGCGCTGTTCCGTGGTGTTCTAAGGGATGGAGTCCGGAGATGAGCCGGACGGTTTAGTCCGGGGAATTTGGTCTCGGACGTGGTTAATACAGACGGTTTAGCCCGGGAGTTTGACACTTAAAACTGTTATATATTAAACTACTGCATGTGCACAAAAATAGGAAGGATTAAGGTGGTGGGTTCTCGATATCGGGGAGTTCGATTGCACCGACACCGATATCGTTGACTCGGCAAGGTGACTAGCACTAAGCCAAGGTTAAGTCCGGCGGACCAGTCGGCAAGAGTACGCAGGAGTCCGCCTCGTGCACCAGGCGTTGAGGGCGTACGATAGGTCAGACCAGTAGTGCTTTTACTGGTTTTGAGGTGGGCGAGGCCCAACCCACCGCTTCCGTCTGCCACTACGGGAGTATCCTGGGAGTTATCTCCAGAAAGGGGGAACTAAAGGTTTGTGTACACAAAGTTGGGTGGGTGAGTTGCACTGCATGACATAACATACCCACCATATAGTTGCATATCATAATCATTCATAACAACCTTGACACCTAAAGTATAAGTGGAATGGGACGCTTATACTTTAGGACTTGCAAAACGACCCCTTGGTCTATAAGCTTGTGTGGGCAAGTTTATAAATCAAAGGTTAATTTCAATATATATATGCTGCTGTTTGATAACCGATACCCCCAACGTATAAAGCGGTATGGGACGCGTTATACGATGGGAGCCTTGCAAAAGACCCCTTGGCTTATGCGTACTCACATAAGCGAAGGTTTAATTTCTTACTTACTTCCTTTCTGTTATACCTATTTCAACACTTATATTGCTCCCATGTCATAACTTGCTAGATAGGTCCACCGTCATCTGCTTTTGACTACTCTCCACTTTCATGTCCTCCCCTTTCTTCCTCTCCGCCCGGTGCCTTAGAGCGTGGGGGAAGGGGTGGGGGATGATAGGACTTAGTCTTTTAGACTAACGGTTTTCGAACCATATCATTTTAGGGGATCGCGGAGCCCAGCATGGAGGAGCAGCCCAGGAGGCCGGTACGCTTGGAGATGGGACAGTCTAGCACGGGAGTCCAGACTACGGGGACTGTGAGTCCCGGCCCTTTAGTAGAGATTTAGTTTTGCTTCCGCATTGAGTGATTTTGTAGTGAGGACTTGATGTACCGGGCATGAGCCCTTTTATTTCTAGACTATTTATACTCTGATGATTTTCTGTGGACACTCCCTTCGTGGAGTTTTATTTTATGTGATATTCTCTTTTGGTGGACTTGCTTCTCTCTTGCTTGCTACTTATTGTGATCGAAAAGGCCGGCAGAATCGGCGCGTTGTAGTGGCGACCTTCCCGGGTGCGAAGGTGTCACCGCAAAGCGGCGGTTCTGGGCATAAGACCCCGGGTTTTCAAAAAAAAAAAATGGGGTCTTACAAAGTGGTATCAGAGCAAACATCGATCGGATTAGTAGCAGTCCACAAATCCCTGGGTCACCTCCGCGCGAGTTTAGTTTGCGGACAAACTAAGCAGCGGAAGCAGTGGTGTGCCCATATGGGGAATCACATGTAAATTGTCCACTTCCCATCCATTCCATTTGTACATTTGCTAACAATTGGAATTCTTCTTTGTAGCCCGCGGCAAACCCTGTCCCCAGCAGGGAGCACCTCTGGTTGCAAAGACCTCTTCTTGTAATTCTCTAGTCAATAGGTTAGACTCAACCGCTAGGATACGTGACTAACCCGACAACTTATACTGTGCCCTAGTCTGAAACAGACCTTAAGTATGAATTTGGTTAGGTAAGGAAATACCTAAAGAGATTAAAGAAGGAGTTTAATAGGTGAATGGATACCTAAGACATAAACTCTGGTGTCCCTATGGTCCCTAACAAGGATTACTCAATCTATTGGGACTGACCAATAATCCATTATCAGAATGGTAGAAGACACGTAGTATTAACCCCCGTACCAGTAACACGATTACTCAGGGACAATTACAAGATAAACACTGAAGGTCGGGTAGGAATTCAAGTTCGAAAGAGACCCAATTGGGAGTAGGAACAACCCTGATAAGCGTGTCGTAAATTTGACTCGGAGGGTTTAAAGTATGGAGTATATCTACAAGTGTCAGTTTGGAACCCCAAGTCATAGATTGATGCCCTAGGGATTGTACACTCAGCTAGGACAGATATAACATGGTAAGATAAAAGAAAATTAGCCCAAGGAAGATATGGGCTTATCGTTTGTTTATTGGGGGCTTATCTTTTGTTTATTGGGCAAGTGAGTTAATGGCTTAGGTCTCCTAGACCTAATTTAGAAAGTGTGTTGCCCCAAACACAGTAATATTGAGGTTGGTCTTATTCGACGCCACTCGAATGATGTCATGGTAATAATGAGGAGTAACTACGAGACATAACTACTAGAAGATACCATGTGAATTTGATGACGGGTAGTAAGACTAAGTAGATTTGGGAAGATAAGACTGAGACACTATGATGTAACATCATGAGTATGATAACACTAAGAGTTTGGAAGAAATTAGCAGACGATATATCGAGAACTTATATCTTAGGTATGACCTTGCAGACTCGATTCAGGTAGCATCAAGACAAGATTAGATACATTTGATGACACAAATATGGTTAGCAAGGGTCGCGACTATGATAAATAAAGGTTTGGAAAATCAAGTGTAACTACGGCAGAATGGCACAACAAATTAAAAAGTATAAATGACAACCTCCAAAAATGCACGAGTACACCCCCTTAAATCTTGCGGACGACGGGTCATTTGACGAAGTAATCTTTCCTGTTAACGACCAGAGTTGGATAAATCATAGGGTCAAATTGATTGATTACTCGGGTGTATATGAAGGAATAGGAACATGATCGCGTGGAGGAGGTTTATAGAGTCGCTGTCTACCGTTACAAACAAAACTCAATTTACTAGAAGAAGATTGTGTGTATTAGAACTTGTCTTTCCCCGGAATGAGAAAGACGTCATGGATTTGGCTACGCACGGTGAGGTTTGCCGAATGGTATAGGCAAGTATAAGGGTTTTGAAGAACTATTATAGTCACTTCCAGAGTTAGAGTGGAAGTTCGAGGATAGATTGAGCGAGGTAGATGGGGAAACCCTGATTTAGTAGTGCAGTTTTGTGGTGCGAGAAGATCCCGCTAGTCAAGGTCTTGTGGAGGAACCACGGGCGAGAGGAGCATACTTGGGAGCCTCAGGACCTGATGCAGGAAAAATATCCGGAGCTTTTTAGTCAGGTATACCTCGCAACTCCTCCAGTGTATTAGTGTTTTTCCTTAATCTTTCTTGTACCAATAGAATTATTTAAAAAGGTAGAGGCTAATCCTTTTGTTTATTGGGGCGGGCCCTTATCTTGTTAACCTAGTAGGCACTTCAACCCTTATGGGATGTTACAACCTTAAGTTAACCCAGTAGAAAATCTCCCATAGACTTAGCCTTAATTTCGGGGACGAAATTTTTGTTTTGTTTATTGGGATTTGTAACATCCCATTTTCAAATTGGACCCCCCCTAGGTGTGACTTGAGCATAACTAGGTCCTATGAATTAACATAGGTGAACCCAGGAGACCAAGTAACCTAAAAACCTAATTGAGACCCTCTTGGTCTGCAAATAGTAATTTTCTAAACTCTGATTTTTGGGTGGCCTAGTAGGTTCATTTTGACTCTAAAGATCCCCTTAGACATAATGTGGGCCCAAGGAGTCACCAAGGACCCACTTGGGTCAACCATAGTGGTCAATTTGACCAAGTCAACCCCAAGCCCAAATCAAGTCAAACCTAGCCCATATGGGCTAACCCAACCTCAAACCACCCTCCACCTTAGGCTAATCTCTTGTATGATTATTATGTATTAATTTGGCTGCCCATATCCTAGAGGATTGACCAAGTCAACCTAGTGACTAGGAGAGAGAGAGGGAAGCCTAAATTTAGAGAAATAAAGAGGAGAGAGAAAGTGTTTAAAGAGGCCACTTATGGTGGAAGGTGAACCACTCCCTTCATGATTTTTCCTAAGGGGATTATAAACTTTAGTGGGCTGCCAATAGGCTAGGGAGATGAGAAAATTCGTTCATGATGGTGAAGAGAGAGAAAGCTTCATTTTCCTTTTAATGGAGGAGAGAGAAAGTGAGAAAAAAGAGGATATTCATGGTGGAGAAGGTGAATCATCCCTCCATTCATCACCAATTGATTAGTATTCATCTCCCCTATCAGTTTTTAGGAGTTTCCAAACATATTGGGACCAAGGGGAGGTGAATTTCAAGTGTTTTTCACCATGGCCGAAATTTCCCCTTAATGGCCATTAATGGTCATCAAGCCTACACCCTCCCTCTCCCTCATTTGGCTCTTTTAAAAGCTTCCTTAGGCCAAGAGAATTCGTTTCCACCATTTAACAGAAGAAACCGGGTGGTTTGGTGGTGAGTTTGCAAGCATCGGAAAGCTCCACCGCCGGCCATGGCGCACCACCACCGCACTCGCCGACAAGCTTGGTTAAAGGTCCTCCTCCTCTCCTTCTCTCATGCTTAGATCCTAGGAATGCTTAGAATCCATTTCCATGCTCATCAAAACCGAGTTTGGTTTTTATTTTTTTGAAAATCTCCATTTTTTGGGTTTTTTGGAGCTCTCGGGTAGGGCGGCGCTGCCACCTCCGGCCGCCCTAGCTCCGGCCGGTGATAGCCCCCACCACCGGGAACATTTAGGGTAAGTTTCCCGGTGTTGGCGCCGCCTCAGGCCGACGGTAGATGGCCCGCAAAAATGGCCTGCGCAAGCACTATTTCGGCCTCAATCGGAGAAGATGAACAGTTGCCGTCTGATGCGCTTTAAGATTCGTGCAGGATCTTTATTTCTATTTTTCTGTTTTTCTGTTTTGTTTAAATATGCAGTTCACTGTTTTTGGATTTTAGGCCCCTTATGGGCACCTGATGAAAAAGTTGTTAGCATGAAAGTTGTAGTTCCTTTCAATACCTACAATTTGATATGCTGTGGTGAAAATTTGGTAGAGTACCTAGACCTGTAGGGCCATTTTATTATGGGTATGTCCTAGGTTTAGGGCAGTTTTACTATAAAAATTATTTAGGCCCCTTAGAGGCTTGTTCATCGATTTTGATCAACATGAATGTTGTAGGCTATTTAATTATCTACAGTTTGATATGTTATGGAAAATTTTATGACAAGTATTCTGACCTGTAGGGGCATTATTCTAGGGTAGGTCCTATAATTAGGGCAGATCTTTGAAAAATTCCCCACACCTAACCCTTGGTCCAAATGCTTTGAATTTTGGACAGGGGCTTAATCTCACCTAGACCTAGCTCCTGTAAAAATTGGAACCCATTTAAAGAAGTATAACCTAGGGTTTTGCCCTAAACCTAGAAAAGCTAGGTTAAGGTAGTTGAAGGGTCAAATGACCTCCAAACCCTCCCAAATTTTGGTGAGGTGTCCCTGGTATAGGTATTTAGGTCTGGTTAAAATCTCAACTCATTTGGTTGAGTTTTGATTAGGAATACTCTAAACCCTAATTTTGACCTAGTAGAAGGAAGTTTAGTGAGAGGTTCTTTGGACTCTTGTGTGATCATCTCACCTCAACAGAGGATGAGATTTTGAACACTGGTTTATTTTGATCCTAAGATTACCCTTAGGGAGGATGGGATGATTTAGGGTAAGTTTACCCTAGTGCCCAAGTTCAAACCCTAAATGTGGACTTTGGGGGTTTGTGAAGGACATAGGGGCAAATGCCCTTGTATGGCCTTGAGTTTTGGTGGAGAGTTTTTTAAGGAGTTTGTAACTCTCTGGATTTAATTTTAGAGAGTTTTGAGGTAGGTAGCTACCTCAAAACCTAAACCCTAATTTTAGGGCAGAAGGGTTTTTAGGTCAAAACAGTATTTTAAACTCTTTACAAAGCCATGAAATTTGGGTAGTGTGGTTCTAGGGTAGTTAGGACCCTTGGATAATTTTCCTAGAATATTTGGATAGGTATTTCTAGTACTTCATTCATAAATGTGGTTATAGCCCTTTTTGATGTTTTATTTATTAAAGATTTTTAATTCAAATAAGGCCCCTTGAAACTCTGGAATTAGATGTTATTGTCCAGTAGGAAGGCCCATGAATTTTAGTTAAATTTTATGTTGATTAAATAAAATAGTCTCTTCATAAGTTTTATTAAAGGGCTCTATGTTTTAAAAATATTTTATGGCTTTAATATTTTCTGGAAAATTATGAAAGTTGATAAATAGTGTTTTTAAATCATTATGAGTCAGTGGGATTTTTCTCTGGATTTTTGGAGTTATGGATTTAGTACTTGATTCACAAGCATGCTAGTTTAGGGTTTTTGGTAAATGATTTATTAAAAATTAATTTCCAGCAGGAAAATTATGAAACTTGTAGAGCACTGTTTTCACAGTATTTCTAGTACCCTGTAATTAATTTAAATTATTTGGAAGAGAATTTGATATAGTTTATTCATTAATCATGAAGAAATTGGTTTATTACAAAATTATGTTTAGGCTCCTTAGACCATAGGAAAAATTGCCAAACCTTGGATATGTTATTTTTAGATACATTAATATTTGTCTTAAATTTATTATGATTTATACATGACTGAAAAGTATAATGCTTGTACAAATTTGGAAGACCTTGGATTTAATAAAAATTAATTGATTATTAGATTAATTAGAAAAAAAATTGTTATTATCGGAAATTGATTCAATAATGTTATGATAGGTCCCCAGTAAATAACTCAGGTCGTTCGGAAGAAAATACAAGGACAACCTATCATGGACATCTTTTAGAATAGGGTGGTCTGCGATTAGTAATTTTTGGGAAATGGGTAACAAGATAAGGTTTGGGTTAGCATAAGGGATAGCTTGTGTTGGTTGGATTTAAAGAAGTGGATGGATCACCATAGGAGGTTTCAAGTGTGGTGAGGAATGAGTTGGTGTGCACTAGAAGGTGCACGGGCCGACGAAGGATCGTCGTCCCCGTAAGAGTGAAGAGTCAAATTCACCCTAGGTTTAGTTTGATGAAATTTATAAGGAGGATCGGGTTAAGGGAGATCAACCAACAATAATAAGTGCCTTGCGAAAGGGAACTTCAGGCCGTAATGCACCGTCTTGGTTCCTAGTGCCCCTTGAGAGCCCTTCACGGGGTATGCCGGGGGCAGTCCTGGGCTAACGTAAATCTTAAAACAAACGAAAGAGTAATTAGCCTAATAGGGATTCACATTGCACACACTCATTAGTTAGGGTTGGTAATGGTTAAGTCGTCCCGAGGTGTTCAAGGGGGCGCTGTTCCGTGGTGTTCTAAGGGATGGAGTCCGGAGATGAGCCGGACGGTTTAGTCCGGGGAATTTGGTCTCGGACGTGGTTAATACAGACGGTTTAGCCCGGGAGTTTGACACTTAAAACTGTTATATATTAAACTACTGCATGTGCACAAAAATAGGAAGGATTAAGGTGGTGGGTTCTCGATATCGGGGAGTTCGATTGCACCGACACCGATATCGTTGACTCGGCAAGGTGACTAGCACTAAGCCAAGGTTAAGTCCGGCGGACCAGTCGGCAAGAGTACGCAGGAGTCCGCCTCGTGCACCAGGCGTTGAGGGCGTACGATAGGTCAGACCAGTAGTGCTTTTACTGGTTTTGAGGTGGGCGAGGCCCAACCCACCGCTTCCGTCTGCCACTACGGGAGTATCCTGGGAGTTATCTCCAGAAAGGGGGAACTAAAGGTTTGTGTACACAAAGTTGGGTGGGTGAGTTGCACTGCATGACATAACATACCCACCATATAGTTGCATATCATAATCATTCATAACAACCTTGACACCTAAAGTATAAGTGGAATGGGACGCTTATACTTTAGGACTTGCAAAACGACCCCTTGGTCTATAAGCTTGTGTGGGCAAGTTTATAAATCAAAGGTTAATTTCAATATATATATGCTGCTGTTTGATAACCGATACCCCCAACGTATAAAGCGGTATGGGACGCGTTATACGATGGGAGCCTTGCAAAAGACCCCTTGGCTTATGCGTACTCACATAAGCGAAGGTTTAATTTCTTACTTACTTCCTTTCTGTTATACCTATTTCAACACTTATATTGCTCCCATGTCATAACTTGCTAGATAGGTCCACCGTCATCTGCTTTTGACTACTCTCCACTTTCATGTCCTCCCCTTTCTTCCTCTCCGCCCGGTGCCTTAGAGCGTGGGGGAAGGGGTGGGGGATGATAGGACTTAGTCTTTTAGACTAACGGTTTTCGAACCATATCATTTTAGGGGATCGCGGAGCCCAGCATGGAGGAGCAGCCCAGGAGGCCGGTACGCTTGGAGATGGGACAGTCTAGCACGGGAGTCCAGACTACGGGGACTGTGAGTCCCGGCCCTTTAGTAGAGATTTAGTTTTGCTTCCGCATTGAGTGATTTTGTAGTGAGGACTTGATGTACCGGGCATGAGCCCTTTTATTTCTAGACTATTTATACTCTGATGATTTTCTGTGGACACTCCCTTCGTGGAGTTTTATTTTATGTGATATTCTCTTTTGGTGGACTTGCTTCTCTCTTGCTTGCTACTTATTGTGATCGAAAAGGCCGGCAGAATCGGCGCGTTGTAGTGGCGACCTTCCCGGGTGCGAAGGTGTCACCGCAAAGCGGCGGTTCTGGGCATAAGACCCCGGGTTTTCAAAAAAAAAAAAAATGGGGTCTTACACATCATACCCAAGGCTACCCTCTGCTTTGATAAACTTAGGTAATCCATCACTCAATCCCCTTGCAAATCCCGGTCGAGTTTGGAAATGAATCTTGACAACCTTCATCAGGCAAAGAGCAACATCAACAATAAATTCAGTAAAAGAAGAACCAATAAGATACATAAGGTCTTGCACTTTGTGGCATACTTAGGCCATGATCTTGAATGCAAAATGAGTTTGTATTTTCACTGGAATAGATTTTAGATTCTGTACATGTTATAAATTAGAATCATAGGCTTGAAAATTTGTTATATGTCTGATATTTGAAAATTTGTTATTATTTTTGATATTTCTTTCTATTGTAGTTGCGAGTCTCCGCAGCCCGCTCACCATTGTGATATTTGAGCTCCTCTCATGTTATTGTGATATTTTTTTATCTTGATCCTGTTACAATCGAGATTAAAAACTCTGGACTAAGGCGGTTGCTGATATCCTCTCAAAAAGGTATGTAAATGATTAGTTTTTAATTTTATTTGATTTGAAGGTTGCAGCTTAGTTATAAAGTACTCAAGGTAAATTTTTCCTAAATCTATGTTGAGCCAAAAAAAGTTTATTCTAGGTCCTATATGTTGGCATGCATGGCTTTTCTTATGTAATAACCGATTGCTCAACCACATGGTGCCTATCATATCGTGCCATCATTGAATAATCACTTACTTCAATATAATTTTTTAAGACCGTGTCTGAGCATTTATATCTATATTCTAATCTACAGAGACACTTGATTGAAGATTGTGTTTTCAATTTGAGATATATTGAAGCCACATGAATGAGGATTTATTCTGAAGGAAGAGTATTTTCTAATCTATGAGGCCAATCCATTTTATATCATATTAATTGGTTTCCTAAAATTTGTTTTTTTCCTTTCTTGCTTTCTATGTTACTTATTCATATAGTCATGTATTCTTTATGTTGTGATATAAGGTATAGTTTAATTACACATCTCTTTTAACATGAACATGGCTTTGATTGTATCTTAGTAAAGTTATTTATTGTGCAGTAGTTTCTCAATCATATGCTTGAGTACTTAATTACTACAATGACTAAGATACACATCATATTCTTTATGTTGTGATATAAGGTATACATAGTATATATAATGCGGTGTTTTTTAATATGTCTCTATTTATTTAATGTATTTGCAAACATATTATATATCATACTTATGTGGCACATGTCTCTTATATGCATAGGTACGCATACAAACAATTTTTAATGGATAAAAAATGGATGAGAGAGACACGATATTCAAAGACCTATGTAGAAGACAAAATCTTTGCTAGATCAATTCTGTGCATATACACCAACTGGGAAAAATGTCCATGTATTTGTAAAAAATGTGTAAATATAAAGATGTAGGATCGACATGAGGTAGAGGAATATCTTGTATGGAATGATATTATGGAAAATTACACACAATGAATTTAACATGATGGACGACTATCTAGAAATGAGGCTCGACCAAATTACATATCTTTTTTCACTAGAAAGTCAATTTACACTAATGATAACTTTGTTGATCCTATGGATGAACTGTTGCGTGCAACAATTCCTAACATGACACATGAGGAGAATGTGGATGTCCAACAATTGTTGAATGATCATCATGGTGAAGTCGATACATTTGGCTGTCCTCAAGCTAATGTTAATATGAATGCTAATGATTTATACACATCTCATTTAGAGGAAAACTGTAACACCCCTACCCGTTACATGCAACATAGTAGAAGGTTCGGCTTGGACCCCACACACTGTCTTACAAACAGGCGGAGACGTTACTAAGTAATACCAAATACGCATCCTATCACAGGGCATTCTAGCGGAAGTTTAAAGGGTTTCAAGAATGAACTCAAACATCAACATAGAAGTCCACAGCTAAACCAAACATGCCATAATATAAAACCACAAGTACGGACTTATGGCCTCTTACAAGTGTTTCTCTTTATACAAGAAGGTATCTTCCATACATCGGCACGCCGACCGGCCATACATGAGTTCTTACACAAGGTACAAAACTAGCCTTCGAGGGCTAGCACTTAGCAGCAGCAACTTAGGGTCTTCCACCCTCATCCCTGCTTGGCCCTTCTTGACCTGCACGCAAAAGATCCACCAAGCAGTGGCAAACAAAGCAACGGTCAGCATTTGGCTGACCATTTATAACGACCCTATCCCTGGCACGGGATAACGGAATTCCTTCCCTGCATAGCACTTATATACAATCAAAAGGGTATGCTTTAGCACATCACACTTATACGCCCGTACAAGTCATCATCCATCACAAACATCGGCCCGACGGCCCGACGTTCCGTTCTCTCAGGGCACATTATCGGTGTACCGGAAAACCAGGGTCCCACCACCGTTCAGAGGTTCTAGATATGACAGCAATTCGTGAGCATTCCAATCCTCCATGGCTCAAATAGCCGGAGCGATTCTCATTCTGTAATCCTAACAGGGCCTTAAGCACCCCACGGTTAGACAACCAGAACGCAGGTACAGATCAGCCTTTCCCATAGCTCACATATGTCAGACGTCGATCAGGACTGACACGGGTACAGCTTCACCTTGCCCGTTTGCCACACTGGCTTTTCCACAGTTGCAGCCCCACCGGCTCAACAAGTAGCATTCACAACTACAAGGGTTGAGATCACACAGCATCAACCCATCCACATACTATCCTGCTGCACCAAGCTGCAGGTGTCCACCAAGAACATCACACGCATCACAATAATACAGAGTCTTGCTCTGATATGCATACAATCATCACCAATCAGGACCAACCTGTCCAGATGGCTTCACACAGCATGCCTACCCGTACTTCTCGTTTCCGGGACTACTCCAACAAGAATCAAGGGATGGAGTTCAACATCCCAAGAGAATTCAACTCTACCTTTGTAGAGGATTCATGCATATGCAAAAAGGAAGGATTTCACATATCCAAGGAGGAAGTCGTTACCCTTGGAGGATGTTTTGGAGCCATGACAAACAGTGCTTGGAGCTCTACCTTCCCGAATATGGCCTCCGATCGCGAATCCGAGCTTGGACTAGCTGGATCTCCCTCTCCTTCCTCCTTCTTCTTCCTCCTTCCTTCTTCCTCCTTCCTTCTCTCACTTAAGAAGATAAAGTGAGGATAAGTTTGCTGGTTCGGGATCTTAAAGGGGCTGGGAAAACTGAAGACCACCAGATCTGGAAAGAGGGAAACAAATGGCCGAGATCTGCAAAAAAAGTCAATTTTGGCCCTGACACGCCCTGTGATACGCCCGTGTCACAGGCCGTGTCCCTTAAGCGGCCCTTCAGTGGCAAAGAACCGCCTCACCACACGGGTTGCACACGCCCGTGACCACCGCCTACCCTGACACGGCCTGAGACACGCCCGTGTCTCTGGCTGTGTCGCCTCTCTCGACGAATCTCGTCGATCGCCGAGATTATTCTCGCTGATCGTCGACATGATCTCGCCGATTGTCGAGAAGGACACGCCCTGTGACACGCCCGTGTCACAAGCCGTGTCGCCTCTTCTCGTCAATCGTCGATCACGATGCTCAACGATCATCGAACGCGCGACCTGCAGCAACCTGAGGAGGACACGCCCTGGGACACGCCCGTGTCTCAGGCTGTGTCACTCCAAAAACACCCGAAACCCAACTTTGAAACTTACTCGAGACCAGCTCGAGTATTTGCTTGACACGCCCTGGGACACGCCCGTGTCCCAGGCCGTGTCACTTGGCCTGAAAACCAAAACTGGGTTTTGGGGTATTACAATCCTCCCCTCCTTACAGAAAATTTCGTCCCGAAATTTGAATGACTGAAAAACTCAATAAAGTCCATATTTATTGATTCTTACAAGGTCTAAAACACAACCAATTACAAAAATAACTTGGGAAATTCTGTCCGCATGGTTTGCTCACGTTCCCAAGTAAGCTCTTCTCGGCCAAAATTATCCCACCGGACTTTGACCATCCCGATTGTTTTGTTCCTAAATTGCTTCTCGGCGGCATCTTCAATCCGAATGGGCCTAACCTTTGTAGTTAGCCCACTATCGACTGATACTCGATCTGCAACTATCACTTGCGACGGCTCTTTTATTGCTCTCCGCAGCACCGATACATGAAACAATCATGTAAACTACTTAACTCGGGCGGTAGCAAAAACCGATAGACTTGCTCAACGATGCCTTCAATCACCTCAAAAGGTCCTAGATACCTCAGGCTCAACTTTTTCAGACGCCGTATCCTGGACACACCTTTAAAAGGTTTGATTTTTAAATATGCCCAATCACCCACCGCAAACTTTACGTCTCGGTGCTTGGCATTATAATATTTGGCCTGCTTATCTTAGGCAATTAACAACCTTTTACGAATTGTACGCACCGTTTCATGCATATCAGTCACATCTTGCCGCTTGTAAAGCTTCGTTTGACCCGTCTCCGCCCAAGATAATGGTGTGCGGCACTTCCTGCCGTACAAAGCTTCGAAAGGAGCCATCTGAATGCTGGCCTGGTAACTGTTGTTATAAGCAAATTCAATCATGAACAAATGATCTTCCCAGCGACTTCCAAAATCTAGCGTACACATCCAGAGCATATCTTCCAATGTCCTGTTGGTTCTTTCAGTTTGACCGTCCGTCTTGGGATGAAAGACCGTACTGAAATGCAACTTTGTGCCCAACAGCTGATGAATTTGCCTCCAATCTCCTGATGTGAAGCGTCCATCTCGATCGCTAATAATGCTACGGGGAATCCCGTGCAATCGTACGATCGACTCTACGTACATTTTAGCCAACTTGTCGACTGGATCATCTCTTCGATTTGGAATAAAATGAGCAACTTTTGTTAACCGATCCACAATCACCCAAACCGCATCATGACCCCGCTGAGATCTCGGCAATCCATGCACGAAGTTCATGGAAATATCATCAAATTTCCACACTGGGACCGATAATGACTTCAGGAATCCTCCTGGCCTTTGGCATTCCGCTTTCACCAGAGCACATGTATGGCACTTAGCAACATAACGCGCTATATCTTTCTTCATACCCGGCCACCAGAAGTTCTTTTTCAGATCCTTATACATTTTTGAACTCTCAGGATGAATCGAATACCTTGAAAAATGGGCTTCATACATGATTTCTTCACGAAAATTTCTCTGACAAGGAACACATACTCGATCATCTTTTCTCCAAAGTCCATTGTCAAAAGAAAACCGAGAGCTCTTATCTTCCACTCCATAATGCTGCAAACTATCATCAAATTCCGTCGCTTGGCGGACCCTATCTATTAGGTCATACTGTACCCCTGTCCAATTCAAACACATGGTCGCAGCAGTGTTTTTCTCCACACAAGTAATATCCATCCGTTCTAGCTCGTGGATCAACCGTTCATCATGGTATGACAACCAATTCGCCCTTGCCGGAGTCCTACGACTCAGGGCATCTGCGACTACATTCCCTTTACCCAGGGTGTAATGAATTTGGAAGGTATAATCACCAAGAAATTCCATCCACCTTCTTTGTCGCATATTTAAGTCTATTTGATCCACAAGATATTTCAGACTCTTGTGGTCTGTATAGATATCCACCTTTACACCATATAAATAATGACGCCACAACTTAAGTGCAAATATGACTGCAGCCAATTCCAAATCATGGACTAGATAGTTCCGCTCATGGGCTTTCAATTGGCGCGAACCATATGCTATCACCTTACCACGCTGAAGGAGAACGCAGCCTAAGCCGCTACCCGATGCATCACTGTACACCTCAAAACCATCTATGCCACAAGGTGTTGTCAAAATTGGGTTCGTAGTCAACCGACTCTTTAACGCTTCAAAAGCTCGTGCACACTCGGGCGACCAAACGAACCTTTGTTCTTTCCGCGTTAGGGTAGTGAGAGGCAAAGCTATTCTTGAGAAATTTTCCACAAAACGCCTGTAGTAGCCCGCAAGTCCAAGGAAACTCCTAACTTCGGCTACTGACAAAGGAACATGCCACTCTTGCACAACAATAATCTTGGCAGGATCCACGACAATGCCTTCTCCACTAACTATATGGCCCAGAAAAGCCACGAATGACAACCAGAAATCACACTTATCAAACTTGGCATAGAGTTTCTTTTCCCTCAGGGTTTGCAATACCATCTTCAAATGATTTGCATGTTCTTCTCTGGATCGGGAATACACCAGGATATCATCGATAAAGACGATCACAAAGAGATCCAAATATTGCTTAAACGTTCGGTACATTAAATCCATAAACACCGAAGGTGCATTAGACAATCCAAAGGGCATCACTGTGAACTCATAATGCCCGTAGCGTGTGCCAAACGCCGTTTTGGGTATGTCACTTTCCCGAACCCTAAGCTGGTAATAACCTGATTTCAAATCCAGCTTAGAATACACCGAAGAGCCCACTAGCTGATCAAACAAATCATCGATCCGTGGGATCGGATACTTATTCTTCTCTGTCAGCTTGTTCAGTTCTCGATAATCTATGCATAGACACAAGCTGCTGTCCTTCTTTTTCACAAAGAGAACCGGCGCACACCAAGGTGACTGACTTGGCCTTATAAACCCTTTATCTAGCAATTCTTGCAACTAAACCTTCAGCTCCACCATTTCCTTTGGCGCTACACGATAGGGGGAACGGGCCACAGGTTTTGCACCTGGTACCAGTTTTATCGTGAAGTCGATTTCTCTTTGGGGTGGTAACCACGAAAGGTCTTTTGGAAACACATCCAGGAATTCCGACACAATAGGTACCTCATTCACACTAGCCTTTCGCTCTACCGCTACTACTAGCGTGAAGAACAACTCGGCACCCTTTCTAACGGCCTTCTGAACTTGCAGAGCGGATATCAACATCTCATTTATCCCCTGCATGCCGCTAAACCTTATTTCTTGTTTGGTGTTCTGTCCCAACACAACTTCCTTAGAATTACAATCAATGCGAGCATGCTGCTCTGACAACCAATCCATACCGAAGATTATGTCGAATTCCGAAATCGGCAACACAAGTGCTTCCAATCTGAAGTCCCAACTTCCTATTTTCCCTTCTACACACCCATACTGATCCGCGCACAAAACACATCCGTTAGGTAAGAGTACCTTCAAACTTTCTGTCGTGCCTCGTATCGGCGCGCCAATGCGCAATACGAAATCCTTTGACAGAAACGAATGTGACACACCAGTATCAAACAGTGCTCGTGCCGGATGATCCCAAATTAGGACGAAGCCTAACATAGCAACAACACAATAAACACCAAAAACATAGCAGCACTACACAAAGGGAAAAGAACTCAGAGATCACGCGCACCTGTGACGACGTCGGCCTACTTAATGGCCTCCTGTTGTCGTAGATTGAAAACTCGAGGCTGCACTTGCGAAGCAGAAGACTCCGCCACCGCCTTCCCTTTATCCGCATAGGACGCGCCCGGCTTCTTGTCACCTTTCGGAGGACCAACCCGACAGTCCCGAGCAAGATGTCCCGGCTTGCCACACGTATAGCAAGTGCGGGATTCATAGCCCGACGACGCTTCCGAAGTAACTGATGAAGGAGTTTGCCCAGAATGTCTGGACTTCTTACCCCACTTCTTTCGAAATCCACTTCTCTCCGGATGCGGCGGTTTGAACTCCGGTTTTGCAACAGCCAAAGGTCCTTTAGATTGTCCTCGTTTCAAATCTGCTTCCAATGCCATCGCGGTGCAGACCAGAGCTTGAAATCCCTGATTCACGGAACTCGAGAGCAAATGCTGCAACTCATCCCGCAGTCCCGCATAAAACTGACTGGTCTTGCGCTCTTCCTCAGCAAAGATAGCGCCCGCATAACGCCCCAACTGCGTGAACTCATACAGATACTCATCCACGCTGCTCTCCTTTTGAGTCAACCGCTGAAACTCCAATTCCAAAGCAATCCGTTGCTGCAATGGCAAATGCTTGCCCAAGAACAACCGAGAGAACTCGTCCATAGAGATTCCTGCCAACTGTATGCCTGCCAAGTGGTGCAGTTCTACCTCATCCCACTATAGCCGAGCTTCTCCTTCAAGAAGAAAAGTGGCTAACGTGACTTATTCAGCGACAAGCCACACACCAAACAGTCAAAACAAACACACAAGTGTAACACACCAGTGTATTTCAATCCTATGTGGACATGTTTGAGTTCAATTTTATTCACTCACACACGAGCTCGCAACCCCACAAAAGAATTCGTCCACGAAGTCAGAGGAGGGAACCAAGGAATCTGATACCAAATTGTAACACCCCTACCCGTTACGTGCAACATAGTAGAAGGTCCGGCCGGGGCCCCACACCATGTCTTATAAACAGGCGGAGACGTTACTAAGTAATACCAAATACGCATCCTATCACAGGGCATTCTAGCGGAAGTTTAAAGGGTTGCAAGAATGAACTCAAACATCAACATAGAAGTCCACAGCTAAACCAAACATGGCATAATATAAAACCACAAGTACGGCCTTATGGCCTCTTACAAGTGTTTCTCTTTATACAAGAAGGTATCTTCCATACATCGGCACGCAAGCCGACCATACATGAGTTCTTACACAAGGTACAAAACTAGCCTTCGAGGGCTTGCACTTAGCAGCAGCAGCTTAGGGTCTTCCACCCTCATCCCTGCTTGGCCCTTCTTGAACTGCACGCAAAAGATCCACCAAGCAGTGGCAAACAAAGCAACGGTCAGCATTTGGCTGACCATTTATAACGACCCTGTCCCTGGCACGGGATAGCGGAATTCCTTCCCTGCATAGCACTTATATACAATCAAAAGGGTATGCTTTAGTACATCACACTTGTACGCCCGTACAAGTAATCATCCATCACAAACGTCGGCACGACGGCCCGACGTTTCGTGCTCTCAAGGCACATATCGGTGTACCGGAAAACCAGGGTCCCACCACCGTTCAGAGGTTCCAGACATGACGACAATTCGTGAGCATTCCAATCCTCCATGGCTCAAATAGCCGGAGCGATTCTTATTCTGTGATCCTAACAGGGCCTTAAGCACCCCACGGTTAGACAACCAGAACGCGGGTACAGATCAACCTTTCCCGTAGCTCACATACGTCAGAAGTCGATCAGGACTGACACGGGTACAGCTTCACCTTACCCGTTCGCCACACTGGCTTTTCCACAGTTGCAGCCCCACCGGCTTAACAAGTAGCATTCACAACTATAATGGTTGAGATCACACAGCATCAACCCATCCACATACTATCCTGCTGCACCAAGCTGCAGGTGTCCACCAAGAACATCACACGCATCACAATAATACAGAGTCTTGCTCTGATATGCATACAATCATCACCAATCCGGACCAACCTGTCCAGATGGCTTCACACAGCATGCCTACCCGTACTTCTCATTTTCGGGACTACTCCAACAAGAATCAAGGGATGGAGTTCAACATCCCAAGAGAATCCAACTCTACCTTTGTAGAGGATTCATGCATATGCAAAAAAAAGGATTTAACATATCCAAGGAAGAAGTCGTTACCCTTGGAGGACGTTTTGGAGCCATGGCAAGCACTGCTTAGTGCTCTGCCTTCCCGAATATGGCCTCTGATCGCGAATCCGAGCTTGGACTAGCTGGATCTCCCTCTCCTTCCTCCTTCTTCTTCCTCCTTCCTTCTTCCTCCTTCCTTCTCTCACTTAAGAAGATAAAGTGAGGATAAGTTTGCTGGTTTGGGATCTTAAAGGGGCTGGGAAAACTGAAGACCACTAGATCTTGAAAGAGGGAAACAAATGGCCGAGATTTGCAGAAAAAGTCAATTTCGGCCCTGACACGCCCTGTGACACGCCCGTGTCACAGGCCGTGTCCCTTAAGCCGCCCTTCAGCGGCAAAGAACCGCCTCACCACGCGGGTTGCACACGCCCGTGACCACCGCCTACCCTGACACGGCCTGAGACACGCCCGTGTCTCTGGCCGTGTTGCCTCTCTCGACGAATCTCGTCGATCGCCGAGATTATTCTCGCCGATCGTCGACATGATCTCGCAGATCGTCGAGAAGGACACGCCCTGTGGCACGCCCGTTTCACAGGCCGTGTCGCCTCTTCTCGTCGATCGTCGATCACGATGCTCAACGATCGTCGAACGCTCGACCTGCAGCAACCCGAGGAGCACACGCCCTGGAACACGCCCGTGTCTCAGGCCGTGTCACTCCAAAAACACCCGAAACCCAACTTTGAAACTTACTCGAGACCAGCTCGAGTATTTGCTTGACACGCCCCGGGACACGCCCATGTCCCAGGCCGTGTCACTTGGCTTGAAAACCAAAACTGGGTTTTGTGAAGCGCTACTTTGTCAAAAGTGTGTGTGCACCAAAGCACAACTATAACACAAAAGATCCGGAAAAGAGGGTCTCCGTTCAAGCCAAGCTGTCACACGGGCTACATAATTATAAAGGACAAAAACATGCGACGGTACAAAGGCGCACCCACACGACGAAGCAAAAGCAAAGCAAATAGATAAAAAAGGATGCCAAGAATATACGAAACTATCATTTTTATTAAAGCTCCTTCATATTAAGACTCCAGGTAATTGGTGTAATACACATTTTAGTATGTTGTTGAAAGTTTTGCAGGTTGCGGTGCCTGGTGGATATGAAATGATCCCCAGGAACTACCGTGAGGCAAAAAAGTTCAAAGTTAGGTCACAAATATATTAAGATTGATGCATGTGAAGATGGTTGTTTGTTGTTTTGGGGGATACACAAAAATGATGATGTATGTTATGTGTGCGGGAAGTCACAAAGACTTGAAAGCAATGAAGAACAATTTAATCACAAGTCGAGGAAAGGTGAACAACATGGCATGCTAGTGCAAAGAAGATTGCTAAAAAAGTTTTTTGATATTTTCTATTGAAGGAATGCTTAGAGCGATTATTTTTTTGTAAACATACCACTGAGATGATGCAATTACATGGCAAAGAGCCCAATCATGATAATCTAATGCATAACCCTAGAGATGGTTTGGCATGGAAAGAGTTTGACCGCAATCACAAGGAGTTCTCTAATGATCCTAGAAATATTTTCCTCGGTATAGCCACCGATGATTTCAAACCTTTTGGAGATCTAAGCAGTACACACATCACATGTCCAATTATATTAGTAGTGTATAATGGTCCACCTTGGGAGTGCATGAAGAAAAGATCTATAATCATGTCGGGTCTGATACCTGGTCAAAAAATGGCTGGTAATAACATTGATATTTATTTGCAACCATTAATATAAGAGTCGATGGAATTATGGGTTTGTGGGAGTTGAAGTGTTTGATACTTCTGATGGAAAAAAAATTTAAATTGCATGCTATGTTATTATGGACTATTCGTGACTTCCCTGGGCTTGATAATTTATCAAGCTAGAATGCACATTCAAAACTTGGATGCCCATCATTTGGATTAGACACAAAATCATGTTTGCTAAAACATAATAAGAAAATATCATATCAATCTCACAGCAGATTTCTTCTACTTGATCATCCATACCGAAAGGCAAGAAGGTTTGGTCGTCTTGAAACAAGCATAGGTAACAAAAAACCAATTAAAGGAAGACATGCCATGGAGGCAATGAAAAATACCTGAGTTGTATTTGGTAACGAAAATTAGTCAGGAGGCGCAACAATGTATTGGAAGATTTTTTTTAATTTACCTTATTAGAAAACAAATCTATTACGACATTGTCTTGATGCAATGCATATAGAGAAGAATGTGTGTGATAATATAATGAACAGATATTAGGTGATCCCATCAAATCCAAGGATAATGTGTGTGAAAGAAGAGATTGTAAGGATCTCAACATTTTAAAAGAATTATGGCTCAAAGAAAAAGATGATGACACAGAAATTGTTCCTCCAGCATGCTTCCCTAAAAATAAGATTGAGAAAGATATTTTCTTGGGTTTGATAAAATCACTCCAGGTTCCTTATGTATATGCATCCAACATATCATAGTGTGTAAAGCTTAAGCAAGGCAAGATTCAAGGTTTGAAGAGTCATGATAATCATATAATTATGCAACATTTTTTTCAGTTGGATTACGATCAATGTTACTAAGACATGTAGTAACTCCATTGATGGAAGTGTCCGGATTTTTCAGACAAATGTGTTCAAAAAAAACTTCAAGTCCCTGATTTGGTAAAAGCTGAGAATCAAATAATATTGGCATTATGTCACCTTGAAGTAATATTTCCACCCTCATTCTTCACTATAATGATTCATCTCATGGTTGATCTTCCTAAAAAGGCTATTTTGGGTGGCCCGGTGCAATATAAATGGATGTATCCCATTGAGAGGGAACTTGAAAACTATAAAAAAATTGTGCGAAATAAATCAAACCCCTAAGGATCAATAGAGGAGGGCTATATAATAGAAGAGACACTCACATTTTGTTACTAAGTCCTAGAGGGGCTAAAGACTCAATTTAATCGACCAAGTCGTAATTGTGCAAATTTGACAACTCCAACTCCGACTTTCACGATGCTTCCGCAAGTAGGTAGTGCTACAAAAGGTGTTCTCTTGAAGAAATTGGACTTAATCAACCTTCAGCAAGCTCATCGATATGTTTTATTCAACTGTACTGAACTCGAGACTTTTTGAAGGTAATTTTTTAGAAACTTAATCTTTTCAACATACGACATCTATTAATTAATTTTTTATGTTTGATAATGAGCTATTTTATTTTATAGTGAGTTTAGAGAAGAATTGAAGAGTCATCACTAATTACAAAATAGTGAAAAACATTTATTGGAAAACATGTTTCAAAGAGAATTTGCATAATGATTTAAAATAAAGGTAAAAAACACTCAATTATATTTGCAATAAGCTGTAAGATATTTCTTATGCACCAAATCTATTTTTATGCAAGATTTTACGTGATGGGGCGATTATTGATGATCCTATGACAGTTGGCTCTTTGACCTAACGCTATGGTTCGTTTTTATAAAGGTTATAATATAAATGGATATTCATTTCGAACAACATGCAGTTAGATCCATAAGAGAACACAAAATAGTGGAGTAGAGGTTATGTCTAATCATGGTGGGTCAGAGGGGGCTATCAACTATTTTGGTAGACTAAGTGAAATCATTGAATTATATTACTTTGGTGCTGTAAAGGTATGACTTTTTAAATGTGATTGGGTGAATCCAGCAAATAATGTGGGCATGAAAAAAGATTTTTTTGGATTTACTTTAGTTAATTTTACTCAATTAATACATACTGGAGTGACACTTGAGCACGACCCTTATATATTTTCTTCTCAAGCAAAAATGGTTTTTTATATTTGACATCCAAAAATATTAAATTGGGAAGTAGCCTTGAGGATGGTTCCACGAGATGAGTATGAAATGGGAGAAATTGAAGTTGTTGGTAATGAAATATCAGATATTGAAAAATTATATATGGATGATGATGAAGGTACCGTGATAGTAAGAACATATGTTGAACCACTAGTTATGCAAAGAGAAATGTAAATATACCCTAGTAAGTATACTCATTTTTATTAGATTCTAACATACAATTTTATGCATGTTTTAAATTTATGTTGTACTTTTCATGCAGGTAAGTAATGGCTCCTAAAAGGATAATTGATCCAAGAAGCTTATATGTTTCAAGGGATCACAATGAAACACCCAATGGTCAAAATATTAATTCTTCTTTTGAAAATTAAAACATAGTTGCTAGTACTGGCAATAACATGATAGCACTTCAAGAGCTGAAAGTATCTTGCATCTACCTAAATCACCTAGAGGGGTTGAATAGGTGATGTTTGCGTCTTTTTACGGAATAACAAATAATATTAAATAACAAACACACAAATGCAGAGATTTTATAGTGGTTCCCCGAGTTGGGTACGTCCACTATCCCGCCTCGCCTATCTCCCACTAAGGGAAGATTCAGCTACTTCACAAACTCAGATTTCATCAAATCTTATACCTCGGAGTTGCAACTCCTACACCTCGGAGATGAAGCTCCTACTACTCGGAGAACAACTCTCCTACAACTCGATCTGCAAAACGGATATACAAACTTGATCCTCAACCGGATCTACTCTCTCGATTCACAAGCAGATCTACAAACACTCGAAAAAAAAATCTCCTACAATATTCAAAAAGATATTACAATAAACACACAAGATTACAAGTCTTGATTCGACATTCTTGGAAGGATTGAGGTGGAAACTCGAAGAACTCGGAAACTTTAAATCTTTGGATCTTGAACCTTGATCTTCGACCAACGAGGATTGGAGTAAATCAGATCTTGAATGAGGAAGCTATCCAGTCAAAGATGTCATTGTCGAAGAGGATTGTTCGTAGTCACGGCCGATCGGAAGGGTTTCGCGAAAATCTAATTGTGCGACCGACGATAGCTATTTCAGGAAACTTGAAAATCAAAAGAGCAATTAGGTTTTTTAGATCCGTAGCCATTTTGAAATTACTCTAGGTATTTATAGAGGGGTTTGAAATGAAACGGCTATAAAAGATTTCCAAAATTGAAACCTAGAAAAGTACTGTACATGGCTGTCAGTTTCGAACCAGGAAAAATCGGAAAAATTGACAAGGAAAATTCGGCGATAATCATCAAGTATCAGGTATACTACACTCCAAATTAGGGTAATGAAATACACCCAATATTACCTAATAAATACTCGGCGAGTATTGCTTGGGTTACTCGAATAATTCGGCGAATATCGCCAGTGATACTCATCGAATTTGCCTTGGTAAAATACTGGAATCCCAGAGAATTTATTCCTAAGTATATACGACAAATTCAGCGGGTATCGGGAAGCATACACGAAGAATTCATTGAGAATCAAGGGGATACTCGACGAATTTGACGTGTATGACTCACCATACTCACTGAATTTTACTTAGGTAAAATTCTTTATTTCTGACTCCTTGTCTTTGGCTTTTCTCGCTCCTCCTGTACTTGGGATAGAAGTACACCCCAATAGAGAGATTACACATGAGTCAACACATTGACCTACATAATGAAGGATTACATTGTATTGTCCCGTGTTTAGTGACTCACTGTAACCTGACATTGGTGAGTACTTGGCATTGTAAAACTGTAAGTACATAACTAAAAAGCAATATCAAATACAGACTCAATTCATCTTAGCTTGACTGGACCCTTCTTCAAATTAGGGTTATTGTGGATACAATACCCAATAATCTCCCCCTATTTGAAGAAGCTAAAATCCAACAAGCTAAGGTGAATTGCACATACCAAATAAAATTAAATTAAGACTTGCAAAAAAAAAAGAAATTAAAAAGATAACAGTGCGCATTCCAAGACAATTAGAAAAATCAAATATATATATATATATCAAAAGTGTTTTAGATGAGGGAGGGCAGCCCACTACACGCAACAATGAAATATATATAAGAATTTAGGTCTTCTTATTCTTTTGTTTCAACAGCTGCCTCTCAAAATATTCTATGGGCTTCGGATAGTACTTTGGAGGAGGAGGAGGCATATGATCAATATTATTGTACTTCCAGAAATGAGTCCTCCTCCTAGTGCAGTCTTCTTTGTATCTGTTCCATTCTTCTGGACTATAGTGATCCTAATGCTTCTCTGCTCCGAGCTCATACAAGGCAAAGGTGTCCAAGATAATTCCTTATGAAGTTGGGCTCCAAACTTTATCCATTTCACGGTTAGGCCCTTCTCTAACTTGAGCTGGCCTGACCGGTTCTGGTATGACTTTGGAAGTATCTTCTCCAAATTTCCATTTCTTGAGGACCTGAGCCTCTGAGAATGCAGCAATAGCAGTATCAGTAGCAGCTTGAACATCTGGAGTCACAGCAGCAGCAACAACATGTGCCTGAGATAAGTCATGTGAGTTTATCCAGTATTGAGTGTAATCGGAAGCCGGATGAACATCAACATGAACAGGCTCACCAGGAACTTGAGACGGGAAAAACTATCCATGTAACGATACAGTGTTGTCATAGTTGTAGTCATTTGTTTGTTTGAATTGATCGAACATAGCCTTTTCAACACCGACAATCTTAGCTGTAAGGGCTTCCTCCCCCTTTTGGCTTCGACAACAATGGCATTGTCATACAATTTCAAAGAAGAGTCATAGTGTTCCATAGATCTGTAGTATTCGTCAATCATGGTGCTAGTGTTTTTGTCAAGAGTTGCCAGATCATCTTTGTTGGTCTTAAGTCCACTCATCATAAGTGTGATGGCAGTAGCAGCTTTGTCATACTTTTCATCAAACCTTTCCTCTAGCTTATCAAATTTTACTTTAATTTCAGCAAGCCCGTCAAACATAAACTTCTGTGATTGCTGAACTCTTTTGACCACTTTTTCCAATGAGGCATCGAACTGTGCCTGTTGTTTTGCTAGCATGGCTTCAACAGCTTTCAGGATCTGCTCACCTGAACTTGAGCTTGGAACATCTGGAAGCACTGGAATAGAAACATTTGTAGAAATCAAACTTGGTTCATCAGAACCTAGGACATGTGCATTCAAATCTACACCTCCTTACGCAGCAGAAAGATCAACTACCTCTTTGGGCACCAACGGTATCCTGCCTAGTCTTTTGTCCAGGTTGCGCAAAAGTCTGGAAACCTCAGTAGAGACAGATATTCGAGACAGAGTTGTCTCCCTATCAGACACTACAGAGATTATCATATCAGGGAGAGGAACTATCTGATTGTCCGCTAACATAGGCTCTGAAAAAACTATGGCATTACTGACAACATTAACGGCAGCAGACTTATCACAAACCAGCATATTCTCATCAGAAGTAGTCTCTAATTCATAATCAGCAGGAGGTAGATCATCTTCATCATCATCAACAACATCTTGATTCACTTCAGCAGCAGCAACATCCTCATGATCAGAAGGAGCTTGATCACCTATAACAACAACATCCTCTTGAACTGTATCAACCCTAGCCACCTCCGACACCAACTCTTCAACAGCAGTCTAAGCAATCTGAGCAACCTCTGCCATCAGATTCTTTGGCTCTGGACCTGGAAGCACTGTATCAGGGGCCACTGAAACTGAAACTGTATTTGGAACTGAAATCACTGTAGCTGCAATTGAATCTAGGATCATTGACTCCCCCTCAATTCCTGTACACAAGCTATCAGGAATCTCACTGGGGTGTGGAAAAGAGGTCCTGACTTCAGGAACTTGATCTTCATTGTCCACTGGGGGTACTGGGGCTCCCCCTCTCTATATGATCCACCTATCCCACCGAGAGAAGATTGTAGAGTCTATCTTCTTGAGGTGATGGATAGGAAGTCCTTTGGTCATATCAAATTTATCACCATCGAGTTGATTCAGGTATAGAGTGATAATCCTCCCAAAGTTGGGAGTGCGTAGGCTATCCTTAATCTTGGCAAACAGCAGAGCACCCCAGTCCAGCTTCTTCCTGCAGAATATTTCTACTAGTATCTTGAACATCTATGTGGACAGATAATCGTGCGAGCCCGTCTTGCAAATTAGCACCTTGCCAATTATGTCTGAGAGGAGTTTGCCTTCCTCACTCATTCCTTTTCCCTTGATGTCTTTGGTGCTCCTAAGCAAACCACAAAACGATAACATTCTTGCAAAATCTGTCTCCTCTAGGTAGTCGGCCTGATCACAGATGGGTAGCCGCAAGTACCTAGAGAGTCGTGAGGTGTTCATTTTCACCTTGAACTTTTGAACTTTGCTTTTGATGACTTAGTCTTCGTGTCGAAGTTTGGAGTTATGGAAGAAATTGATAACTTCCTTGTATAGCACCTTACAAGGGTGTTTGGGGACGAAGGAAAGTCCCGCTATCTCCAGCATGAGAATAACATTCCGAAATATGTCTGATGCTTGATCAAATCCAGTGCAGACCAACTCACCTCCCCTGATCAAGCCACTAATGCTTCTAGGAGCCATTGTAAGGTAGGGAAACCTTGTTGAATCACTGAGGAATAGGATTTCTTGAGACAGGAGCTTCTGAAAATGTCAACACCTGCACTGGAGAATTTCTGAATGGCTGCACTGTATCTAGAACACTTCACTGTATCAAGGAGATGGCTAAAATTTGGAGATTTCTTATCAGTAGTCGGCGGAGACACACTGTAGTCGGCGACAAGCTTGAAGCTAGGGCATGGGAGGAAGGCGACGAACGACGGGAATCAGCGAATCGGGAGCTGAAGGGTCGGTTAACGTAGACTGGCGAATCGTCGGGTTTTGGCGGCTTTTAAATTCAGCAAATACCGTGTGCATGCCCTCCCGTTTCTATTTATAAAAAATATATATATTTGTATGTGATTTTTAAATTGCATTTAGAATGCGCGTACCTCAAATTTGATCGTCGAGTCTTCGGATCCAATATTGACACTTTGAAATATTTCCCCAAATAGACTTCTCCGAAATTAGCCGTTGGAGGAGTCCAATTAGGCGAGTGTTGTATGAATATTTGACGAGTCGGTCGATATTCATCGAATTGGACTTATAGAAATTCCTACTTAGTTGAAATGGATCCTGAGACCAATTTTGTTTGCTTGACCTTCTTCACGAGTCCTTGTTCATCATACCAAGCTACGTTATGAAAAACGAGAACTTGGTCTCGTCCAGCGGCTTTGTGAAAATATCGGCAACCTGCCTGTCCGTTGGGACATAGCTGAGGGCTATGTCCTTATTTTCCACATGTTCCCGAATGAAGTGGTAGCGCACTTTGATGTTCTTGGTTCTGCTGTGGGAGACAGGATTTTTTGCGATTGCAATAGCGTTAGAGGAGTCGCAGAACATTGGAATCTCTCGGAACTTCAAGTTATAATCTTCTAGTTGATTCCTGATCCAAAGAAGCTATGCGCAACAACTACCCACAGAGATATACTCTGATTCGGCAGTAGATGTTACCACACAATTCTGCTTCTTACTGCTCCAAGAAATAAGCTGTCTTCCGAGGAATTGGCACGTCCCGGAAGTGCTTTTTCTTTCATCCCTTCTACCTGCAAAATCAGCATCTGAAAAGTCAATTATGAAAGATTTGATTTCAAGATCCTAGACACATAGAGGGGGGTGAATAGGTTCTAATATTTTTTAACTATTTAGGCAATTAACAAGTTCTAACACAGCATATAAAATCACAGTTCTCAGAAAAAATAAACCCAGCACAACACAACAAGATTTATAGTGGTTCCCCAATTTATGGGTACATCTGCTTTCCCCCTTCGCCTATCCAGTAGAGAACTAGATTCAGCCAAACTTCCTTCCACTATCTCAGATCCACAGATCTTATAACTCAGAACCTGATAGGTTCCTATAGCTTAGACTTCTTCAAGTCCTACCTCAAGTTCTTCCCAAGAACCCTACCTTAGGCAACAACCCTACCTCAGCCTTTATCTCCAAGCCTACAACTCAGACTTTAACAAGTCCTACACCTCAGGCACTCAGCCCTACCTCAGCCTTTATTAATACAGGCTTACAACTCAGATCTATATAAGATCTTACAAGAAAAAGTTTATTTAAAAAATAGAAATTTCACCAAGATTGAAATCTAAATGGGTGAGAGCTTCTTGATCAGTTCTTGAATGACTGAATACTTCAGATCCAACCTGACTTAGCTTCTTCAAAGCTTCTTGAATTTGGACAAAATAAGGTTGATCTTCAATCAGAGTTGGAGTTGATCTTCAATCAGCTTCCTTCTTGAATTCAGGATCAAAACTGAATTTTACTTGCAGACTTTTAGGATCTGCCTTCTTCTGGATTTGCCTCTTGCTCCCCTTCACTAATTCTCAAACTCTGTTGAGTCAGTTATTTCTCCTCTTGATTCTGTTGGATTGATTCTCTACATTTTTCTTTTCACCCCCTTTGGTTGTTATGGATCAGCCCTTTATATAGAGTTCATCCACGATTACCGGCTGATCCGGTTTATAACAGCCTTCTGACAGCTCTGACAGATGTGATAGCTTCATTAGTTATGACAGCTGTCAAGTCTTCAGTCTGGATACTTGATACTTCATTTTTCTCTGACTCAGAAGAAAAATATCATGACAATTCTTCACAAGTATCGACACAAATAGACTATGTGTCGACACAAGTCTTATTGGTTTCGACACAGCTCCCACAATGTCGACACAACACTTCTTTATCGTCTCGACACAGCTTCTGTAGAATGTGTCGACACAAGTCCTGTGTGTCGACACAATTTCTTTTAGTCTCGATAATGTTGAAGTAGACTTAATTCTTTGTGCGTGTCGACACAAGTCCTATGTGTCGACAAAGTTGTTGTCGAAAAAATATTTGTGTGTCGACACAAGTCCTGTGTGTCGACACAATTCCTCTTCTGGTGTCGACACAATCTAGCGTCTGGTGTCGACACAATTTCTGTATGTCGACACAAGTCTTGTGTGTCGACACAATTCTTCTTTTGGTGTCGACACATCCTGGCTTCTGGTGTCGACACTTGTACTTAGAATATTTTCCTGCATTTTTAACTTGCACATACAAACTCAACATACCATCAAATACAACTTGATGTATATCATTGAGTTAGGTGAGGCTTCTCCAAATCTGGTACACATTTTCCAATGTACCAAACAATCTCCCCCTATTTGGAGAAGTCATAACCCTTAGTCAATGATATACACCACTTATAATAAAACAAATATGATGATATATAAAGAACATTACACAGACAGGGTAATTCATAAGAAAAGTTATTATCATTCACAGGTAGGGTAACTTGTAAACAGAAATAACTAGGAATAACATATATTATCATCACAGAATATGATAACATTCATTAATAAGTGTAATATTTTTAAGGATGTTTAGAATAAAATTTACATAGTTCTAAGACAAGCCTATCTATCACTAAGATTGATCAGACTCCTTGATAACTATTCCTTTGCCAAACTGAATCTTTGCTTGCACTTTGGCTTCAGAATCTTCAGCTAGTTTCTTCCCTTTCAGATCTTTCTTTTTAAGCTCTTCTGCCTTGATCTTCTGCCATTCAAAGTAACAAAAAGGCTTTGGAAAGTACTTGCTAGGCTCCATAGAGTTAGTAGGTAACTTTCCAGCTTTTATATCCTTTCTCAGCTGATATATGGAATCTTGCCTCTTCTGATACTTACTCCATTCTTGTTCAGAGTACCATTTGCCTCTATCATGTATATTACCTTTTATAGCTTTCCAGGCAGTAAGAATGATATTTCTAGAAGTAGGACTCCATTGCTCAAAATCAGGCTTTAGCTCTGCCTGTTCCCTAAATCTTTTCTTTGCCAATTGGGCTTCTACTTCTCTTAGTACCATGGCTGTTGGCATATCAACTTTCAAAAATAACATTTTGTGCTGCCTCCTGTGGAGGACTATATATTTGTTGAACAGCTTGCTGAACCTCTTCAAAATCAGCAGGGGTAAATCACTTGAGCAACTTCCTACTGAACCTTTTCATGATAATCAAGTTGAAGTCCTGACTCAGCAGTATTGTCATCATCACAAAGAGGTGGATATCTAAGAGTTGCTCTGATGCTATTTGATATCCACTTAGCATGATCAGAGCTGGCTTTGACTAACACGCTCTCCCCCTTTATGACTTCTCTTTCAACATGATCTCTTAGATCATCCTTCTGAAACCTGACTTGATCAGCCAAATAGTTGTTACCTTCTTTGTAGTAAGTTTTAAACTTTTACAGTTAATCTGCAATAGACTTCTGTGAAGCTTGTATTGCTGTTTGAATAGCAGTTAGATCTTCTTTGATCTGTTTAGACACTCAGCCTTGACATCTATTTTAATATTGGTAATCTTTGTTAAAATAGCAAAATGTGAATCTTTAAGATTCTCATTCATTCTTAGTTGATTTTCAAGTACATATCCTTGCTTAACTGCAATGTCATCCACTTGAGTCTTTATCTTTTATTGTTGCTTGGTCAAGAATACCACACCATTACCTCCCTTATGGAAGCAATCTGTCATTTCCTTTAATTCTGTTTTACTTCAAATCCGATGGATTTGATATCTTGGGCCAGCTGGAATTGCAATTCTTTATTGCTTTCATCTATATATTCTCCATTGCAAGCCTTTGCTCATCCAATTTCCCTTACAAGTTCACCAATAGTGAACTGAAGTCTAATCTTTGAGCATATGGTTGAGAGACAGTTTGTAAGGCTTTCTTATAGTTTGTGCTCCTTTTTTGATAGCAACTAGCTTCCTTTTCTTAGCCATGGAGGCTTCTTCATCCTCAGAAGATTGTGATGAGCTTTGTATATTCACAGTTTCTTTATCAGTAGGGGCATGCTGAGACATCTCCCCCTCAGTTCCTTGTATCTCTTTCTCAATCCTTTGTTGCTCCCCCTCAGTCCTTTTGTCATTAAGGTCAGGGAACATCTCTTCCATAGTAAACTCTTGTTGTATCTGAACTGGAGGAACAAGGTTGTCTTTAGGAACAAATACTTCCCCTTGGACATCAAGATCTTTGTCCAGGGACTTCTCAAAACTGGAAGAAGTGAACTTGCTCATACTGAGGTTCTTTCATTTGCATATCTTTTGCTTCATTCTCAGTATTAACCTGTGCTTCCTTGTTTATTTCTGATACAACATTCATGATAGTATCAGCAACATACTCACTTTCTAGAGCAGCTTCAGCAATACCTCCCCCTTGGGCAGGCAGCAGTGATTGTTCAGTATTTTGGATATTTATTTCAGTATTCTCTCCAACTGAAATGGATACTATCTAATTCTCTAGTTGCTGACTGCTCTCTACTTGAGCTTGAGCTTCTTTTTCCTGTTGGTCTTCATCTGTGCTGAAGACCACTTCTTCTTTAGAATCACTGGAGGATTCTGCTTCTTGGACAATGGTTTTCTTCTTTCTATTCTTCTTTACCTATTTCTATGGAGTAGAAACTTCCTTTGTCAAGACTCTATCCCATCTGGATAGAATCCTCACATCCATCCTCCTCATGTGATTGATCTTAGAACCTGGCAGTTAATTCATAACATCTGGGATAGTGGAAGCTAGATACAAGCTTAGTATTCTACCCAGATTTGGCTTCTTAATACCTTCTTGAATCTTGTCAAAAACTACTGATGAACAGTCTTTTTTTACATTGAATATGACTCTAGTCATAAGGTTGAACATGTAAGCAGAAATTCTATCATGTCCACCTTTCTTGCAGAGAATTACCTTGCCTATGATCTCTGAGAGAAATTTACCTTGGGAATTCATTCCCTTCCTGGTAATAGAGGATCCTACCTTAGTATTTGGATTCAGTCCACACCAACTGAGTGCATCCTTCGTAATTGAGGGGAACATCAGCTACCAGTATGAATAGTGGAGATGACCGGGACCGGGGAGGAGGACCAGTGTGTGGATTGAGCTGATGTGGGAGATCGAGGTGGGATCAGAGTGATCCATGAGGGAGTGGGGATTGAGGCTACCCGTAAGGCAAGCCTTCATACCATGTATCATCAGGAGTGTAGCCTCGACGTCACAAGCCCCTCCCCTAGATGAGAAAATCACATTCTCTCAGGAGGACATGCCGGACCACGAAGATCCTTTTTGTGATGCGCTGGTGATCTTGGACCGCCATTGAAAACTTCACGGTGTTGCTGATCCTTGTCGATAATGGGAGTTCGGTGAATGTCATCTTCAAGAAGGCATTCAATGAGATGAGGGTAGGAGGATCAAAGGGTGTTGGCAGCAGATGTACCATTGTTCGGATTCTCAGGAGAAAGGAAGGAAGTCAAGGGGAAGTAGGACTCCAGGTGACTCTAAGGTGGGGGGGGGGGGGTGTCCAGGAATTTTCGTTTCATCATAGTGGATTCCACCAGCAGTTACAACGCCATTTTCAGACGCCCTTTGATCAGTGCATTTAGGTTTGTCCCATCATCTTTTCACCAATGCCTGAAGCTTAATGCCGGGGGATCCAGATCAGAGTACGAGGAGATCCAAAAGCAGTCAGGGAGTGCTATGTGACGGCAGTGAATACCATTTCTTGGCAAGGAGAGGCCGAGGAAATGGAGAAGAGGATAGAACGATGGGACCAGGAGGTCAGAGGAAAAGTAGGGGAGTATGAGGAGAAGAAAGGGGTGGAAGGAGAAATGGGGATGGAGAGAGTCATTGTGGTGGAGCCGGAAACGGCAGGAGAGAAGGAAGGAAGGGGAGAGAAGGGATGGGGAGAAGAGATGGAGATAGAGGAGGAGAAAGAGGAGATGGATATGGAAGGGGCGAAGAAAAATAAAGGAGAGAATAAAGAGAAAAGAAAGATAAAGGAAGTGGGGAGGTCATCCAGGATAGAAGCTCGGCCATAGAAGAGGGGAAGTTCATTGTTAGAAGAGAGAATCCCAACCGATGAAGAGGTGGAGAAGTTTCTGAGAGAGGTAGCTATGTTCGTTGCAGAGCACGAGGTCGTAGATCGTGAAGCCAGGGAGCGGGAGGAGATGTTGAGGGTGAAGGAGAAAGAGGAAGAACCATCAAGACTGAAGGCGGCAGTGGAGGTGCTGGAGATGGAGATCCTTACCAAGGAAGGGAGAAAAGAGAAGATAAAAGTCAGTGGGGAGCTCAGTCTTGAGGATCAGAAGTAGGTCAGGGCGTGCATGCAGAGGAATGTTGACATCTTCGCCTGGAGTGCAGCTGACTTGTCGGGGGTTGACACGGACGTGGCATGCCATCGTCACAACCTTGATCCCAATGCTCGCCCAATACAACAAAAGAAGAGAGCCATCGCCACCAAGATGGTCTGGCCCATCAGAGAATAGTGGAGAAGCTGCTTAAGGCGGGATTCATATCTACAAGCAAGTATCCAGGGTGGGTGAGCAATGTTGTAATGGTTAAGAAGGGAGAGGGTAAATGGAGGATATGTGTAGACTTTTCCCTTTAAATAAAGCATGCCCTAAGGATTGTTATCCTCTACCTTGAATCAACGTGCTGGTTGACTCAGCTGTCGATTTTTCAATAATAAGTTTTCTAGATGAATTTTCTGGGTACCATCAAATACGCATGCACCCGCTGGACATCAAGGATGTCACCTTTCTCACAGAGGATGGGTGCTTCTGCTTCAACATGATGCCCTTCAGATTAAAGAATGTGGGGGAAACTTACAAAAAAATGATGGACCGAATCTTCCGGGAGTAGAAGGGGAGGAACCTCGAAGGTTTATCTGGATGACCTGATGATCAAGAGCCAAAACCCTAGGTCCCACATCCTAGATCTAGAGGAAACTTTTGAAATCATAAGAAAATACAAGATGAGACTAAACCCCCTGAAGTGTGTCTTCGGGGCCAACAGGGGAAAATTCTTAGGACATCTCCTTACCCCATCAGGAGTGGAGCCCAATCCAGATAAGGTGAGGGAAATCCTAGAAATAGGATCTCCGAAGAACGCCAAGGACGTCCGACGTCTCACTGGCAAGCTGGCCGGATTAAGCAAGTTCCTCTCTCGGGATGGGGAGAAGTACTCACCTTTCTTCCGAGCACTAAGAGGGGGAAAGAAATTTGAATGGACCACCGAATGCGAAGAAGCTTTTCAATCTCTAAAATAATAGCTCACCTAGACACCGCTACTCCAAGGGCCAAGAGAAGGAGAGGGTTTGTTCTTGTACCTAGGAGTGGGGGCCGGAGCAGTGAGTTCAATTCTTGTATGAGAAGAAGGAAAAAAGGCAGTTCCCGATCTATTACGTGAGCAGGGTCCTGAAGAAGGCGGAACTCAGATACCCTATCTTTGAAAAGTTGGCATTCACTCTCATCATATCAGCTAGGAAGCTCAGGTCATACTTCCAGGCCCACTCAATTTAGGTGGTGACAAATCATCCTCTCCACCGCATCCTGGAAGGGGTGGAGCATTCTGGGAGGTTGGCCAAATGGTTGATAGAGCTCAGTGAGTTCAACCTCGCTTTTACTCCTCGGCTTGCCATCAAAGCGCAAGAGGTTGAGGATTTCTTGGCAGATTATGTGGTTGAGGTCGGAGAAGCTGTAAGCACCTCTTCGAGCTTCCTGGGAGATGCTAGTAGATGGAGCATCTGAAAAGAGTTCTTTTGGGGGAGGGATGATCTTGGTGAGTTCCGAAGGGACCAGAATTGAGCAGGCTCTGAAGATTCACTTCACAATCACTAACAATCAAGCAGAATATGAGGCAATTATCGCAGGGCTCAAGCTAGCTCGGGAGCTGGGCATACCGAACATTAAAGTCTCCACAGAATCTATGGTGGTAGCAGGACAAATCAAAGGAGAATTTGAAGTAAGGGAACCTACCCTCCAGTCGTATCTGATGAAGGTCAAAGGCATCACCGGGCAGTTCTGTAGCTTTTCAATTCAACACGTCTTGAGAGGAGAAAGTGCCCAGGCTGACCTGCTCGCCAAGTACGTTCCTCGGGCCAGAGAAATAGTGATGGAGCTCTTCAGGCCATCCATATAAGAAGGAAAATTGATTGAAGCGGATCAGCAAGGGTCTTGGATGGATCCTTCATCATATTTTTGACCTCGGGACGTCTTCCCAAGAGGGACCTCGATAAGAAGCAGATCAAGTATAAATCGGCATACTACCTACTGAAGGATGGGACATTATACTGAAAGACACTATCAGGTTTGTTGGCTCGATGTGTATATGAGGGAGAGATTCCAAGAGTTCTAGAAGAAATTCATTCGGGAGAATGTGAGAGTCACTCGGGAAGTCAGACCTTGGAGGGGAGAGTGTTGAGGCAAGGCTACTTCTGGCCTACCATCAGAAAGGATGCGAAAGAATTCGCAAAGAAATGTAAAAAGTGTCATGAGTTCGCTCCTCTCCAACTCCTTCCCGCCCAAAGATTACGTACAATCACGGATCCCTGACCCTTCAGAATATGAGGACTAGATTTGGTGGGTCCTTTTCCCCAAGCTAGTTGCCAAAGTAAGTTTTTGCTGGGCATGGTGGATTACTTTTCAAAGTGGCTAGATGTGAAGGCATTGGCTAAGGTGAAGGCGTTGTCAAAAATTTCATGTGGGCAGAGATCATCTATCGGCATGGGCTTCTGTTAGTCATCGTCACTGATAATGGACAATAATTCGCTAGCAGGGAATTCATGGACTTCTGTGTCCAGCTGGGCATAGACCTCCGCTTTGCCTCGGTTCATCATCCTCGAAGTAATGGATAGGTGGAAGCGGTAAATAAGATTATCGTGAATCTTTTAAAGAAGAAGGTGGAGAACTTAAGGGGAAGTTGGGTAGAATAGCTCCCTTCAGTTCTCTGGGCTTTGAGTACCACGCCAACCACCGCCACGAGAGAGACTCCATTTAAACTCTCCCATGGATCGGAGGCCGTTATACCTATAGAGTTCGAAGTCGAATCTCTAAGAGTAGCCGCTACAAAGAAAGGATACGAAGGATGGAGGGTAGAGAATTAGGAGGAGCAGAAGCTCTCTCTTGATCTGGTGGAGGAGCTCAGGGAATTAGCATCGATCTGACACGAAGAAGTCAAGCACCGGATGGAGAGATATTTTGATAAACATATAAGGGTCAGGCAGTTCCAGAAGGGCGACTTGGTCCTCAAAAAAGTATATGCAGCAGGCAAAGGAGCCTCGGTGGGAAAACTCAATCCCAACTGGGAAGGCCCCTTTGTGGCAAAGGAGGTCCTGAAGTTAGGAGGGTAACACCTCCAGGATGTGGACGGGGTACCCATTGATTGTTCCTGAAGCGGCGATGACTTAAAAAGATTCTATCCTTAGCATTTTTCATTTTTCAATGCTTGTAAATTTATTGTGATCTTCTGATATAATGGAACCCCAGGTGTCTTCTTTCATGGCACGAGAGTGAAATGGATGAATGGTAAAGCCCCAAGAAGACCCACTGACCAGGCTCTCATCAAGCTGGCAGGACTGTAGGCTCACTCGGTGGAAGGATGAGTGGTAAAGCCCCGAGAAGACCTGCTAACCAGGCTCTCATCAAGCTGGTAGGACTGTAGGCTCACTCGGTAGCAGGATGAGTTGTAAGGCCCCGAGAAGACCCGCTGATAGGACTCTCATCAAGCTAGCAGGACTGTAGGCTCACTCGGTGGTAGAATGAGTGGTAAGTCCCTGAGAAGACCCGCTGAATCAGGCTCTCATCAAGCTGGCAAGACTATAGGATGACTCGGTGGAAGGATGAGTGGTAAGGCTCCGAGAAGACCTGCTGACCAAGATCTCATCGATCAAGCTGGTAGGACAGTAGGCTTACTCGGTGGCAGGATGAATGGTAAGTTCTCGAGAAGACCCACTGACCAGGCTCTCATCAAGCTAGCAGGACTGTAGGCTCACTCAGTGACAGGTTGAGTGGTAAGGCCCCGAGAAGACCCGCTAACCAGGCTCTCATCAAGCTGGCAGGACTGTACGCTAACTTGATGGCAGGATGAGTGGTAAGGCCTCGAGAAGACCCACTGACCAGGATCTCATCAAACTGGAAGGACTGTAGGCTCACTCGGTGGCAGGATGAGTGGTAAGGCCCCGATAAGACCCGCTGACCAGGCTCTCATCAAGCTGGCAGGACTGTAGGCTCACTCGGTTGCAGGATGAATGGTAAGGCCCGAGAAGACCCGCTGACCAGGCTCTCATCAAGCTGGCAGGATTGTAGGCTCACTCAATGGAAGGATGAGTGGTAGGCCCCAAGAAGACCCACTGACCAGGTTCTCATCAAACTGGCAGGACTGTAGTCTCACTCGGTGGCAGGATGAGTGGTAAGGCCCCGAGAAGACACACTGACCAAGCTCTAATCAAGCTAGCTGGACTGTAGGCTCACTCGGTGGTAGGATGAGTGGTAAGGCCCCGAGAAGACTCGCTGACCAGGATCACATCAAGCTGGCAGGCCTGTAGGCTCACTCGGTGGAAGGATGAATGGTAAGGCCCCGAGAAGACCCGTTGACCAGGCTCTCATCAAGCTGGTAGGACTGTAGGTTCACTCGGTGGCAGGATGAATGGCAAGGCCCCGAGAAGACGCTGACCAGGCTCTCATCAAGCTGGCAGGACTGTAGGCTCACTCGGTGGTAAGGTAAATGGTGAGATCCATCAAAGAAAAATATCTATACTTATCAGAAAATGAAGAAAGTTTGTGAAAAATAAAAAACTTCTATGAGAAGAAGAGGTTGGTGCAATACAAATGAAGATGGGCATCTCCAGCCAGTGCTCGGTGAAGAGGGTCTCGCCCATAGCGAGTAGGCACTCGCTGACAAAAGAATGGTCTCGCCTAAAAAATTGAAGACGGGTGGCTTCGAATAAAAGAGCGGGTTAATTTCCAGGGTCTTCTCGCGCTGGATTTGTCTCGAGGCAAGACGCGGGAAGAAAGCCAAACGGTCTTGCGCACGAAAGGGATGACGAGAAGTCTAATGACTCGTGCCCTAAACTAATTCTCAAGCGGGACGGAAAGTAGCTTTACCTCGCGAGTAGAAACAGAGTAGAGGGTCGTCCGCAATAAATAAAGCAAAATAAAGTAAAATAAAGAGAACGTAAAGCAAGAGGATATGACAAAAATTTCCTTTGCATTTGATCATTGGTCATTACAAAAGAAGGGGAGTACTCTCCCATGAAGAAATACTTCGAAATCTCAAAAAATAAAAAGTACAAGTAGAGGGAGGAAGCAAAAAAAGAGGGGGGGAGGAGCCCCAGGTCTCGTCGGCGCCTCTTCAATTATATTTGCTGGAAGTTGAATCCTCATCCGTTTCACCACAAAGGTGTGGCACAAGGTCGCGGGTAGTGACGGACTCGGCGTTTTCCTTGACAACTCCCAGCTCCTTCATCATCTTTAGAACAAGATCGGTCATTTTAATGTTGGCATACCGGTAGATATTGTCGACCTCGTCAACTGAGTAGTGAGAGCGTGGGGGAGCTGGGAATGCCTCCGAGTAAGAAGGAAGAAGAATGCTATTCAGAAGATGGGCATTCTGGGCTTTTAGGTCCTTATGCTCCTCTTCCAGGGCAGTTATGCGCGAGCGCATCCGATCTGCCATCTCGACATCCTACAAGAAAACCATCAATTAACAAAAGCATATGCGAGAGAGAGACTGGCCAAAGATAAGAGAGAGATACTGGCCAAAGATAAAATTGAGGCTTACCACGCAGCCCTGGCTCTTTGCGAGAAGATTATCACTAAGTGCCAGCCTATTCTTGAGGTCACTCGACTTCTCTCGCTCCTCCGCCAGGCTCGCCTCGGCCTCCTTCCATTTCTTGTTGTTAAAAACAAGGCAGCGTGAGACTTGGTGCGAGAGCTCTAAGGCGTGAAGCTGAGCTCGAGCTGTCTCCATGACAAAGTCTCGTGAGGAGTCCTTGTCGAAAGGATCTGTCCCAGGACCACCATAGAGGCCATAGATAAGGGAGAAGGCATGGCTGGTTGCAGGGTCCTGCTCCTTCCATGAGGGAAGGAGGGTAGATATCCAATCCCGGTTCGCATCCTTTTCCCACATATTGACTGGGTCGCCGACAACATCTTTTACCACGGGGCCCATATTGAAATTTTGATGCAAGGAGGGTGTTGGGCAGCTGGAGGAGGCGGCTTTGCGAGGCAAAGATCCAGTGGGTTGAGCCGAAGTGTTGGGGGGCCGGTCGGATAGTATCATCTCGCGAGGCGGTGAGACAGCTTGTTGGCGAGGTGATTGTGAGCCTTCTATGAAGATGGGGCTCAGGGTTCACGACATCACCTTTTTCCCTTTCCGCAACGTCACAACCTTCTTGATTTTCTTCTTGGGGTTGTGTCGAGCAGCAGTAGCATCATCTCCAGGCCTCTTCTTGGAGGCGGGTGCTAGCGACTCTTTCGCCGCCTCGGCCGCCATGCTGGCGAGTGCGAGAGCTTTTGACGACCCAACGCTGCTCAAATAAGGAGGATGGGTTGGGATATTTCGCTCTTCTGAACAAGCAACTCGATGATGAGAGATAGCAAAACGAAGAGATGATAAGCATAAGGCTAAAGGAACGCGAGTGTACCTTCGCCAAGAAACACAGGAGGGAGCGAGTCGAGGTCTTGCCTTAAGAAGTTGACCTCAAAATTATTTCCTGCGAAGAACCCGCAGAGGTCTTTATCCCGCTTCCAACCATGGGAGTCGTATAGTATACTTCAGCGGGCGACACTGGTGCGAGTGGAACGCCTCCTAGATTTCTGTTGATTAAGACAAAGCGGGTGAGCCAGTGATGATTCTTATTGGGGGTCTCACACACCTTCAGGCCCTGTCCCGTTAAGTACGAGACGCTGTCGTGGTTGGTGTGGTACACAAATAGCTTGCGGAAGACGTTTAGACTGAACTCAATGCGCTCGCGACGCATATAACTGGCGAACGCAACCAAAACCGAGATGGCATTCAGGTTTAGTTGCGCGGGGACGACTCTAAAATATTTCAATACATATTTAACCCATGTCCAGAGGGGAAGTCTCAGCCCTAACTCGAAGTGCGAGACGGGGAAGGCGAGTTAGCTGGGGTAGAATGTGTTGATCGACTCGTCGACTTTTGGTGGCCGCGACTCGAACCCCTTTACCATGAAATCGCGGATGAAGCGGTTGTAGTCCTCCTCAGAGATCCTGCAGGGAGGAAAGTCATCGTCAGCAAATCTTCTACCGCACTGGCTGCGTCCTTCACCCTCCTAAGTCTTTTTCTTTCCCATGATAGACAAGACGATAGGAGCGAGAGAAGGTGGAGAAGGAGTGGCGAGAGTAAACAGCGAGAGAAAGGAAGCGAGAAATCTGGATCTAAGGCACAGTAGGAGAGGGAAGCACAGGCGTAAGTCATTTTAATTGGGGGGGGGAGTATTTTTAGCAAATAATAAAAGCGGAAAGATGGGAGGGAAAAATATGAAGGGGGAAGTTGAAGAGACGGGCCAACGGTTCATTCTCGCTCTTGACCTCGAATCACGATGCCCCGCATGGACTTTTCCAACAAGCTAGAACAAAACAAAGAGACAAAAATTAACATAACTATAATATGCAAACCCAGCATGAAGGAAGTGAGCAGGATAACATTATTAATAATCATTTCACACGAGGCGAACATCATGTCCATAAAGTTTAGATATCGAATTTAAAAGGATAGCAAATTTGAAAGTGAGGGGATAGATACTACTCTAGAGGGGGGGGGGGGGTGAATAGAGTTATCAAATTTTGCACAGACAAAACTTAATAGTCTACTCAACTCCCTTGGAGTGAAGTGCGGAATGAAAAGATTATAGATATAGATTTAACCTTAAAGCCTAACACAAGTGTTGTGTACAAACACAAGCTAACTGTAATTACAGTTAAGCTTGGTAAAACCTAATCAGCAACTAGCAGCCTAGTTATATCTAATCACAGCCACAATGCAAGAAATTAAACAATTGAATCCAGACGACACAAGGAGATTTATAGTGGTTCCCCAAACAACTTGGGTACGTCCACTCTTCTACCCACACGGTAGGAATCCACTCAGGTTTTTGATCAGGTGCCCTGCCACCAACAGAATCTGATTCAGGTAGATTCAGAAACCCTTTAGACTTTTGATCAGGTGTCTAAAAACCAAGCACAGGTTTTTGATCAGGTGCCCTGCCACCAAGGGATACTTTTGAAGGGAGTAATAACCCTGTACAGGAGGGGGAAGAAGGTTAAGATGTCTTCTCTATTTTTCAATAGATTAGAGAAGCACAAAAAGCTTGCACTGAGCTAGAATGCTCTAAAGAATCAAGGCTCCCCCTGGCTCAAAGATGTCCAGGTGAAGTCTTGCTTCAGTGCAGAAAACTCTTCAGAAAATTCTGAAGGAAAAGCTACAGGAAGAAAGTAAACAATAAAAAGGAAACAGTCTTCAAGCAGCAATCTTCTTCTTCTTCTTCTTCAAAGAAACTCTGAGTTGAACTTCCTGAAAGCAGGAGAACTCAGGTGAAGAAGAGATGAAGATCTTAACACTTCTCAGTTAGATGGAGTTTGCTGAGAGCAGGAAGCTTGAGCTTGAAGAAGGCTTGAGTGCTTTTGAATATGTGTGTAACACTAGCTTCAATCCTTCTGCAAAGGGTTCTTTATATATTAGCAGCAAGCAACGGCTCTCTTCCATTTGAATTCTTTGTCTTCTTGTGAGCCTTGAGACCTGGGCTGTAAATATCAAGAAGACAGAAATATCTCTGCAGCAAAACATTCCATAAAAAGGAATAAATCTCTTTCTAAGAAGCTGCAGGTTTAAATCAAATAACAGAGGACTAAATAAAGTCACATCAGAAATAAACTCTTTATAGCAAAGAAGAAGACTTTTCAGTCCAACGGCTATAAAGCGGTTGTCAGCAGATAAAGTAATTTAAATAGACAGCTAATAAGACAAACAACTTTATCTTAAAAGATTTGAACTCAGGCAAATAGAATGAAGCAAATAATGCCTGGAAACTTTATCATACAGCTTGAAATAATGTGCCAGAAAATGTATTAAATAATTAAATATAATAAATAAATACAAAATACAAAGGCAGGCAGAAAGCGTCGAACGACCTTCGGAGATCGTCGACCGACGCACGGAGATCGTCGATCTATCGGGCAGATAGTCGAACGATCCAGATAGTCGACCTATCGAAGAAGATAGTCGAACTACCCCGGGAGATAGTCGATCTATCAGAGCAGATAGTCGAACTACCAGATAGTCGATCTATCAGGACAGATAGTCGAACTATCAAGCGCACAGAGATAGTCGACCTATCAAGCAGATAGTCGACCTACCTCAGAAAACAGATAGTCGACCTATCAACAGATAGTCGACCTATCAACGCAGAACAGATAGTCGACCTATCAACAGATAGTCGACCTATCAGCGCAGAACAGATAGTCGACCTATCAACAGATAGTCGACCTATCAGCGCAGAACAGATAGTCGACCTATCAACAGATAGTCGAACTACCAGCGCAGAACAGATAGTCGACCTATCAACAGATAGTCGAACTATCAGCGCAGAACAGATAGTCGACCTATCAACAGATAGTCGAACTATCAGCGCAGAACAGATAGTCGACCTATCAACAGATAGTCGAACTATCAGCGCAGACCAAGGCGTCGACCAACTGATAGACGATCGTCGATCAGTCGATAGACGATAGTCGAAAGGCGTTCGACTATGGTCGAACGAAAAACTACTTAACCAAATTCTCAATTTGGAAAAGCGAGGACTCTACAGCTAGACTCCTAACCATTGACCATAGATATTTCTTGGGTCAAGGAGCACAAAGGAGAGGACTGAACTCAAATCAAACTAGGGTACCAACAATCTCCCCCTATTTGAGTTAAGTCTCTCAAAAACTAAAAACAGCTAGCAATAGAATACTAAAAATAATTTAAGCAAAAATAACCAATAAACTGGCAGATTGTCAATCAGATAAATAAATATAACACAGCAGTTTAATTAAACTATTTTGAATCTTTAGAGTCAGGTAATGGATCAGAAGAACTAGAGACAAAAGAAATTTTTCTAAGCGGGTCATCTGATTCCTTCTTTGACATCTTTAAATCCTGCACTCCAAGGATCTTTAGTTCTGTAGCTCTGGGGACAACAGCTTCAGGATGTTTTTCCATGTACTTTGCTGGATCAAATATCTCAGGATTGACTTGGAATTTCTCAAATTCTTTCTTTCTATATGCTGACATTGTAGTAAAACCAGTTGTATCTTTACCTTCGGCTCTTGCTTTTCTTATTTGGGCTGCCCCTACAAGCTCTTGAAAGCGAGCCATCCTAAAATTAGGATCGAGCTCGGGATTTTCATATACGGGCTCTGGAGAAGCAGCATCAGCTATTATATCTAGATAAGACATTAAAGGACTTAGCAAAAAGGACTTGCTAGATAACTTACAACAAAATAAACTATTTACCTTTCGAAATACTTTTCTCAGATTGAACTGGAGAAGGAGGTGGGGAAAAAGTTGGTCTTTGGGCCACAACCTCCTTCATTGGTCTTTGAGAACCATAAGATGATTTGCTTTGTGAACTTTGATGACCTTGCCTTGGTTGGGGCTGAGCAGATGCAGATTTTCCATGGGCGGCAGATTGATTAGCAGGTAGATTCCCAGAGGCTCCTGCACCTGGAGGTGGAGGAGGACCTTTGGGAGTCCATCTGGAGACTGGACTGTCATACCTCTTAGTTCTCTTCCTTTCTTTTTGCTGATTTTTCGAGAACCACATCCAATGCTTAAAATCCTTAGATTTGGGGTCAATGCCCTTCAAAATGTAATACGGAGTGTCATTATCCTTATTTGGAGGTGGAGGAGCAGCTTTTCTCTTCTTTGCAGCAGATTTCTTTCTCTTTGATTTTTCAGAAATATCAGACTCATCATCATCATCAGAATGGGATGATGGAGGGTTCTCATAGGGATCATAGGCTTCTGAGACAGCCTTTTCTTTAATCTTTGAAGCAGATTTCTCCCTTTCTTCTTCTATGGCATCCAAAGCCAGAAGGGAGTCTAAATCTAATCCAGGAGAGTCATCCCAGATGGATGACTTCTCAACTTGCAAATCTTTCTCTTTCTCTAAAGATTGAACTCTTAAATTCCATGCAGCTCTTGCTTGAGCTTCTTCCATACTCAGAACAGGAGAGTCAACTTTGACTTCCTCTTTTTCAGACTCATCTTCTTTATTATCCAAGAAGGATTCCAACTCAGGGTCAACTTGAATATTGGGAATACTTGGTACAGCCTCAGAAACAACTTCTATTATTTGGGCAGCTAAATCTTCTCTAATAATATCTGTAAAATTATGAATATAGATCTGCTAAATAAACAGATATCATTCCTTCAATGTATTCACAGACTATCAAATTAATAGACTCATCGACAAAACGAATGAAAGAGTTACCTTCATATTTAACCATCTCCCAGCAGTCATTCAGATAAGAAGTTACAATTCCTTCCAGGAATCTAACTATCATAGGAGTGGTTAGATCTTCTAAGCATACTTTCACTGCAATTTCAGATAATAATATTCCATCTGCTATTTCTTTCTCAGTCAAAACTGGAGCTACAACTTGCTCAACTGGAGCAATCTCTTCCTCAGCTGGAGTTACCACTTCCTCAGCTGGAGCTGTCTCTTCCTGATCAGTCATAACAACATCTGGAACTTCTTCTGGCTGGGCAGACTCTGGCTGGGCAGATAAGACTGAATCTTTCACAACTGGAGGAGAGGCAGGAAGGCCTGAGACATCTTCATTGAACATCTCCCCCTGCCTGATTTCAGTAGCTACTGAAACCAGGCACCTAGAGGTAGATGGCTCAGCAGATTTTGAGATGGATTGGATGGAGGCAGTCAAACGATCAATGGAGGCGGCAAGTGGAGCGATTGCCTCGTCAATCATGGTTTTGATTGACGGGGTAATCAGCTCCACAATGCGGGAGATAATCTCTGGAGAGATTTCAAAAGATGATGGATGAGATGAGGATGGAGCAGCAGCAGAAATGGTAGGGATGCTGGGATGAGAAATAATGGGGACAGGGGATCGAGCTGGAGATACAACAGGAGAATGAGCAGGAGAATGAATGGGGGAATGAACGGGAGATACATGAGGAGTAAGAATTCTCTCTGATCCTAACAAATCGAAGCTAGGAGCAGATATCCTAGCCAGATATGCAGGGAGAGGAGAGGCTGGAGGAGACAGAGGAACAACCATAGTTGTTTCAGGTGCAGCAGAAGAAGAAGGTCGTACCTCAGCTGAAGTTGATGGTACTTCACCTGAGGCAGACGGCAAGGCAGAGGAGGAGGAAGGGAGAGCTGAGCCAGCTTCACTAGGTTGAGGAGCGACTGATTCAGTCCTTGTGTCCTCAGATTGTGCTGGAGCAGATTTCACGAACGTCCTCTTCCACTTGGAGAACAGATGGGGGTCCATCTTCTTGCTGGCATTGATGGTTGTTGCAGTAGAACTCAGCAGCTGGGGAAATCTTTCCTTCAGAAAAATACCTATAACCCTTCCGAGGGTAACTTCCTTCTTTCCATTCTTTTTCCTGATCAAATCAAACAGAACAGCAGCCCAATCGATCCTTTTACGATTAACAATTGCACACATAAGTGCGAATTGCTGCCTTGTTATGTTATCATGGGCAGAGTGCTTGCCCAGAATCACCTTTCCAACTATCTCAGCGAGGAACTTGATCTTGAAGGGGAAGTTTACCTTGAGCAGCTTGGTGGGAATGCCCTCGGCATGTCCCAGCTCGACCAACATTCTTCCAAACTCCTGAGCGTCTTGCTCATAATCTTCGTCACCAATAACTAAACCAAAAACATCAGAAAGAACGGCCGGAGTCAGGATAGCTTCTACTCCGCCGATGGTACCGATCATCGCTTCGTCTGTGGAAGACGACGTGAAAGCCCATTCTTTTATTTCTGGAATGTTAATCTTGATCCTTTCAGACATCAGCTTCTCTAAACCTTGATCCCTGCAGAGCTGGAGAACTTCCACTATCCCGGCATCGCAACTGCTGAAAGCTTCAAAATCTACACTGAAACCTGCATCGAACTTGACGACGGCTAGAACAGCTGGGGAAATCGCCATTGAATTGCTGGAGAGACGCGAGAAGGAGGAGGAAGACGAAGGGGACGGAGCAGTAGAAGATCGCAAGCGGGAAAGCAGAATGCGAAAGGGCACGCTCCGTCGACGATAAAGCACAAGATCTTTTAACCTAGGTCGACTATCGGCTTTATATTGAACCGGATATAGTCGGTCTACTAAAAAGATCTTGACCCGATGGTCGAACGGTCGTTCGACGATCGGCTCAGAAGCAGAGTAGTCGGACAATCGTTCGACTATTTCTGGCTTCTCAAACAACAGGCTATCGTCATCCAGAGATCGACGATGTGCCCAACCTGTTCGACGATGGTCGAACGTCGATCGACGATCTTCAAACAGATAAGCTATCATTAACCAGAGGTCGACGATAGGCTTAAACCGTTCGACTATCTTCGAACGTCGTTCGACTATCTTCAAACAGACCTCAACATAGGCAGATATCGTCACACTTAGTCTCGTCCATTGATCATGCCTAGTTGAACTAAAAAGAACAGATGCTTCTGTTCATCTAAAGGCTTGGTGAATATATAACCTCTCTGAAACTCAGTGGATATGAACTCAAGACAGATCTTGTTCTTTTCCACACAATCTCTCAGGAAATGGTGCCTAATCTCAATGTGCTTCGTTCTAGAGTGGTGCACTGGATTTTGTGCAATTGAGATAGCACTGGTACTATCACACATGATCTTGGTGTTCTTGTGTGAGTAACCATAATCCACAAGCTGGTTTTGAATCCACAGGATCTGTGAACAACAACTAGCAGCAGCTATATATTCAGCCTCTGCAGTTGAAGTTGAGACAGAAGCCTGTTTCTTACAGAACCAAGAGACCAATCTCTCTCCCAGGAACTGACAAGTTCCTGAGGTGCTCTTCCTGTTAACTCTGCAACCAGCATAATCAGAATCAGAATATCCAATTAATTCAAACTCTGACTCAGCTGGGTACCAAAGTCCTAGATCTGGACATCCCTTCAGGTATCTCAGGATTCTCTTTAGAAGAATCAGATGAGATTCCTTGGGGTTGACCTGGAATCTAGCACAAAGGCATGTAGCAAACATTATATCTGGCCTACTTGCAGTTAGATATAATAGGGAACCAACAATGGCCCTATAATTCTTTTGATCAACTGGCTTGCCGTGATCATCAGAATCAATAACTACATTAGTAGCCATGGGTGTAGGCATTGCTGAAGCATCAGCCATCCCAAATTTCTTTACCAATTCCTTGGCATATTTGGATTGGGAGATGAAGATACCATCAGCATCTTGCTTAACTTGGA